>CP126890.1:17500-1217500 GCA_030440675.1 Furcifer pardalis
GATATGTCTGGTGTTGTCGATATAGGTATCCCTCCTGCCCGGCCACCCAATTTTGCCACCCTCCCTGGCCAAATGTCACCCAATTTTGCTACCCCCCTCCTGTTGCGAACCTGTTGCTACCCACCACCACCTCTCCTCCGGGAAATATGCCATGTGGTATGAAAAGAGTCAGTGGCGTTGGGCAGGGGAGGCTAGGGGGCGGCCGGCCCCGGGCGGCACTTTTTGGGCTATGTGTGTTCTTGGACTACAGTTCCCAGAAACCCTAGAGGGAGCTGGCACCAGCATCCACCAGGGGGTGGCAAATTTTGCTTCAGCCCTGGGTGGCTGAAATCCACGCGACGTTACTGGAAAGAGTAGTGATTCCAGTTTAAGTTGTGGCAAGAAAAATATGCTGGGAGTCTGATCTGCAGGCTTAATGACTTTCAGACCCTCTCCTCCTTCCAACTTGCCCTTCAGCCATTTTAGCTCTCTTGGATAAAAGATGGTCAATGGAAGACACTTCAGGACAGGGATAGGAGTGAAGTGAATATATTTGGGGCATAATTCAGCTTGAGTGGCATACTGTACTTTTAAATTGGTTTTGATACAAGGAACACAGACATGCTCAACTCTTTCCCACTAAAATCTTAACATTGTGAAGTGTTGAGTTTGGGCACTTGGGGCAACCCTTTCATTTTATGTCATTAAGACAATTGCAGACATAATGATGAGGTAAACTGACCTGCAAAATGAAATGCAGCTTATGCATTTTAACCAGTCATGTCACTGGTTAATAACAGGATTTTAAACATCCTGGCTCATTGAATGCCATTCTGTATTGGCTGTTTCAAAAGCTCTCTCCTTTTGGGACTATATTTAGAAGTGAATTGCAGATCAGAGAACAGCTGTATTTCAACAAGGCAAATGTGACATGTTACAGAAAGAAAAGCAACAGAGCCACCTAATGGATCAGACAGAAATGCGAGGCATTTATCACTCACTGCCACAAACTGCCTTTGGGTCTCATCTTCTGCAAGCAATATAAATTCAACAAATAAATAAATAAAGTTCGTGAAGGAGCTGCCAAGGTGATTTTTAGCCTTCCCAGTCCCGTTAGTGCTTTCAACACATTGCCAAGGCAAAATAAACCAAATGGGCAAAGGTTCTATGGATTCTTTGCCTAGCCCAGGGGTTCCCAACCTAAGGCCCGTGGGCCGGATCCAGACCACTGTGCCATTTCATGTGGCCCCCAAATTCCTCCAAGGGCATTTGAGAAACAAAATGGCCTGCCCTTTGAAGCTATTGGGACAAAATGGCTGCCCCCATCATGCATACAGGGCAAAATGGCCATTGGCCCTTAAAGCTGACAGGGCCCAGCTTGAAAAGGTAGGGAACCCCTGGCCTAGCCCTAGCCCAGTTTTCCATAAAAGGATCTTGCTTTCATTAGAAATTGGGGTTCTGAGAATTTATTGGTAAGCAGTATCCATATAATTATTTATATACCAAAAATCTAAATTTATATTGGGGGGGGGGAGATTGCACTTTTTAAAAAAGTATATAAAGTCATTAAACTTTATATACTTTTTTAAAAAATAGAAACATACTCCCCCCTCCCTTTTCATGATATTTCCCTCAATCCCTTACCTCTCCACCCCTTATTAATCACTTTATCTTGACTAATAATCTCTTTAATGAAAAAGCCTAGACATTTAAGGGGCATCAGCACTTTCTTCAAAGCAAAGTGAACATTTTCTTCTTTTTAATCTAAGGTGACTTTTTCTTTTGGGAGGAGCTGGATGGTTGGTTTTTAGCTTTTTGTTTACCATCAGAATGGATTTCTCATCATTGCTTTCAAGAAACTGTCTATTTTATTTTATTTTTATTAGTTAAAATCAACCCTGACTGACTTGAAGGTCAAATAGTAAAGATGAAGCTAAAGTACTTTGAACATCAGATGAGAAGAGAGGATTCACTTGAGGAAAGCCTTGATGCTGGGAAAGGTGGAGGGCAAAAGAAAAAGGGGGCAGCCAAAAATGAGATGGCTAGATGGTATTGTAGAGACAATGGGCACAGAACTGAGCGAGTTGAGGAGTATGGTGGAGGACAGAAGTGCCTGGCAGACAGTGGTCCACAGGGTTGCAAAGGGTCGGAATCGACTGTGCGACTGAACAACAACAAATACAATACAGCCCAGCCACTTGATTGCTGAGATTTATCTGTTAATCAATGTGTTTTTTTGACAGAAAGATCAAAGCTATCTGAGTGTCTAATTATGAAATATACCTCTTACATTTTTATTGTACCTCTATTCTTCTGTACTGCACCAAGGCCTTTGACTGTGTGGACCACAATAAAATGTGGCAAGTAATTAAAGAGATGGGAATACCAGAGCACCTTATATGCCTCATGAGAAATCTGTACATGAGTCAAGAAGCAACAGTTAGGACAGAATACGGAATGACAGAGTGGTTTGAATAGGAAAAGGAGTAAGACAAGGTTGCATTTTATCACCCTACTTATTTAACTTATGCACAGGAGCACATAATGTGCAATGCAGGGCTGGATGAATCAAAAGTTGGAATTAAAATCTCTGGGAGAAACATCAACAATTTGAGATACGCAGATGATACCACCCTAATGGCAAAAAGTGAAGAAGACCTAAAGAATCTCTTGTTTAGGTTGAAAGAAGAGAGTGCAAAAGCTGGTTTGAGACCCAATGTCAAGAAAACCAAGATAATGGCAACAGGCCCTATCAGTCCCTAGAAAATAGATGGGGAAGAAGTAGAAGCAGTGACAGACTTTACATTCTTAAGATCCAAGATCACTGCAGATGGTGATTGCAGCTATGAAATAAAAAGAGAACTAATTCTTGAGAAATTTGAGCAATATAGTTAAAAGTAGAGACATCACCAGTAGTATAGCGGACCTACTTCCTGTCAAAATCGGATGACGTCATCGCCATGTGCTTTTGTTTACCCACGTGACCAGTGACGTCATCGCCATGTGCTTTTGTTTACCCACGTGACCGGATGTGACATCATTGCCGCCATGTTTGTCTGGCCACGTGGTCGGAAGTGACGTCACAGCCATGTGCGCCGGAAATGACGTAGCAGCAATGCGCCCTGTTGACCCACGTGGTCGGAAGTGACGTTATAGCCGCCATGTTTGTTTGCCCACATGGTCGGAAATGGCGTCACAGCCATGTGCGCCGGAAATGATGTAGTAGCAATGCGCCCTGTTGACCCACGTGGTGGGAAGTGACGTTATAGCCGCCATGTTTGTTTGCCCACATGGTCGGAAATGGCAGGCCAATCTTAGTGCAGATTGGCTGTGTAGGAACACGTGATACCCTTTATAACCTATATCACCTCCCCAGAGACGGCCCTTTTGAAACAGACTTGGTCTTTTGCGTGCCCGGGCAAGTTCTGAGGAGCGGACCTAAAGATGACAAGCAGCCCACCGAAGACCGCGGACCTTTCTTTACCGCATAAAATGCCGAAAATACAACGGAAGGAGAAGACTTGGGCAAAACGTGTAAGTGCCCCATTACCTGAAGCAGAGATGGGTGTTTTGGGTATGCCCCTACCCCATGCACCCTTGAAGAAAAAACCCAAAAAGGTGAAAAAGTATAACCTGCAGTCTAGGGGTTTTTCGTTTCCACCCTTGAGTCCGAAAGACAAATCATTAGACTTTGATTTTTCTACAGCTGCTCAGAAGGGTAGAAAGAAACTTTTTTCAGCAACAGAGAGTTTACCAGTGGCCATATTTACAGCTGGTCAAGACTCAGATCTTGAAAGCCCCACCCCGACAAAATGCTGTTTGGAATGGAGTGAGCAGTGGAGCTACTGTAGCAGTGAGTGCGATCTAAAAGGACTGTTCCGAAAGCTGCAGACCGTGAGATCTTCAACTGTTGAGGATTTCCCAAAACCTGTAAATGTTATGGATGGTGGGATACTTTTCAAAGAAGCCAGACCAAGTGGTGAGAAAACAAAGCAGGATGAATTTGGACCTACCTGGTCGCCGTCCCGGTTATTCCTTGATGGCCTTTTGGAAGAGGAAGAAAAGAAAGATGAAGAGAAGGCAGCTTTAAATGAAACCCTGGAAACTGAAGTGGACGAAGAAGCCAAGCCGGTAAGAGTTTTATTTATCAGCGTGTTTTTCTTAAGAAAGCATGCGTGCGTGTGTGTGTGTGTGTGAGAGAGAGAGACAGGTGGGGTGGAGGGGAGAGAGAGATGGAAAAGTTTACTAAAATGTTTTTCTATTTCATTTTTACACAGGAGCATGTCGTTCACAGGGATCTTGCTGAAAAGCTGCACATCGGTGAATCAAAGACATATACCTTTTCCTGCATTACTTGCATATCCGGCAGTCCTGAGTACTAAGCCACCCCACCCCCACCCACCCTGCTGCTTTTATTTTTACCAATAAAATGATTTACCCTACACCAGTGTATTCATTTATGTTTTAGCTGACAAAATGGCAGAGCATGAAAAAGTCTTAAAGAATATATATTATACACCTGGGGAGGTTGGGAGCTTTGGGGGCGTAAACCCTCTTTTTCAAGAGGCCAGAAAACAGAGCAAAGGCCTGAAGAGAGGAGAGGTCGTCAAATGGCTTTCGGACCAAGATGCTTACACGCTACATAGACCAGCCCGGGTCCGTTTCAAAAGAAACAAGACTGTTGTTTCTGGAGTAGACGCCCAGTGGCAGGCTGATTTAGTAGATTTACGGCATTTTTCAAAGTACAACAAGGGTTACAAGTATATTTTAACAGTGATAGACATCTTGTCTAAATATGCCTGGGCGTTACCTCTAAAAGACAAGACAGGCAGAGAAGTGTCCCAAGCGTTCAACGCTATTTTCAGGCAAAACGATAGAAAGCCTGGAAAATTGCAAACAGACCGTGGTCGTGAGTTCCTAAACCAGTCTGTAAAGAAATTGCTAAAATTACACGGTGTTCATCACTTTGTCACCAATAATGAAGTCAAAGCAGGGGTGGTGGAAAGATTTAATAGAACGTTGAAAACAAAAATGTGGAGGTATTTCACGGCTAAAAATACGTTTACCTATATTGACGTACTACCACAGTTCCTAAAAAGCTACAATAATAGTTTTCACCAAACCATCAAAGCCAAGCCGGTGGATGTTAATCATTCCAATGCTCTTTCGATCTGGAAAACCGTTTATGGAGAGAATATTAAAAGAAAAAAGGAGATTCCAAGTTTCCGGAAAGGCGACCATGTGAGGATTTCTAAAATCAAAGGTGTGTTTACTAAAGGTTATGAACAGAATTACACCACAGAGGTATTTATAGTGGACCGTGTCATCGGAAAAGCAGAGAGGCCCGTATTCTTGTTAAGAGACTACGACGGAGACCCTGTAGTTGGCTCTTTCTATCCTGAAGAATTACAGAAAGTTAATGCCAACGAAGACAGGGTGTATAGAATTGAAAAAATTCTAGCTACAAAAGGCCGTGGCAGGAGAAAACAACATTTAGTCAAATGGGAAGGCTGGCCAAACAAATTTAACTCCTGGGTGCTCTCGTCTGAGATTTGCGAACCTGCGTAGACGGTCGGAGAGAAAGGAGCGGTGGAAATGGGAGAAGGTGGGTTTTACGTTACCCTTCCTAGCAATGCCTGCACATTGATTTTCCCACAGAATACAGTTTCAAACTTTACCATCTCTTTAGCGAGACCCCTGGACCTACCAGGAGCGTGGGAAGTGGGTTTAGCTGAGATACAGTACCCCCACAGTTGGAACAACATAACAACCGATGTGAAGTTTGAAATTTCAAACAAGATAAAGACTTGGCCCTTCGTTCTACAGCGTGGCTATTACTCCAGCATACCTGAACTGCTGGAAAACATGAACAGTCTTATACTCAGCTGCTGTGACCCTCCAGAAGTGACTCTGCATTACGATTCGGTAACGAGAAAGGTTAGGCTTAAATCTGAGACTCAATACACATTGTTAGTTGGCGAGGAGCTATCCTATATATTAGGAATGGCCCCCAACCACCATGTCAAAAAGATGCCTTTCACAGCTGACATCACTGGGGGTTTTAACACCCTGTATATTTACACGGATATCGTTGAGCACCAGATGGTGGGTGACTTTTACGTGCCCTTGCTGCGTTGTGTACCTGTACGTGGACAGAATAACGAATATATCAATATTTGCTATGACAAACCTCATTACATTCCGGTAAGTCAGCATCACATTGATACCATCACTGTTGAGATAAAGACGGACCAGAATAAAAATGTGCCATTTCGTTTTGGAAAGCTGATAGTGAAGCTCCACTTCCGCCCCCGGAGAAACTTGTTGATTTAAACATGGTGTTCTTGAAAACATATGGGGACCCTGCTCTTTATAGGGATTATTACAGAGCCCAGGCCGGAAGCGCTCTTCCAAGTTTTCAGGGGGCACCCGTTCTCTACGGAGCTGGACTGGGTGGCCTGTTTAGAAGTCTTTTTCGAAAAGCAGTTCCGCTTTTGAGAAGAGGTCTGGACATCGTTAAGCCGCATGCAAAAACAGCAGTTCGTAACATTGCTAAAGATGTGGTTGGTCATGTTACTCAAGCCGTTTTGAATAAAGTAAACGCACTGGATCCACAGGAGGGATCAGGCCTGATGTATGTTAAAAGGAAGAAGGGTATTAAAAGAAAAGCCTCACGGGTGACGCTCATGGGCCCGCCCCAGCCCCTTAAAAGAAAAGCAACAAACAGAAAGAAGCCTCAGAAGCAGAAGGCTGTGAGAAAGAAGAGGAGAATCGCAGCTGCTAACGAGGACATTTTTTAAACTACCAATATGGCCTTTATCCACTGCAACTCCGAGGAGTGTACTAAATCAGAATTAGATTTATTCCAAATTGGGCCTACGCAGACCAGTATTGAGAGAAGTTTGTATATCGAGGTGCCTCCATTGACTGCCCTGATAGAAACTGCTCCGCTAGACTTTTTCATCGCTGGAAATGGCGAAGACTATATGGATTTAAACAATACCTTGCTTTACCTGAGCTGCAAGATTGTAAATGGAGATGGAACAAACCTAGCGCAGCAGTCTGAAGTAGGCCTGGTGAATTATCCGATTGCGTCCATCTTTAGCCAATTAGATGTAACTCTGGGGGATCGTCTGATTAGCCAAAGCAGCAACTGTTACCCCTTTAGAGCTTTCATAGAATCTGTGCTAAACTATAGCGAAGATACACTTGCAACCCAGTTTTCTGCGGGGCTGTTTTATAAAGATACGGCGGGCGAGCATGAATCGGCAGACGTAGATGGCAACAATCGTGGTTTTATCAAAAGAGCAAGCCTGACTGCCGGTAGCCGAAAAATAGACCTGCTGGGACATCTCCACGCTGACCTGTTCTTTCAAGAAAAGCTGTTGTTAAACGGTGTGGATGTTAAAATTAAACTCACACGCAACAAAGACGCATTCTGTTTAATGAGCGACGATGATACCGCTGGCTACAAACTGCAAATTTTGTCAGCTTCCCTCTTTGTCAAGAAGGTGAGAGTAACTCCAGGCGTGCGTTTAGGACACGCGGAAGCTCTGCTGACAACCAACGCCAAATACCCTGTGGACCGTGTGAGCATGAAGGTATTCAGCATCCCGAGAGGCAGCCGTGTCGCCAACCAAGAGAACTTGTTTTTGGGACAGCTCCCTAAACAGGTGGTTATCGGTCTGGTTGATAATGATTCCTTCAGCGGAGCTTACAATAAAAACCCCTTCAACTTTAAGCATTATGACATTAATTTTGCCGCGCTTTACCTGGATGGTGAGCAGAACCCTACAAAGCCGTTCCAACCCAATTTTGAAGATGGAAACTGCGTGAGAGAATACATGAGTTTAGTACAGACTGCTGGAAAACACATGAAAGACCGGTCTCTTTTAATTGACCGTGAGGAGTATGCGCGAGGATACACTCTTTTTGCATTTGACCTGACTCCAGACCAAGAATGCGGGGACCACTATTCCTTGATTAAAACCGGAAACCTGAGGCTGGAACTACGCTTTGCTAGAGCCCTGCCGACAACTGTCAACATGATCGTGTATGGCGTTTTTGACAACGTGATTGAAATAAATCACAGGAGAAACGTCTTGTTTGACTACATGTAACATGGACAGCTTACAGTTAACCTGTATCCTGGACTCAAACCCACACACTCGAAAGGATTTCTACGGCGTCTTCCCCAGCGACATGCTCCCCAAAGAGAGGCTGCTACAAAGGCCTGTGTGTTTGGTTGTCAACACCCACCCCCATAATCTCCCTGGAGAACACTGGCTGGCCATCTATCTGACAGAAAATAGGACTGGGGAGTTTTTTGATTCTTACGGTCACCCTCCAAACCATCCTCTGTTTCCTAAACGCATCATGACTTTTTAAAGAAAAAATGCCTCAGAGATTGTCTTTCAGCCAAGGCAGCTACAGGCTCCAGACTCTGTGGTTTGTGGCTACCACTGTGTATTTTTCATACAACAGCGCTGCAGGGGACTAACGTTTAAAAATATTGAAGAATTATATTCGGACAATCTACAAAGAAATGATGAGATGGTGGTAAGCTTTGTAAAATCCAAGAAAAACACACCCAGATTTGCCTCAAACCTGTTTCAACTCTACCAGGGGTGTAAATCATGTAATGACTTTCACTGCTGTGCTTCTTAATAAACTGTGTGCTTTTTTTAAAAATGTGTTTGTGTGTCTGTGTGTGTGCGATTACCCCAACCACCCCAAACCTTAATTTGAAAGCAAATTGTGACACTCATTTTTCCCAAATAAATTAACTTTATTTTTGTTTGTTTATATTACAAACTGAGCCAGGTTGTGCTGCTTGCTTGCCTCTGCTTCTTAGTAGCTCGGTGGGATGGTCGAACTGGTGTCTGAATAGCGCTGCCTGGGTTCTTCAAGGCATCTAAACGTTCTCTGTTGGCAGTATTCCCCACTATAGATGTTGGAACATTTAGCTCAGCCATAGCTCTCATAAAAACATCCCAACCCTTAGGCACACGTTTGGCAGAAAGAGCCTGATTCTGTGTGACACATTTGACCAAGTCCAGCATGTTGGAACCAGCCACAGCCTCTCCTTTATACATAAAGGTCCCGTTGTCATCCCACGAAGAAACACTCTTGTTTTGTTTCATTTTGTTTAGCAACAGCCTTGCTTGATTCTTATACCTAGCCGGCAGGTTGCCCGTTACTTCTTCAAGGACTGAGTCAGATGGAGTTTCCGAGATTTCTTCAGAGGCCTGCTGTGGTGTCGGTGGTAAAGTCAGATTTAGGCCCTCCTTCTCGTTTTCCTTTAGCCTTACGTGGGTTAGATACTTTTGAAGCAAAGAGTCATAACGTTTGGCTTTTTCGTATTCTGTTAGGTCGCTCCTGTGAAGAACATCCTGCATTTCCTTATCTAGGGAATAGATTGCAGCAGTTCTGATGTTTACCTCCTTAGGAGTTTGTGTCTTCAGTTGTTCCAGTTGATGGCTGGGCACCAAATACATCTTTTCAGCGTGTTCCATTACTGGCTAGTTAAAAGCCCCGTAATGAGTGGAACAGCAAAACTCAGTAGTGGTGCTAGAAAGCCCCCCGATTGCTTCACCAAATGTTTCTTTTTTCTCAGGGATACTCTCTTGTTACCCAAGGTTTTAATTAGGTTCCGCCTTTTCTTCAACACACGCACCTGCTGCGGAGATAGAGGGATATTACCTTTTAAAGTGTTGAGAGCTATTTCTGAGATGGCGGCTATTAGGTCATCTGAAGCTGCAAATAAAATGGCTTTTCTCTGGCGTGGCGGCACCTTAATAAGAAGTTCCAAGAGAGCCAAATTTCTCTTTATGCGGCTAGACATGTTTCCCTGAGGGTGAGATAGCTGCAATAGATGCAAAGGCGTTAAAACAACTGCCTTTTGTAACCAGCTGAATGTTTCTTCATGCTGTACGCAGCAGGCCAGTCTGGTGGGAAGAGACCTGTTCTTAGCCTGTAAGATTCTGGTGTGGAAGAGTTTAAATCCACAACCAGGTAACCATAGGGTTTGCTTGTAGCATCAGCAAATGCCTCCATGAAGAACCGGACATTTCGTGGGTACATCTGGCGTGCTAAAGTTGCTATCTGTAACTTGTCCCGAGGGTTTTTAAAAAGCACCATATATTTTGCATTTAAACTTATGGTGCGGTTGCTTTTTCCTTTGCAGAAGATGTTCTGTGTGATGAAAAAAATACTCAGATTCCTGTGGTGCACGTACTGAGTAAAGGCCTTTTCAACCTCACTGTTATCAGATGCAGACATCATCAAATCATCGATCACCAAAAAATTTATTTTATTGGTAGGCAGCAAGTCGTCATCATCAAATTTATCAGGCAAACCCTCTACAAACTTAATAAAAGGATATTTACACAGGAGTTCATTATACAATGGCTGCCAGCAAGAAAAACACCATATAATATTTTCTGGAATTGCTGAAAATACATCACGCGCATTGTTCAACATATTTTTTATAAAAAAACTTTTCCCACAATTACTCGGACCTGCTAAGATGGCTGAGAACGGATGTTGCCAGCGCGTATCCATATCAAAACCCGTAAGGGATGGTCTTAAATCCGTCAGTAATCACTCTCTTGTCGTACACCACACGGAGTGTTTTTCTGAGTGTCCCTGTCTCAATGCGCCACTGCTTTTTATTCCTCACAATAGCACCCTGTTGTACCATGATGCTTTTGGAGTCTGACCCCACACAATAATCAAAGACCAGATCCTTCAGTGAGTCAAAGTTCACCTTCTCTGTATTAGAATAATTCAGGGTAATGCCTTTGACTTTCAGACACACCCCACCTGATGACAATTGATACCCGTACGTTTTGGGGCCACCTGAAACAAACTCTGTGATAAACTGTCCAGGCGGAATTTCGCTAGTCAAATCCCCCAGAAAATCCCCCAAATCCGGGTTCCATTGTCCCTCGCGACTCACAAATATCACAGAATCGGTGTCGTGATAGAGAACCCTATCCTGCAGCTTGTCTAACAAGCTGTAAAGCTCCAGGCGGGCGTAGGCCGTAGTAAAACACGCTATTACCACATTAGTTTTCCCAGATAGTACATGGCGGTCTTTTGCATGTTTCCAAGACACGCTGACTGTGTCTTCATCTAACACATCAAAGTTTGAAACCTCATAGTTTGGGGAAAAGGCATATTTTAATAGTTCAGCTGGATCCCTCACAATGGTGGTGTTTGGCAAGTTTGAACGCTGCCCGAATTTGCCCCACAGAGAATTCAGAAATAGCTTGGCGATTTGTCGTTTTGCGGGGTTCACAGAAATCTGTTGTGGTCGTAATCGAATGCCCTCTCTTTCATAGTAATCTTTGATATACTTTGCTTTTTTCTTGTCATCTGTACACCAAGAGGGGTACCCAGAAGCCTCTTGCTTCTGGCGTAAATGCATTTTTATATACTCTGAAAAAAGCTGGTCAGACTTCTCTTCAAAATGCCAGATTTCAGAAATTGACAACACCCTGTATCCTTTTTCTATTGCTTTCAGGAGTTCAATGGTGCACCAAGTTCCTTCGACAGCCCTCTCTTCCTCTGTGTGCGTGCAGAGCACCTGTTGTTTATTCTCAGCACACGTACGACACAGTGGGAACATAAGTTTACCACCTACTCTGAAGGGCAAGACTGGAAAGTAAAGACCACGTGGGGGCAGGACTTTAGTCCTCACAAGGCCAAAATAATCAGAAATTGGTCCAAAGTCTTTATATATGATTGTGGGGTGGCCTATGGGGTATTCTTTAGTTTTGTTCACGTATGGGTACAGACTGGTGAAATCAATGTAGTGAATCTCTTCACCAGCCGCCGGTTTGTAGTGCAGGCGAAAAGTGTTCGTCCTGCCACCAAAAAGACCATCTCGAGGCTGGAGCGGTTGTGGTAATCCTCTACCTCTTAGAAAATCTCTAAGATCCCCATCTGTATCAAGCAGCTCCCTCCACTCGTGATCCCAGAGGGTTATGACATTGAAACCCTGCCTTCTGAGATAATCGACTTTGCGCTGAGTGTGGTAGTTAAGTTCACGGTATGTACAGTCTGTCATAGGATTTCTTGCATTTTCATTATAGCAAACAGAACAACTGTGATGGAAGCAAGAGTTAAACTCATAAGCCGTTTTGCGCCCTGTCAGCTCCGCGTATCCGTCAAGAAAATATGGACCTACTTTTAGCTCACCGCCTTTCAGGGCATGTCTGATTTCTATGCCCTCTTTATGCTCCATTGAATTGCAGGTGTTGAGTAGCGCTTGTACTGGTTGTGATAGTTGTCATGTGGTATAAGGGCGATGGTGTATTCTTCTAAAAACATGTGTCTAAACATCGCCATGCAAACGCTAGCAAGAGTTAGGTGTTGGAAAGGATCGATTCCTGATGTGGTTGATCCGCCCTGGGTAGTCAGGTGTAGTATCTCTTCTCGGTACAGGATGCAAGCCTTCCTTAATATCTGGACATCCTGTTTACAATAGTATGCGAGTTCTTCTTGGAGGTTAAAAGTTTTGTTTTGATTCTCTTTATACCATGAAAGGAAATCTTCTCTTTCACCAGGCATCATGCTGTCTGGGCCATATTGATCAGCGCTAGGCATGGCACCCACATAGTTCCAGTTTTCAGCAGTGTTGAAAAAATGAGGGAAATAACCCTTACAACCCTCAAAACCCATAGCCTTTGGCAACTTTGATAGCTTCATGGGCAGAAAATTTAGGCTGTCAATAAATCTTATACCCAGCTTCTTAGCAGTGACGCACATAAGTTTGCCGCCTTGGGTAATGAGGTCTATATCAACCTTTTCTGCAAGGAGCCGTCTCACTATGAAGTAGCTGTCATAGCCTCTAGCATTATGTGCCACAAAGGTCCAGTCCTTGTATTTCTTGTTAATAAACGTTTGTACAAAGTCAACTATGCACAGGTCCCCTTTGAACTCCCATGCATCAGACTCTTTGAATCCCATGGCGTATATGTAGTTGGGCTTGTGGACCCCCGACTCCTGAGTGCATTCAAAATCATAAAAAATGTACTTTTCTGAAACCTCCGTTTTTTTGATAGCAGGCATGAAGCAGCGGTGTCTGTTTATATCCCCAACAGGTTTTTGACACTGATTGCAGCACCTCGCCTTACATTTGTGTTTCTTGGGAACATAGGCCTGGCACGTTTCGCACATCACTTTGGTTTTGCACTCCACCTTGTTAATGGCGGCCAAATCCGTGTGTCTTTCTAAACACTCTCCAGATTTGCAAAATAATTTACAACTAGGACATCTGACCTCCCACCCTGGGTCACAATGGGGCTCTAAACATAAGCGGCATTGGAATTTACAGCTGTGGCTGTGACTATAAACATTGCCACAAACGGAACAATAATTTTTTCTTCCAAAGAACGCTTTCAAATTTAGAATCCCATAGTAGTGTTCCCCGTGGAGTAACAGGAAATATGTCTGTGCGTACAACGGATCGCCAGTCCTGAATATCACCCAGCCTTTAGTGTCGTGCACAGAAGCGTAGCTTACCTTGCCGGGGCCCCGTATAAAAATTGTTTGGGGGCCCTTTAGATGTGGGGCGGAGCTAACGTCATGACATCATGACGTCATGGGGGGAGCCAACGTCATGACGTCATGACGTCGTGGGCGGGGCCAAAAATAAATAAAAATAAAATAAATAAAATAGAATTAAAATGTAAAAAAAAAAACCACACACACCTCAACCCACCCACCCACCCGAAACACAAAACCTCACTTACCTTAATCCTGGGGCCTCTTCTTCCTCCGCCTCTGCTGTCACCGCCGCCGCTGCTGCCGATCGCTCCCTCGCCGCGCACGGCGAAGGCAAGGGGCAGTTGTGGAAGGCGAGCGGGCGAAGCGAAGCAGCCCCGAGGCCCTCCCCCCGGTTGCCGCGGGGGCTCCCTGGCAGGCTGCGCCAGCCCGGGCGGCGCTCTCCACGGTCGCTGCTGGGGTGGGAGTCCACCAGCTGCAGGACCAGCTTGCGCGCCCCATCCCGCACACAGGCGGCAGGTGAGCTCCAGGCGCGCGCGGCAGGTGAGCTCCAGGCGCGCGCGGCAGGGGAGCTCCAGGCGCGCGTGGTAGGTCAGCTCCAGGCGCGCTCCAGGTGACCTGCCGCCTGCCGGGGGACGGGGCGCGCCCGCGAGCTGGTCCTGCAGCTGGTGGACTCCCACCCCAGCAGCGACCGTGGAGAGCGCCGCCCGGGCTGGCGCAGGCAGGGAGCCCCCGCGGCGACCGGGGGGAGGGCCTCGGAGTCGGGGCTGCCTCGCTGCTTAAAAGCTGCAGCTCCGACTCCGACTCTCCGACTCCGGCTTGTTTTTAAAAATTGGAGCCAAAAATGGCTCCAATAAAGTGCGCATGCTCAGAAACTCAATCTGACACATGCGCAATGCATCAGATTGAGTTTCTGCGCATGCGCAGTAAATTTTTGGTCTTTTTTATTTTTAATTTTATTTTTTGCCGTTGGGGGCCCCCGTAGCCCGGGGGCCCCGTATAATTGATACGGCTGATACGGCGGTAGCTACGCCTCTGGTCGTGCATGACCACGCCGATATTCACTTTGAAATGTCTTTCAAAGGTTGCTACGTCGGAGAGCATAATTTTGTTTTCTTCAGAAAGGCCAAGCTGCCTGTACAACAGCGCTGCCCCCTCCATTAACTGCGCAAAAGTCGGCTTTGTTGTGGCCATGACTGCCAGGAGAGCCCCACCAAAACACAGATTACTACCTGTACTATTTAAATCCACCAAGAATTTTCTTTTCTTGGTCACTAGTTGACTATAAAGAATTGTACTTATAACACTACGGCCTCGGCCTCCCCTGTTACGGATAACGATAATGTCTAGATGCAATGTACCTTCAAGGTGCATCTCGGCATTGCTCTGCATGAGGTTTCCCAGATTTTCCAAAAATTCTGTTGCAACCAAGGACCCTCTGTGCCTTCTTACTGTAAAAAGCGAGTTGTTTAGACCCCCACCACCTAAGCGTAACTGAACTAGGTCTCCATCTTCTAGTCGATCACTGATGTCATCTAATATGACCTGCACAGCATCACAGATCGCCTGCTGAACCAGTAGGGGGTGCTGTAAGAGCTCCAAGTTGGCAAACCTGAAGGATTCTCCATAGTGTGAGACAGGCAAATTGGGGGCATGCCACTCCCATCTATGGATCCTTTCCAGATAAACACTGGGTGGCTCATCGGGGTGCTCTTGAGAACCTCCTTGGGGATCTTGGTCAGGTGAACCTTGCTCTGAAGCAGTATTGTTTAGCGCAAAGCTGGGTTCTATTGTGGATGGTGGGCCCTCCAAATCAGACATGTCGACCTCAGGCATTGGGCTATTACAGGAGTCAGGTTGTATATCTGAAGAATGCATGGGCGATGCAGGTGGTGTACCAGGCATTTGGGAATCATGTGTGGTCATCTGATCTGAGGCGGTCTCTGTGCAAGACGCCTCCTCAGAGTTGCTGTTACATGAATTAACTTTCCCCTCCCCATGCTGGTTAAGTCCTCCTAAGCGCATTATAAGCTTCTGCAGCCTAGATATAGTCGCCTGTGCTACTTCTAAACTTTTTGAACGTCTGGTCCTTTTATGAGCCCCGGACTTTTTTGCCATTAAAGTTGATTTAAGATCATTGACACATTGCTTAACTATGTTGTCAACCGAAGTCTGGGTATCAGTGTCATACATGTCACTGTCCATTTTTGGCCTTTTAAATGGCTGTTGTGTTTGTGTCATCTGTAAAGTGTCCACATTGAGATGGTTTAGTTTCCTTTTTGCTTTACCGTTAATCTTCACAGATTGTGGGTTCTCATTTTGCTCTGATGCTGATCTGGTTGAAGAAGTTTCAGGAGCCATCGGGGGTTCAGCCTTTGAAGATTTAGGGTCCACGATGCATTTTGGTGGTTCAAAAGGCCCAGCTAGAAGAAGGATAGCATTTTAAATGCCGTGTTTTAAATCACACAAACAGACAGACACATCCAACTGCTTTTAAACACACACACACACACACACACACACACACACACACACACACACACACACACACACACACACACACACACACACACACACACACACACACACACACACCACCCACCCACCACCCCACCCCCACCCCAATCCCTGAATCTAAAATTATGAGCTAGCATTTAAAGTTTACTGTAAAGGTATTTTACCTCCATGTCCAAGATTAGAGGTGGAAGGAATGGGGCTCTGGTACATTGGTTCACTGTTTTGCGCTTCGGTTGACATTTTACAAACACACACAGAGTATACGTTTCTGTAGATAAAAACAAACAATCTCAGGATTTGTTTGTTAAATGCTACCCCAGGACATGTGGAGACTTGTTTTACCCACAGCCCCCCTCCCCTTTTCAGGAAAACAACAACAACAACAGCTGCACTGGCCAGAGAACTACAAATATTTGTAGATCGTTGCTCTTTTAATAATTGTACCATCAACAACAATGGAGTCTTCTCCATATTTTGTTTACAAGCTAGCTCAGGATTGTATGAATTTTGTCTGTGGAGAATCAACACTAGGCACGATACAACATAGCAGAGCTTACATTTTAAAAACAATTACCTCCACAATTCAGGATTCTGGATGTTTATTAATTTGCTTGAGTTTTATTCTTTGGATCACGCCCAGAAGGTTTTCAACTTTGTGATGGCTGCTGAATTTGCTGATGGAAAGACTAAATAGGGACACATTTTAACAATTTTCTTATTTGCTGCTATTCTTGCTAATAAACTAAAAAGTCATGGTGTCACTAACCCCTATGAAAACATGGCATTAATCAGCTCAGAATATATCATCAAAAACTTTACATAATGGATACTGGAAAATGGGGGGGGGGCTGGGTAAGTTTACAGGTTTTAAATGGCACACTTTGTATGTTCAAATGCTAAGGGGGGAATCCCCCCCCACTCACACTATCTTCTCTGGTTTTTCAGAAAAACAACTTTATAAACGATCCAGCGTCCATTAACTGAGAATAAATCTACAATACAGTCATGAAAATCACAGCTTTGTACAAATTTTACTTATCCCTAATATATAAACATTTAAAACATTGTTTAAATGTCTCATTCTCCAATATAATAAAGCCAATTAGATGCTGAAACAGCAGAAAGATTCTGTAACATGTAAGTATCTTTATCACACATATGCTAATAATGTTGCTACCAGGGAAAAAAGAAAATGTTTTTCCTAAACAATGTAAAACTATGAACCTCACACACACCACCTACAAATCTAATTATTTTAAACAAGCCTTCTCATACTACCCCCCTCCTTTTCTACCAGTTTATTTTGCCTTAAAAAAATACAAAGACCATTAAGCTGGTAAATTTATCATCATTAACTGTATAAAAATGTGCAACCTATAGTCAGTAACATTATTTGTATGTATCTATTTATAGACACATATAAAGACATATAAAACATGTAAAGAACTTACCCCACAGTAGAGATCTGTATTCTTCCAAAAGTTGGTGGTCAAAAAAGGGATTTTCTTCTCAGGTAGCTGACCTTTATACTGTTTTGACCCATTGATCATCCATTGATATGGTAATTGGTTTTCTCTATTTCTGAAAGTCCTTCAGAGGCTCTGATTGGTTGGAAATTACCTATACTGTAGCTCTTCTTCTAAAAATAGCCATGCAGCATTGATGGTCTTTTAAACCTGCCCTACTGGTTTCAAATCCCATTACAAACACCACACCCATGCTTTCTCAGCCCCTACTGTACTGATTGCAAATCCCATCAGATTCAGTCTGTTTCAGATCCTGCTCTGCTGATTGCAAATCCACTCAGCTTGTTTCAGGGCCTGACCACATAAAGGTAAGATGCTTTTAAAAATAAATGGGTAGAAATTATTTAGACTTTGAATATATAACATATATTTATATTTATATAATATTACTTGCTGTTGATTGATGTTGGTTGTGTGTGAATGTGTGTGATTATTACCACAGTGCGCACATGGCCTGGTTTATTTCATGCCCAGTAGATAGGCTTGTCTGTTGATTTTTTTTCAATAATAAGAAGACAATGGAATGTAAATGGAAATCAGTTTATTCTAACAATTTTAAATCCTGGTTACAGAGGTAAAAAATGACCGATAGGGTCTGTCTTTTATAATTTTTTCAACATGCTGAAGGAAAGTATGGTCAGCAGGCTTCAGTATTTTCTCCATCTGTTTAGATGGTTTGGCAGCTCTCCCTACTGCGGTGATCAGGATTAATATCTGATCTATATTTTCTTGAGTCAACACAAGACATTTCAGCGAATAAGCAATAACTGTAACGATGTGTAGCACAGCCTTGAAACAGATTTTGGAACAAACAATTCTTAATTTCATGTCCTTAATCATTTCTGTCCATGAGATGCAATCGTGGTCACCTTGGCCTGGGGCACGAATTTTGCAGCCCTCGCAAGTATCGTACAGATAGTTATTGAAACAATAGTCCAAAATGCCATAGACGGCTGCTCTCACAACCGCCCGCATGGCCCCTCGGCGTTTTCTTGGTGAAATTGGGAGCATTTCATCAGTCTTTAGGCCAAGAAGGCTTCCCAGTATCACATGAGAAGGTTGGGCAGAAGACAAACTTTCAGGATCCTGGAAGAACATTGAAACAGTTTTAGTATAATCAAATATATAAATTAAGTTTGTGTGGTGTGTGGTTGGGGTGGGGTGCTTGTGTAAACCTTCGTATCCCAGCCAACCCTTGGCCCATATCTTTTTACCTCCATGTAGATATTTCCTGTTGAAAACATATTCCAGATCTCTGTGGGCGATGGCTGAGCAGTAGCATGACTGGAAACCTCAGGTTCTCGTGGGCTTTCAGCCTTTGCAACAGACCCCTATAAGTTTAAAAAAAAAAAACAGAAGTATTTTTATCTTGGCATTCTATTTTATTTTAACCATCGGGCTTCTTTATTTTGGAGGAGAGGGTAAATGCTTACCGGCATTGCAACGTTTTCAGGAGAAATCGCTTCTAACAATTTGTTCAATATTTGGTCCATTTCTTCTTCTTCTTCTCGTGTGCTTTTGGTGGGTGGAAAGCATTCATCTTCCGAGCCGGTGCTGATATAGCGTTTTCGTGGTTTGGACTGCAAGAGCTGTGTCCATTCAGAATCCGGTATAGGGCTAAGCTGGGCATGCTGGTCCGCCATGGCTTCTCCTCAGAACTTGCCCGGGCACGCAAAAGACCAAGTCTGTTTCAAAAGGGCCGTCTCTGGGGAGGTGATATAGGTTATAAAGGGTATCACGTGTTCCTACACAGCCAATCTGCGCTAAGATTGCCCTGCCATTTCCGACCATGTGGGCAAACAAACATGGTTGGTATAACGTCACTTCCCACCACGTGGGTCAACAGGGCGCATTGCTACTACGTCATTTCTGGCGCACATGGCTGTGACGCCATTTCCGACCATGTGGGCAAACAAACATGGCGGCTATAACGTCACTTCCGACCACGTGGGTCAACAGGGCGCATTGCTGCTACGTCATTTCCGGCGCACATGGCTGTGACATCACTTCCGACCACGTGGCCAAACAAACATGGCAGCAATGACGTCACATCCGGTCACGTGGGTAAACAAAAGCACACGGCGATGACGTCACTGGTCACGTGGGTAAACAAAAGCACATGGCGATGACGTCATCCGATTTTGACAGGAAGTAGGTCCGCTATACTACTATCACCTTGCAAACAAAAGTCCGCATAGTCAAAGCAATAGTATTTCCGGTAGTGATGTATGATTGTGAAAGCTGGAACCAGGAGTATGCTGGGCACATTGTGAGGGTGGTGGATGGTAAGTGATGGGGGCACCTATTGGGGTTGGGGGTTGGGGGGAGAAATCCCATACATTCCCATTACCTCCACCTGCCTCTGGGGGGTGCCAGTTTACTGGGGCGCACAGGATGAGTCCCTGTATCCCTGTGGGCCAGCACACCACTGGCTGGACCATAAGGAAGGCTGAATGCAGAAGAATAGATGCCTTTGAGATGTAGTGTTGGAGGAGAGTTTTGAGAATACCCTGGACAGCAAAGAAAGCAAACAGGTCGATCTTAGAAGAAATCAACCCTAACTGCTCCTTAGAAGGACAAATAGTAAAGATGAAGCTAAAGTACTTTGGACATCAAATGAGAAGAGAGGATTCACTTGAGAAAGCCTTGATGCTGGGAAGGGTGGAGGGCAAAAGAAAAAGGGGGTGGTAAAAATGAGATGGCTATATGGTATTGTAGACGCAATGGGCACAGAGCTGAGTGGGCTGAGGAGGATGGTGGAAGATAGGGGTGCCTGGTGTGTGGTGGTTCATGGGGTCGTGAAAGGTTGGAATTGACTGTGCGACTGAACAACAATTCTTCTGTATGACTTTGTGTAGTATTCACTTGGCATAATCATATATTACTATAATTTAGGCTAAATATACAAGAAGACCATGGCTTGCAAATATATTGGAAGATTTCTCAAAAGGAAAGGGAAAGCCTGAGGTCAACTATAGATTTTGAAAATAAGGTATTTTTCTGAGCTATTGACATACTGGTATGCTTTTATTCTGTTTGTAAAAGAAATATTTGGGTAGAATTGTGTAAAATTGAAGTGATGTGGACCACCACTGGACTCATTTTTTCTTAGCTTCCTTAGGCACCTGGAAGAGGAACATCTGTTGGAAGAAGCCAGGTGAAACCAGGAGATGTGGAAGCAGCCATTCAAGTTTTTCCTTAGAACTTTATTCGAATAGGTGTACATACTCCATGGATAGCAGTATATTAGTAGCCAAACTGGAATGACAATGTGATGGTGATGTAGAATGTGATCCAGCAGGTTCAAATGATATTAAAAGGATTTAGACTAAACATTAGGAAGAATTTCCTGATACTATAGATAAGAACTGTTCCATGATGGGACAGACTCCTCTAGAATTCGGTAGACTCTCCTTACAGAGAAATTTTGTTTTTTTAAAAAATCTGAGGATAAAAGTGTTTTTCTGCAATTGCCAGGGAATTCCAATACTGTAGATGATTTCTGGGATCTAACCCAGCTAACTAGACACAAAAATCATGGCTCTGCCCTCAATATCTATGCCAGTAGCAAGTCGAGTTCTTCCACTAGGCAAAGTAAATGGCCACCTCTAGGTAACAGGGTTGCTGGTCTGAGGTAACCAGCTGTGATTTCAAGAAACTCTCAGCACCTATTCAACTGAGATGAACACACAAGAGCATTTGTGAGCAGGGAAGCCACAGGTCCTGTCTCTCCTTTTGCCTTTCTGAACTCTACTTCTTCTTGCGTCTTTTGTTGGATTGGTATTCTCAGGGCCCATTTATCAATTCCACTTCCCTTCTTGGCTGTCTAAGGAGCAGACATGGGCCTTCTATGGTCTGTAAACTACTGTATGTAGTCAAAATTAGACGTTATGCTTTTCTGTCACGAAAGTAACTTGCTCAGTAAAGGTCAGCTGTATTATTTTAACTGCTCCTGCATCCCCTTTTTTGTGGATAAAGCACTTTGTGGATAATGTACTTTATACTGAGAAAACTCTGGAGCGACTGCTATAAACTGGAATTCTATTTGATAGTAGACCTATTTGTGCTCACGCAGGTGGAAAAGGGTGACGTACACTCTATTTACCACAAGACGGCAGCACAAAATCAGAAAGATTAATTCTTCTCCCCCAGAATAATTGTTCTGATTTTTAAAAATTCATTCACATCAAAATACAGTAATACCTCATATAACATTAGTATCGAATAACACGAAAATCGCATAACATTAAGGAATCTGGGGGGAAGAATTGCATCGGATAACATTAAGATCCTATGGGATGCTTCAGATAACAACCGCTAAAGCCTGTATGGTTACAATGTATCTCTATGGCTCCCATAGGATTTTAACATGCATCGGATAACACTAAAAATCATATAACATCAAGACTTGTGGAACCAGGTTTTAGTGTTATATGAGGTTTGACTGTACATCCTTGAGAAAATCAAGCTATCCCAAGTGTTGAATCTTATTATCATTTAAAATCTTTGGGTCATTGCAATTTAAAGGCTGTGGGTAATATTTTAAAACATTATTAATTTAATACAGTGGTACTTTGGATAACGTTTGCATTGGATAAGGCTAAAATCAGATAACGTTGGGGATTTTGAGGCAAACAGCATCGCACAACGTTATCTTGACTTTGATCTCTGCTCCAAAGCCTGCAGGGCTGGCCTTGCAGGCTTCGGAGCAGAGATCTCTGCAAAGTCAAGAGAGATTCTCCCTACCTCCCCTGCTGAAACAACAGGGTGGGGAAGACGAATCCCTCACTGTTAGCCTTTCAATGTGGGATTTGTCTAACAGAGAGGGATCTCTCACTGTTAGGTTTGCAAGCCTTTCATTATCTAACAGTGACAGATTCGTCTTGCTCACCCTGTTTTTCAGCAGGGGAGGCAGGGAGAATCTCTCTGCCTTTGCCTTTTGCCTTTGGGTTGGGGGCTGAACTAGAGCCCATACTCGCCCCCCCAAGCCCTAAGGCAAAGGCAGAGAGATTCTTCCTGGCTCCCCTGCTGAAACAACATGGTGGGCAAGATGAATCCCTCACTGTTAGATGAATCCCACACTGAAAGGCTAACAATGAGGGATTCATCTTGCCCACCCAGAAAGGGAACGGGGTTTTTTTTAACGTTGTGCGATCAATGCATCACACAATGTTAAAAACTGGATAACATTGTGGAACCAAGTCTTAACGTTATCCGAGGTACTAGTGTACTACTAAGATACCTGGTGGATGTAGCAGATGGATGTAGCAGATGGATGTAGCAGACAGACTGGAGGTCTGCAGGAGGTCTGGACATGTGGAACTGCTGAAACCACTCCTTAAATGCCTCACTTCCTTTGAAAGCCCTATTAAGGATCACTGTGTGTCAGCTCTGACTTAACTTCAAATAACACACACATAACAATGGAATATGGGAAGTTCATCCTTGTGTAGTAAAATGCAAGACATTTCAATCACCTAATAGGTGATAATTTGTTATGAAGCATACTCCTCCTCCAAGGAAGTAAACCTATATAACCTTAAGCTTTGCATCAAGCATTTTCCCCTACATTAAATAGATGATTACTAGGACTGGGTAATTTATCACAGGAAACTTCAATTGCACTAAGCAATGGGAGGTACCAAATTCAGACCTCCGTTTGACATTCCTGATGTGATCATTGGGAATCATCTACAACCAGAAGCTAAGCCTTACTTTTCAAATAGATTATCATGACAGCTGTCATCAGAAGCTGCTTCTTCTTCTTCTTCTTCTTCTTCTTCTTCTTCTTCTTCTTCTTCTTCTTCTTCTTCTTCTTCTTCTTCTTCTTCTTCTTCTTCTTCTTCTTCTTAACATCAATGGAAAAGGAGAAGTGCCCCTGTGTATGAGTTATTCTACATCCTGGGGAAAGGGATCCACATCCTGACCCACACCAGTGGTTCTTCAGGGAGGGCAGGTGGCCTTCTGTGGAACTGCCCTTCTAGTTCATGCAGCCAGAGATGCAACCAAACCTTAATACTGTATCTCCAAATATAGTACTGCAAAAGCCACCCTAGCAGCTTCTTAGTCCATGAGGGCACTATAGCATCTTTCTACATCATAGAGTCTTAAAAGACTGGAAGACAGACAGCCTACATACCTTCTTGAAGAGATAAGAAATGAAAATCTGGGGCACCAGTCACTCTAATTGGGGCAACACATCTTCTGGCAGCAGGGGGTCAGTGTGGGGAGAAAAGTAGGTTAAAAAGTCACATTCCGTGGACATATAATGGACCTCTGACAGATTTTTCGCAAGTAGTGATCTTAGCCAAAAGCCCGAGAAGCAATAATTAGTGCATACACAGCTATCTCTCAAATTGTTTAAACTACTGCTCCTGGATGTTGACAGACCTCGTTGCTGAAGAACCTTAGAGACTGCTGTTGAGGAGTTAAGAACAGGAAGACTATTGCCATAATGATAGCCAATATTCAGAACAGATACAGCATTTGAAGAAGAACATTGGAAAAGGCTAGTCCTACACAGGCACTAGGCATCTTGGCCAGATCCCTCTTATCTTCTTCTCAGGAAGGGATTGCCAATACAGACATTGCCAGTGCACAAGTAGATGGTTGCATTCCATCTGCCTTGACAATGACTATTTGTGAAACTCTCCCCCCCACCCGTCAGCTTTCTTCATTGTCCTACTTTCTCATCATAGATACTTATCAGAAATGACACCCTATGGAGACACTTGACTTTGATCCTCAGCAATGCAACTTTACACTGAACAATATTTTCTATTTTCTTCACAGCTGCCTTTCCAAGTCTCAGTCTTCTTCTGATTTCTTGGCTGCACATTTCATTTGGGTTGATAATTGAACCAAGCTATTGAAAACATCAATTTCTTGATTGTCTTCATTAAAGTTATGTACAGTACTTCTGTCTGAAATTGTTGTCATCTTACTATTCAACTGCAATATTGCTTTTGTACTTTCTTCTTTCACTTTCATCTATAGGACTGCTATTTTCCACCAGTTATATGGTATTTGCATTTCTTGATGCCAGTGATGCCACCAATTTTCACTATCTCGTCATCTGAATCTAATCCAGTTTTTGTTCTGTATTCAAATTGAAATTCAAAGAAGAAAGGCACCCTTGTCTGAATTGCTAATTGGAAATTAATCCTTTCCCCCCTGTATTGGCTGAAATTTTGTTGCACATTCACGCTATTTGATAAAGATGGAAAAAAGCAGCTTTACACACTGCTGCAATTTGTGCTTCCAGATGGTGCGTACTTGTTCTTTAGGAGACAAGACCATCCCATTTAGCATAAGGGTCAAGGATGCTAGTCAGGTAGATGGACCCTCCAACACCAGCACCTCCGTCTTACCCGAGTTCAGTCTCAGTTTGTCAGGGTGGCACCTCTGGCTCTTTGGAATGCACTGCCAGGTGAGCTGTGTTTGATTGACTCCTTCATGACCTTTAAGAAACAATTGAAAAGCTTTCTGTTTGAGGAAGCCTTTAGAAGTTTGTTGAAGACCAAATAGGAGACCCTCCCATTGCCTTTCTGTTATAAGAGTTTCGGGGTCTTGGTTCTGGTTTGATTAGGTGGGTGGGGGTTGTTTTATTGTCTTAATGGTGTTTGTTTTGCTTTGCTTTGCTTTTTTAATAGTGGACTTGATCCACAAAAGCTAACAATAAAAATATAGCAGTTAGTCTTTAAAGTGCTACAGTGTTTTTTATTTTATTTTGTTTTGTTTATTTTGTTTTGTTTTCTGATATTTTTTTAATAGTGTAAGCCATCCAGAGTGGGAGTCCTTCCCAGATGGGTTGGGTAAAAGTCCAAAAAAATAATAATAAAAAATAACTTTTCAATGGGAACTGCCATAAGTTAAAAAATTTCCATAGACATTATGAGTTCCTTGCCAAGTTGTGTAACTTGGTGTGCAGCAGATAATGTTCAAAGATTTCTTCTCTCTCTCTCTCTCTCGTTGCTATCTCAGTTACTGAAATGGATTTTGTCATGGCATATCTCCACCTATCTCTCAATATGTGAACCCATTGTTCTTTATTAAGGTCCAGCCAGTCTCTGATGTTACTTAAACTCCTCTTCTCTTTCTTTGCAATGACTAATAGGGGTGCCCAAACTACAGCCCGGGGGCTGGATGCCTCCTCTGATGCCAATTCATCCAGCCCCCGAAGCCCTCATCACTCCTGGAGATAAAAGGCACCCATATGGGCATGTTGTATTTAGGCTTCCCGGAGAAATGAGGACATGGCGGGATGTATGAATTGCCATCAGGAACCACATCCGACCCCCGGGCTATAGTGACTGGCTTCTTGAGCGACATGACCAGCCCGCAGCTCAAAAAGTTTAGGCACCCCTGGGTCAGGGTCAGGGTCCCACGATACCCTCATTGCTCTTGGAAGAGGAAGTGAAACATGCCCATATGGGTGCCTTTTATGTCGAGGAGTGACGAGGGCTTCGGGGGCCGGATGAATTGGCATCAGGGGAGGCATCCGGGCCCCAGGCTGTAGTTTGGGCACTCATTCCCTAACCCTAACCCTCAACTAGGGGTGCCCAAACTACAGACTGGGGGCCGGATGCCCCCCTTGATGCCAATTCATCCGGCCCCCGAAGCCCTCATCACTCCTGGACGTAAAAGGCACCCATATGGGCATGTTGTATTTAGGCTTCCAGGAGAAATGAGGGCATTGCAGGATGTATGAATTGGCATCAAGGACCACATCCGGCCCCTGGACCATAGTGACTGGCTCCTTGAGTCACATGACCAGGCCGCTGGTCGAAAAGTTTGGGGTTGGGGTTGGGGTTGGGGTTGGGGTTGAGGTTGGGGTTGAGGTTGGGGTTGAGGTTGGGGTTGGAGTTAGCGTTTAGGACAGGGGTGCCCAAACTTTTCAAGCTGCAGGCCGGTGGTGGGTGGTGGGTGGCGAGTGGCGGGGGCCAGGGGCCAGATGTGGTCCCTAACGCCAATTCATCAATCCCACGATACCCTCGTTGCTCCTGGAAGAGGAAGTGAAACATGCCCATATGGGTGCCTTTTATGTCGAGGAGTGACGAGGGCTTTGGGGGCCGGATGAATTGGCATCAGGGGAGGCATGCAGCCTTCGGGCTGTACTTTAGGCACTCCTGATATAATAGCTCTCTTTATGCTTACATACAACTCACTTAAATGGTCGCATAAGGATCCTGATTTTGTTTCTCACACCCTTTCACCTTTGGTTCTCATCTCTTCTTAACAACACTAAGAGTTTCATCAATCACTCAACAAGGTTTCCCTTTAGGTCCTGATAATACCTCTTGTCAGTGATGGGATTCAAAAAATTTTTTTACTACCTACTCTGTGGGTGTGGTATGGTGGGTGTTGTCAGGGTGAAAGCCTTGCATTGCACCCAACTTTATTTCAAAACTTGGATGGGTGGAAGGGCCAGCCAGAATTTCTGCTACTGGTTCTGGCGAACTGGTGCGAACCTGCTGAATCCCACCACTGCCTCTGATTTCATTTCAAAGTTCTTCTGGCTCATGATCGCTTAAGTACTGTCCTGCAGATCTGTTCTTTATATGTACTTCCAGTTCATCAAAAATTCTATTTAAAGTACAGTTTGACTGGGATTATTTTAATGTTCTTATATGGTTTCACTTTGATCTTTTATAGTTCTTTTTTCATGTCCTGATCAGACAGTGGGCTGCCAAAATGAAGCCCCTTTCTTCACTTTGCACTGCCCAAATGGAAGTCTTCATCAGTGCATGTCTCTGGCAGCAATTGCATACCAGCAAATGGGCCGAACTTTGTGTTTCTCCACATTCACACTGTGTGTTGTTGTCCACCACCAGTCCCCACTTGAGCATGTTAATCTTACCTTTAGGGACTCCAACCCTCAGTTCCTTGTCCAGTGAGTGCCTTCCTCCATCTTCTAATTTAGTTTTGCTCTTGTGTACCCTCATGAATATTTGTTCTTGACATAAAGCTCTTCCTGCATCTGAGCCGGCAGACTTGAGGCTCAAATCTGTTCAGAGGGTGTTGTGGCTCATTCTCTTGCTTAGTTCTCTCAGCATCTGCTGCTACTTCTCTCCTGATCTTAGGTGGAGCAATAACAAGGGGGTATATCTTCTCAACTGGGGTAGGTTTAAGGCATCCTGTCACTATCCACATGGCTTCAGTAAATGCAATGTCAATTTCTTTTGTGTGTGTGGATGTGTCTCATACTGGAGCAGCATACTCTGCTGCAGAGACAGTCAAGGCCAAAGTTGATGTGCGTTGTGTGGATGGTTGAGTTCTCCATTTATAGTTTGTGAGTTTCCTGATGATGTTGTTCCTTGTACTAACTTTGGCCTTGGTATTCAGGCAATGCTGCTTAAAAGACAGTGTCCGGTCAAGCATCACACTGAGGTATCTTGGTTTTGACCTATACTGTAATTGATTCCCTTGCCATGTTACATTCAACTTAACCCTTGTTTCTCGGTTTCAAAGGTGGAAAGCACATACTTGAGTCTTGCTTGGATTAGGCTTCAAATGGTTGATGGTGTAATACTGTCCTAATTCTTCCAGTGTTCCAGTAAGTTTTCCAGTTACCTCATCAAAGTTTAACCCTTGAATGGCCATTGCTGTGTCATCCACATAGATGAACAGTTTTAGTTTTGTACTGTCTAGAACTGGTTGATCATTTGTATATATATAATACAGTGCTGGGGACAATACATTTCCTTGAGGCACACCATTCTTCTGTACCTTCCATCTGCTGTTCTTTCCATTCATTATCACATATAATCTCCGGTTCTGAAAGAAGCTGCCAAAGACCCTAGTAAGCTTGTTATCTTTGGTAAGGTTATTTATTTTATGGAGCAGAATTCTATGATTGACAGTATTGTATGATGCAGTTAGGTCAATGAAAGCCACTTCTGTAATTTGCTTTCTTTTGAAGTCATCCTCAATGTGTTATGTAAGGTTAAGAATTTGCCCACAACATGATCTGCCTGGCTTGAAGCCAGCTTGCTCTTTTATGATCTTTTCATCAATAAATTCAGAGATGCAATTGTGAATCATCTGTTCCAGTGTCTTATAAAAATGGCAAAAGAGTGACACTGGTCATTAGCTTTTTGAATCTGGATTTCAATAAAGCCTGGTTTCAATAAAGCAACAACTCTAGCATGTCACCACAATTTAGGGACCTCAAATTTGGCTATGCAGTTGTTCATTAATTGCAGGAGCCATTCCAAAGTGTGGAGACCAAACTGTTTTATCTGCTCCATTCTTACGTCATCAGTACCTGCTGCTTTATTTGGTTTCATGCTGTTTATAGCTTCCTCCATTTCAGATGCCACAAAGGGGCTATTAAGTAAAAACTTGTGTTCCTCTGGTCAGATAACTTTCCCCCTGCACCTTTTTGCCTTGCATTTTTCCATTCTTTAGCATCTGACTAGTTATTTAGTCTGCTGTTACTCCACTATAATTTTGCTGTGACTGTGTTAAATCTCCACCTAAATTTTTAAGGTGTTTCCAAGCTTGTCTACTCTTTTGCTTTATATCCAGGTTCTCAACTATAGTGCACCATTGTGATTTCTGATTTTCAGCTACAGCCTGTATCAACTCTCCCAGCTTGAACAGTATCTTCCTGACAAGAATCTTGGTTGTAGAGTGACTGATACCTATCTAGCAGGGGGTTGATGTCGTCAGTCAGGCCCTGGATGTACTGGGAGCAGCATCCTCTTGGATGCTGATAGTATTTTCACAAGATGGACAAATTCATGATATTTATCTGGATGGGGGGGGGGGATCTTCTCCATGCTTTTAGCCAGGTGTTCTCAAAAATTCACCAATTTAGCCTTCTATCTGGATGTGGGGAGATCTTCTCCATGCTTTTATCCAGGTGTTCTCAAAAATTCACCAATTTAGCCTTCTTAAAGTTTAAAATACACTTCTTGGTGTTTCACCACAGTATTTACTATGCACATGATGGGCATGTGTTGAGTGCTTGAGATCGGATCATCAACAACTTTCATGAACTGTGCTGCTGTTTTCTTGCTAACAAAGATGTTGTCCAGATTATACCCCCTCCTCCATCTACCACTGTTAAAGGATGCAGCCATTTTCAGATCATTAATAAGTTGGAAGTCATTGTCGTCTGCCCAAGATACAAGTTTTGCACCATTCTCATTGGTTTGGTTATATCCCCAAGCCTCACTGTGACAATTAAAATCTCCCATAGCAACAGTTATTTGGTCATAAGTAAAATTGGCTGGTACATTAAAACTAAAATTTGCTTCTAGTGGCTTATAGACAGAGGTAACAGAGAATTGTGGGGTTTGGATGGTGAAAATTTCAATGTTGTTTGTTTCTGTCAATGCAGCTGATGTGCTGAGACCAGGTCTAACAAAAATTGCACTCCCATACTAGTCATGAGGTCTCTCAATCATTAGCTCCATTCCAGCCACTGTATTTTGGTGTCCTGCAATGTGTTTCCTGGAGCAGAAATATGTCACATTTATATTCCCAGTACATGTCTGCAAGGAAGACTCTCTTATTACTCAAAAGTCCCTCAATATTGATTGAGCTCATTGTTACAGTTAGTCTTGACAGTTGGTCTTGACAAAGACCTTTCTGGTGGGTTCATTTTTCAGTTCCTTTGGTCTGATCTGGTGTTAGAATGATTAGCCGACAAGGTTGCCACCCAGGGTCCACCCAGCTGAATTCACAGTCTTCATGGAAGCTCCTTCTGTGTACCCCATCTTTTATAGTAATACTACAATATATAGTAATAAACCATGAAGTATATCTTTTAGAGCAGGGATTCTCAACCTTCAGCCCACGGGTTGGATGCAGCCTGCAGTGCCATTCATGTGGCTCCACCACCACCCAGATATGTGGTGGAGGAAGAGCAAAATTTCTGTCCAGCCCCCGAAGCTGTCTGAGGGAGTGTGACCTGGCCCCCGGCTTAAAAAGCTTGGGAACTCCTGTTTCAAAGTAATACTTCGTGATTTGTACCACAGACAGCTTTGGGCAATGGTGGGCTCCACTCTGGGTGTAGTATGGTGGGCGTGGCCAGGAGAGAATTAGGAACACAGTTGTAATTTATTTCAAAACTTGGATGGGTGGGGCCAGCCAGATTTTCTGCTACCGGTTCTGGCGAACTGGTGCAAACCTGCTGATGTCCACCACTGGCTTTGGGTCTAGTTTTTTAACAGAGGATGAGCTCCTCCATCTTCTGTTTCCATTTACATAATCCATTTGATTTCTACTTTGACTATCCAGTAATATCCACTTGCTGTATATAACTGTCTCTTTGATTGCCTAAAGAAATTCTATGCATTTATCATTATTTGCAACAAACAAAATTTTGACTTCACAAAGCTCATTGCACCACATTTCTCTTTCATTTCCGTCTCCAAGATCAAATTCTCCAATGATGTTTCATTCACCTGTATTTCATACATTTGCATTCCAGTCACGTATGGAGTCTAACTTTTCTGTTTATTTTTCCTCTTCTCCCCTGTCCCCCGGCACAAGTCTTAAAATCAAACAGATGGTTTCTCCACGTCATCCTCAATCTTCCCAACAACTCTTCAGTTGAGTCAGGTTAAGAATCTGTGATCTGTGTAATGTGAGTGAGTTTAAAGGCTCAGTCAGCTCACATCAACTGCATGCCCCTTTTGATGAAAATAATCTACACTTCATTTTATATGACAGGCACATGAACAAAGATGGCTGCCGCTGCCATTACTTGATTCACTTTCATCTGTATCTCTTTAAAAGATACCACACTTGGATGACATGTAAGGAATGATATACTCACGACATCTCTTTTCTAACGTTCCCAAAGCATGGAGGGGACCTAGTTTCACTAGGCCTCAAAAATCATTTCTTCTTTGTCTCACAAGACTGCGTGTCACGAGACAGCTTGTTTTCAGTTCAGTGTTCCTATTTCTTATCTGTAGTTAGCCTTATTGTGGCTACCACAGAGACACTGTCTCCACATGTTCCCATGTTTTGAGAAATTTTCTGTTTCAATAAGAGTGTACCCTGATTGGTTAGGAGGTACCCCACCTGACTGAAGAATTTCCATTTTGGAGAGAACAGGAAGAGTTCGCCTTTTGGATATCTATGGGTTAACATCTTTCCCTGGGACTACTGCTCTTTTATTCTTTAAAAATGATTACCTAGAACTGTACCTTGTTCTGCCTTTGGACTGCCTGTGGACTGACTATTGTTACTGAACTTTATTTATGCTTTATGAACCTGATCAATAAACCTACGTTTGCTTCAACAACATCTTCATTGAAATAAAGGGTAAGAGATGGAATGCATTCGCATACAAGCCCCTGAATACGCTGCCTGTTTAAGCCTCCTTGTGGAAGAGAAGCAGCTACGGGCTGTTGTGCATTGCTGGCCAGCTTGCCCTCTGGGGGCTTTCGTTAAGGAGGGCCAGAGCAGAGGGGGGTGGCTACCCATTTTAATTCTGACTTGGCAAATGTGTCTTTGTCCATATTCCTTCAAGCTGTGATTTGACGCATTTGGCAGCATCAACAGTAAAACTCAACCAAGCAGATGTCCCAAGTTTAGATAATTTACTTTTTGGGATTGTAGCTCCTCACAACCCACACCCAGTACAAGTAGATTAGCTAGGGGATTTTAGGTTGTAGTCAAAAAGTTATTTTTTTCCAAGCACTGCAGCTTGGCACACAAATGCCAGTGCACTGCGAGCTCCTTCAAGCCAAATTTCTCATTTCATTTGCATAAATAGGGCTAAGCCAATAATACCTGAGTCATCCATTTGCACAAATAGGGTGGCTTCCATGTAGACTGATTTGGAAGGAAACATACTGTACATACTCTCCTTTGAGAATACCCTTAGATTCACAGTAAATCAGTCTTGTATGTTTCTTTCATGTCCCAATCAAACCCTGGACTGCCAAAATGAAGCCACCTTCTTTGCTTTGTTGTTCGCCAAACTTAAGTTTTCATCAGTGCATGTTTCTGGCAGTAATCGGCAGACCAGATTCTGTATCTCTCCACATTTACAGCACATGTGGTTGTCTGCCAGCTGCCCCCACTTGAGCATGTTGATCTGGCATTTAGGGACTCCTACTCTCAGCCTATGGGTCCTCCAGGTCACTTAAGGGAGGCTGAATTCCTCAGCCATATCCTCCTTTAATGGTGTTCCTTGTCCAGTGAGCTCCTCCAGTGAGCTCCTTCCTTCATCTTCTAATTTGGTTTTGCTCTTTCGAACACTCAATAATGTTTGTTCTTGCCATAAAACTCTACCTGGATCTGAGCCACAGGACTTAAGGCTCATATCCATTCAGAGGATGTCCAGTGTAAGTCAGTGCTCTTGTTTGAACAGTGTGAGTCCTTATTTCTCTTTTCAGATTTCATTGGCTTCAACAAGCCCAAGCCCGATGAAGTTAGGGTAGAGGGAATATGAACTTTGCTGTTAAAACTGTACTTATTGTTCAGAGTCAGAAATAATTCAGACTGCTATGGCAGGTTGATATTTTTATTAGGATAGCAATAGTAATTAGACTTACCATATTTACCAGCTTATAAAATGCACTGGATTATAAAACACACTCGTTTTTAAGACACCTTTTAAAGGAAAAAAAATAATTTTCTACATTTTAACTCCAGGAGGTAGGAAGGGCAGGATAGGATTGGCCGGTCAAGAGCGTTCCTTTGAAAGCCTCTTTCCCAACTGATCCCACCCCTGGCCGTCAGGAGACAGGGACGAAAAGCGCTCCAACCCTTGCCCGGTGTTCGTGCATGTGGCAGGGATCGGGATATGAGAAAAGCTCTCTCACACTCAAACCCCCCCCAACTGGTGTACACACGTGCGGCAGGGATCAGGCTATGAAAGAAGCTCTCTCATACACCCTGCTGCCGCCGCCGCCCCCCGGCCTGGTGTGCACGCACATGGCAGGGATCAGGCGATGAGAGAAGCTCTCTCACACACCCTGCACCCCAACTGGTGTCTGTCACGGTCGCACAGTGGAAAAGGCAGGGATCAAGCTTTGTGGCAATGCCCATGGCTGTTGAGCCACACCGGTGGGGGGTGGGGGGTGGGAAGGCTGATACTGGCTTATAAGATGCACTCTGTTTTTCAGCATAATTAAAGGGGGGAAAGTGTGTCTTATAAACTGGCAAATACGTTATATACCGCCTTTTAGCACTTGTGCACTCTCTGGGTGGCTCACAACATAATTAAGATTCCCTCCCCCCATGCTGGGTATTCATTTTCTGAGCCTTGGAAGGATGGAAGGCTGAGTCACCCTTGAGTCCCATTAGGATTGAACTCAAATTGTGAGAAAAGTTTTGGCTGCAGTACAGTAGTTTAACCTCTGTACCAAAAGAGCTAATTAGGATCAAAAAGACATGATATCAGGAACCAGTGTTGCTGAACATAATGAAAAGATGTCTTCTGCAGTCACTAATAGATGTAAGACAGAATGGATGTGGTATCACACAAAAAGATCTTGACCTGTAGCAAGGTACTTTTGGGGAGACAGAGCAATGACTAATGTCCCTCTGGTCATAGAAACCTTTGGGTTAGATTACATCTTGTACACTAATAAACCATTATGGATGTCTAGTAACAACATTACACATCTAGCACTATCTTTGGTTATGTGCCATTAAATCTCTTTCAACTTCTGATGACTCTGATAGGGTTTCTGACCTATTTGACAATTGTCTCCCCTTTACATTTCCATGGCCATGCAAGGATTTGAACATCAGGTCTCCTGAGTTCTGTTCCAACACTGTCCACTACACCACACTGGCTCCACAATTAGGCCTGACCTATTGAATGACTGCACTGTACAGGAATCCTTAGCAGGTTCTTGTTACAAGACCATATACAATGCAGAAGCTAAAAAGGCATTGATGAAGGGTCCAGGACGACTTGATAAATGCAAAGATTTTTAAAATCCACTCAGGAAACATAACAGCTCAAATCAATGTCCCTCTTTTACAAAATCTTCCATGGCCACCAATGAGCTCCCATATATCAATTCTGGCAGTTTTTAATCAGTAGGGTTCAGAAACATAGAGCTGCATGAATCAATGTCCAATTAAAGTTTCAGTTTCACCCTAGATTCAGGTTTTATAATTGGATTCAACCTGTATATTCTATATCAAGAGCAAGACTTTGATGCTTAGTTCGCAAACAACACTCTCTTCAACACCAAAGAAGGACATGAGGTAGGATCCATTGTAGCCAAAGATATTCACAGTCAGATGTTATTATGCATTGAGGGCTTAGAAGTGGGAGGAGCAAGAAAAAAATAAGTAAATCAGGCCAAGCTCTATCCCTACACAGATTGAAGCAGCTGCCTCAGGCTGCAAATTTTGACCATGTCTAAATGAATGGTTAGTTGTTTTTTAAAAATTGTAATGGCTTGGAAAGGCTTATGGGATTTTCTGTTTCATGTGCCAAAATAACTTGACTGGTTTTAAGCTTTAGGCTTGAGACTTAATATCAAGAAAACCAAGATAATGGCAACAGGCCCTATCAGTCCCTGGAAAATAGATGGGGAAGAAGTAGAGGCAGTGACAGATTTTACTTTCCTAGGATCACAGCTCACTACAGATGGTGACTGCAGCCGTGAAATAAAAAGGCGACTGGTTCTTGGGAGGCAAGCGATGAGAAACCTGGGGAACATAGTGAAAAGTAGAGACATCACATTGCAAACAAAAATTCGTCTAGTCAAAGCAATGGTATTCCCAGTGTCAATGTATGGTTGTGAGAGCTGGACCATTAGGAAAGCTGAGCACAGAAGAATAGATGCCTTTGAGATGTGGTGCTGGAGGAGAGTTTTGAGAGTCCCCTGGACAACGAGGAGAACAAATAGGTCAATCTTAGAAGAAATCAACCCTGGCTGCTCCTTAGAAGGTCAAATAATAAAGATGAAGCTAAAGTACTTTGGACATCAAATGAGAAGAGAGGATTCACTTGAGAAAGCCTTGATAGAAAGGTAGAGGGCAAAAGAAGAAGGGGGTGGCCAAAAATGAGGTGGCTAGATGGTGTTGTAGAGACAATGGGCACAAAGCTGAGCGAGTTGAGGAGGATGGTGGAGGACAGAAGTGCCTGGCAGACAGTGGTCCATGGGGTCGCAAAGGGTCAGAATCGACTGTGTGACTGAACAACAAAAGGCACTACACATCTTGATGTCAATGAATACAGGACATTCTTTGCTATCCTGCTTCAGGTAGAAAAAAGGTGTTGAGTGGACTTTTTCATAGACTGTCTTCCGTGTTTTTTTCCAGTGGTGGAGTTATAACTACACCCACATATAGAACTCTAGGAGGTAAATGGTTACCTTGAATGTTGGGTGATTACTCGTGCTACTGAATCTTTTGCACTAAACTAGAGATCCATTTCTAGGTCTATGTAATACATCATACTTCTCCCTGTTCCAGGGGTGTTCTGGGCACCATGGGAGGACACTGGACAGGGGCAAGGGGCGGCAAACAAGGGATGGTGGAGGAGGCTGCTCCTGGGAACCGCTTGGTCACCACTCCTTACTTGGTCTGCCTGGTGGGCGGCACTTTAGAATAAGCCATTGATAGAAGCTGAAGGAGGGAGCTTGGACCATTGGCTTAATCTAAAGTGCAGCGCACCGGGCAGATAAAATAATAATAAAATTATTGTTTATGCCCCAGGGCACCAGAGGCAAGTGTGCACCGGGATGAATCCCCCTGTCCTGGTGGCCCAGCCCATACCTGTCCTGTTCACATTAATGATGCTGTCTTCCCAGTTACCACTCAGTTCTCAAGAGCAGTGACCTTGGCCTTTCCGTCATCTGCCATTCCACCACCAAGACTAATAATTTGCATCTACCATGGCCAAAAGTTGTCTCTGCCATTCATTGAGACAATGCCAGCGTTTAGTCTGGTTTTGCCTTCTCGGTCAAAAATCTCAAGTCCCTTTCATTCTTCATATAACTTCCCTGCTGCAGCAGCCACTCTCTGGCTCACACTGAATGCTCCAGTTTGTCCAACTAAAAGCAGATACATATTACACTTGTTATCGCAAATGTTATGTTCATAGCCAAACATGGTTCGGAACTAGGAAACGCCTACAAGTCCAACAATAGAGGAATTGTTAGTTAAAATGGAAATCTCCTGAGATTGCCAAACTGGACATTTTAACACAGAAGATTTATGAATGAAATAAATCATTTGACTCTTCTGCTGAACGGGAAGAAACTATCAGAAAACAAAATAAAAAAACACTGTAGCACTTTAAAGACTAACTGCTATGTTTTTGTTGTTAACTTTTGTGGATCAAGTCCACTTCTTCAGACGTGGAGTGAAACTTAAAGGCATGGTTTATACACCTGTAAGTTTCATGCTTGTAAGTTTCACTCCTTGTCTGAAGAAGTGGACTTGATCCAGGAAAGCTAACAATAAAAATATAGCAGTTAGTCTTTAAAGTGCTACAGTGTTTTCTATTGTTTTCTGATATGCCTGAACCACAGACTAACATGGCTACTATTCAAAAAACTGAAGAAACTATGGCTCTATTTAAAATATAATTTAGCCTTGTTTGGGTATAATGCTTTGGTTTAGCAGCAGGGTGAACAACATGTGCCCACCACAGACTAAAAATCCCATCAGTCCTAGCCATAATAGCTGGTTGCAAGGAATTGTGGGAGCTATAGTTCCCCAACATGTGGAAGTCCACAAATTCCCCACCCCTGGTTAAACACTGTGTAAATGATTCTGTAGAAGATGCCAGCTGAAACACTTTCCCTTTGTACGAGGAATGGAGCAGAAGCATCATTCTTACCATATTTAAACTGATCATGGTCTGCCAATATGTCTGGCCAAACAAGCATCTGGGATTTATTTATTTATTTGTTTGTTCAAATTTATATTGCTGCCCACTCGCCGTAGCAACTCAGGGCGGCTTACAAACAATACATTACATTACAATACAATATGTTGATGGGGGCTCAGGGGGAGGGACGGCAAAGTCCTCAACCTGCCCTGGCTTCTTCTTCCCCAGCCATTGGTCTGGGCTCAGGAGGAGGGGTGGTAGAAAGTTAAGTGAATGCTGGATTTGTCTGTTACTGGATCTCCCACAGACCTTCTGGGTCAGATTGGTGACAGAAGTATGGGTGGGAAAGAAGTAAAAGGAGACAAGGAATCCTATATAGGAGGCCTGGTGGCGCAGCAGTTAAAACTGCTGTACTGCAAACAAAAGGTTGTGAGTGCAATTCTGATCAGGTCCTTCTGAGGTGGGTAAAATGAATACCCAGCATGTTGGGGGCAAAATGCTAATTAACTTGTGAACTGCCCAGAGAGTGCACTAAGCTACATGGGGCGGTATATAAGAGTGATTGCTTAGCTTAGCTTATTCTACTTCTTTCTTGTTTAGTACCATTATAAATGCAGAGCAAGGATGACAAGTTGCTTGGAGATGAATTGTGCCTCTACATACAGTCACATTATAGCCTACAGATTATAGCCTACATATTACGTAAATGTGTCTGTGTTTGTGGACACACAAACACAAAGAAAAAAGAATCATATTTAATTTATTAGGTTTAGAAAGCTAAAGTTTTATTGCTTTATTACTAATATTTTATTGCTTTATTACTGTGAACATGAGCTAGTGATGGCAAACCTTAGCACTCCAGATGTTCTTGGACTTCAATCACCAACAGCCCAATTCTGGGAATTGAAGTTCAAAAAAAGCTGGAGTTCTTTTAAAATTCTTGTAACTGCAATTTTAAAGTTTAATTTTAGCTTAACTCCTTTATATTTGAATGGAAATTGAATTTTAATATGAATGAGGCACACTGGGAGTGTCGTTTTGGTTTTATATTTACCAGTGATGGGATGTCCCCGGTTCCAGACGGTTCCCTGGAACCGGTAGGACCAATTCCGGAGGGTTCTCCGGGAGGGGAGTCCACTTTTGGGGCGTCCGGTTCCGGACGCCTCACCGAAAGAATTTTTTTAAAAAAAAATCGGAGCTAAAATGGCTCCAATTGACTGCACATGCGCAGAAACTCAATCTGACACATTGCGCATGCGTCAGATTGAGTTTCTGCACATGCGCAGTCAATTGGAGCCATTTTAGCTCCAATTTTTTTAAAAAATTGTTTAAAGCTTTCAGGACGGCGGCGGCGGAGGCGGCACCAGCCCTCTGAGAAGGGCACCTCCCCCACGGCACGTTGAGGGGTGCCTGGGCCGTCCGCTGCCGACAAGCCCCATGCCCTGGGGACGCCCGGCGCGACGCACCGCTGACGCCTCCTCCTCCGCCGGCCGCCGGCCTGTGGGCTAGGTGCCTGCAACCGCCGCCTGCCGCCGCCACCGTTGGCTGCATTCCTGTGGCCTCCTCCTTGGGCCGGTCCCTTTTTAGCCCGGCTGCGGCGCCTGGCGGAGGAGGAATGCAGGCGGCGGTGGTGCGGCATGGGGACGGCCCAGGGAGGCTCGGCAGCTGCGGCTGGAGCCGCGGCTGGAGCCACTGCTGCCCGCCGCCCCTGGCCATGGCCGGAGCCGGGCTAAAAAGGTACTGGCGGCCCGAGGAGGAGGCCACAGGGGTGCAGGCAGCTCCGGCGGCGGCAGCGGCGGCGGCGGCTGTGGACGCAGTCGGGGTGCCGGGTCCCAAGAAAGGTAAGCGAGGGGTAATTTATTTGTGTTTTGGGTGGGTGGTTGTTTTTATTTTATTTATTTATTTATTTATTTATTTGTGTCTGGGTGGGTGGGCTGAGAGGGAGGGGTGTGTGTGTGTATGTTTATTTTTATTCTTTATTTATTTTTATTTTTGGCCCCGCCCACAACGTCATGACGTCATGACGTCGGCTTCGGCCATGACGTCATGACGTCATGACATTGGCCACGCCCATGACGTCCGTGACGTCATGGCGTGGTAGTAGAATTTTTGTCATCCCATCACTGATATTTACGTATGAATTGTGTGTTAAGATATGTCTTTTTCTGATTTATGTTGTAAGCCGCCCAGAGTTGGGTTTTACCTGATTGGGGCGGGGTAACAAATTGGAAAAATAAATAAATAAATAAAATAAACCATCAAGGAGCTAGGCTAAGGGTTGATCTTTTTTCCTATAACTTGAATAGACTAAACACATTGAAACAGATGGGACATATAGTAATATTAACATGTTGTCAGGAAATGACACATTTTCTCATGTCTCCCAAGGCTTGAAATTGCAATTTCTTAGCTAGGCCTCATAAAAATCCATTTTTCTCTCTGTATGCCTCACAAGACTGTCACGAGATGGCTTGTTGACATTATTATTATTATTATTATTATTATTATTATTATTATTATTATTATTATTATTATTATTATTATTATTATTATTATTATTATTATTAAATTCAAATTTATATGCTGCTCTCCTTGCCGAAGCAACCCAGAGCGGCTAACAATGTTACAAAATAGAACATAATATACATACAATATAACAAGTATACAATATAACAAGTATAATACAATGGATGTGGTCGACAAGACCTTCATAAAGAATAATAAAAAATATAAATGCAGTACAATAAAAAAAATACAAAAAACAATCATGGATAAACAGTACAAAGCAATAGGGAAAGTCCTCATCCCTTATAAATATTTCAATTAGTAAATAAACATTTAACTAGAGGAGTGGCTGGCCGTGGCTCAGCTGAGGCGGTGGTAGCGGGACTGGCATCCTTAATCGGTGGCGGCGGCGAGACAGGAGTCCCTTTGTAGCCGCCTGCCCGGAGCCCAGGTGTTCCTCGCTCTCCCCGCCCGGCTGGCAGGGGAGAACGTCCGGCGTCCGGCGTTGGTCTCGTGGCGGCGAGGCAGGAGTCCCTTTGTAGCCGCCAGCCCAGAGCCCAGGTGTTCCTCGCTCTCCCCGCCCGGCCAGCAGGGGAGAACGTCCGGCGTTGGTCTCGTGGCGGCGAGGCAGGAGTCCCTTTGTAGCCGCCAGCCCGGAGCCCAGGTGTTCCTCGCTCTCCCCGCCTGGCCGGCAGGGGAGAACGTCCGGCGCCCGGCGTTGGTCTCGTGGCGGCGAGGCAGGAGTCCCTTTGTAGCCGCCAGCCCGGAGCCCAGGTTATAGTGTTTCTGTGTTCCCAGTGTGTTATGTCTTTACATGGATGTAAACAATCCATTGTTTTGAGAATATTTTTCTTTCTTACCTGATTGGCTAAAGCCAACCCACCTGACCGCAGATTCCCCATTTTGCAGAGAAGTTAGGCAGTTCGTTTCTGTTTCTCAATGGACTAAGACCTCAGTTTGGCTTGTGGGATTATTTTCTTCTCTGTTCTTTTCAAAAAGGTTACCTAATGATCCTGGACTGTTTATTGGACTGACTTATGCTACTGACTTTTATGCATTATGAACCTGATCAATATACCTGATCAATAAACCTTCATTTGCCTGAGCAAAGTGTCTTCATTGGACTAAAAGGGTAAGAGAAGCATTGCATTCACGCACAAGCCTCTGAACACGCTACCTGTTTAAACCTCCTTGTGTATAAAAGAAGCAGCTAAGGGCTGTAAAGCTTTATTGCCGGCCAGCCCGCCCTCTGGGGGCTTTGGTTAAGGAGGTTTCCAGAGCAGAGGGGGCCAGCTGGTATGTGACACATGTCCCATTCATTTCAAAGGGCCTAGACTAAGCTATTAGGTAGACTATTCCACCAGCTCCAGTAGAAATGGATCAGTTCCATTGTATCTGGCTTCTCACATGGTGAACCCATTTGTTTTAAAATGTAAATGAAGTACAGTACAGTCAAACCTTGGATAACGCTAAGACATGGTTCCTCCACAAGTCTTGGTGTTATCCGATTTTTAGTGTTATCTGATCCATGTTAAAATCCTATGGGATGGATCGGATAACATTAAAGCTCCATAGAGATACATTGTTCCCGCACAGGCTTTAGCGGTTGTTATCCGATCCATCCCATTGGACCTTAACGTTATTCGATCCAATTCTCCTCCCCAGATTACTTAACGTTATGCAATTTTATCGTTATCTGAGGTAAATGTTATTATTATTATTATTATTATTATTATTATTATTATTATTATTATTATTATTATTATTATTATTATTATTATTATTATTATTATTATTATTATATTCAAATTTATATGCCGCTCTCCTTGCCGAAGCAACTCAGAGCGGCTTACAACGTTACAATATCAAATATCAAAAAGCAGCATAGTATAAATACAACAGATATGTCACAGTCAATACAGTCAACAAATCCCTCATAAAAACAAGACTACAATACAGTCAGGAAAATGCAATACAATAAAAAATACGCTATGGTAAAAAAAAACACTAAGGTCAAGAATATACAATGCAGTACAGAACAATCTGGTCGGAGCGACGGGGCAAAGTTCTTGTAGCTTCCCGGTTGCCCGGCAACAGCTGTCTCTCATTCCCTCATTCCCTCAAGCCAAGGCTAGAGGAGGGAAGCTCGGTGGTCGGAGCGACGGGGCAAAGTTCTTGTAGCTTCCCGGTTGCCCGGCAGCAGCTGTCTCTCATTCCCTCATTCCCTCAAGCCAAGGCTAGAGGAGGTATTACTGTAGAGTCAACCCTCGCATAAAGAGCGCCTCGCTTAAAGAGTAACTCGCTTAAAGAGCTGAATTTTCTCTGAATGTTTGCTTCGCTTAACAAAGAAAACCAATCAAAAACTTGCTTAACAAATAAATTGGCATTCGCAACCCCCCACACACCAGAAGTCACAATTGGTCACTTACAATGGTGTTTTGCTTAAAGAGCAAACTCGCTTAAAGAGCAAGCCTGTGGAACGCATTATGCTCTTTAAGCGAGGTACAACAGTACACATAATTTTCATATGTTGGAGCCTATCAACTAGTAGGGTAACACTGAATAAGACAAACCAATTGAGCAGCAGAGTAGGATGGTGTTGAAGTACTTTGTAATCTTCAGCCTCTCAAACATGAGGAAGTAGAAGGGCTGGCCCTAGACTTCCTTGGACTTTCACAACCTTTCAACAAATTTGTTTTGCATGTCCATGCATAAGTCACAGTATTCAGCTGTGCTGACGTCACAATAAACATTTGCACAGAGCCAGTATTGGCTTATCTATTCATCCAGAATCCCAGAAATAGTAATAGAATCCATGAGTTTCATTAGCCTACATAACTTTGCAAATATGTCACAGGAAATGCCTTTGCAGGAGGAGTCACAAGTAAGGTATGGCCATAATGTTTCTAGGAAGCCATCATAGAGAAGGATGTATTCTCAAATCATCTGAGAAAGAGCTTATGAAGAAATTAATTCTAGATTGTTCCCAACCTTTTCAAGGCGGGGCCCAGGTCCAGTGGCATAGCGCAGCGGGGTGGTGGGGGCGGCCCACCCCGGATGGCACTTTTTTGGGGTGGCAAAATTTCACAATAAATAATCTTATAATCTGAACTAAAAATTTGAGCCATTTCATTTCATATTTTTTTTGTACCTACAATTTGTATTGATTAAAATGAGCATGGAACTTTTTATTATTTAATCTGTGATGGAACTGGGGAATCCCCTTTCTTTAAATGAGTGTAGTCCTCTCGCTCGCTCTAGCTACTGGCAATGCCATCTGTGCTAACCAGTTGCCTTGCAGTAATTACCCATATTTTATTTTGTGCTTGGATTGTTCACGATGAATATTCAGCAAGAATTAATTCTTTCATATAAAGAATTTTTGTTGTTGTTGTTCAGTCGCACAGTCGATTCCAACCCTTTGCGACCCCATGGACCACTGTCCGCCATGCACTTCTGTCCTCCACCATACTCCTCAACTCCCTCAGCTTTGTGCCCATTGTGTCTACAATACCATCTAGCCATCTCATTTTTGGCTGCCCCCTTTTTCTTTTGCCCTCTACCCTTCCCAGCATCAAGGCTTTCTCAAGCGAATCCTCTCTTCTCATTTGATGCCCAAAGTACTTTAGCTTCATCTTTACTATTTGACCTTCTAAGGAGCAGTCAGGGTTGATTTCTTCTAAGATTGACCTATTTGTTCTCCTTGCTGTCCAGGGGACTCTCAAAACTCTCCTCCAGCATCACATCTCAAAGGCATCTATTCTTTTGCACTCAGCTTTCCTAATGGTTCAGCTCTCACAACCATACATTGCCATCGGGAATTTGACTCGACGAATTTTTGTTTGCAATGTGATGTCTCTACTTTTCACTATGTTCCCCAGGTTTCTCATTGCTTGCCTTCCAAGAACCAATCGCCTTTTTATTTCATGGCTGCAATCCCCATCTGCAATGAGCTTTGATCCTAAGAAAGTAAAATCTGTCACTGCTTCTACTTCTTCCCCATCTATTTTCCAGGGACTGATAGGGCCTGTTGCCATTATCTTGGTTTTCTTGATATTAAGTCTCTAGCCAGCTTTTGCACTTTCTTCTTTCAACCCAATCAGGAGCTTCTTTAAGTCCTCCTCACTTTCTGCCATTAGGATGATATCATCTGCATATCTCAAATTGTTGATGTTTCTCCCAGCAATTTTGATCCCAAATTGTGATTCCTCCGTGGACCCCAACAAAACGTGGCAAGTAATTAAAGAAATGGGAATAATAGAGCACCTTATATACCTCAAGAGAAATCTGTACATGAATCAAGAAGTAACAGTTAGGACAGAATACGGAAGGACAGAGTGGTTTGGAAAAGGAAAAGGAGTAAGGCAAGGCTGCATTTTGTCACCCTGCTTATTCAACTTATACACATATAAAGAATAGAGTTCATTATTGTCTATTAACACCTGCAAATTAGGATATTGTGTGGGGAAGTCTCTTTGGGGAAGTCCGTCCGTGATGAAGAATTTGGCTTATGCACACACCTTTTTTGCCTATTCTTAATAAAAGGAGGAATAGTGGAAATAGCAGGTGAGCATTTGCTATTGGGAGCTAGTCCAGGAGTAGAGTAACAGTCACATGACTCATTTATCACAAGCCCTGGTAGCAATAATGCAGGATGGGTGGTGGGGACTCCGCATGGGGTTGTAGTAACCTTTCCACAAGGCCCACTGGCATATTGTTTTTATATGTTATAATTAAGACAGTATAGGGTTCAAGTCCTTGCACGAATTGTGATAACTACCACAACAACTGGGTATATTTTGTCACCTGGGCACATGATGAAAAATAGCATGTCTCTCTCAACTCTGGTTTGCTCTGTCACCTGGCTGGCATAGGTTTACCCGGATTCTGAGCCCATTTACTCTTTCCACAATCCGCTGGCCCAGATACAGTTTTGCCCTTACTGACTGCTCAATACCTCTGATGTATAACAAACCCCACAATGGTCTTAGAATTTGGTTCTGAATATTCAGGGAGTGGGATGCGGTTGACTTGGCAGCTCTATTTGCTGATGTTTAATAAACTGGTTTTGGGGGAAACCAGAACCTTAATAAGATAGATAAGAAAAGTTGGTATCACCTAAACATAAACTTTTTACCAACAATATTCCAGCTATCACTCCTAGGTGACATTTGTTATTGTTCAAAAGGCAAAATATTGGAAAATGAATAGTGTGCAATAAAAAGAGATGACACATTCATGTGTAGAGCAACCTAAATCATATTTAGAAGTAGTGCCAAAAAAACTCAGCCCTGGCTGAGACAGGAACTGATCAATTAAAGCAGCAGGATTGAAACTTGTGCTTAAAATTCTTTCCATTGTTTCCCTGTCTATTGCCCTCAGGCCACCTGACAACAATAAAAAAAAATTAACACATAGAGGAATATTTTATTGTAGTGCTTTAGCATTTTCCAGTTTCTCTAAGGCAGCTATGTCTGGGGAACGCTGCTATTCTTCTTTGTATTCATACAAGGTAGGACAATGTGAAAACCATTATCTTTGCAGTTCAGTTTTTCTTCTTCCGCACTCCACTGCCATGCTTTGTATAAAACAAAGACCACACCTCACTGACTGTGGCTGAGAACAGGCATTGAGATTTTTTCTCTCTCTATGATAACAATCATTTTATCTACCTCCAAGGCTCTTTCAGCTGGAATGAGCAGGTAAGTCCACTAAACCAGCTGGAATGTCAGGTGATTTCTTTGCTCCACCACTGTCTGCTGCATTTGCATTGTTTGTATGGCACACATACATTTTTTCTCCTTCAGGAGGAAGAGAACAAGCTTTCATCAAACAAGATGACTCCTCATAGAAACAAGTGTTATCAGTAACATTCTAGGATAGGCAAGTGTCTCAACTAGAGTTTCTGCTTCGACCTGTACTAGTGTGACACAATTTCACATTAAGGTGACTCATGTTATGTTTCTCCCAGCATACCAAAGCTCTGTGGGTTTGGTTCTCCCCCACCCCCCCTGCAAAACAAGTTGTGTATTCCTATTTCAAAGAGGGCTGCCAATATTTTTCCCTCTAGAAAGGTTCCTGTCCTCTTCACCCGCACCTAATGAGCAGAAATCCAACAGATAAAGTTTTTTGTTTTGAACATTGTCATCAAAAACATTTCTGACCTAAAATAGCCCAATCTGTAACAGAATAAATTCTGGAAGAATATTTAAAAAGGTATTTCATTTACCAAAGTAAGCTAGAAAGCTGATATAAAGGATAAATTGGGCTGTGCAATAAAATGCAGTATTTCTGTTGAGGATTTTGTCATCTATCTCTCTGTCGTTGTTGTTTCCCCATGCATTATTACTCAGTCAGCTCTGCCCTGTCTATTGAGCATACACATTTATTTAGCACAGGAGTTTTCAATCTATGGCCTGTGGCACCATTTCATCCAGCCCGTTTTGCCGTTTCCACCACTGGCTCAGTCCTTGTCTCCTCCACTTGGCTTGGTGTGTCCCTAACGGTGCTCAGTTACAACATCCACCTTGCTATGGATCGCTGTCGGGGACTAGCCAAGCCAAGCAAAGGCGACAAAGACTGAGGTGGAAGCGGCGCTAGAAGCGGAAGCAATGGGGGAAAGGCTCAGGCTGGTCCCACCACCGCTGGTGGGGGCAGTGGGGGGGGGGCTCAGGGCAACAGGACCACTCTGAGACCCCTCCCCCTGCTGCAACTGGCAGTGCACGGGGGGGGGGGGTTGGGGGTCCAGCCCACCAACAGTCTGAGGCCCATGGCTTAAAAAGGTTGAGGGGCCCTGATTTAGCATATGGTGCTTGTACACATAAGGTCAACATATAATAAAAAGAATATATATATAAACAGTGGCGTAGCATGAGTTTCAGCCGCCCAGGGCGGAGGCCAAGTTTCCCATCCCTGGGCCCATGACGCAGACGGTGTCAAATTTTGCCATCCCCAGAAAATGCCACCTGAGCCCCCCCCCCCTGTTTTTGGGAGTGAAGGAGGGATCAGGGTGCCTCAAAAACAAAACCCTCACTTTTTAGGAGGTTGGTCTCCACCGTGTCCTGCACCTGCTTCCAATACACCCACCCCAGGGGGCTTACAGATGGCGAAAAGCCCCTACAAACCCACTTTAGCTGGTCTCATGGTGGACAAACTTGCTTGCTGTGGGTGCCGCCTCCTCCTCAAAGCTCTCTTGCACAGGCAACGCCCTCACCGGGTCCATTGCCCAATGCAAGGTCTCCCTTGCCCAAAAGCAAGTTATATCTGACTCTAGGGGTCACTGTTCATCTCTGTTTATAACTAAAGAGCCAAGGCTGTATGTGTTTGCAAACATTTCTGTGGTCATGTGGCAGGCATGACTAGACTCGAACTGCTACCTGCTCAATTTCCAGGCATTACGTTCATTGGCTACACTAAGGTCTTTGACTGTGTGGACCACAACAAAATGTGGCAAGTAATTAAGGAGATGGGAATACCAGAACACCTTATATGGCTCATGAGAAACCTGTACATGAATCAAGAAGCAACAGACAGGACAGAATACGGAAGGACAGAGTGGTTTGGAATAGAAAAAGAAGTAAGGCAAGGCTGCATTTTGTCACCCTGCTTATTCAATTTATACACAGAGCACATAATGCGCAATTCAGGGATGGAGGAATCACAATTTGGGATCAAAATTGCTGGGAGAAACATCAACAATTTGAGATATGCAGATGATACCACCCTGATGGCAGAAAGTGAGGAGGACCTAAAGAAGCTCCTGATTAGGTTGAAAGAAGAAAGTGCAAAAGCTGGCTTGAGACTCAATATCAAGAAAACCAAGATCATGGCAACAGGCCCTCTCAGTCCCTGGAAAATAGATGGGGAAGAAGTAGAGGCAGTGACAGATTTTACTTCCTTAGGATCAAAGCTCACTGCAGATGGTGATTGCAGCCATGAAATAAAAAGGTGACTGATTCTTGGGAGGCAAGCGATGAGAAACCTGGGGAGCATAGTGAAAAGTAGAGACATCACATTCCAAACAAAAATTTGTATAGTGAAAGCAATGGTATTTCCCGTGGCAATGTAGGGTTGTGAGAGCTGGACCATCAGGAAAGCTGAGTGCAGAAGAATAGATGCCTTTGAGATGTGGTGTTGGAGGAGAGTTTTGAGAGTCCCCTGAACAGCAAGGGAAACAAATAGGTCAATCTTAGAAGAAATTAACCCTGACTGCTCCTTAAAAGGTCAAATAGTAAAGATGAAGCTAAAGTTCTTTGGACACCAAATGAGAAGAGAGGATTCACTTGAGAAAGCCTTGATGGTGGGAAAGGTGAAGGGCAAAAGAAGAAGGGGGCAGCCAAAAATGAGATGGCTAGATGGTATTGTAGAGACAATGGGCACAAAGCTGAGCAAGTTGAGGAGTATGGTGGAGGACAGAGGTGCCTGGCAGATAGTGGACCATGGGATCGCAAAGGGTCGGAATCGACTGTGCGACTGAACAACAACAACATGAACCACTAAGCCACTGCAGCCCTCAAATGGTTAGTTAGGTAAAGGCAAAGGTTGCCCTTGCTCCAAAGCCTGTTGTATTCAACTCTAGGGTTCAGTGCTCATCTCTGTTTCAAAGCTGAAGAGCCAGTGCTGTCTGCTTCTGCAGGTGTTTCTGAGGTCATTTGGCAGGCATGACTAGACACTGGAATGCACAGAACGCCACATGATTTTCTTTAGTCTAAGCCTGAATTTTGCGATCAATAGGTTGTGATCTGAGCCACAATCTGCCCCTGGTCTTGTTTTTGCTGACTGCATGGAGGTTCTCCATCTTTTGCTGCAGAGTATGTAATCAATCTGGTTTCGATGTTGGCCATTTGGTGATGTCCATGTGTAAAGTCTCCTCTTGTGTTGCTGGAAGAGAGTGTTTGCTATGACCAGTGCATTATCTTGGCAGAACTCTATCAGTTTTTGGCCTGCTTCATTCTGTGTTCCAAGACCAAATTTGCCTCTTATTCCATTTACTTTTTGATTTCCTACTTTGGCATTCCAGTCTCCTATGATAATGTGGACATCATTTCTTGGTGTCTGTTCTATGAGGTGTTCTAGGTCCTCATAGAACTGGTCAGTTGTGGTTTCATCTGCAGTAGTGGTTGGTGCGTATATTTGGATTACAGTGATATTGAATGGTATGCCTTGTATTCTGACTGACATCATCCTATCATTTTTGAGATTATATCTCATTACTGCTTTTCTTACCCTTTCTGTTGACAATTATGACTACTCTGTGGTTGTTTTTTTAAAATTTTTATTTAATTTTTCTGACATACAAAAGACAAACAATAAAAAAACAAGATATATGACAAAAAACATTGCTTACAGTACAATATTAATGAAACAAAGAAGAATACATTAATAATATGGTGAGGATGGACACATATGATGAGTATTACTTCTCATCTTGTATATTTCTCGCGTTCTAGTACTTTTCCCCATCAACCTATATTTATATTTTGTTTGCTTGTTACCAGTAATTATTCCAATACTCATATACATGTGTTTATATACAATTACACACCTGTTTACCTATTTTTATATATGTATATACACATACACTTATGTGCATGCTTGTACCCACTTTTGGACGTGGACATACTCCTATGTCCAATTAATTATATGTGTATATACACGTAACTACATATTTAATTTTAATACAAAAAGACGTAAGACCGACAAAGGAAAACAAAAATGATTACATATTTAGAAAAGAGAATTACTGTAGTTCTCTTTTCAACACCCTGTGCTATTTACAATATCCAGAGAGGTTACAATTAATCCATATTCAAATGTTCCTCCAAAAACTCATTTGTTCCGGTGCTGGCTGTGTTGCTTTATCATTGTACAGTGAATGTTCTATAAATGGATGCCATATCCTCCAAAACCTATTCTCCTGAACTACACCCTTTCTAACTTTCACTTCCCATGTCAATTTATTGTTCAACGCCAATTCCCACGTTTCTCTGTACCAGTCTTCCGTATTTAATTGAGTATTGCTCTTCCAGTTTCTCGCTATACAGTGCCTTGCTGATGACAGCATTACGGCTATTAACTCTTTTTTGTCTTTAGCCACATTAATTTTTTTCCACATTTGTCAATAGCATTATATCTGGCTCAATCTCTAATCGTACACCCATGATATTTGCTATTTCTTTTACTACTTTTGTCCAGAAAACATTAACCGCTTTACAATCTAACCACATATGCACGTATGTACCCAGAGCACCTTTGCATCTCCAACATTTATTACTCGTTTTCTCATCTATCTGGTGCAGTTTTATAGGTGTCAAAAACCATCTCCATAACAGTTTGTAGTTGTGCTCTTTTACTCTTACTGATAAATTTTTCATGATTCTTTTCCTCCACTTTTTTCCCCCAATCACTATCTGAAATTTTCACTTTTAGATCTTCTTCCCATATGTTTTTCAATATTTCCTGGGCTTTACTCCCTTTATTTAATATTTTGCATATTTTACTAACCATCCCTTTAATTTCAATTTCCCCCTTCCTTAGTTTAAATATAATTTCTTCAATTTCTGTTTTGGGTCTTTCTAACGATATTTCTTGCAAATATTTATTATTCCACTTTTCTACTGCTAATCGTTGAAACCAATTCAGTCCCAACCGATCAAACAATTCATCTTTTTTTGTCCTATCCTTACATATCTTTATCCAGTCTTTTACCAATGTAGCCCCCCTTTCTCTAAGATACCCAGTTTTATGTCAATCTTTATGGGAAAATTTTTAATATCTTGAATTTCAATAATTGGGGATACGTCTGGTGCCAACTCTTGCTTTAATTTTTTCCACTCTTCCAACACTGTTTTTAGCATTTTGTTTTTAATTCCTGTGACTTTAACTACTTTATCTAAAAAGATTGAGTTCCCAAATTGTCTCAGTTCCTTCAACTCCATTTCTTGCCAAATTGTCTCTTCCCTCGTCAAAATTTTCATCACATTTTTTATCTGAAACGCTCTAAAATAATTTTTAAGATTTGGTAAACCTAATCCCCCCTCCTGCTGTGATACGTACCATAGACTTTTCGAAACCCTTACTCTGCGTTTCCCGTTGCAAAAATTGTTTAATTTATTTTGAAATTCCTTCATCAGTTTATCTGATAGTCTAATAGGTAATGTTTTGAATAGAAAATTGATCTTCGGTATCAGCATCATCTTGCAGAGAGCAATTCTGCCGAACCATGACAGATTCAATTTTTGATATTGTTTTATCTTTTCTTCTATTTCTCTCTTCTGTTTATCGTAATTTAAACTACTTAATCCCCCCCAATTATTTGAGATGGTTATTCCCAGATATTTCAGGCTACTTTTAACTTGTATTTTATATTTCACTTTAATTTTATCCTGATCTTCTTACTATTGAATAGTATCATTTCTGATTTGTCCCAATTTACTCTGAGGCCTGTGATATCTTCTAACATATTTAAATGTAGTTGTATTCTATCCAATGTTTTCATAGGTTTTTTTTATTATAATTAGGGTGTCATCTGCGTGAAGGTTTATTTTATTATTTTCTAATCCATCTATTTCCCTATCATTCCTTATTGCATTCGCGAGTAGTTCCATGGCCATTATGAATAATGTTGGGGATAGTGGGCATCCCTGTCTTGTCCCAGGCTCTAGTGGAATCTACTGTATAGGTGTCATTGACTCTAACCCTTGCTACTCCTTTCTGATATAATTTACCAATAATATTTTGAAATTTAATTCCAAAACCATATAACTCAATCAATTCCGTTATAGAATCCCATTGCAGGGAGTCGAAAGCTTTAAAGATATCTACAGCCAAGAAACCCATCTTTTCCTTCTTTTGATCTGCAAAATCTATCAAGTTCAATACTCTTCTTGTTAGGTCAGCCATGTATCTTCCTCTTACAAATCCTGCTTGATCTTTATTTATGTATTGGTCCATAAAGGTATTCAGTCTTTTAGACAATATGGTCGTAAAGATTTTTGCATCCAAATTTATTAAGGAGATAAGTCTACATGAGTCTATTTTTTCTGTGTCTTTCCCCGGTTTTGGAATTAAAACAATTGTAGATCTATACCAAGAGTTTGGAATCTCACCTCCATCAAGAATATAATTATACAATTTCAACAATCTTGGGACTACCGCTTCCTGAAATTCCTTATAGAATTCCGCCGGTAGTCCATCTTCTCCTGGAGCTTTTTCCATTTTAAATTTCCCAATCACATCCTTAATCTCTTTTTCCAATATTTCTTCCTCCATTTTATTCTTATGTTCATCTTTTATTTTTGTTTCATTCTGTTCTCGAAATCTCTTTTTTAGTTTTTCTACGTCTATCTCTTTCTTAGAGTATAATGTTCGATAAAAACTCTCTACTATCTCTAATTTTTCTGTTATTTTATTACATCTCTTCCCTTGAATATTCGTTAATACTGTATTGTAATTTCCCTTTTACATTTTTTTCTTTTGCCGCCCTTGCCAAAAGTTTCGAATTCTTGTTACTATACTGAAAATATTCCCTTTTCAAATAAATTAGATCTCTTTTTACCTTTTCTATCTTTTCCCACTAATTCACTTTTTAATTTTTGCATTTTATCATATGTTTCTTGATTCTTATTTTTTGCATGTTCATTTTGGAGAGATTTGATTTCCCTCTCCAGCTCCTCATCTTTTTTTCTTCTGTCTATTGATTATACTTGCAAGCTTAATACTCTCTCCTCTAAATATTCCCTTCATTGTGTCCCAAACCGTATTAAATCCAACTTCTCCATTGTTGTTCGACTTCCAATTCTCTTCCCATTTTTTAATTATTTCGTTTTTATGGCCCTTATCCTTATATATTCTTGAATCATATCTCCAGCTATTTTTTTTTCTTTACTCCTCCTATCTTTATCTCTAATAGAACTTTTGTGTGATCAAACTCTTAAAAAATTCCGGTTTTTGTATCTTCTAACATTTTCACTAAATTATTTGTCACAAATATGTAGTCTATTCTTGAGTATGAATTATGTACTTGTGAATAGAATGTATATACGCTTTCTGATCCTTTCAGTTCTCTCCATGTATCTTTTAATCCTACTAATTTTGTCCAATTATTTATAATTTGCATTTCTTGTTTTCTGTTCTGTTGCTTATTGGTGCTATCTATATCTGAACTTATCATATTAAAATCTCCTGCCACTATCGTGTTTATTGTTTTTTCTTTTTCTAGTATTTGATATATTTTGTCTAAAAATTCTTTTCGATGCTCATTTGGGGCATAAATGTTAACTAAAGTTATTTCTTCTTCCTCTATATTACCTTTAATTATCAGATATCTCCCTTCTGGATCTGAAATCTTTTTTGTTAAACTAAACTCCAATCTTTTTGATATAAATGTTGCTACCCTTCTCGCTTTTGAAGAACCAAAGGACTTTTCTTAATATTGTATCCACCCCAATCTCATCTTGTTTGTATCATCTGATTTTTTATGGGTTTCTTGTATGAAAATTATATCAGGTTTATTTTTCTTTAAGGCTGCTTCTAATCGTTTCCTCTTCACCATATTGCCAGTACCTCTTACGTTCCAAGATAAAACTTTAACGTCCTTCATCTTTTTGATCTAGCCTGTTTTGGATATCATAACCGTCTCTGAAAGTGCTACACCCTTTACCAATTACGACATAGTAATAATAGTAAAAATTCATAATATTAATAAAAAGAAAAGAAAAAAAGAAGAAAATAATAATAAAAAAGTAAAAGAAACAGAAAGAGTTACCTGCTACTACGATTACCCTCCCCACTCTTCTTCCCGAAAAGCCGCCTTTGAGCTCCAAAGAGGGGAGGGGGGGACTGCAGTTATTATGCCTAGAGTATCTTTTATTAGTTCTGACCCTATGTAATCATTCTTTGCCCGCCAACTATTCTATTTCTTAACTATCGTCTGATTCTACCACTACTACGTCATTTCAGTCTCCATCTGATCCCCCTGCTGCCCCCATTTCTTCCTCATCTCCTACATTCTCTCTCTCGATACCCCCTGATTCCATCAAGTCTTTCCTCAGCTGCATCCATTGTTGTGACCCTGTTTGGACCAGTCCTGCAAAACATAAATAATCCAATGCGTCCAACTTTATCATCCAAGGTATACTTTTTTTTTCCATAATAAAACCTCATCTGTTGTGGGTACTTCCAATTATATGCAATCCCATGACCTCTTAGAAATTTTGTGACAGGTTTCATTTTGAATGGATCGGTAATGGCGGCGAGAGAATAGAGAGAGAAGCGGATTCGAGAGAGAAGCACAAAACATTGTGAAAGAGAGCCGAGCGAAGTGGAGAAAGGGGGGATCCAGAGAAAAATTGAGAAATAGTGGTTTCCAACAAAGAGCCAGTGACAAAAGTTTAAAATAGAACACTGAGAGAACTGAGTAACGGAACTTTTCCTTTTTTCCCCTTTTCTTTTCTTTCTCGACACAGTGAAGTTGCAACGCTGTGCAGATAGTTTGGACAGTTTTTTTCTTCTCTCTTTTCTAGCTTACTCTCTGTATATACTCTTTTTCTCCTGTGCTTTTCTCTTCTCTTTTTCTTTCTTCTTTCAATATATTTCCTAATACACTCTTTTTTATTATTATTATTTTTAGTTCTTTTTATTTCTTTTTCTTTTTTCTTCCTTTCCCCTTTCTCCATTGTTAAAAATAAACACCCCCTTTTTTCCTTGTGGTTCTATTACCCAGTGTTGCTCCTTCCAATCTTCCCCACCCTCTCTCATGTCTCCTTCCTAAGAAGCTTTGGTGTTTGTCTTTTCCCTGTCTGGTACATAAAGAGAGTATTAAAGGTGATGGTAAAAGGGTTGAGAATAAAATAAAACAAATATAATTATATATAAATTTAACTGCTTAATCTCCTTGAAATACGGAGGTAGATTTTGGCAGAAAAGAACGGAATGAAAATAGTTGAATAGTGATTATCAAGCATTCACAAACATTTGTTTGGATTAGATAAATTGTTTTATTTTATTTACCTTAATTGTAAGTTAAAATCTCACATCACAGCATAACTTATATATTGATTGATTGATTGATTGGGGAAATTATAGGGATCCTGGGAATAATTACACAGTGGAATTAATTGGAATTTAATTAGATACATAAAATTGCCATATTTTCACTCTTCCTAGAGTGACTTAGTTACCCATAGGGGAGAGAAATAAAAATAAACTTTACTGTGAAATAACAGTTCTCAGGGGCATAAGAGAGGGGTTTTGAATGATCTACAGTAGACAAACTGTTAAAGTTATGCAAGGTTAAATGTATTTAATTGTGTAATTTGATTAATTTTGATATTAAGCTCTCAGTAGCATAATTGTGTGTTGAAATATAAGTTTAAGTGGAAAATTAATTTGCCTACCAGATTGATTAAGTAGCATTCAGGGGGTGACCAAGCATGGAGCAGAGAAAGGAAGAAGATGAGGTGGTTAAACCAAAGAGAATTTAAACAAGGAAAGAGAAGGACAAGGAGAAAGAGAAGGAGAAGAAGGAACAAAGAGAGAGATCACCTCCTCCAAAGGAAACATCACCAACTGACCAAGCACAACTATTTGCAGAAATAGCCAAGATGATGAAAAAAATGGGCATGACTATACAGGACAATGCGGAACTTAAAAAGGGACAACGGGAGATTGTAAAAAGTATGAAGGAAATGAAAGAGGTAATGAAGCATGACAGGGAGGAAATAACAACTAAATATGATAAACTGGCTGAATCGTTTACAGAATATATGAAAGTGGCAACATATAATTTTATGAGGGTAGATCAATGTATTCGGAATGTGCAAACCGATGTGAAACTTTTGCAAAATGAGATAAGATTAACAAATCGCCAAGCGAAAGAAATCAGACTTAAAGTAGAATCACAAGAAAAAAGGGTGGATCTTGTGGAGGAACAATTGAGAAGACAAAATGTGGTAATCCGTAAAATGGAGGAAAATGTGCCAGATAGATTGAAAGATAGAATTTTAACTTGGCTAAATTCACTCCAAATGGGTAAAGAATTTGCACCAGAAGAGATTGTAGGTGCGTATAGATTGGGTTCAAAAAAAGGGAAAAATAAGAGAAGAAATGTATTGGTAAAATTTGCAAATCTGGCTGATAAATTAAAAATGATGGCTTTTATAAAACAAAATGGATCTGGCACATTAAAAATAGATGGTAATGAAGTAGAAATATATAATGATATAGCTTCAGAGGAACGGATATGGTTGTTGTTTTTTTGAGGTTTTCTTGTCCACAGTAGTTGATATGATGGTTTCCAGAGCTGAATTCACTCATCCCTGTCCATTTTAACTCGCTGATTCCCAAGATGTCAATGAGCTTAGAGAACACTTTTATGAATTCTGCAGTGTTTAACTGATAATTTGGTTAAATCTGTTAGAAATCATTTTAATCAATCAAAACCTAGACTGCTGCCAAGAGTGAAACACCTACAAGAACACACCTCTGGACATATTTAGAAACTTATTACAGTATACAGTATTCCATATAGGCTTTAAAGAGTAAATTCACTACTGCATGCTATTTATTAAGTCACCACTAGGTGGCTCCAGCGAGTCATGCATGTGATCTAGCAAGAGCAGAGGAGAGCCGGGAGACAGAGAGCAGCATGAACAAGTTTTACTGATGAATTTTACTGACGCAAGGCTTCTTGTGCTGAGACATTTTGCCGCCCCCTAGTAAGTGGTGCCCGGGGCAACCGCCCCCCACCCCCCACTCGATGCCAGTGTATATAAACTGAATAAAACTAAGCATTAAATTATAAACAAACATCTAACCAATTTATATATTCGATTGCACCAGGAGTCTCCCATAGAAAATCTTCGCTATTGCCCTCATATGCTCTAGGGCTACATTGTTCTATAATATGTTGCACAGTCTGTCATGGTGCCCCTCACTCACATGCTGGTGATGGTAATTTCCCCCCTTTATTCAAAAAGTCCACACATCTACCATGCCCTGTCGTCATCACTGGCTGCAACTCATATCCGAGAATGCACTTTTTCCTGAAGCAGGAAAAATGCCTTTGGAGTGAATTTGTTTAAGGTGGATCCTAGCTTGCCATGAAGTGACCCACACATTATGATCATGGAGCCATCTACTGTGACACATATGAAATTAGGCATGCAGGATTTAACATCAGGACTGAAATGGACTGCCTCAGCCTTAAGGATACAGTATTATCAAGGTATGCCTTCACACCCAGTCCATCTGGCATGCCCTCTTCCACCTCCATGACCATTGGGTATCAGAGTTCCTCCTCCACTCATTTTGCCTTTGGGCTGAATATGATTATTTCCAGTGGCATTTCCTCCACTGAGGGGACCATCACCCCACCTAATGGGGCTCATCTGCTGGTAGCCATTGGCCTCTTTAGGGAGCCAGACATGAACCATGTCCTGTACATATTCTATTAAGTTATTATAAAGCCCATATTAATTTAATTTAATTTTCGCACTTGTATGCCATCCAATCAGGGAACCCAATCCATATCTTGCAAGGTTGATCAAAACCAGGTGGTGTTTCAGTTACACATTGAAAATTCTGGTACTGGTGTGGCACTTTTCCCAATCAATCTCTTCTCCATGCGTCCTGCACGTTGAACTCTTCATTGCCTCCAATAGTGGTGCTGGATAAAGATGGATGTCTTGAGCGGAGTCTGTTAATATTCAGATCTAATATATCAGAATTTACTGGTAGATCTGGATTCTGAATTATTTTGTGGTACTCTCTAAAAGAGCATTTTTCCTGCAAAGTTCTGGTGGAGGAATGTTACTTAATGCTGGAAGCCTGTAAGTAGGTGTGGACCTACCCGTATATGCTGGCGTATAAGACGACTGGGTGTATAAGACAACCCCCCAACATTTCCACTCAAAATATAGTTTGTTATATACTCGCCGTATAAGACTACCCCCCTCTTCTGCACACCTTCCACACACCAAATAAAACATAAAAGAACATCAGATTTGATTTCAACATCTCCCTGTGGCCGGCACTAGTGTGCAAGTGCGCATGTACGAGCTCTGCGTAGACAAGGGGTGGGGCAGAGCACCACTGCTTCCCGCCGAGCAGAACGGGCCGATCACGCCAAAAAGGCTGGCACCCCTGTCTCGCTGCTGATGCTCGCCACAGCCACGCTGGATACCACGCGATACTGGATGGTATGTAGAATAAGGTGAGTGGGCATCGGGAGGCCACTATGGGCACCAGGCAGGCATCAGGAGGCCACTATGTGCACCAGGCAAGCATCGGGAGGCCACTATGGGCAGCTATGTCTATCCCAACTGAAGTGCACCCGGCATATAAGATGACCCCCGCCCCCACTTGGAGGCATGTTTTTCACGGGGGAAAAGTAGTCTTATACACCAGCTTATAGAGCCGTATTTGCCGGCATATAAGATGACCGGGTGTATAAGACGACCCCCCAACATTTCCACTCAAAATATAGTTTGTTATATACTCGCTGTATAAGACTACCCCCTCTTCCACACACCTTCCACACACCAAATAAAACGTAAAAGAACATCAGATTTGATTTCAACATGTTAATTTATATTCAAATGCTTATGACATGCAGAAAAATTCACAAGGCTGTATGTTATCAAACATGTACAGTAAACATAAAACTGTGCAAGTGCAAAGTGGTACTTATTTATCTACCGTATATACATGAATATAAGCTGACCTGAATATAACCTGAGGTACCTAATTTTGACCTTGAAACCCAGGAAAATAGATTGATCCAAGTATAAGCCAAGAGTGGGAAATGTAGCAACTGCTAGTGAGTTTCAGTAATTAAAATACAGTAATATTAATTATTTTATTGATTTTTTAGAACTGTACTTGCACCAACCACCAGTGGTGGCGCTGCAGGTAAAGTGGGTGGGCAGGTCAATTGCAGTGAGGCAGGAAGTGTTGCTTTGCCTAGCCTCTTGCTTCCCCTGCAAGAAAGAAGCATGGCTTTTTCCTCCATCTTGGGCAGAGCAGAGAGATAAGGGCAGAAGGTACCAGTAAGTGAAACCCTTTCTTTTTCCCCACCAGTTTGAAAGGGAGATACAATTGTAATGTAGAGCTTCTTTCTTCATCTGGATGGTATGTAGAATGAGGTGGGCGAGCATCAGGAGGCCACTATGGGCAGCTATGTCTATCCCAACTGAAGTGCACCCGGCATGTTTTTCAGGGGGGAAAAGTCATCTTATACACCAGCAAATACGGTATCTCTGGTAGCTATCACCCAGTCACCAGCATATTCAAACTTCTTGCTTTGTGTAGCTGGTAAGTCAGATATATAGAGTGTGAAGAGCAATGGGACCAAGACCGAACCTTGCGATAAGCCGTCGTTGAGAGTTTTTCTGGAACTCATCTTGTTGTCAATAATGACCTGGAACCCATGGTCTCTTATCAACAAGTTTAGCAGTTCTTTGGCATTTTATAGTTTTCAAAAGTTTACATATCAGGGTCTGGCATCACACGGTGTCATATGATGCAGACAAATCAATAAAAACGATGGATGTTTTTAGCTTCTGAGCATACACAGTCCACTAGGGGGGTTTGATGCAATCCTCCCCACCCTCACTTTTTGGATTACGTATGGGAAATATTTTGGAATAGTAGCCGTGTTAGTCTGTGGTTCAGGCATCTCAGAAAACAAAACAAAATAAACCAAATAAAATAAAATAAAAAACACAGTAGCACTTTAAAGACTAACTGCTATATTTTCACTGTTAGCTTTCGTGGATCAAGTCCACTTCATCAGACAAGGAATGAAACTTACAGGCATGTGAAATAGGCGATGGGTAGAATGACAAGCTCAGCTTAACAATCCAATTTCCCCCTACTTATTTCTATCAGAAGCTCTCACTTGTGCCTTTGAGGAGTTTTTAAAATAGCTTCTCACAACAAAACCAGTAAATTACCAGTTTTGACAATGTGATGGATTTCTTTTCTTCTTCTCTGTTCTCCCTTTCTATCCCCTATGTCTCATGACTACCTTCCCACCTAGCTAGGACTTATGCTGAGTATTTGAATGCTCCTTCCTTGTAGTACAACTTTGGCAATATCTTCAGGAGGAAAGGAAGATTTTATTTAATTTGAAATATAAGGTAAATGGTAAACCAGTAAACTGCAGTGGCTCAAGTGGTTAAGACACTGACTGAAAAGCTGGTCAGCAGTTTGATTCCTGAGTACTGTAGGATGGAATGAGCTACCGTCTTTGTCCCAGCTCCTGCCAACCTAGCAGTTTGAAAGCAAGAAATTGCAAGTAGATAAATAGGGACCACTTAGGTGGGAAGGTAAACAGTGTTCCTTGACTCCAGTGTCTAGTCATGCCTGCCACATGACCATGGAAACATCTGCAGCAGCAGACAGCACTGGCTTTTCGGCTTTGAAATAGAGATGAGCACTGAACACTAGAGTCGGATACGACTGGCTTTCGAGCCAGGAAAACCTAAACCAGTAAAAATAAAATCTCTCTGCCCAAAACCCATTTGTTAATTACAATATTGGCATAGATCAGGAGTTCTCAACCTTTTAAAGCTGGGGGGCTGGTCATGCTCTCTCAGACAGTTTTTTGGGCCAGATGGCCTGTTTGCCCTTCCTCCACCACATGACACTTCTGGGTGTGGTGGAGGCAGTAGGGAACCACATGAAATGGCATTGCGGCCCACATACGGCCCATGGGCCGTAGGTTGAGAATCCCTGGCATAAATCTATAAGGTGTGTCTATTTCCACTGCTCTTTTAAAAATTCTCCTCTGATGAAATGACAGGATTAGAAATGAACTGGGAAAATTCTGAAATGATATTTTGTAATATTGATAAAGAAGAACAGAAAAAAAGATAAATATAATAGTCAGGTCAAGGATAGTTTGAAATATCTGGGGATAAACATCTCAAATAAATTTGATGAACTTAAGAAATTAAATTATGAAAAATAAATAAAAGAAATCAAAGCTAAAATAGAGCAGTATAAAAAGCTGAATTTCTCTTGGTTTGTGTAAAATGAAAATATTACCGAGGCTTAATTTTTGTTTGACGCTCTGCCAATCCCTCCCCCTGCGCCCACACCAATGGCCAGGGAAGAAGAAGTCAGGCCAGGTTGAGGACTTCACTGCCCCCTCTGCGCCCACATCAACATGTTGTATTGTAATGGAATGTATTTTTTGTACACCACCCTGAGTCACTATGGCGAGTGGGCAGCAATATAAATTTGAACTAATAAATAAATAATGAGGAAGAATGAGCAGCAACAGGATGGGGGCTGGGGGAAGGAGCATAAGGGGAGAGATAGAAGAGCCTGCCAGCTTGAAAGTAGAGATTGTGCACTCTCTGTTGGGTCTGGAGGGTTCCGCGGGGCCCAAATTGATGTGGTGACGGGCATGGGGTGTTATGGTGGGAGCCGAGGGGCGGGCCGCACTCGGAGAACACGGGTCAGATGTTTGACTGCTGTCCCGTGTTCTGGCCCCCCGGCTACACCTCTGGACCCTGAGCAGCTGGTCAAGAGTGACCCCTCCCTTAGGCTGCTGCTGGTGAATGCCAGATCAGTCTGCAACAAGGCTCCCTTGCTTGCAGACACCATCTTTGGGGAGCGGGCTGATCTGGCATGCATCACCGAAACCTGGCTGGTGCCTGAGGATGGGGTCCCTTTGTCTGAATTATGCCCAGCCGGGATCGGTGTTTGGCACCAGCCTAGGGAGAGGGGAAGGGGCGGTGGAGTCGCCGTAGTAGCCAGGGAGTCACTAGGGGTCGCCAGGGCCACGGCTCCACAAATCCCGGGTTGTGAGGCCCTGTTCTTGCGAGTGGGCCCTAAGGCCCAGTTGGGAATCCTGCTCATGTACCTGCCTCCCTGCAGGGTAGCAGATTCCCTGCCTGAGCTCCTCGAGGCGGTCTCCACCCTGGCATTGGAGACCCCCAGGCTATTGGTCCTGGGGGACTTCAATTTGCCATCGTTGGGGACTGACTCGGAGATGGCTCGGGAGTTCATGGCTTCCATGGCAGCCATGGGCCTGGATCAGGTAATTCAGGGTCCTACCAGGAGCAGTGGCCACACCCCGGATTTAATCTTTTTGTCGGAGCTGTGGCAGAGTGATCTGAATTTACAGAAATTAGACATCACTCCTGTGCCATGGTCAGATCACTATCTGGTGACTCTTGACTTCCTGGGGGCGAGACTCCACCGTAGGGAGGCTGGGCCGATTAAATGGGCCCGCCCCCGGCGTCTAACGGATCCGGTTGGATTCCAGAGAGAACTGGGGTGTTGTCCTCTTGACCTGCAAAGCGGTTCATCCGAAGCCCTTGTCAACGCCTGGAATGAGAAAACAATGGCAGCTTTGGACATAATCGCTCCACTACGGCCTCTCCACGCTTGTAGGGATCGATCTGCCCCTTGGTTTACAGAAGAACTAAGGGAGCTCAAACGGGCAAAGAGACGCCGAGAGCGCCACTGGATGAAGACTCGGAGTGAGTCTGATCGAACACTGGTTAGAGCTGCTATTAAAGACTACCTAGTGGCGATGGGGGCGGTGAAACGCCAATATTTCACCGCCCTTATTGCCTCCGCAGATAATCGTCCAGCGACCTTGTTCCGGGTGACCAGGTCCCTGCTTGGAAGAGGGGGGTCTGGCCCTGGTTGGCAGGGATCGGCTGAGGCTTTTGCCAATTATCTAGAGGAGAAAATCGCTCAGATTCGCTTGAAGTGTAATCCCGGCGTGGAAGAGACAGAGCTGGGGTTGACCAGAGTACAGTCTGGCCATGTTATCTGGGATTGGTTCGATCCAGTTGGCCCTGAGGAAGTGGACAGGCTTCTTGGATCTGTTCACGCCACAGCCTGTGCACTGGACCCATGCCCTGCTTGGCTGATTAAAGCATCTAAGGCCGTGGCAGGCGGCTGGGTCGAGGGGATTATAAATTCATCTTTAAAGGAGGGGTCTTTTCCACCACCTTTTAAACATGCTTTAGTGCGCCCCCTTTTGAAAAAACCTTCCCTCGACCCTATGGTACTCACTAACTACCGGCCAGTGTCCAACCTACCCTTTTTGGGTAAGGTGTTGGAAAAGGCAGTGGCGCAGCAGTTACAGGAAGTCCTGGATGAAGCGGATTATCTGGACCCTTTTCAGTCAGGATTCAGGCCCAGACATGGGACAGAAACTGCACTAATCGCATTGGTGGATGATCTCTGGAGAGAGCGGGATGGAGGTTATCCATCCATTCTAGCTCTTCTCGATCTGTCAGTGGCCTTCGATACCGTCGATCATGGTATCCTTCTGGGGAGGCTCCAAGGGGATCCAGGGCACTGTGTTGGCCTGGTTTTCCTCATTCCTGAGGGGCAGGACCCAGTCGGTGTGGCTGGAGAACGAGAAGTCCAGCCCTAGGCCCCTCCAATATGGGGTGCCTCAGGGCTCGGTGTTTTCTACTCTCCTATTTAACATCTACATGAAGCCTCTGGGTGAGATCATCCGTTCCCACGGGGTGAAGTATCATCAATATGCAGATGATACTCAGTTATACATCTCGGCCCGTGGGGACCCAAGCGGTGCGGTGGAAGTCCTTTCCAGGTGCCTGGAGGCTGCTAAGGTCTGGATGGGGGAAAACGGGCTACAGCTGAATCCCGGCAAGACTGAGTGACTTTGGGTAGGGGGCCCCGTGTTACCTCGGGAATTACCAGCTTTGGTTCTGGATGGGGCAGTTCTGCCCCAAATAGATCCGGTGCATAATCTAGGGGTCCTCCTGGACTCACAACTACTGTTCAAAGAGCAGGTGGCAGCCTTGGCCAGGAGGGCTTTTGCACAACTTCGTGTAATCCGCCAGTTACGCCCACTCCTGGACCGGGACGCCTTGCTCATGGTCACACATGCTTTGGTCACCTCCAGACTTGATTACTGTAATGCGCTCTACATGGGGCTGCCCTTGGTGACCATTCGGAGACTGCAACTGGTCCAAAATGCGGCGGCCCGGGTAGTGATGGGGCACGGGCAATATGCTCATGCCACACCACTACTTCGGGAGCTGCATTGGTTGCCAGTATGTCTCCGGGTGCAATTCAAGGTGCTGGTTATTACCTTTAAAGCCCTATATGGTAGTGGGCCAGGATACCTAAGAGACCGCATCGCCCTAAGAACGTCTGTCCGTCCCACCAGGGCGGATCGGAGGGGCTCTCTTGTTATTCCATCAGCTAGGGAGGCTCGCCTCACTAGCACTAGGAAGAGGGCCTTCTCTGTGTTCGCCCCGGCCCTGTGGTACCATCTCCCAACTGAGCTGCGTCTACAGGTAGATCTCCTGTCTTTCCGTCGAGGCTTAAAGACCTGGCTCGCGGAACATGTATGGGGACCCAGTAACGTGAGATCCCATGTAGGCAGGTTGGTTTAGGGGACTGCCACCTCTTCCTGCTCCGGTTTTTAGCGGTGCGTTATTTTAATTTTTCTTATGAATTTTTTATGGTTTTAAACATAACTATTATACTAGTTTTAACCTGTGATTTTAATTCAGGCTGTAAGCCGCCCAGAGTCGGGTTTACCCGATTGGGGCGGGATAATAAATATGACTAATAGATAAATAAAAAATAATAAATCCAACTCAAGCAAAAGGAAATCATGGAATTTCAGAATTTGTTAAATAACTATTGTAATGGAGGGAAAAGGCCAAGGATATTAAAAAATATATGGTATTTATCTCAGATAGATAGACTTGGATTACCAAACGTTAAGAACTATTATAGGCCCTTTCAAGTAAAAGATATTGTGAAGATTCTAATGAGGGAGGAAGCAATTTGGGAAGAAATCGAAATGAAATAATCATCCCAAACAGGTAAAGCAAGGGAATAAGAAATTTATTCTTGTTTATGTTGATACTTTTAGCAAATGGGCGGAGTTCATTCCATTAACAAACTGTTCAGCTATACAGGTTGCTAAAGTCTTCATAGAAATACTGGGGAGATGGGGGATTCCACAAGTTCTTGTGAGTGACAGAGGATCTTGTTTTATGTCTGCTTTAATGAAGAAAATATGCCAGTTGGCAGGTGTCACTCAATCCTTTAGCATTGCTTACCACGCACAATCCCATGGAGCCGCCAAGCGACTCAACTACACCCTACAAAAATGCTCAAGTCTTTTGTGCAAGCTCAAGGGAAGAACTGGTTTGAAGCGTTGCCATTTCTCAAAGCAGCATACCATTCAACACCACACGAGTCTCTTGGACACTTTAGTCCTTCTGAAGTGTTGTTTGGGAGGAACTTGTGTGGCCCCCTAGACCTGTTAAAGGCCAATTGGGAAGACCAAGAAGAACTATTTATTTATTTATTTATTCTTCAAATTTATACCCCGCCTCGCTCAGGTGAACCTGACTCTAGGCGGCTTCCATACAAAACAAAAAACAATATCGCACCAACCCCCCCCCCCCTTATTGAGTCCTCTAAAGCCCCAAGTTCTCTCCCTTCAAGGCCGGGTGGCCGAGGGAGGCCCCTTTTATCTTCCTCCCAGCCGGTGATGGGGGCCGGGAGGGTGCAGCGGTGGCGGCGGCGTGTAGCGCGGCGGCGGCGGCGGCGTTTCTTCGGGCCTCCCCTGGCCGAGGGAGGCCCCTTTTATCTTCCTCCCGGCCAGTGACGGGGGCTGGGAGGGTGCGGCGGCGGCGGCGTCGTGTAGCGCGGCGGCGGTGTTTCTTCGGGCCTCCCCTGGCCGAGGGAGGCCCCTTTTATCTTCCTCCTGGCCGGTGACGGGGGCCGGGAGGGTGCAGCGGCGGCGGCAGCGTTTCTTCGGGCCTCCCCTGGCCAAGGGAGGCCCCTTTTATCTTCCTCCCGGCCAGTGACGGGGGCCGGGAGGGTGCGGCGGCGGCGGCGGCGTGTAGCGCGGTGGCGGTGGCGGCGTTTCTTTGGGCCTCCCCTGGCCGAGGGAGGCCCCTTTTATCTTCCTCCTGGCCAGTGATGGGGGCCGGGAGGGTGCAGCGGCGTTGGCGGCGTTTCTTCGGGCCTCCCCTGGCCGAGGGAGGCCCCTTTTATCTTCCTCCCGGCTGGTGACCGGGGCCGGGAGGGTGCGGCGGCGGCGGCGGCGTGTAACTTCTAGACTTGCTGCTACTTATGTGTATGAACTACAGAAAAGACTTGAGTCAGTACGTTCCTTTGCCAAAGAAAACCTGACCATAGCTCAACAGGCTTATAAGACTTTCCATGATCGCAAAGCAAGGCTTAAAGACTTTAAAATTGGGGATCTAGTGATGGTCCTAAAACCTTTAGGTCCAACCACTTTGAACTTGGAGTGGGAAGGTCCCACCAAGATCATTCAGCGTGTGGGTGCAGTCAACTATGCAGTTCAATGGGACTCTGGGAAAGTTGTTGTATATCATGCTAACTCTTTAAAATTATATATCCCTAGGGCAGTGTCTATGATGAAAAATACTGCTATACTTGTTGATGTCAAGAACGCAGACCTTGTTTGTCTGTCTGATGAGTATCAGTTTGCAGGAAGTTTTGAAGATCTGTATATTAGTGACAAGGTTCCTGAGCATGAGCAGAGGTTGGTAAGATCTGTCCTGGAAAAATATAAGCATTTGTTCACTTCCCAACCGGGTGAATGTAAAATACAAACACACAGCATAGAACTGACTACTAATGAGCCAATATGGGCTGCACCTTATAGGACTGTAGGAGAAGTCCAGAACCAGATAAGTGCAGAAGTACAGAAAATGTTACAAATGGGTATTATCGAACCTGTTAAGTCTCCTTTTTCTGCTCCCATTGTTCTAGCCAAAAAGAATGTTTAGCCATAATCTGGGCTGTAACTTTGGGGAAGGGAATTTCAGTTACACACAGACCATAACACATTGAAGTTCTTAAATAAGATGAAATCAAAGTTCAAATCAAAGATTATTGAGATGGGCTTTACTGTTACAGGATTACCAGTTTTCAATACAGCATGTAAAAGGAAGTCAAAATATTGTTGCCGATTCCTTGAGCAGAATGTACCCAGAAGAAGGGGAAAATGGAATTGATGTACTTGATACATGAAGTGTTTCTAGTCAGAGTGTAAAGGTGCCGACTTACACCTGAGATAGCCATGCTTGTTATGTGCAACCTTATTAAGTGTATCTTCAGGAATTTGGAAGAGCTTGATGCTCATTTTCTTTGTTCATGTTTAGTTAATAGTGTCTTAGTGAAAAGTCTTGCATAACCAGACTTTCCTTAAGGGCGGGCGTGTCATGGGAAGACCCCCATTTCCTAAACATGCCCAAAAGAAATGGAGGAAATTTAGTTTTCTTTGGCCTCCTATAATTATTCCAGTTCTCGGGGCTTAGAGAGACTGCTATTCTCCCTTCTGTAAAATTCCATTAGCTTGCTGTTCTTTGGTTCAGCTGATCCAGATAAGACACAGCTGTGTAGGGGTCCAGATAAGCCCCATTGTGGGAGTGAAGAAACTCAGTTTTTTTTTCCAGTTCAGTTCAATTCAGTTTCTCAGTTCAGTTTGGTTTGGTTTAGTTTGTTTTCTGAATACCAAAGGAGCAGGATGCTCTGTTTTGCTTACAATGATTATTAGACTATGTTTTGTTTTGTGGACTATGTTTTGCTTCTGAGGATTATTTATGCTTTTTAAGGATGATTCTAATGGGACAATAAACTCTGTTTTGCTTCCATGAAGACTCTTAACTGAATAAGAGGTAAGACAACACACACACTCACAAGCCTTGGAGACGTTATCTAAAACCTCCTTGGTATGAAGAGGAGCAGATAAGAAGTTTTTATTTTGCTGCCCAGTTCGCTCCCTGGGAGCTCCGGTTTAGTTCTGGGGTTTTTGTTTGCCATAAAGACCCCAATGTAAGGAACACTGAGAAGGGCTGGAGCAGAGGGGGCCGGCTGGAAGCATGACAAAGATATGGGTAAAATTGGAATTAAGAATAAAATGATAAATATAATGTTGGAGGTATGGAAGAAATTGAAGAAGAAATGATGTATTCCTGTTGAAAGACTGGATACAGATATATAAAGATAGAGAGAGAAAATTTGAGATATACAGACAAATGAGGTTGAACTGTTTACAAATTGTGTTAATAAATAAGTGGAATGATAAATATCTTAAATAAACCAGTTTAAAAGGACAGAATTTGAGGAATTGGTATTTAGAATAAGAAAGGGAGGAATGGGAATTAAGGGCCTTGTTAGTAAGTTATATAAGATTTGAAATCAAGAAGGTAGACACAAGAAACATTGAGAATAATTTGGGAATAAGATTTGAATATTAAAATTATAGAAACAACTTGGAAAAATAAATGGAAGAGAAGAATTATGAGAACTACAGTAGAATCTCGCACAAAGAGTGCCTCGCTTAGAGACTAAATCACTTAAAGAGCAGAATTTTCTCTGAATTGTCGTCTCACTTAACAACTAAAACCAACCAAAAACTCGCTTAACAACTATATTGGGGTGCAAAATCCCTCCCCCGCCAGAAGTAACAATTGGTCACTTACAATGGTGTTGCGCTTAAAGAGCAATCTTGTGGAACACATTATGCTCTTTATGCGAGGTACCACTGTATGTCTGTTAGAGTTAAAGAACATAATTATAAAATGTTGTGGATGTGGTACCTGACTCCAGTTAGGTTACATCAGATGAATAATACTAAAACTAAACTGTGCTGGAGATGTAAGAATACAATGGGTACTTATGAACATATGTGGTGAAGTTGTAATCTGCTTACAGATTTTTGGGCAAAAATTGAGAAATAAACTTCAGTAATAATGGGTGTGAAACTTAAACTGGGGTCAGGTGCTGCCTTGTTAACTGACATAGATAATAGGAATATAGATAAGAGTAAAAAAGAGTTGTTATCTATAATATTAACTGGAAGACAATGTATTGCAAGAAATTGAAAAAATGATTTGTTATTAAAAATAGAAGATTGGTACAAGGAAATGTGGGAAATTGCACTGAATGATAAGTTATCATGGGAATTGAATTTTAAAAAAGGTATAATTAATGAAAATAATTTTTGGAGTATATGGAAACCTTTTCTGGAATTTACGTTGACCAAAGGTAAAGGTGGCAGCCCAGCACCAAACCAACTGAGTTTTTGGAAGTAATAAGAGATGGCTGTGACAAACCGCAATTCCTAGGGCATTATAAATACCACAGGCGTTTATATTTTTTGTCTTTTTCTTTGATGGTTATGTATTATTGCAATAGAGTAATAATGAAAGTATATATTTGATGAATAAGTTTAAAAAATGAGATTCATTTATTATATTGAATACAGGGGAGGTTTTTGGTTTTATTGTACTGTTCTTATTGTACTGTAGTGTAATGATGTTTCTGTATTGAAATGTCATGCATGTATTTGTATTCTTTACTTTGAAAATTAATAAAAAAATAATTATAAAATTTTTAAATTTCCTCAAAATTGTAAATTGAAAAATACCAGCTGACAATGTTGGCCAGAATATTCTGGAAGCTATAATCCAAAACCAGGCCTGGCTAACATGTGACCTAAACTGAGACTGCCTGGCTCTGTGCAGCACACATTTCTCTTATGAAGTGGACACCTCAAAATGCTTTTCCTACAAGTACATTCCAGGGAACTCCTACAGCACAGAAAGGTCAATACTGTAGTCATATGGGCAGGAGCTATCCCCCCCCATTTCCGCCACAGAATCTGCACTCACCCACACACATGCATGCAGATAGCACTGTGCTGTTACAGGCCTTACATTATTGCTGATGCAACATACTGATACAGTACTGCAGTTTTAGCAATCCTAATAGGGCTTTCCAGGTAAGTGAGATATATAAAGAGCCAATTTACCAGTTCTACTCACCCAGTAATCATCCATGACTAACCAGGGATTTGAATCCAGGTATTCCAGAGTCATAAAGCATCACTCTATCTAATACACTGCACTGGATATCAATGTACTGTACTGATATGGCATGGTAATTAAGCAGGGACTCTTTCCATCACTTAAAAGGGCATTAAAGGACTGGTTTGACAACACCTGCTCCTGCATCTATTCCTGCAGTCTACAAAAGCTTACACTAAATAAGACATGTTTATCTTTCAAGTGCCACACAATTCTATTCTTTCCTTGCTCAAATGATAGTTATATCTGACTCTAGGGGGCAGTGCTCATCTCTGTTTACCATCAAAGAGTCAGTGCTGTCAGTAGTTGCTGCCTGTAGATGTTTCATGGTCAAATGGCAGACTGAAGTGCACAGAACACTGTTACCTTTCATGCTGAAACAGTACTTAATTATCTACTTCTAATGTCTTGCTTTCAAACTCTTGCTTAATTATTTCTTTTGCAAAAAATAAAATTATTTTAATTATTTATTTTATAAAAGTCAATCTCTAGACCTTATCAAATAGAAAATATAAGGCAAAACAGGTAGCAACTATTTGGGTAAATTCTTTCACAAGAAACAAGCCTTCCTGCATTACTGAAGCCATCCAGTTTAACAAGAGGATGCCATTGTGGGAATCCTTGATCCTTGCAGACAGTGCACAGAAAGCAAGGAATCCATAAGGGGTTGTTCAAATACCATGTGGCCATTTTAGGGGGAGAGGGGGTCAACCAAAAGTCACGGAAAGTCATGGGTGTGTGTGTGTTCAGTGTGAAGTCATGTGACTCTGAAATTATTGTTGCTTTTCGCATCCAGCTGGCCATAGATCTATCTTCAAACCATGTGATTGGGGGGGGGTCAGTCAAAGGTCACGGAAAGTCACAGAGGGGAGGGGGTCAAAAAGTGGTCTATTTTAGGTCACGTTGTATTTGAAAGAGCCCTAACAGTGAATGCTAGCTGTTGGAGGTACAAGAGATGTGGTACAAAAGAAGAAGAAAAAGAACTGTGATATTTTTGCTTCTTAAGGTAAAGGTTTCCCTTGCTCGAAAGCCAGTCGTATCCGACTCTAGAGGCCAGTGCTCATCTCTGTTTCTAAGCCGAAGAGCCAGCGCTGTCGGTTTCTGCAGACGTTTCCATGGTCATGTGGCAGGCATGACTAGACACCGGAGCGCATGGAATGCAGTTACCCACCAAAGTGGTTCCTATTTATCTACTTGCAATTTCTTGCTTTTGAACTGCTAGGTGGGCAGGAGCTGGGACAGAGACAGGAGCTCATTCCGTCCTGCAGTACTCGGGAATCGAACTGCTGACCTTCCGCCTCCCAGTCAGCGTCTTAGTGACTTGAGCCACTGCTTCTTACTACATTTCTTTATTCAGAAGAGAGGGGTGAATTTAGTGACTCTTAAGGCTATGTAGTTCTATCGTTCTATGAGTCTGTGATTACCTGGCCTTCCAGAAAAAACAGCTTATTGAGAGAAAGCTGGAATTTTAGGCAAGATTTATCCTGAGGAAAGGAAGTGCAGGCAAAACACAGGAAAGAAGGAATCAAATTTATTAGGAGCTTCTATTGTTTGAGGTTGAATTTATGGTTGCTATGAACAGTAAATTACTGGAAATGAAATTCAAATAATGGTAAGGAAATCAAGAACTAATTCTACATTATTTGGGACTATAGTATGTCTCTGAATTGCTTACTTAGATTGTTGTTGTTCAGTCACACCGTTGAGTAGGACTCTTTGAGACCCCATGGAGCACTGGACTCCAGGCTCCTATGTCATCTTAGTTATACAGCATACTAAATAAGAAGTGGTGGGCAGCAGCTGGTTCGCACCGGTTCTACCAAAATGGTAGTAAAAATCCCAGGTCATCTCCCGGGGTGGGGGGGTTGGGTTAGTAACTCTTCCGGGAGACCACCCGGGATGGTTACTTTCTTTTTTGAGTTGACCGATTCAGTCGCATCTCTGGACACACGTCCTTGCAGTCCAAAATGGCTGCACGTAAGTACGCATGCGTCAAAACACCATTTGACACATGGTATTTTGATGCATGTGTGCTTACCAGCAGCCATTTTGGGCTGCAAGGAAGGGCACAGCAGTTGGCTGTTGAGGCCCTCAGCGGCCTCTTTGGAGAAGCGGTGGCAGTGGTGGCCTTCCCCCGATGGATCGCCAGGCCAGGCCAGGCCAGGCCAGGCCATGTTGCCAGATCAGGCTGTGCTGCTGAGCCGTGCTGTGCCGTGTCAGGCCGGACTAGGCCGCAACGCAACGCCGCTAGTCTGCCACGCCATGCCGCCGGTCTGCCACACCACCGGTCTGCCGTGCCGCTGCTGCGCTGCTGTTGCACTGCTGCTGTTGCACTGCTGCTGTTGCACTGCTGCTGTTGCACCGCTGCTGTTGCTGCCTGCCTGCTGCTCCCCTTTTTTAAAAAAACTTGATTAATTTAGAACCCTGAAATGGACTGGGTTTTTATAAAATAGGTAGATATCTATGGTCCTATAGCTTCCCTGCCACCAAATCCCACAGCTCTCATCAGACTTAGACAATATGAGCAAGGATAATAAATGATGGACATTGCAATCCTGCTTTGCCCCTTGGATTCACATCTTGACATGGTAAAAGAGGGTTGTACTAGGTAACATGAGAGCAATTATCTGATGAGGCTAGACTTCTCAACTAATCTGAACTAACAGGAGGGTCATCTAGGTAGAATGCTCAAAGTTGAGACAATAAAAATTATCAATCTTCATCAGAAATTAATGATTACAGCAGCATAGGATGACTGATAGTTTTATGCAGGTGTTCATGAAGAAACTGGTCACATACCAAAACAGGATAGGACCATAAACATAAGTGACTGGAATTTGGAAGTAGGAAATAAGGGAGAACTAAGCATCATCAGAGAATCTGACCAAGAAGACTGAAATGACATAGGAAAGAGACTCATTATTACATTCTCTGCAAGCATATCATATAATAAATCTGATATGTTTGCACAGATTAACATAGCTACTACAATACTTCAAAAATTTCAGTCATTATATTCCACTAAGCAAATGATTTGTTTATGACAAAAAAAATGTCTCAGAGATAATTGTGCAAGGGGGAATCACTGGCTAGCTAAAACAGTTAAAATACCACAATCTTATTAGTAGAGTTTGTTGATTTTATTGGAATGCCATCTTGGTAGGTATTATATTTCATTTATACAATTTTATTTATGTAAAGGTTGTTTGGATGTTATTTGTCTTCTCTGTGCTGAATGCTGATTTATGCAATGTTAGTGAGTCACCCAGAGTAGTGCTTGCACCAATTGGATGGGATACAAGCTGAATGAACAAACAAACTAACAAACAAAAATCTAATATTTATTATATTATATTATTTTATTTATTACATTTCTATCCCACCGATCTGGGATATTTTTCCACTCTGGGCGGCATACAACATTATCATCATAAAAATCTTTACAATAAAAAATAATAGATACAAAAGAATAAGCAGATGATGGAGGTGCTCCATGCTCTTTGTAAAAAAAGAAAAAAAAAGACTGGGATCCAACCGTTGTACAGCTCATGAAGATTATTGTTTGTGTTTGCAACTCCCAACATTCTCCAAGAACTCTCTAGGCAAAATTATGGGAGTTCCTGTCCACAGGCACACCATAGACACCAACATACATCTACATTTCATTTATGTAGAACAGGCCCTAGCTTTCATCCCAGGCTTTCTCAGGCTTTCTTCCTATAAAAAAACAAACTTCCCCACTGTTCCCTGGGAGACCTAGGTCTCTGTGGGAGCTATAATCTTGCTCCTCATTAGGCTATATATTTTTGTTGTTCAGTCACACAGTCGATTCCGACCCTCTGTGACCCCATGGACCACTGTCCACCAGGCACTCCTGTCCTCCACCATCCCCCTCAACTCGCTCAGCTCTGTGCCCATTGTCTCTACAATACCATCTAGCCATCTCATCTTGGGCCGTCCCCTTCTTCTTTTGCCCTCGACCTTTCCAAGCATCAAGGCTTTCTCAAGTGAATCCTTTCTTCTCATTTGATGTCCTAAATACTTTAGCTTCATCTTTATTATTTGACCTTCTAAGGAGCAGTCAGGGTTGATTTCTTCTAAGATTGACCTATTTGTTCTCCTCGCTGTCCAGGGGACCCTCAAAACTCTCCTCCAACACCACATCTCAAAGGCATCTATTCTTCCGCGCTCAGCTTTCCTAATGGTCCAGCTCTCACAACCATACATTGCCACAGGGAATACCACTGCTTCGACTATGCGAATTTTTGTTTGCAATGTGATGTCTCTACTTTTCACTATGCTCTCCAGGTTTCTCATCGCTTGCCTCCCAAGAATCAGTCGCCTTTTTATTTCATGGCTGCAATCACCATCTGCAGTGAGCTTTGATCCTAGGAAAGTAAAATCTGTCACTGCTTCTACTTCTTCCCCATCTATTTTCCAGGGACTGAGAGGGCCTGTTGCCATTATCTTGGTTTTCTTGATATTGAGTCTCAAGCCAGCTTTTTCACTTTCTTCTTTCAACCTAATCAGGAGCTTCTTTAGGTCCTCCTCACTTTCTGCCATTAGGGTAGTATCATCTGCATATCTCAAATTGTTGATGTTTCTTCCAGCAATTTTGATCCCAAATTGTGATTCCCCCATCCCTGCATTGCGCATTTTGTGTTCTGTGTATAAGTTGAATAAGCAGGGTGACAAAATGCAGCCTTGTCTTACTCCTTTTCCTATTCCAAACCACTCCGTCATTCCATTTTCTGTCCTAACTGTTGCTTCTTGATCCATGTACAGGTTTCTCATGAGGCATATAAGGTGTTCTGGTATTCCCATCTCTTTAATTACTTGCCACATTTTGTTGTGGTCTACACAGTCAAAAGCCTTAGTGTAATCAATGAAACAGAAGTAGACTTGTTTCTGATATTCTTTTGTTTTTTCCATGATCCATCTTATGTTGGTGATGTGGAGAAGAAAAGCCGCGGGACGGGTGGCGAGAGGACTCGCGCCCCCAACCCAGCGTCCCTTCGGCCATTCCTCCTCGGCTGGAGGGAAGGAAAACAACAGCAGCAGTGGCGGGTCGGGCAGAGAAGAGGAGCGCGTTGCCGACACACACCTCACCGCCGCCACAGCAGCGAGGAGAACCTCGGTGGGTACCGGGCAGCTAGCAGGGTGAGGGAGACCGAATGGCTGAGGAGGGACCTCGCAAACAACCCAGGCACTGCCGACACAAGACCACCAGCAGGCACTGGGCAACTGAAACTGACTGCATGCATATGATAAGTAATTCATCTACACTAATTTAGCTGACTTTAGATACTTTAGTAGAGACTTATAGACTAGTGAACTTACAGTAGAGACTTGATATATTGGACTTCATAACAAGGATACTTAGAAACTCTTGACTTATAACTACATATAACCAACACTAATTAGCTTACTTTTCCATCTGATACTGCTTAAACTGTTATAATGTGCATGATAATACCTTGTTTTAAACTGTGATAACATGTATGAGAAGAGGATACTGACGTAGAAACCAACCGCAGGAATTTTGCCAAGAGAACCCTATGGACCAAAACAAAAGGCAAAACAAATGGGGCAATTTAGATGAAACAGGATGCTTAGCACAGCAGATCAAAAGAAGGGGAGGGACAGGAAAGGGGGAGGAGAAATACAGTGTTGCAAGGACCAATACTGTATAGGGACATGGAATGTAAGATCTATGAATCAAGGAAAACTGGAAGTGGTAAAAAAGGAAATGGAAAGAATAAGCATTGACATCTTGGGAATCAGCGAGCTAAAATGGGCAGGGATGGGCGAATTCAGCTCTGGAAACCATCATATCTACTACTGTGGACAAGAAAACCTCAGAAAAACGGAGTAGCCATAATTGTCAATAAAAGGGTGAGAAAAGCAGTAATGGGATATAATCTCAAAAATGATAGAATGGTGTCAGTCAGAATACAAGGCAAGCCATTCAATATCACTGTAATACAAGTATACGCACCAACAACTAGTGTGGATGAAGCCACAATTGACCAATTCTATGAGGACCTAGAACACCTCATAGAACAGACACCAAGAAATAATGTACACATTATCATAGGAGACTGGAATGCCAAAGTAGGTAAATCAAAAAGTAAATGGAATAACAGGCAAGTTTGGTCTTGGAACACAGAATGAAGCAGGCCAAAGACTGATAGAGTTCTGCCAAGATAATGCACTGGTCATAGCAAACACTCTCTTCCAGCAACACAAAAGGAGACTTTACACATGGACATCACCAGATGGCCAACATCGAAACCAGATTGATTACATACTCTGCAGTCAATGATGGAGAACCTCCATACAGTCAGCAAAAACAAGACCAGGAGCAGATTGTGGCTCAGATCACAACCTACTGATTGCAAAATTCAGGCTTAGACTAAAGAAAATAGGAAAAACAATTAGGCCAGACAGATATGACCTAGACAACATTCCTTGGGAATACACAGTGGAGGTGTGGAACAGATTTAATGGCTTGGACCAGATAGACAGAGTGCCAGAAGAATTATGGACAGAGATGCGGGACATCATGCAGGAGGCAGCAAGGAAAACCATACCAAAAGAAAAGAAGCGTAAGAAAGCTAAGTGGTTGTCCGATGAGGCTCTTAAAATAGCAGAGGACAGAAGGAATGCAAAATGCCAAGGAGAAAGGAAAAAATACAGTCACTTGAATACAGAATTTCAAAGAAAAGCAAGGAGAGATAAGGAAACCTACCTGAACAAACAGTGCAAAGAAATAGAGGAAAACAATATCAGGGGTAGGACTAGAGATCTTTTCAAAAAAATTGGGGAACTCAAGGGAACATTTAAAGCAAAAATGACCATGATAAAAGACAAAGATGGCAAGGAGTTAGCAGATGCAGAAGAGATTAAGAAAAGATGGAAAGAGTACACAGAGGAACTCTACAAAAAGGACCTCAACACCCCTGATAATCACAATGAGGAGAACATTGAACTTGAGCCAGACATCCTAGAGAGTGAAGTCAGAAAGGCCCTAAAAAGCACTGCAAACAACAAAGCCAGTGGAGTTGATGGTATCCAAATTGAACTTTTCAAAGCCCTACAAGATGATGGAATCAAATTGCTACATTCTATATGCCAGCAGATTTGGAAAACACAACAATGGCCACAGGATTGGAAAAGATCAGTATATGTTCCACTCCCCAAAAAGGGTAATGCCAAAGGATGTTCAAATTATCGAACAATTGCGCTCATCCCTCACGCTAGCAAGGTGATGCTCAAGATAATACAGGATAGACTGCAACAGTATGTGGAGAGAGAATTACCAGAAGTGCAGGCGGGTTTCAGAAGAGGCTATATATAGAGCAGGGGTTCTCAACCTTTTCATGCTGTGGCCTGGACCACACACCCTTAGACAGTTGAGTGGGCCAGACTGGCAGTTCCTTCCATTGCAAACACTGCCGTAAAATGCGTTTACAACAGCTGCAGGTGCATTTATGGCACAATTTCAACTGTTTTTACTGCTTTCGGTGGCAGCAGTGGTAGGTGCACATACAGCGTTTTTTAGCTGTTTTTGCTGCTTCCAGTGCTGGCAGGGGGAGGAGCAAGGGTGGTGGGCCACATGAATTAGCACTGCAGGCCGGGTCCAGCCAGTGGGCCGTAGGTTGAGAACCCCTGATATAGAGAATACAGTGGAACCTCAACAATTGCCCCTTATAACAACAAAATCACATAACAATTAGGTGGTGGGGGGGATTACTGGCAAATATAATATTGAAAAGAAAAATTAGAAGCAGTAGAAAGAAATGCTTAACAAGAAATGGATTGACTTAAGAAAGTTATGGGTTATACAGTAATTTATAAAATATGAAGGGAGCTGTTAATGATAGTATTTCTGGGAGGTCATTAATTCACAGGTTTACCAGAAATCAGAAATTACTTGCCAACACATAATAGCAATCTGGTGTTCACAAACAACACAGTATAGTTTAAAAATTTAGAAGATAGAGACTGTTTGCCATTAGAAAATCTCATCTAAAAACTACTGATCGGGAGACAGCATGCCTGGACACTAACATGTCTTGTCGTTTTGTGCTTTTACACTTCCTACTCCAAACACCTCCTCATGACTGCTTTTGATGTTAATATTTTGTGGACTCACAAGTGCCTCACATCTACATCTGTCTGCTTTATTTATGTTTCTTTCAAAATGGTCAAAGGCATGCCTATCCATGTTCCATGTGTACCATTGCACAAATACTTTGGGGTACGTTACAATGAGAAATTAATAACTTACTGAGTGAGCTCCATGATTAGACAGATAGTTTAATTTGGAAATGAGTGGAAGTATGAGCAATTCCTCCCACAAGTTGAATTACACCACAAGCAGAATGTAGTAATCAGATCCTTGTTCCATAATTTTCCTCATGGAGACAGATTTCATTTTTTAGAGACAAGCAAATGATAGCAAAAATATTTCTAGGAATTAAGAACATTCTTATACATTTGTAATTATTTTATTTCTTTTTGGTTTCTCCTGAGTTTGTTGGTCAAAAAAGGTAAAACGTTCTTTTAGTCTCAAAATTCTGTACTAGTCCTCCCCCATTTAGCGCTAGTTAGGCCTCATCCAAAATACTGGGCAGCCGCCCTTTTGGCTTTGTTTTTATCTTTAGCGGTGTTTTAATTGTTATGAACTTTTAAAGGTTTAAATTTTAGCATTATCATAGGCCTAACCTATGATTTTAATCTATCTTTGTAAGCCGCCCAGAGTCGGGTCTACCCGATTGGGGCGGGATAGTAAATACGAGTAAATAAAATAAATAAATAAATAATGCTGTGTCTAGCTCTGGATACTGTACTTTAAAAAGAATGCTAATGAACTGGAATAGGTTCAGGGGAGGGCAACAAAAATGATCAGAGGAATGCAAACCAAGCCCTATGAGGAAGAAGTGACATAATTTGGCATGTTTAGCCTTGAGAAATAGGAAACTGAGAAGAGGATGCAATAATACTTTTCAAATACCTGAAAGAAAGTCATAAATAGAGGAGAGACAGGATCTGTTCTTGATCTTCCCAGAGTGGAAGACACATAATAACAGGCTGAAGCTACTGGAAATACAGGCTGAATATCAAGAAAAACTGCTTAACGGTTAGAGCAGTACAGCAATCGAGCACTTCAACTCCAGTGGCCATTAAGTGAAAATTGGGCAACGCTTGGTCAGGTCTGCTTTGGTCAGATCTGCTTCGATTTGGATTCCTGAACAGGGGCTTGGACTGGATGGCTGAAACGGCCCCTTCCAACTCAGTTCTATGATTAGGCAGGAATGAAATTCTTCCCCTTATGCCTAAACAGAGCCTGGAAAACTTATTTGGGGGAGCGGAACTGAGAGTTGTAGTCCAAAATAGTAACTTTTCCATGGTCAGGACTCTAGATCAGTGCTTCCCAAAATGGGGCCCTGGCCCCAAAGGGAGATTCAATTCCCATAAGTCTGAGTCAGTTCATTGACTGATCAGTGCTTTGGAGAATTGACTTAGGCTTCTGGGAATTTTAATGTAATTTTTATTTTATTTATTTATTTACGGGTTTGTGTTGTGGATGGGTGGGCGGGCGTGTGTGCTTATTTTTACTTTTTTTCTTTGGCCCCGCCCATGACATCATGACGTCATGATGTTAGCTCTGCCCACACTGTGATGACATCATGGTAGGGTAGTAAATTTTTTGATATCCCACCACTGCTCAGTGCCAGCAGTGGCTCACAGGAAATGAATGCAAAAGAGGCCCTGAAGGCCAAATTATTTTTTCAATACCTCCTTCTTCTTTTGTATCTAGTCCAGACATGAAACTGCCAAAATGAAGGCAACCTTTTGGCTAGTTCATTCTGTAGTTCCTTTTGCCTGACCTAGTGTGAGAAAGATTAGCTGGCAACACAAGGTTGCCATTACCAGGGTACACCCAATTGTGATTCAAAAATATCACAATCTTCGAGGAGGATCTTTCTGTGTACCCCCAAAGCTGCTGTTCTGAGAGAGGACAACTTACGTTATGAGGGCAGATCTGGCATCCAAGAGTGAAGTATTTCAGTCCATCATTTCATGTTATGACCTCAGCAAGGAGGACACCAGTTCTGCGAAACCCATATCTATATTATGACAAGTGTAAATAAGTAGCCTGTGATTTGATCCAAAGAGGAAGCCTCCCACACATTTGAAGGTGAGGGAGAAACCCAGTCCTCCCACACACCCAGACAGCTTCCCTTAGATAAAATAATATTGGTGCCACGTATCTCCATGCCACACACCAACTTTTCCAGATCAGACATGAGGTCTTTAGGTCAATGCAGCCCCAAATTCATGCACACAATCAGTCTAGTAAAAAAATGCCACCCTCCAAGACACCTGTCTTGTGAAAACGGGTTCCCATCTGAGAGTTATCTTCAGTCCCCATCGTGAAACTCAAAACTGACTTCTCCTCATGCCATCCCTTTGAAACCAGCCATTCCCTTCCTCAATGGGAGTTTGGCCTGAGAAAGAACTAATGAGTCCTTAGTGGATGAAGAGAGAGAGAGAGAGAGTGTGTGAGAGAGAAATCCTTGTTGATGAGAAAAATTGGGGACAAGACGAGGCACATGGATGTGGACCATCCCAAAAAAACTGTCCCTCATAACAACTTCCTGCACCACCCATCACAATCTGCACAACTCCAGGTCCCAACCCCGAGGATGGTTAGAAAGTCTATTACTAGAAACAGAGCCTTCTGGGGGAGGCACCATCACTTTGGATTAAACTACTAGTTGAGCTGCGCCAATCCCTATCCCTGGACATTTTTATTTAAAAAAAACGTAAAACTTTCTTCTCCAAGACAGTCTTTAAGAATATCACACCTATGCCAATACATTAGCGAATAGATTTGAGCTTGCTTCCCTTCATCAAGTAATTTTTTCCTCTGATTTATTTTATTTGTTGTATTGTGTTGCTGTTGTTTGTTTGTACACCACCCAAGAGTGGGAAATATCCCAGGGTAGCGGTATAAATATGTAAATAAATTCTTCTTTCGTGTCCCAACCAAACCATGGACTGCCAAAATGAAGCCACTTTCTTGACTTTGTTTGAAGTGGTAGCTGTGTTAATCTGTGTTAGCATATCTGAGAGTAAACAAAACAGCAAAAAAAAAAAAAAAAAAAGACAAAAAGTGTTGTGGCACCTTAAAGACGTAACTTCTGTATTTAAATGTGAACTTTTGTGGACCAACTCAACTTGATCTGATGAAGTGGACTTGGTCCACAAAAGCTCACATTGAAATACAGGAGTTAGTCTTTAAGGTGCCACAACATTTCTTTGTTGTTGTTTTGTTTACTCTCAGATATTTTTTTGACTTTGCCGTTGCCCAAACTTAAGTCCTATCGGTGCATGCTTCTGTCAGGAATTTGAAGGCAAGTTCAAGTAAATAAATGAGCCTGATTCTGCATCTCTCCTCATGCACTCAGCGTGTTGTCTAATAAATAAATAATTCAAGGTCCCAATGTGTAGAGCTTCTATCTTCTTGGGTAGCCTAAATTGAAGGAGTCCTGAGATGGCGACCTCCATTGCCACTGTAGAAACAATAGGCAATATCCCTCTGGTGTTGCTTTCTTTCAGATCTCTGAAATCCAACTTTTCATAATTTATAGTTTCACGGGACAGTCCAACTCTAGCCCGACGCTTGGTCAGAGAGATACTTAAAAAAAGGGAGTGCGCTTTCTTTGATATGTACAGTACACAGTATTATATATATATATATATACTGTATATATACCGTCGTCTATCTCTGTATAAGTTCCCGCCCTTTCCTCCGCCCTGCTTCTTCTTCTTCTTCTTCTTCTTCTACTAAGCAGCTTCCCTCAAGGAGGCTCCCCAAAGAGAAGCCACAGAAGAAGACCGGGGAGAGCTCTCTGTCTCGTCTCGTCCCCACGCCATGGGCAGTAGCTAGCGGGGTCGGCTCGGCCACTTCAAGGAAGTCCTTTTGAGCCCTGAAGGGACTCTGAAGGGAACCGCCAGCAGCATCACCATTACTATTTTGGAGCGGGCCTGGTGTGGTGAAGCGGTTTCCCGCCCCCCACCCCCCACCCCCTCCTTGCCAAGCCAGCCCGGCCAGTTTGGATGCCTTAGTTTCCCCCTCCCCCCGCTGCTGCCGGACTCTCTCGCTCTCTCCTCTCCCTCCTCTCTGGCTTGGCCGCGTTGTTGACCGGTGGGGGGGTCCACCTTCCCGGGGGGCTGCTGGGCGCCCTCGCCTCCTTTCCAAGCAAATGGCTGCTTCGTCCTCCAATGGACTCGCCAATGGACACCTGAACGGCCGCCACAAAAAGGATAATAATTATAACGCCTCCCAACAACGCGGACTCCGCAAGAAAAATGGAGTCGTCAAGGTAAGCTTGGGCGGCGGCGGGCGCCTACTACCCCCAGCCCCCCCCCCCAGCGCAGCCCCCCAGCCCCGGGCCATGGCTTCGGACTCGGGACAGGCTGGTGGTCCCCCCTCCCCCCTCTCGCTACTTTTAATGGACCTCGAAAGACATAATAAGCGGGGATCCAGAGTCCTTCCTCCCTCCCCCCACCCACGTCCTGGCCAGGCTCGGTTGCCTCCCCAGGGGGGATGATGATGATGATGATGATGGGGGTTTTGTGGCGCGTACTTTTAGCCTCCGTCCCGCCTAACTCGTTTCTGGAGATTCATCATGCCTGACGACGAGGCTGCAGAGGCTTCGCGCTTATCTTTCTCTGTCTCCTCCTTTGGCTTTTTTAAGGGGGGAAATAAATAAATAAATAAATAAACAAACCACGGTTTCAAACTGCTGCTGCTGCTGCTGCTACATTCTCATAAATATAGGATGGCTTGGCGGCTGTTTACAGTTCCTTCTAAGGTCTCCAGATCGAACTTGGGACTGCCAAAATGAAGCCACTTTCTTGGCTTCGAAATTAAACCTTCCCCGGCATATGTTTCTGGAAGGAATGGGCAGGCAAGCCAGAGGGTCGGATTCTGTCTCTCTCCACATTCACGGGGGTGTGTGGTTGTGGTGGTCGGCCAGTATCAGCAGCAGCCCACCCTGGAGCTTTGCTGGTCTTCTTGCCCCCTTGACGAGGGACTCCCAACCCTCAGCCTATTCAGGGTCCTCCTCCAAGGGATCCTGTTGGGCAAGTGGTGGAGTCCCCTCAGCCACCCTTCCTCCTCCTCCTCCTCCTCCTCTCATGTCATTCCTCGCCCAGGGAGCTCCTTCCTCCACCTTCAGGTTGTGTTTTCAGCTCTTGCATACCTTGTCCAGAGTGTGTGTTCTTGTCATCAGATCCTGGATCTGAGTCTGTGGGACTGGAGGCACAGATCCATTCAGAAGATGTCAAGGGTCATTCTCTTGTCCAGTTCTATTGGTCTCTGCGCCTACTTCCCTCCTTACCTTAGGAGGTCCTTTGCCCTTTAAAATGTGGAACTACACCTTCTCTGGGATATTTGTTGGTATGTTGATCAGAGAGTAAACACAATGAAAAGACAAACACATTGTGACACCTCAGAAACTAACTGCTGTATTTTAATCTGATAAGAATAGATCTGACACTTGAATTGTTAAGGGAATTTTTCTGTATGCAGAAGGCATGATGGGACTGTCTAGTCGATTACAGTTAATGGGGAATTGATTGTTTAAACTATGTAATGTGTTTTTTTAAATATATGTTGTAAGCCGCCCAGAGTTGGGTTTTACCTGATGGGGCGGGATAATAAGTTGGAATGAATGAATGAATGAATAAATAAATAAATCTTAGCCAGCTTTTGTGGATCAAGTCCACTTCAAGAGTGAGGCTTTGTGGCATCCATTTATACACAAGTTATAAAAGATTGGAATGTGATTTGATTTTCTTCCACTCTGGGAAGATCACCACGCCAAAATCTAGTTCACAGTGCAGAAGTAGTTACTTGGTGAACAATGGGGGAATGCTTCTGAGAATGAAGCTCTCTGTAAGATGAGCAGAGATCATTTGGCTGATTAATATCCTGCCCTAGGAGGAACATAGCCAATAAAAAAATAACATTAGAGAAATGAGAGTTTTAGAAGCAGGAGTACAAGTGATTACAGTGCTTTGAATTTTTAACAGCATAATTGTAAATGTTCATTTTCTTGAGGTATCGTTCAATGAAAGACTGAGCATTCTTTGTCCTTCCAATGTGTTGAACTTCACCAGCTCCAGCCAATATGCCCAAAAGTTAAGGCAGGGTTTCTCAACCTATGGCACCATTTCATGTGGCCCGCTGCCCTCACTCCCACTGCTGCCACTGCCGGGAGAAGCAGAAACAGCTGCGTCTACGACAGCCGTAAATGCGTCCACAGCAGCTGTAAAAGCATTTACAAGAGCCGCAGATGCATTTTTCGGCAGCATTTGCGGTGGGGAGAACCAGCCCACTCAGCTGTCTGAGGGAATGTGATCTGGCCCATGGCTGGAAAAGATTGAGAACCCCTGAGTTAAGAAATTGTGGAAGTTACAGTTCTAATCAGAGGACCACTCCTGATTTAATTCCTTTATTGAAGATGTATAAATTCAGTGATGGGATGTAACAGGTTCGCACCAGCTCGCCAGAACCGGTAGTAACTTTCCCCAGTGTCCTGGAGAACCGGTAGCAGCTTTTGGGGGGAACCACCTTCGGGGCTTACCTTTTCACTGCTTCCCCCACTGTGCATGCGCGCCAAGCATTTGGTGTTCATGCATGCCTACAGTGCTTGGCGCGTATGCACGGCCTCCTTGCTGTCCTTCTAAGTGGGGAGGAGGAAGAGAAGCTGCTAGCCTGAAGCTCCCTATAGCCTGAAGCTCCCCAGGGTAAGTGACTCACTTTTGGATGTGGTGTGTCTGTGTGTATTTTAAGGTGTATTTAATAGCTTTACCTATATTGATGTACTACCACAGTTCCTAAAAAGGCCTAGCGGCGTGGCTTGGGGTTTTTAAGCAAAGTCTTGAAGTTACCTCATCAATAAGCTAAACCTGTGCTGTTCAATTGCTGTTCCAATGGGAGAACCCTTAAGGAGGTACAGCTGTTTTACATTTACATTAAGGCATATTATCCTAGAGAACTGGCTAGGGAAAGACTTAGTACCTAACTTCTTTAACTGTTGAGAAGTTGAAAAGTGCCAAAATGAAGCCTTCTTGTGGTGAGTTCATTCTGTAGTTCCTTCCATCTGACTTAGTGTGAGAAAGATTAGCCAGAATAAGCTTTAAGCTATGGTTTAAAAGCTCTGGTTGATTTGTGTTTGGGGTGGGGGTGGGTGTTTGGGTGGGGGGTGTATTTTAATGTATTTTATTTATTTATTTATTTATTTAATGTATTTACGGGTTTGTGTTGTGGGTGGGTGGGTTGAGGTGTATGCGTGTGTGCTTATTTTTATTTTATTATTTTTTATTTGGCCCTGCCCACAATGTCATGATGTCATGTTAGCTCTGCCCATACTGTGATGATGTCACGGTGCGGTAGTAAACATTTTGACATCCCACCACTGTATATATTACTTCACGATGTCATTAAAAAGTTGTCTGGAAGAACTTCTAACCACCCTACCCTAAATAATGATGAGGTGGTTGTGAATCAATGTCCTAATTCTATGGTACTACAGTACTGTATTTGGTTTCCATTACCAAATTCCTCCAGACTTTTCCCCAGTCTTAAACAAGCCTCAGATACATGAAAGAGGTACATCCAAATATCACAGGTAGTTTTAAATAAGTGCATGTGTGTCCAGTATATTGTCCACACTTTGTGTTTTGCATGATACATTTGGAGGCAGGAATATTGTCTGTAGGTTATGCTTTTTAGGAAGGTTATTCTTAGGGCTTGCAGTTTGAATGTTTTGAGTCTTCTAAGGGAGTTAATCTGCATTGCAAGTGAACTTCCTCATCTGCTAACTGCAATGAGTTTTGGAAAATACCAGTATAAATCACTAGGTACAAATTGTTGAAAGTTCTCACTTCTCCAGTTTTCCCCACCATCCACCCCCGCTCATAGAATTGATGAATTTATTGAGCAGTAGATTTCTTTTCTATCAGTGTGGTACACATAGCTCCTGAGATTGTGTGAATATACTAAATTTCATTTTTAGTCACAAGATGATTATTTGGCCATTGAACACAATTATTGGCCTAATAAGCAAAAGTTATTAACCCTTTGCTAAAAATGCTATCTGCAGAAGAGGAAAGAAAAAAAGCTAGTAGGATGATTATTTTTCTTTCCAGGATTCGATGGAACCCCAGGGGTTTGGTGAGTCAGTCTGGGTTTGATTGAACCTCAGGGGATTGGTGAGTCAGTGTCAGGGGTGTGGCGGAGGGGTGTGTGTGTCTGTTCCATTCACCAGGGTATTTATGGCAAATTCTACAAAGGGTTCAGTGAATGCATGTATTAAACTTGCTGAGGTTTAGTACCTCCAACAAGGTTAAGAACCACTGGTCTACATACAACATATTTGAGATTTTATTAAACAATTTTTGAATCCAGGAATTAGCTGGCAGATGCTATAGGATCATTAAAATGTTCACCATATAATGGCTACAAAGATTGTATCAACAAATTAATGCAAGAGCTCTGGATTGCTGAACTCTGCAAAAATAGCAAATTGCATCCTTCTAGAATTGCAATAAAGCCAAACTGTGTAAGTTATGAAGCAACTGAACATTCACACTTAAGTTACTGAGGACATGCTATAAATGAACTTGGAGTTAATGCTGTTCATGACTAGTTAAAATTCAGCCAGTGGTGAACCTTTTAAGCTTCATATATTTTGCTGTCCTGCCTATGTTGTTTCGTAATACGGCCAATCTTCTGTCAGAGGCTAGGTATGGAAATAAGTGCCTTCAGTGCTGTCTAACAGACTGCCATTATGCATCTCACATTACTTTGTTTGTAAGCCGCCCTGAGTCACCACGGCGAGTGGGTGGCAATATAAATTTGAACTAATAATAATAATAATTACAATGTACTCCAACACCACTTTAATCAAGTTTATTGTCTTTGTAATTATAATGGTGTTACAATCAATAAGAAATAATTATTCAAAAAAAATGAATGCCCGTTATTCTGTTTCATCAGAGCAGTTCTTGTTGCTGTGGTGTGCCATAATACCACTTCTGACTATGGCAATCCTATGAATGAGCAATTTCTGAAAAGTCTTGTCATCAATACCCCTGCTCAGCTCTTGTAAACTCAAGCCTGTGCCTTCCTTTAGGAACCAGTGCATCTCATATTTGGTCATCTTCTTTTTATGCTGCCTTAAACCTTTCCCAGCATTTTTTTCTTTTCCAGAAAATCTTGCCTTCTCATGATGTGCTGAAGTAGGACAGGCTTCGCTTCATCATTTTTGTTTCCAAAGATAGTTCAGGTTTTCTTTGCTTTGGGACCTACTTGTTTGTTTTTCTTGCAGTCCAGGGATTTGCAGAACTCTTCTCCAGTACCATTTTTCAAATAGGTTTTCTCTTTTTTTCTTCTAACAGCTTTCTTAATTATGTTGGTTCTACATTCATACATAATAATTGGAAATGCAATAGTGTGGATGATCTTGGTCTCCAGTGACATAGCCTTACATTGATAACCTTTTCTAATTCCTCCATTGCTGCCCTTCCAAGTCTCAGTTGTCTTCTGATTTCTTGGTTGCATTCTTCAGTTCCTGGTGCTTCATAATGTACTCCTTCATACATCTTTTTCTTACTTTTTTCTCTTCTAGCTGTTCTTTGTTGTTCTTAACCAAATCTGAAACTAATGCTGGTGCTGAACTCATGCAGATGTGAGTTCTCATTATTACCTGGGAGTGTAATGTGAAAGAACATATACTGATGGCTGAAAGTGTGTGTTACTTCAAGCAAAAAGTTTGTGTAACTAAAATAAAGGCCAGTGGCAGCTTTCTCAAACCAGTGACCAGAGAAGAACAGTAACTTCATAGCTTCAGGCAAAACTAGTTAGCCAGATTCTTTCAGAAAGACCACAAGCTAGAGATACCGGTAAGTGCAGCAGCTTTTTCCATGTTTGCTTCTTAAATGTGACCACTCATGGTTAAACAGAACAGGAAGACAACATAATCTAAAAGTTCAGAGTACCCCTCTCCTTCGACAGACCATAACTCTCCTCTGGGTGCTGCTTATAGATAATGACACCATCCATTCCATGTAGTCACCAATGGCTGATAGCTGATAGACTTATCCTCCATAATTTGCATAATATCCCTTTAAAACCATGTAATTTGAATGCCAGTCATATATTAGATGTTCATGGATTTATAATAGTCCTAGTTGACTGCTTTCGAGCAAGAGAAACCTTTACCTTAGTCAATTTAATTCAGTGATCACTTATTCACCCACTTTGTTTTAGGAAGAGAAACATATATTTTCGGTTAATACGGTACATAATTTTATAATGCCCATCTTCCTAGTAGGTCGTTTTTTAAAAACTTGCATAAACAAGTTACAGATGCTTAAAGTTTTCACCATAGCAGAGGTGTTCCATCTTCTTAACTATTTTGGTTGTCTCTTTACACTGTCTTTCACCACTATGATTCTTTTTTCTGAGATGGGATGACAAATGCAATAGTATTGCAGATTTTTTTAAAAATGGGGAGTAGAAAGGTTTGGTTCTTTCTTCTAGATATTGATGAAATACTATCCTCATTACAGCTCACTTTTGGCCTGGCTGGTTAGATCTGATGGGAACTGGAGTTAAATAAAATCTAAATATGTAGGTTTAGCAACAGCAGCATCGACATCAGGACACTTCTTCAACCTGGTATAAAAATGTGATATTGCCTATTTGATTGCTGCTGTGGATTGTCTATTGCTGCTGACACACACTAAGTAGTTCTTTTACACCTATTATCTTTGTTGCTGTTGTTTTTGCCACTTACGACATAATTTACAGTGGGCATGTTCAAAGCTGGTTTTAAAAAGTCTTTAATTATGCAATTACAGGTGGAACTTGCCCCCACATGATGTAATTTGTTTCAAGGGTTTGGCAGAATTCAAAAAAGGATTAGATACTTATGTAGGTGATGGAACATCTACTGTTATACAAGCAATTATTTTGACTTCAGAAACTGGAGTAAAAATACAACTTCTGATACAACAATCATTTAAATCAGGAGTTCTCACCTTTTAAAGCCGGGGGCCAGGTCACGCTCCCTCAGACAGCTTCAGGTCTCGGACAGCCATTTTACACTTCCTCCACCACATGGCACTTCCTGGTGTGGTGGAGGTGGTGGAGGCCACATTAAATGATGCCATGGGCCACATCTGGTTCACGGGCCAAAGGTTGAGAATCCCTGATTTAAAACTTTACTTCCCAAGAACTGGGTAGCTGGTATCACATAAACTACAATTGTGATGTGGTCCACAACTATAGAGTTATCATTGTGCATAAGAAGTAAAGAAGATTCACTCTACTTGCAATTTTTTGCTTTCAGACTGCTAGGTTGGCAGGTGCTGGGACAGATGATGGGTGTTCCCTCCATCACACTGCACTCGGGCCTTGAACTGCTGACCTGCCAACCTTCTAGTTGTCAAGCTCAGCATCTTAATCGGTAAGCCACTATGCCCCTACTTCTGTGATGGTGAACCTTGGCACTCCAGGTCTTCTTGGACTTCAACTCCCAGAAGCCCATACACACAGTAAACCCATTTGTATGAATTCACAGAGACTTGGGTTTCTGGGAATTGAAGTCCAACAACACCTAGGGTGCCAAGGTTGCCCATCACTGCCCTACTTCATTATTACCTGTGATCTATGTATGATGTTATTATGATTGTGTAACTGTATATTTTGCATTCCTGTAAGCCGCCCAAAGTCGCTGTATGCGAGTGGGATGGGGTATAAGTCTAAATAATAAATAAATAAATAAAAATCCGGTTGCAACTAGCTTACTAAGCATTAGACAGCTTCCGGATGTCTTTCCTTGACAACTCACACTAGATTTTCAGTATGCCTTTCCATTCTCTTCATTTTTGGTTAATTAACATAAAACAGGAAAGGAGTTGTTTCAATAACTACTACTTGTGCTGATATACAGCTTCAACACCTGAATTTTAAATTCAATCCTTTCTTTAGTCTTTGAGGAAGCATGAACATGTCACTAGTGTTTCCCAAATGCTGGTTTTTGGACTTCAATTCCCAGAAGCCTAAGTCATTTCCCCAGAGCACTGATCAGCCAATGTACTGACTTAGGCTTCTGGGAATTGAAGTCCACTAGTGGGCTGTGTACCCCTTGTTCAGAACCACTGCATTGAGCAAACAAGAATGAAATCATGGTGGATTATATACCTAAAATCAATTGGAAGATTTTTATTTTATTATCATGATGAGCTGTTGAGCCTGTGCACAGATCATATCAGTGAACCACTGCCATTCTATCTGCTTTTTTCTTCGTTTGAATGTCTTCATCAAGAATGTATAAACCTTTGTGGTAAAGAGTACTTCTGTGTCTAGGTCAGACTTGAAACTGCCAAAATGAAGGCATCTTTTGGTGAGTTCATTCTGCAGTTCCTTTTGCCCGACTTAGTGTGAGAATGTTTAGCCGGCTCTTGCCCATGGTAGACCTGATTGTGGTTCAAAAATACCACAATCTTTGAAGAGGCTCTTTCTGTGTACCCTGGTCAGAGTACTTTAAAAGTGTTGTGTTGCTCATCGAGAGTCATAAATACGTGGTTTGGTTGTACCTGTCTGACCATTGAATGTAATAATTACACCATCTGTCTGTATACCAATGTTAAAGGATTTGTTCATCTTGCAACATATTACTACATACTTTATTTCAACATTACCAGCTCTGCTGCTTCTCAGATGACATTTCTGGCCAAGAATGTCTTTCTAGCTTTGCTTATTTCATGATGGATGTGAGTGGCCTGTGTTCTGTAGCAAACTTGAGGTGAGGAATGCACTTTCTGGGAAAGATGTTTGGAAAACAAACACTCAGTTATGGAGACTTTACAGCAAAAGCAGAGCTTCACAAATGGTGATGGTCCCTGGTGACCGTTCAGTATTTCTTCTGAAGTCTACAGCAGGGGCTCTCAATGTTTTCCGGTCGTGGGCCTCACCATGCCCCCCCCCCCGACAGCTGATTGGGCTGGCCATGTCGTTTCTCCCATCGGAAGCGGAAGTAAAATGTGCCCCATGCATGCGTAGAATGCATGTACGGCAGCATTCTGTGCACACAAGGGTGTGTTTTCTGCTTCCGGGAGTGGCAAAGGTGACATGGGCTGGATGAATCCAGCCAGCAGGCCGTAGGTTGTGAATGCCTGGTCTACAGTAGTGAAGTCTGTTCCTACTAGCTGCCTGAGACTGATTCAGAGCACCATCTGATTGCAACATTGTGGTAACTAAACAAATAAACAACTACAAAATACAGGAAATCTAGCCAATTCCAGATATCTTAAAGCCATATAACATCTAGGCTGAAACCCAACATTCACATACCAGAAAATCTTAGGGAACACATTTTATAACATTCTGCTATTAGGAAAGAGGAGGAAGAAGAAAACAAGTTATGTGAAGACTTCTCAACTGCACACCTTGATTTAATCATTACAATATGCATTCATTACCACTTAATACTCAGCAAATTTGTGATGTTACAAGCACAAGGCATGCTGCAAGTTCTCTGATAATGGTACTCTCTCACTTAGCAGCTTCAAGTCTAAAACTGAAGCAGTACAACCCGCAACATGATTCCATATTTTGATGTGAACTTTTATTGTCTATTTATTCAAGACACTCTCCATCCAAAAGGAGTGGGTTAGATATAGTCAAATTTAGTTTGTAAATTTTAGTTTGCCTAAAGGGGTGGCCAACCTTGGTACCCCAGATGCACTTGGACTTCAATGACCAGAAGCCCAAGTCAGCACACCTGAACCCACAATGCATAGTGTGACAAACCTCTACCACTGTTATCTGATAGGCTGGTCCAGCATAGAATTTAATACACCAAATGCAGGTGAGAGATGTGAACTCAGTGGTTAAACTGCTGTACTGCAGCCAGAAGGTTGTAAGTTCAATCCTGACCAGGGTTCAAGGTTGACTCAGCTTTTCATCCTTCCGAGGTCGGTAAAATGAGTACCTAGCATGTTGAGGGCAAAATGCTAATTCACTTGTGTTTTTTTTAATAATTCACTTGTGAACCACCCAGAGAGTACACTAAAATGGTATGGGGTGGTATATAAGTCTGTTCACAATTGCTAAAAAGAAAGAAATGTGATGTTCAAAGTACTGTACATACATTTACTAGAAGTCACTTCGAAAGCATTATCAGTTTACATGATTTGAAATAAAGTTGATCACAAGTAGAATGAACATTGTATTGTTAAGAAATCTCAAGTCCACTGGCAGCCAGTACTTTTGTTAAAACTGACCACATTCCACAAAAATGTGCAGGATTCTACAACATTTTTGTTAGTTAGATATATGAGAGACGTGTGAACCTGTAAGTTATGCCTAAGAAGAACAGCAGTCAGGTTTATTTTCAGTGGAGACCTGCTTTATGTACCGTAATCTGATACCAACACACCTATCAATGAGTCACACCGTCTAGTATTAGATTTAGATTAACTGCTGACTACATCAGCATCTGGCCAACTTTTTGGACTACCCCTCCTCTTATTACTTATACCATGTCACATGGCAAAAAAGTTTTGAAAAAATAAAGAGCTGGAACACTATTGTGGAATATTTGTTGGTTTCAGTAAAGTTTGGGCTTGGTTTCATGGATCAACATAGACTATCCTAATTTTTATATTCACTTTTTTAAAAAAGGTACTGGAAGACATTCCAATGATATCTTAGAATACCAGTAGGTCTAGAAGTAATAATTGTGTGCTGCAAAGTTGACTTAAAGCAGGGGTGCCCAAGCTTTTTGCCAGGGGCCTGACCATGCCCCCCTCAGGCAGCTAAGCAGGCCAGTCATGTGGTTCTTCCCGCTGGCGGCAACGGCGTGTGAATTCACCACATGATTTCAGGCTTTTTTTTGCCATCTCTGCTGTTTCTCATGGCAGTGGGAGAGAGGGCGGCATATTTTCACCATGTTTTTGATTTTTTGCTGCATTTTTGCAGTGTTTTAGCACATTTTTTGCACTTCCAGTGGCAGCAGGGCACTTCCGGGAATGGTGGCAATCCAGCCCCAGGGCCGGATCCGGCCCACAGGCCGTAGTTTGGGAACCCCTGACTTAAAGTGACACTTTCTACATTATACTCAGGAGTGTTCTACTGTCTCTTGGACTGTGCCCAATATCACACAAACTGGCAGCATAGTGGGAAATGGAACACCCAATCTCTGTTTCCACAGTTAGGTACCTAATTCATTGAGCTATCCAGCCAACTGTTTGCTTTAGAGATAGTAACCAGTTAGATTGTAAAATTGACCAAATGCCTCTGTAATTGTATAATTAAGAATTAATTATACTTTAAAATAGATTTCAAACAGAGAATTTGCTGTGGAATAATAGATCTGCAGAATTTTTCAGTTTCACCACTTTTTTATGCTTCTGGATCAATGAAATCAATTTTATGTCACTGTTCATAACAGTCATCTATTGGAAAAACTAATTTTTAGTTACTAGGACCAAAATATGGAAACAGGAGCAAACCCTTTTGCTAATACAGGGAAATATCAGAGAAAATGGAACTTCCCATTTTCTAATATTTCAGAGCCAAAAATCTGAAACTAGGATGTTGTCTTTTGTGATCTCGGTGCAGGCAAAGCTTGAGAGGAGGACTAGAGCTGCTTTTGAGACAGTTTATAGTTACAAAGGGCATGGGGAGAATTTGGATAATTGTACTCAGGATCCAGGTAAAGATCAGCTAACCAGGTAATATTTCTCAAGAGTCAGGATAAAACTCAGTTTTTAGCAGCCAGGTGGCAGAAAATTCCCAGGAGCTCCAGTGGTTGCTTCCAGTCCTTCCAAGGTTTGTATTCCAGGCATACAACGTACTTATGGGACACATGGCATGGATGGATTTCTTTTTCTAGGACCTATGTTATGTAATGCTTTTTGCTAGGCCATGGAGAGTCTTCCTACCCCTGCCACCAGCTCTTTGCTCTCTGCTTCACTGAAGTGGCACAGTAGTCTCGAATGTGCACATCTGTTGTGCCTTCACAGCCTGAGAGGCCAGAGACACAGGAGGGTATAGAGCACATTTTAAAAAACAACAACAACATCAGACCACAATAATTTGAATAAACAGGTTACACTTTTGCTGGTTATAGCTGATAGTAGATTTGGTCTGGCATGAAAGATAGATCTTGACATCGGCCAACCCAATTGTTAATTGGAGGACTACAGTACTTCTCCTGTCTGTGGGCTGAGAAGGAACATTAAGTTGACAGAAAGATAGGGAGCCACAGGGACACAAGTCACTAGATTGCTCCACCCATTACATGGGATCAAATTGGTATTACAGTCCCCAGTCGGTGTGTGTGAGGTTAACAACCGCAGTTTTAACCTCATGATCACTTACAGGATCTTGACCTGGGAAGGTAAACAGACATGTCTATTTCTGTAGTGGTTTGGTCCCATGCCCAAATCACAACATCAAGTTGTGGAAACAAAAGTAGATCTACAGAGGGTGCCATAAATGTGGTTATACGTTTTAAGAGATGTTATCTATGTCATACTTTTTGAAGTTGAGTTGAACTACGGTAGCAATGTGTAGTATGACATTCGCTCAAAAAATAATACTAGTGTCACCGTGCAATAGGCAGGACAGTAAACAAAATGGCAGAAACACTGTTGTCGTTCAAGAAGTACAAGACCATTTTGAAGTGGTATTTGAACTTCAGGAATGTTGTGGAAGTACAACAACAATGGAGGCATGAGTATGCAATAGAACCATCAATATGCCTAACAATTTCACACATTTGTGATAAGTTTGAGACACATGGTACTGTGTCTGAAGCGCACAAGTGAAGATCTGAGACACTTTGATCAACATTGTTCAAGTAGTAGTTTGTCATAATCTGAAATGTTTGAACACTTCAAACATACCCATTTTGAGCACCTCCTGTAATTGCAGAAGTCAAATGTGACTTGTATCCCTCTTTTGTTAACAGTATATTGAGTATTATAATTTTAATAGTTTATTCCTTTCTTAAAATGTGTATACATTTTAGCACTCTCTATCAATAAAGAGCGTCTGTCTCATGTTCTGTCTCTTGTTCTGGCCCTTCGGCTACACCTCTAGTTCCTGAGCAGCTGGTCCAGAGTGACCCCTCCCTTAGGCTGCTGCTGATGAATGCCAGGTCAGTCTGCAACAAGGCCCCCCTGCTTGCCGATTCTATTTTGGGGGAGCGGGCTGACCTGGCATGCATCACCGAAACCTGGCTGAGACCAGAGGATGGCTTACCTCTATCTGAACTATGTCCAGCCGGGTTCAGTATCTGCCACCAGCCTAAGGAGAAGGGGAGGGGTGGCGGCGTCACCATTATAGCCAGGGAGTCACTGGGAGTCGCCAGAGCCACGGCTCCGCAAGTCCCGAGTTGTGAGGCTCTGCTTCTGCGTTTGGGCCCTAAGGGTCAGCAGGGAATCTTGCTCTTGTACCTGCCTCCCTGCAGAGTAGCAGATTCTTTACCTGAGCACCTTGAGGCCATCTCCATGGTGGCGTTGGAGCTCCCTGGACTTATGGTCCTGGGGGACATCAATTTGCCTTCATTGGGGGCTGGCTCTGGGGTTGCTCAGGAGTTAATGGTTTCCATGGCAGCTATGGGCCTGACTCAGGTAATTCAGGACCCAACCAGGAGCAGTGGCCATACTCTTGATCTCATTTTCTTGTCAGAGCGGTGGCAGAGTGATCTGAAATTGCAGAAATTAGTCATTACACCTGTGCCATGGTCGGATCACTATCTGGTGACTCTGGGCTTTCCAGGGGTGGAGATTCACCACAGGGAGGTGGGGCCCATTAGATTGGTCCTCCCCCGGCGACTGATGGATCCGGATGGATTCCAAAGGGAACTGGGGGATGTTCCTCTGGATCAGCGACACGATTCACCTGAGGCGCTTGTCAACCTTTGGAACGGGAGGGTGATGGCAGCCTTGGATGTGATCGCGCCACTACGGCCTCTCCCTAGCCATAGCCAACAAACCTCCCCATGGTTTACAGAAGAATTGAGGGAGCTCAAACGGGTAAAGAGACGCCGAGAGCGCTGCTGGGTGAAGACCCAGAGTGAGTCTGATCGAACACGGGTTAGAGCTGCTATTAAAGCCTGCCTTGTGGCGATGGAGGTGGTGAAACGTCAATATTTCACCACCCTTATTGCCTCTGCGGATAATTGCCCAGCGACCTTGTTTCGGGTGACCAGATCCCTCCTTGGTAGAGGGGGGTCGGGCCCCAGTTGGCAGGGATCTGCTGAGGCTTTTGCTGATTATCTGACAGAGAAAATCGCTCACATTCGTTCAAAGTTTAATCCTGGCGTGGATAATGTAGAGCTGGGGTTGCCTGGAGTGCAGTCTGGCCAGGTTATCTGGGATCGATTTGATCCAGTTGTCCCTGAGGAAGTGGACAGACTCCTTGGATTTGTTCGTGCCACTGCCTGTGCATTAGATCCATGCCCTGCCTGGTTGGTTAAAACTTCCAGGGCGGTGACAGGCGGTTGGGGCAAAGCTATTATAAATTCATCATTACGGGAGGGGGTCTTTCCAGCAAATTTAAAACATGCTCTGGTGCGCCCCCTCCTGAAAAAACCATCGCTCAGTGCTTACCAACTACTGGCCTGTGTCCAACCTGCCTTTTTTGGGCAAGGTTTTGGAAAAGGCAGTGGCGCAACAATTACAGGGTGTCCTGGATGAAGTGGATTATCTAGACCAGGGGTGGCCAACTTAATTAGACCCAAGATCTACTGGCAAGGCAAAAGAACAAACTCGCTCTCGCCGCTGCCGCCCCCTCTGCCCCCACCCCCCACAGGACCCAGGCAGAAGGCGGCCCTTTTACTGCCGAGCGCCCCGCCCAGCCACCCAGCTAGCCGTCAGGGCCTCTCCGCCACCTACCCCTGACGAGCGCCCCGCATGCGCGTGCGCTGCTCACCTCCTCCCGCCCAGCCACCCAGCTAGCCGTCAGGGGCTCTCCGCCACCTACCCCTGACGAGCGCCCCGCGTGCGCACACGTGCTGCTCACCTCCGCCCGCCCACCCAGCTAGCCGTCTGACGGCTAACTGGGTGGGTGGCTGGGTGGGAGGAGGTGAGCAGCGCGCGCACACACGCGGGGCGCTCGTCAGGGGTAGGTGACGGAGAGCCCCTGACGGCTAGCTGGGTGGGTGGGTGGGAGGAGGCGAGCAGCGCGCGCGCGCGCACGCGGGGCGCTCATCAGCAAAAGGGCCGCTTTTTGCCTGGGTCCTGTGGGGGGGCAGCGGTAGCAGCGGTGAGCTGGGGGGAGCGAGTTTGTTCTTTTGCCTTGCCACGATCGACTGGACTAATAGTCGTGATCGACTGGTCGATCGCGATCGACCGGTTGGCCACCCCTGATCTAGACCCTTTCCAGTCAGGATTCAGGCCCAGATATGGCACTGAAACTGCATTGGTCGTGCTGATGGATGATCTCTGGCAAGAGCGGGATGGAAGTCATCCATCTGTCCTGGCTCTTCTTGACCTCTCAGCGGCATTCGATACCATCGATCATGGTATCCTTCTGGAAAGGCTCCAAGGAAGCCACTGTGTTGTCCTGGTTTTCCTCATTTCTGAGGGGCCGGACCCAGGTGGTGTGGTTGGAGGGTGAGGTGTCCAGCCCAAGGCCCCTTTGTTATGGGGTGCCTCAGGGCTCGGTACTCTCACCTCTCCTATATAACATCTACATGAAACCACTGGGTGAGATCATCCGGTCCAATGGGGTGAGGTATCATCAATATGCAGATGATACCCAGTTATATATCTCGGCCCGTGGGGACCCGAGTGATGCAGTGGAAATCCTTTCCAGGTGCCTGGAGACTGTGAGGGTCTGGATGGGGGACAACGGGCTTCAGCTGAATCCCGGCAAGACTGAGTGGCTGTGGGTCGGTGGTCCTGTGTTATCTCGGGAGTTACCATCTTTGGTTCTGGATGGGGCGGCTTTGCCGCAAAGAGACCCGGTGCGTAACTTGGGGGTCCTCCTGGACTCGCAACTCCTGCTCGAAGAGCAGGTGGCAGCCGTGGCTAGGAGGGCTTTTGCACAACTTCGTGTGATTCACCAGTTACGCCCGCTCCTAGATCGGGACTCCTTGCTCATGATCACACACGCTCTGGTCACCTCCAGACTTGATTACTGTAATGCGCTCTACATGGGGCTGCCCTTGCCGACCATTCGGAGGCTTCAACTGATCCAGAATGCTGCTGCCCGGGTTGTGATGGGGTGTGGGCGGTATGCACATGCCTTGCTTCTGCTTCGGGAGCTGCACTGGTTGCCGGTTTGCCTCCAGGTGCAATTCAAGGTGCTGGTTATTACCTTTAAAGCCCTAAATGGTAGTGGGCCAGGATACTTAAGAGATCGCCTCACCCCAAGAACATCTGCCCATCCCAGCTCCCTAGTTGTTCCATCGGCCAGGGAGGCACATCTCTCTGGCACCAGAAGGAGGGCCTTCTCTGTGTCTGCTCCGGCCCTATGGAACCTCCTGCCAATGGAGCTAAGTCTCCAGACAGAGCCGCTGCCCTTTAGGAAGAATCTAAAGACATGGCTGGCGGGACAGATATGGGGTGCAGAAGGTATAATGACCCCAGCACACTGGATGATCTGAGCCCCTCTCTTTCTCTACTTTTAAATTAGTAGTTGTAGCATCTGATGTGTTTTTAATCTCTTTTTAATTTTTTTTAGATTTTAATTTTAAATTTTAACTGTTTTAAGGTTTTTAGATGAAAGCTTCCACTTCCTAATCCTGGGCCTTATCTGCCCAGGGAAGGATAAGACTAACATCCTCTGGCCGGAAGGTGGAATGGATTTTAGCTGTTTGTGCTGTGTTTTTTTTTCCTGACTGTAAACCGCCCTGAGTCGCCATGGCGAGTGGGCGGTGATATAAATCTAAATAAATAAATAAATAAAATAAAGAAATAAATCCCCAAAGCAATCAACAAAGTGCGCAGGTGGGCAATGGTCTAGTTGACATGCCTGCCTCTTTATAGCCATGGGATTTTTGACCAAAGGGGAATTTTCCCCCACAGTGTCTCCTACATGTGTCACCAACTTGGTGACTCCACCATCCCACTCTGCTGGCTACCAACTGCCACCTGAGTTAGTCTGATGCCCACACTTCCCTAGGTCCTTTTTCTCATTGCACCAGCGTCACATAATGATACCTTCGAACTGAGATATCAAGCCTTGGTGCCAGCTAGGAATGGATGGGGATATGTGTTTAAGTTACAAAGCCATCTCCTCACCAAAAAAATCAAAATTGTTTTCCCTTTCAACCAACCTGAGAGTCTTCTCCCTGCCTGTAAAACTGTTATGTAAAATTGTTATATTTTATTGCATTGTTATTTTTATTGCATTGTTACATTTTATTGTATTGTTATAGTTATTGTAGTGTTTGATATATTGTGATTTTTGTGAGCCACCCTGGTGACCCTGAGTCAGTATATGCTGAGTGGGCGGCATACAAATCGAATAAATCAAATCAAAACTAGAAATAGTGATTTGCTAAGATTCTACCCTGTGACCTGGGCAGCTGTGATGTGTGCACAGATGCACTCCCAGGCTACATTTAAAACATCCATCAGTCTCAAAAAGTACCTTAAAATTATGCTCACTGGCCCCTCCATCTACATAAAGTTCAAAAACTTACTTGAGTGAGTCTGTATAAAATACATTGCCTATATGTTCATAACTTTAAAAAAATCAGAGGAGTTTAATCATTGTGAAAATATTTTGAAGAGAAAAATGTTGGCTATATCTTTTGTCACACATCAATAATAGGTGGCCATCTTAGCATGCAGGGAAGCAATGGGAAGGTATCACTAGCATATGCTCACAAATAATCTGGAATCAACAAAACTTATCACTGTTGGTGTGGTCAGGCTTTGCTTAACTGAAGGCAAAACTAGGTCAAAGTGAGAAGATTAAGAATTCTCACCAGGTAAGCTTTACCTAAAGTAAACGGGAAATGTTTGTGTTTCTGAAGAACTAATTGAGCTACTGGTAGCTACTAGGCCTGTTGCTACGGCAACACACTACTTTTGCCCTGGGCTCCTTCAGGCCTTCTGCTTCAGTATGGATTACAGTGTTTGTGTAGGCTTCTTCCCACCCAAAGGAATGTGTTCCAAAGCAACTAAACTCCTAAAGAAAAGGTTCCTCAAGTCCCGAGGAGATAAAGGAATTCTTCATTGCCCTGCCCATGTTTTATATACAGTTGTACCTCGCTTCAAGAGCATAATGTGTTCCACAGGATTGCTCTTTAAGCGAAACACCATTGAAAGTGACCAATTGTGGTTTCTGGAGGGGGGGATTGTGAACCCCAATTTATTTGTTAAGTGAGGCAACCATTCAGAGAAAATTTTGCCGTAGGAGTAAAGCAAGTCAGAATAGCTAGTTGGAATTTGAAGATCCTCTTGAATCAGATTGGAGGTAAAGAAGAAAGCAAGAAAGTATAATCAGTGAGACATAAATGGTATCTTAATCAAAGTGCTTCACTTCTCTGATATCTTCAGAAATTTTTAAACTAGCTGGATTTTTCAGAATTTTGTTAGAGGAGTTTGCTGTGATGAACAAATAAAACATCTAAATATTACCAGTTTAAGATAGGGTTTTCTATTTGTAAGCAAGATGGTATTACAAGATTTAAAACAGTGATGTAAAAATCACAGCCTGATATCTAACCTAGGTATGGTGACACATGTAGACTTCAAGTAGTGGGAGAATGTTTAAAGGTTTTTACTGCCTTTTGATTTTTAGTGATGGGAAGGATGGGATAGACATAACTTGAGGGAATTGATAGGGAGCAATGAATATTTGAATTAAGACTGACTAATGTGGACTAAATTTTCCTTAAAGAATTTAAAATGTATATACTGTACAATGATTTTCTTAAACAAAAATAGTAACTATAATATTTTTATTTTAAAAAAACTAATGTAACATATGTACAGTATTTAAATACAAGCAGACGGGGAAAGTCCTAGCTTAATTATTGTTGTAATGAGTTAGTTGTTTCTGATTTATAACAGCATGAGTCCTATCTTTTCACAATACAGTAATACCTCGGATAACGTTTACCTCGGATAACGCTAAAATCACATAACGTTAAGTAATCTGGGGAGGAGAATTGGATCGAATAACGTTAAGGTCCTATGGGATGGATCGGATAACAACCGCTAAAGCCTGTGCGTTTACAATGTATCTCTATGGAGCTTTAACGTTATCCAATACATCCCATAGGATTTTAACACGCATCGGATAACACTAAAAATCAGATAACACCAAGACTTGTGGAACCAAGCCTTAGCATTATCCGAGGTATTACTATATGTCCAAAGTACAACTGTGTCAGGGTGTGATCAGAAAGGACCACTTATGGCACAATCTTGTGCAAGATATTTCCTGGCAATTACACAATGTATGTGAGTTCACAAGCTAGCCCAACCCTGATTCATGTTGAAGATAGATCTTTTTGGTCCACTGACAGTTTGATTTCTCAATTAACTCTTGGGTGTTTTTTTTTTTGGTTTGGTCTTTTTTAAATATTGAATTAATCATTTCTTGCTGTTAGTTCCACAATTTTATGATCAGTGTTACACAGTCCATTCCTTCTGCATTGAATATTTTAAATCTTTTTAGCTCTTGTTAATATGTAATCAATTTGACTTTTAATGATGATATCCTTTCATTTACACTATCTATAACGTTGTGACTCTTGATGTTCAAGAAAAGTATTACCGTAGTAATAAAAAACTGGTTCCATAAATCCTATATCCTTTGTCCATCCTCATTTCTTTCACTGTTTTCAGTAGCTTGCGGGCCAATAAACTGTTCATAATGTCTTCCGTTCATACCCACGCTACCGTTAAAATCTCTTGTTACACACAGTGTACAATTAGCTTCTACTTTTATCACTCAGATAGTTAAATGAAAATCTCATCCTTCTATTCTGTGTTGCTAACATTACATGGAGCATATAATTGTATATATACGCTTCAGTTTGCTCTCTTCTCTTGATTTTCAGTATTATTCTGTCTGAATAGTGGTCTAGTTAGTATGCAGTTTGCTATGTCTGTGTGTACTAAGACTCCCACTCTATTTATTTATTTATTTATTTATTTATTTATTTAGATTTAATATCCCACCCCAATCAGGCGAACCCAACTCTGGGCGGCTTACAAACATCAGAGTTAAAAGCGCAATCAGGAATACAGAATCCTATAGTTATAAAACAAACTGAGCAATCCCCTCCTACCAAGGTACATTACACTTTAGTTTAAAACTAACTTAAAAATTTTATTTATTTATTTATTTATTTAGATTTATTATCCCGCCCCAATCAGGCGAACCTGACTCTAGGCGGCTTATAGAAAATTCATAAATTAAAACCTTGAGGTTCAAAATTACTTAAAAGTCAATTAAAAAAGAATTAAACCATGAATTTACAAAAATCTAAAAGATTTAAAAAGGTTAAAAGGTTTAAAAAGATTTAAAAAGTTTAAAAGAGAGAGGGAGAGGTGGCTGTCCCATCAGATCAGCCACCCAGCATGGGACCCCATGTTTCTGGAGCCCCACACCTGCCCTGCCAGCCAGGTTTTTAGGCCCTTCCGAAAGGGCAGAAGCTCTGTCTGTAGACGTAACTCAGTTGGCAGGAGGTTCCAAAGGGCCGGGGCGGCCATGGAGAAGGCCCTCCTTCTGGTGTTAGAGAGATGCGCCCGAGATAGCGCAGGACAAAAAAACTGTCTGAAATCTATAAAATACTAAAAAGAATTTAAAACTTTAAGATTTTAAGAGTTAAAAGGGTTAAAACAGCGAGGGGCAAGGAGGGTGGCTGTCTGATCAGATCAGCCACCCAACATGGGATCCCACATTCCTGGATCCCCAAACTTGCTCTGCCAGCCATGTTTTTAGGCCCTTCCGGAAGGGCAGGAGCTCTGTCTGTAAGCGTAGTTCCGTTGGCAGGAGGTTCCAAAGGGTCGGGGCGGACACAGAGAAGGCCCTCCTCCTAGTGCTAGAGAGATGCGCCTCTCTAGCCGATGGAATGATAAGAGAGCCTCTCCGATCCGCCCTGGTGGGATGGACTGATGTTCTTGGGGTGACGCGGTCTCTTAAGTATCCTGGCCCACTACCATATAGGGCTTTAAAGGTAATAACCATCACCTTGAATTGCACCCGGAGACATATTGGTAACTAGTGCAGCTGCTGGTGCAGAGGTGAGGCGCGAGCATAACGCCCGCACCCCATCACTACCCGAGCCGCTGCATTCTGGACCAGCTGTAGCCTCCGAATGGTCATCAAGGGCAGCCCCATGTAGAGCACATTACATTAATCAAGTCTGGAGGTGACCAAAGCATGTGTGATCATGAGCAAGGCGTCCCGATCTAGGAGTGGGCGTAACTGGCGTATTACACGAACTTGTGCAAAAGCCCTCCTGGCCACGGCTGCCACCTGCTCTTCAAACAGTAGTCGTGAGTCCAGGAGGACCCCCAGATTACGCACCGGGTCTGTTTGGGGCAGAACTGCCCCATCCAGAACCAAAGATGGTAACTCCCGAGATAACACAGGACCACCGACCCACAGCCACTCAGTCTTGCCGGGATTCAGTTGTAGCCCGTTGTCCCCCATCCAGACCCTGACAGCCTCCAAGCACCTGGAAAGGACTTCTACTGCACCGCTTGGGTCCCCACGGGCCGAGATGTACAGCTGGGTATCATCTGCATATTGATGATACCTCACCCGGTGGGAACAGATGATCTCACCCAGTGGCTTCATGTAGATGTTAAATAGGAGAGGTGAGAGTACCCTATATTGCAGGGACCTAGGGCTGGACTTCTCATTCTCCAACCACACCGACTGGGTCCTGCCCTTTAGAAATGAGGAAAACCAAGCCAGCATAGTGCCCTGGATCCCCAATCCTTGGAGCCTACCCAGAAGGATACCATGATCGACGGTATCGAAGGCCTCAGAGATCGAGAAGAGCCAAGACAGGCAGGTGACCTCCATCCCGCTCTCTCCAGAGGTCATCCACCAATGCAACCAGTGCAGTTTCGGTACCATATCCGGGCCTGAATCCTGACTGAAAAGGGTCCAGATAATCCGCTTCATCCAGGGCTTCCTGTAGCTGCTGCGCCACTGCCTTCTCCACGACCTTACCCAAAAAGGGTAGGTTGGATACTGGTTGGTAGTTAGCAAGTTCCGTAGGGTCAAGGGACGGCTTTTTCAGGAGGGGAAGCACCAAAGCATGTTTTAAGGGTGCTGGAAAACACCCCTCCCTCAAAGATGAATTTATGATCGCCTCGTCCCACCCGCCTGACACCACCACAGATGCTTTGACTAGCCAGGCAGGGCATGGATCTAATTCACAGGCAGTGGCACGAACAGATCCAAGTAGCCTGTCCACTTCCTCAGGGCCAACTGGATTAAACTGATCCCAGATAACAGGGCCAGACTGTGCTCCGGTCAACCCCAGCTCTATGCATTCCACGCTGGGATTAAACTTCTTCACTGTGATCTCTCCTGTGTAAATAAACAAGTGTCCTTTATGAACTTTCTTGCTCCCATGACCTTTGCATCTTGTATTGGTTAGAGAGACCCATTATCTTAATCCCTTTACTTTCCATTATTTCTAAAATGTTTTCTGTTTTGTTTCCCAAGCTGGTTACATTTAGAGTTCCTATTTTGTATTTCATTGTTCTGTCTCTTAGTCCTTTAACATTGCTGCAGTTGTTTCCTGTTTGATCAGTTTGGATTTCTGTAGTAATATACTATCTTTTGCCGCCTTGCTCAGCCCTTCACAACTTCACCAGAATACTTTTGCCAAACCATTTCAGGGTGACCAAGGATGGCCTTCATGGCTGCTGTAGCGGTCCTGTGGCACAAGGTCACACCAAACGTCACCTAATCCTAGCAATGCCTTACTTTCATCTGTACCACCTGGGACAATGCACTAATCACTACTCAAAATGAAGAATGGGAAAGACAACTTGGTGGCACAGTAGTTAAACTGCTGTACTGCAGCAAAAGTTTGTGGGTTTGATCTTGACCAGTGCTCAAGATTGACTTAACTTTCCATCCTTCTGAAGTCAGTAAAATGAATGCCCAGCAATTGTGTGTGTGTGTGTGTGGGGGGGGGAATGCTCACCGACTACAGTGAGAGATTATGTAGCACTGTCTTCAGAAAACTACTAAATTGCCTCATCACCATTTTATGCAGCAAGCAAAAGAAAATCCAGAAAGACATTGTGGATCTTGAACCACTTATACAAAACCAGAACTCTACACTGGTTACTTTACAAATATTACACACCACAAGAAAGAAAATCTATGATGTACATATGAAAGAAGTTGTGGAAACAGGCATGGCTCTTTGGTTCTTTGTCTACTGTTGGGCACTCAAATATCAGAACAGTGATTTTCACCTGTGCCTGTTTTCTTAGAAGTTTAAGGAGAAGTGCTAACTACACACTTGTCCAAGTGGAGTGAAGGACCCCACCCACTTTATCAGATTAATCCCTGCTCATTGTAAATCAGTGGCGTAGCGTGGGGGGGGCGGGGGGGGCGGATGCCCCGGGCAGCGGCTTTCAGGGGGCGGCAAAATGTCCTCACCACTTTGGCCTCCTCCCTCTGCCTGGGCTTAGGAAGGAAGCAGGACTTCCCAGGCGGAGGGCGGCCCTTTTGCTGGCGAGCGCTGCTCGCCTCCGTCCGCCTGGCTGGCCGTCGGGGGCTTTCCGCCGCCTGCCCCTGGCTCCGCCTCCGTTGCGAGTTCGATCCTGGTGGGATACCAGATTGCCTAATAGCCATTCATCCTTCCGAGGGCGGTTAAATGAGTACCCAAGCCAATGGGACGGAGGCGAGCAGCGCTCGCCAGCAAAAGGGTCGCCCTCCGCCTGGGAAGTCCTGCACGCGCGCGCGCGCGCTGCCCACCTCCTCCCCCCCAGCCACCCAGCCAGCTTGCTGTCAGACGGGACGCTCGTCGGGGGTGGGTGGCGCCGTAGCGGGGAGCCCCTGGCTGCTGGCTGGGTGGCTGGGCGGGAGGGAGGAGGTGGGCAGAGCGCGTGCAGGACTTCCCAGGTGGAGGGCGACCCTTTTTCTGGCGACCGAGGCCGGTTAAATGAGTACCCAAGCCAATGGGACGGAGGTGAGCAGCGCTCGCCAGCAAAAAGGTCGCCCTCCACCTGGGAAGTCCTGCACGCGCGCTGCCCACCTCCTCCCTCCCGCCCAGCCACCCAGCCAGCAGCCAGGGGCTCCCCGCTACGGCGCCACCCACCCCCGACGAGCGCCCCGTCTGACGGCAAGCTGGCTGGGTGGCTGGGGGGGAGGAGGTGGGCAGCGCGCGCGCGCGCGTGCAGGACTTCCGAGGCGGAGGGCGACCCTTTTACTGGCGAGCGCTGCTCGCCTCCGTCCCATTGGCTTGGGTACTCATTTAACCGCCCTTGGAAGGATGAATGGCTATTAGGCAATCTGGTATCCCACCAGGATCGAACTCGCAACGGAGGCAGAGCCAGGGGCAGGCGGCACGTCAGCAGGGGGGCCGCCTTCTGCCTGGGTCCGGGGGGGGGGAAGCAGCGGCGAGCGGGGGGGAGCGAATTTGTTCTTCGCCCCCGGCGGCTGAACTCTGCGCGACGCCACTGTTGTAAATGGATGAATGTTTCACCAGGATGCTTATCCAAACTTGCTTCACACTGCAAGGGCCTGCTGTTGTGAAGGTACAAATGCCAGCTAATGAAAAATATGATAGATGAAAGCCCAAACAGAATAAAAATGTTAAATGTAGATAGTTGCCAAAAGTCCCACAATTAGGTCTGCTTTTAAAACTGTAATAACATCAATCACTGGTGTTGCCATTTATGATTCAAAGTGCTATGCTTCATTTTGTTGACAACACTTATTGGACTTCTAAAGCTCTATCTGGTTTAGGAGAGTGAGCATATGTTTGTCACAACCAAAGACCAGCCAAATGCCTGTACAAAGGTCACAAGCAGAGAATTGAAGAAACAGTGCTCTCTTGTTTGGAAAAGACATGTTGGTGTTACAAGACACATTGCTTCTGATCAGTGTGCTGGGGTATCGGGCAATCAGGCAATGTCCCACTCCACCCCAGCAATCTCCGCCCCTTTGAACAGAATTTTATTTTTATTTATTTTTTCTTAACCAAAGGGCGGGAAGGGAAAAACCAAGCCAGCGCTGCACAGGGGGGGCTTAACTGAAGGGGAAGCAGGAGCAGGGTGGCGACGCCGGCAGGATAGGTGCCTTCCTCCCACCTTGTCTCTGGACATTATACACGTTCCCACCATCCTTCCTGGGGAATCGAACCCCCAACCTTCTGCTTACAAGGCAAACTTTCAACCTCTAAGCCACGGTGGCTTCACAACCAATGGAACTGCTTTTGGCAATCTTATAACAGAGAACTCTGTTAACCAGAGATGATATCATTGCTTTTAAAATCCAGGCTGTAGAAGCCCTAAGTGGGAATTAAACTCTGCCTCAGGAGAGATCCTTTGAAGAAAGGATGCAATGTGGCTGCTGCTATTATTATTATTATTATTATTATTATTATTATTATTATTATTATTATTATTATTATTATTATTATTATTAAAATAAAGTCCTAAGTGGGAATCAAACACGGTACCTTTTGGGCATAGTAAAAAAAACCTAACCACTTATCCACTAAAGATTTCTCTTTAAACTTGATTTTTAAAATCATTGATATCATCTCTGATTAACATAGAGTTCTCTGTTATAAGGTTGCCAAAAGCAGTTCTGTTGGTTGTGGAGCTGCTGTGGCTTAGAGGCTGAAATTTTACCTTGTAAGCAGAAGGTCAGGACTTCAGTTCCCCAGAGGGGAGTTGAAATTAGAAGGCGAGTGGGAACATATATAATTTTTTAGTGTTAGAAACCCTAATCACTCCCTGTCCAGCACCCTTTTAGGGAAGCTAGCACGCCCCAGATTCTGATAGTCAATTTATATTATTCTTCTGCTAGATCGTATAGAGTAGACCCATTATAGAGAACCTTGTCATTCCACTGGTCTTGGACTTCAGTTCCCAGAAGCCCAAGTCCCTGTGAATCTACACGAATGCACAGTAAACCCATTCATGTGTATTCACAGAGACTTGGGCTTCTGGGAATTGAATGCCAGGGTTGGTCATCACTGGTATAGACCATAGAAGAAACATCAAAGTATTATAAGTAGCATTTTTGTGTGACATATTGACTAAAATCCTGTTGCTTAGTACAGGGGTCCCAAACTTTATATGACAGGTCATGAAACCGTTCAACCTATTTGCCAATATTGCAGTAAATATTTTGGAATCTTGATTTATTAATGAAATAGTTCTATAAGCTTCCACATTTTCTAAAATCTTCCCAGGTTTAGGAATAAAATCTATTACCTGTACCATGAAGTTGATATTATAATCCAAGCAATTGATTATATGCCAAATGTAGTCCAATTAATTCCAACAGATAATTATGTCCCAAAAATAATCCAATTAATTCTATGTAATTAATTATAATCCAATTAATTTCAAATAGTTATAGTTCAGTTTATTCCAACAATAAAGGTAGTAGTTCAAATGATCTCAAATATTTTTGAAGCGATTATTTCCCATTATTACCCAACTCAGTTCATTATCATCTAGTTATTTGTGATAGAAAAAGAAACAACTCCAATCCGATAATAATTTTTAATCCATAAACCGCAACAGAGAGGGAGAAAGGGGAGAACAAAACCACCGCCTTCTCTTTCAGTTTCTTTCTTCTTTGTCTTTAAAAACCCAACAACCATCCCTGACTCTGGGAGCAGCCCCTTTCTCCCACGTGTCTCCACCTGTTCGCCCATCCACACAAAGTCCTTTCCAAGTCCTTCTTCTTCCCTCCCTGCTTCACAATTGTCCACACCATCCAAACATCAAAACTTTCTTCTCTCTCCCTAACACACTGCCCGGCCACTCCAGCTCTACACCAACTCCTTTAACTTTCGTTTTCCCTTGCCGCTGCCATTACACCTACTCTAACTCTCTCGCTGCCTCTTACCCTCTGCACCTTTTTCACCTTTACCACCTCACTCGCCACGACCACCTCCAGGGTCCTGATCACCAAGGCTTGATTTCTCTCTCAATTTCTTTCCTTCTGACATCCCGTTCATGCTCGTCCCGCCCGTCCACAGCTGGCTCACTTGGCTCGGTCACTCGCCTTGTTTTCCGCCAATTTCAGGCTCTAACAGGCACCCCAGAACTGCCAAAAAAATTCACAAAGATCTCGAGCCTCACCTACAGCATCCACCTCCACAAAATTTCATATTTAATTAGTTTATCGCATTGCTCCGCCATTGCAATAGTGTAAGCAAAATGGAGTCCATGTTACTCTGTCGTCATATTAGTCACGCCCCCCTTCAAAATTTCTTTTGCGAATATTTTTCAAAGTCTGCAGCATTATTTGTCACGTTAAAAGACACTGAATAGGGCAGGGGTTCCCAACCTACGGCCCATGGGCTGGACTTGGCCTGTGCCACTATTTCATGTGGCCCACTGCCACACCTGGAAGTGTGAGCAGATGCATTTATGTCAGCAGTAAATGTGCCCATGGATGTTGTAAACGTGGAAGTGGGTGCGTTTACGACAGCCATAAATGTGCCTGCTTCCGGGGGCGTAGCCTGGCCTGCTCAGCTGTCGGGCGTGGTCAGGCACACTGTGAAAAAAGGTTGGGAACCCCTGGAATAGGGCATGTGTAATGTTACAACATCCAAAGACTTTTCTTTATACAGCACCTTAAATTAAAATTTTAGAATAGTTAGACTATTTTTAACCACTTCAACAGTGTTATCATGGCTATTGTATTGCATCTTCTTTTGTACATGTGTAAAGCATAAATTGCATGCATATAAATAGTTAGTTTCTCCATATTCTGAGAATATTTGTTCTCTGTCCAAGTAACTTCATTTTACCCTAGACCGGGACTCCTTGCTCACGACCTCACACACTTTGGTCACCTCCAGACTTGATTACTATAATGCTCTCTACATGGAGCTGCCCTTGGTGACCATTCAGAGGCTGCAACTGGTCCAGAATGTGGCTGCCCAGGTTGTGATGGGGTGCGGGTGTTATGCTCATGCCTCACCATTGCTACGGGAACTGCACTGGTTGCCAGTGTGCCTTCGGGTACAATTCAAGGTGCTGGTCATTACCTTTAAAGCCCTATATGGTAGTGGGCCAGGATACTTAAGAGACTGCATCACCCTAAGGACATCTATCCGTCCCACCAGAGTGGACCGGAGAGGCTCTCTGGTTGTACCATTGGCTAGAGAGGTACACATCTCTAGCACTAGAAGGAGGGCCTTCTCCGTGTCTGCTCTGGTCCTATGGAACCTCCTGCCAAGTGAGTTGTGTCTCCAGATGGAGCTGCTGCCCCTTAGGAAGCGGATTAAGACCTGGCTGGCAGGGAAAGGGTGGGGGGAGGTATGGGCCAGATGGTTGCCTCAGTTTGTTGGGTCATCTAATCCCTCCCTCTCCGTGTGTGATTTGTTTAATCTCATTTATTTTTTGTAACTTTTTAATCCTGTTTAATCCTGTTTTATACCATGTTTTTACTGTGTTTTAAGTGTTTTAAAATTTTGTTAGCCGCCCTGAGTCTTTGTGAGGAGGACGGCATAAAAGTTTGATTAAATAAATAAATAAATTACTCTTTGATCTTCCTACTTTGCTTTGAAGTCTATTAAGGTAGTATTCCTCAACCTTTGTTTTTGGACTTCATTTCCCCAGAGCACTGATCAGCCAGTGTTCTGTCTTAGGCTTCTGGGAATTGAAGTCCACCAGTGTTCCGCAGAACATAGTTTGGAAAACACTGTTCTAGGTAATGATACTGAGTTTCCAAGTACACTAGTACCTCGGATAACAATGAGACTTGGTTCCACAAGTCTCGTCGTTATCCGGTTTTTAACGTTGTGCGATACACTGATCACACAACGTTAAAAAAAGCCCAGTTTCCCTGGAGGCTGCAGCAAGCCAGAACGTCGGGATTTGAATCCTGATGTTTTGGCTTGCTGCAGCCTCCAGGGAGGTGGGGAAACTTTGGAAACAGTTTGGATCAGGTCCCCCACCTCCCTGGAGCTGGCAGGGGGGGTCAGGGAGCCCGAAATGGGTAAGCTCTCTGACCCCCCTGCCGGCTCCAGGGAGGTTGGAAGACCAGATCCAAGCTGTTTCCAAAGTTTCCCCAGCCTGACGAATCCTGATTCGAATCCTGACGTTTTGGCTTGTTACAGCCTCCAGCAGGGTGGGGGAACTTCAAAAATAGCGCGCATCAGGTCTCCCAACCTCCCTGAAGCCGATGTGTGCTATTTTTGAAGAGTTTTGAGAGTCACCTGGACAGCGAGGAGAACAAATAGGTCAATCTTATTATAAATCAACCCTGACTGCTCCTTAGAAGGTCAAATAGTAAATATGAAGCTAAAGTACTTTGGACATCAAATGAGAAGAGAGGATTCACTTGAGAAAGCCTTGATGCTGGGAGAGGTGGAGGGCAAAAGAAGAAGGGGGCGGACAAAAATGAGATGGCTAGATGGCATTGTAGAGACAATGAGCACAGAACTGAGCGAGTTGAGGAGGATGGTGGAGGACAGAAGTGCCTGGCGGACAGTGGTCCATGGGGTCGCAAAGGGTCAGAATCGACTGTGCGACTGAACAACAAAATCATTGCATGTCCACAAGTCTTTTAGAGCTAAAGCCACTTTGTATAGATTAACCTTTTTCAAGAAGTAGATACAAGCAGTTGGTCTTCTTATCTCGTGTCTAGGTCAGACTCTTTAAACCACCAAAATGAAGCCACCTTGTGGTGAGTTTATTCCATAGTTCCTTTTTTTTTTAATTTTTTATTAGGCATTTAAAAAGAAATACAAAAATACAAAACAAGACAATTATAAAGATATATATAACCATGAAGATCATGTAACATTTTTCTCCAAACAATTCAATGTTGCATTTGCCACATTTCTTTGAACATAATCTTCTTCACGTTGTTATCATTCACAACATTGACATCACCCTTGTGTTATTTACAATGTCCGGGGAATTCTGTATTTTCACAGTTTCCAAAAGTCATTCTAATCTTGTACAGGGGGTATGCCCTTTTTTCCCCCCAGAGTATAACTTATAAAAGGTTCCCAGATCCTCCAGAAATTATTACTTTGCACTTTTCCTCTCCTACAATTTAACTCCCAAGTAAGTTTTTCATTTAATGCCAAGTCCCACATTTGCTTATACCAATCTTGTATACTTATTTTTTCTTTACTTTTCCAACTTTTAGCTATACATTGTCTCGCAACAGTCAACATTATGGCCAGCAGTTCTTTATTGTCCTTATTCATGTCAAAATCATCAACGTCGGTTAGCAAAATTGTATCTGACCCCAGCCTAACTTGCACATTTAGTATATTCTCCAATTCTTTTTCAATTCTTTCCCAATAAGCTTTTAATGCATCACAACTACACCACATATGTTCGTATGTTCCCTTTGTTTTGTTACACCTCCAGCATATATCGCTTAAGTTATTATACATTCGATGCAAGACGACTGGGGTCCTATACCATCTCCATATTAATTTATGATTATGCTCTTTAACTCTAACCGACATTGTTCTCATTATCCTTCTTTTCCAAATCCTCTGCCATTTTGTTTCTGTTATCCTTGTATCTAATTCTTGTTCCCAACTTTGTCTCAACACCTCTTGTATTTCTTGACTCTTATTCAAAATTTTATAAATTTTGCTTACTATTCCTTTAATTCCCATTTCCCCATTTCTAACTCTAGTCAAAAGTATCTCAAATTCCGTGCAGTCTCTATTTAAGCCATCTTCCCATAAAAATATCTTATTCCAATTATTAATCTGAAGAATCTTGAACCAATCCAGTTGCAACTGCAAATACAGCTCGCGCCTTTTCTCCTGGTCTCTGCAAGTATTGACCCAGTCTTTCAATAATATTACTTTCTTTTCTACCAATATATCCCTGACCTTTTTATCAATTTTAATTGGAAAGTTCTGAAAATCCTCCACCTCTAAAATCAGTGAAATTCCTAAAGTAAGTTCTTTTCTCACTCTGCTCCATGTCTGTATTGTCGAATTTAGCATCAATCCCTCAGCCTTCTTTTTTCCTTTTTCCTTCCCTTCCCATAAAAACTGTGCCTTACCAAACTTCGAAAAGTCTTTCCTTTCAATTTTTCCCCACACTGTTTCTTCTCTAATTAATATTTTTATAATATTTCTTATTTGGAAGGCTCTATAGTATTTAGTAATGTTTGGAATCCCCAATCCTCCCTCTTTTTGTGCCACATACCACAACGATTTAGTTATTCTAGCTCCTCGATTTCCATTGCAGAATCTATTGATCATATTTTGATACTCGTTCAACTCCCTATCTGTGTGTTTTAACGGCAAAACATCGAACAAAAAATTCAATTCCATAGTTCCTGACCTAGTGTGAGAAGCAGTTGGTCACACAGCAGCGTATGTTCAAATACCAGCTGTGTTTGAAAGAGAGGGAAGGTAGATATTCTGACTGACAAAATCACTAAGTAGGGGCAAGTTATATGTAAGTCCATGGAGAACAGGACTCCTTAAAATACTGTACCTTGCTATCAGCATATTTGAAATGGCTATTATACTAACATTTTCTCTGTTTCAATTTTCAGGAAAATGGTGTGGCAAATGGAGGTGTCTACAAAAGACCATTTAATGAATCATTTGAACAAGCACCAATGTATGTTGCTGTCCTTACGTTTGTGGGTTTTGCAGTAGGAACATTATTTGGCTACCTGAGAGATTTCTTGAGAGCTTATGGACTCCAAAAACGTGTTGGTGCTGTAGAACGGGAAGAACAAAAGGTTTGTAGACATAACCTCCACCACATACCAGCAGGGAAGGAAAAGACTAGCTTTCTTCCTGTATGCTTCAGTTCTCCACCATTCCCTTTCAGGAAAGGGTTATAAGGTATTACAGTAAAACCTCATATAACACTAAAACCTGGTTCCACAAGTCTTCGTGTTATATGATTTTTAGTGTTATCTGATCCTCTATGGGATCCATAGAGATACATTGTAACCACACAGGCTTTCGCGGTTGTTATCTGAAGCATCCCATAGGATCTTAATGTTATCTGATGCAATTCTTCCCCCCAGATTCCTTGATGTTATGCGATTTTAGTGTTATTCGATACTAATGTTATATGAGGTATTACTGTATTTCGTTGTAGGAAGCTACTTGAATATATGTTGCAAAACTAAAAGATAATCTGGTCTTTTTCAGACTTTTCCTGAATGTGTGACCTTTACATGCATATTCATAGCTTATCAGCTTACTTGTACATATGTCTTTATCATCATTAATAGACATTTAATGTTTCCCAAAAAATATTTATGGGACAGTTTACACATTCCATTGAGAATATCAAATGATGCAAATACTGTATAGATGTGAGCCCATCCTAGGATGCATTGGATTAAGACATCCTGTTAGGTATACATTTTTCTTCCTTCCAACCCAGCAAATTGCAACCCACGGGTGATCTAAAAGGCCACGTATGTCATATTTGCCTTTAGAGGGAAACTGTTATTCGTTCATCATTGCCTGAAGCATGATGTATCTTTTGTTTTGTCAAGAGAATATGGATTAGATGGAGTGTTGCAGCATACTGGCAGAAGGGAGTACTATTGAAGTAGCATTCAGTTTGATGCTCAAAATGTGCTCTAGAATGGTCTTTTGGGGTATATATCATAAATGCAACAAAGTAAGCAGGCTTTATATAAAATGCCAATGTTCTGTTGAGAAACTTTGTGTTAATCTATTGGTCTTCAGGTTACCAGTCTAGTAGATGAAAGGGCAACTCCATTGCTGTAGCATAGTTCTCAACCTTTTTAAGCCAGGGCCTGGGTCACGCTGCCTCAGACAGCTTTGGGGGCAGGGCAGCCATTTTGCCCTTCCTCCATCACATGGCACTTCCTGGTGTGGTGGTGGGCCACATGAAATGGTGCCATGGGCCGCAGGTTGAGAATCTCTGCTGTAGTAGAATAAGATCCATACAGAACCTTCCTTGAATATGGAACATATTGCATTTTTATCCTGTTCTTTCTTCTATATGCTCAGGCCAGTAAACATTAATTATCTTACCATCCCCTGTCTAATTATCTTTAAGACATTAACTAATTTATAATGAATGGGATTAAATAATTGTCATAGGGTTACTTGATAAACTTCATAACTGAGCAGAGATTTGAATTTAGGGCTCCTCTGTAACACTATAACCATTGGACTACATGAAACCATCTGTATTCCACATGCATACACTTAGGTTGTCATTTGCATTCTGATTTCATGAACATTAGCTTACTATAACCACATCTTGGAAAAACTCCAAGAACCTTTCAGTTAGCATGGACTGTAGAATTCTAGGAGTTATGGTCCAAAAAGTACTTTTTATAAGCTGTGATCTAAACCGTTAGGTAGAGGGCAAAGGAACTAAGACTAGTAAACAAGCAGATATTTTTAAAATGCTATTAAGATTGCAGGTATCCAAGAAATGTTAACTTTTAACTGAGATCTTTTCTTTTAAATAAATCCATAGGATTTTGTACCACTTTATCAAGATTTTGAAAACTTTTATACAAGAAACTTGTACATGAGAATAAGAGACAATTGGAATCGCCCTATCTGCAGTGCTCCAGGACCAAAAATCAATCTGATGGAACGTGTTTCAGATGACTACAACTGGACATTTAGGTGGGTCAAGCTCGTAAGTATAGGTAATGATCCCATCTTACTTGCTTTCAAAGGAAACATTTTATTATTACATTTATTGTTACCACCCAGAAAAATATGGTTTCTGATATTTTTAAAAAGGACTCTCCAAGGATTGTGGCGTAAACCTAAATCTTAAAATGGCTTAAGCCAAGTCTTAACTACTTTTCTTTTTCTCTGCTTCCCCTGCTTCAATAAGCCTTAATTCCTTCCCCCTGCCTCCCAGGCCAGGTATAAGCTTTTGTTTACAATACCCAAGAATGTTAGCATCTGTTGAAAATAAAAATGAAAACTTCCTCAGCTTATTCTTTTTATTGTTACACTTTTGATCATGGGCAGCGTAAAGTACAAGTTCAGACAAAAGGTCTGAGGCTAGTGTTCAAATCTTTGCTCTCAGAAATGACAGCTGAGAGCCTGCCAGATGTTACAGACTTAATTCTCCTCCAGAAATGTCATGTACGCCCTGAGGGCTTCCTAATTGTTATTGTAATAGGTGACAAACTCTCATTATTCTGCTGCTTCCCCAGTAGAGCAAATTGAAAAGGGATGGGATAGATAAAGGGACCTCTGACGTTCCCAGATGTTTGGCCCCGTGAACCGTCGGGCCTATATTCAGAATCAGGCTAGTACCACAGCTCAGAAACAATGTGCTGTAAATAATACAATCACCTGTAATCTGAGTTTTTGGTTACAAGGTTATAACAAAGTTATATTTCATAAGTAACATAATTACTGATAATGAGATTAGCCACTGGTAGACTGGAGTGGCTCAAGTCACTAAGACGCTGACTGGGAGGCGGAAGGTCAGCAGTTCGATTCCCGAGTACTGCAGGACAGAATGAGCTCCCGTCTCTGTCCCAGCTCCTGCCAACCTAGCAGTTCGAAAGCAAGAAATTGCAAGTAGATAAATAGGGACCACTTCGGTGGGACGGTAACAGCGTTCCATGTGCTCCGGTGTCTAGTCATGCCTGCCACATGACCATGGAAACGTCTGCAGAAGCAGACAGCGCTGGCTCTTCGGCTTAGAAAAAGAGATGAGCACTGACCCCTATAGTCAGATACAACTGGCTTTTGAGCAAGGGAAACCTTTACCTTTATAATAAATAACTTTTGGGTGTTATTTTGAAAATGCATTTTTAAAGGAGTTTAGCTAGTTTTATGCCATTCTCTTGTCAATCCAAAGGCTTCTTTTAATTTAATAAATAATGAAAAGCAATGAATAATGAAAAGTAACTAAAAATGAAACTAATTATCATGTAAAACATTTTATAAAGAGTAATAGCAAATACGGTAGAACCCCTGTATAACGAATGCATCGTACAATGAAAAAAATCGTACAACAAAGAGGATTTGAAAAAACCATTGTGCCCTGTATAACGAAAATTTTCATGATACGATGCAATGCATCTCTATAGGAAAAATCGTACAATGAAAATCTCTATGGGAAAAATTGTACAACAAAATTTTCGTTGTACGATTTTTCTCATAGAGATTTTCGTTGTACGATTTTTCCCATAGAGATTTTTGTTGTACAATGCGTACATCTTATAACAAATAATAATAATATAACCAAGTGCCTCATAGAACGAATTATTTTCGTTATACAGGGTTCTACTGTATTAGAATTAGAAAACATTACAATGAGTAAAAACAACTGATTTTTCCAGGCCCTCTGAAATATTACGCCAGTGCTGGGTCATTAATGCCCTGGCCAGAGTAACCCTAGCAGAACTTCAGAAGTGGTTGTTCCTTTACCAGTTTGTCCCTTTCCCCATAGAATTATGGCATTGATTGTATATGAATGTTTTACAAAAGAGCAGGGAACTCTTCCTATAGAGACAACAGTGTTGTTTGTATTCCTTCCCTCTGTTAAAAATAACTTCCACTCAGGGGTGTGCTGGCTACACTAAAAGGGCGCTGGAGAGGGAGGGAGGGAGGGGTGGTACCTATGGGTGTGTGTGTGTGGGTACTGCATGACATCATGGATTAGTCATCCGGTGACATACTCCTGCCCACCTCTGGGGGGTGCCAGTCACTGAGGTGCACTGGGACTTGTTCCTGTGTCCCAAATGGCCAGCACAGGCCTGCTTCCACTTCACAAAAGAAGAGAGTCACATACAGCTGTCTGGGAGAGAGAAAAAAAAATGAGATTTGGAAATGCTGGAGTACTTTATTTGGGTCAGAAATGGGAAAAGTTTGGTTCCCAGAATAGTTCTGCAAGCGGAATCTGTTTCTGTGAGTCCCTTGACTCTCGCTTGGAAAAATATTGGGAGGGAGGGGAGTTACTTTTCATTCTCATCAGCATCCAGAACTGGCAGGTTGGCTATAAAATGGAATGAAATGAAAGTTGTGATATAAAGTGGGTTTTATTGGATAAATAAATAAAATAAAACAAGAAATAGAATTCTAGAAACCAGAGTTTCTCTTTCTTATTTATGGGGCAGACACTGCTTCTAGTGAGTTACGTGGGTACAAAATTGGCCCATTGACCTACTCAAGGTGCCTAACCCTGACCTAGTTAAAATTGATTTTATTTCCTTGTTGAAGTCATGATCTAAGAATTCCAGTATGCTCATTGGTGACCCATTTTTAATTATTGGTACTAAATAGTAGTAGACATAAGTATGCATGATAACCGTTGTTCCACATAGAGGTAGGACAAAGACTTATTTCTCTTTACACAGAAGGTTTAAAAATATTAAATATTAGAAGTGTTATACTAGTATTATATAACAAATATTTTTCCTTGATTATAGGTTTACTGGAAGAATAATCAAGGATGTAATCAACATGGGTTCATATAACTACCTCGGCTTTGCAGAAACTGAGCCTAATGCTTTGAAAACTGTGAACACTGTATTATGTAAATATGGGACAGGAGTATGTGGCACCAGACAGGAAATGGGTAAACATAATTGTTTTTTCTCACTTACTGGATCTCTGCAAAAGTGGTTCCTCTTTAGAATCTGTTTTAAAAACATTTAAGATTATAGGTTTGTCTTTGGAAGGAATTCTGTTATTGCACTAACAATTCACTTGAGTTGGTGCCATTGCCTAATTCGATTCCTCAGCAAAATGAAATCTGTTTGACTGTGCAACTGTGTACCAGAGTTGTAGTCTTTAAAATAGCAGGGATTTTATGTGTGCAGATTCATTCTTAAAATTGTTTCTTAATTTCCCACTTTGCCAATCACATACAGCTTTGAAGACTCTGCAGTACCAGGTAGCTAATGTTTTTCCAAAGATAACAGTCTTCTGGACAATGTAAATTTAAAAACTCATCGTGCTTTAAAATACACCCAAATATTGCATCAAATTGCATCAAAGCAGTTCAAGTGGTACAGAATTTTTCAAAGGCTTTGTTTTCACATTTTTCCGGTGGACTTGAAAAAGGGGGTAACATGTTGCTAACTCCATCATCTTGTCCCAGTTATTCAGCAGTTCTTTCCTTCCCACCTACAAGTTGTTCTGGCCAATCCATTGATTTTTTTAATTACTGGATAGAAATTTGTGTGTGTGTGTGTGTGTGTGTGAGAGAGAGAGAGAGAGAGAGAGAGAGAGAGCCAGGCCACTCTCAACTATAGCCAGTAGCAATTTTCTACTCTTGTGACCAGTTTTCTTCTTTCAGGCACTAGATCTGGGTGAACAATTGTTGTGTCTTTTGAGTTCTGAGCTGTTTCTGGTTTTACAGCTCTTTCTCAGAGATATACACTAGTACCCCGGATAACGTTATGACTTGGTTCCACAAGTTTCGTCGTTACCTGGTTTTTAACGTTGTGCGATACATTGATCACACAACGTTAAAAAAAGCCCTGTTTCCCTGGAGGCTGCAGCAAGCCAGAATGTCAGGATTTGAATCCTGACGTTTTGGCTTGCTGCATTTGCTGAGGACGTCGGGGAAGCCCAGAAACAGCTTCAATTGGGTCTTCCTACCTCCCTGGACCCGGCAGGGGGGTCACGGAGCCCAAAATTGGTAAAAAAAAGTCTGTTAATCTTGAACTCTGATGTTTTGGCTTGCTCCACTGGCTGGGGACGTCGGGGAAGCCCAGTAACAGCTGTAGATCGGGTCCTTTGATCTCGCTGGAGCAGGCAGGGAAGTCAGAGAGCCCAAAATTGGTTTTTAAAAATGGACTTTTTAAAACCCATTTCGGGCTCTCAGATCCCCTTGCCTGCTCCAGAGAGATCAGAGGACCCGATCTACAGCTGCAGGGTGGCTGGGGAAGCTGACGGGGACTCCCTGTCGCCTTCCCTAGCCACCCGCCCTTGCCTCCGCAGCTGTGGGGTGGCTGGGGAAGCCGACGGGGAGCCCCCCGTCAGCTTTCCAGCCTCCCCACCCCTGCCTCCGTAGCTGCAGGGTGGCTGGGAAGCTGAACGGAGAACCCGGTTCAGCTTTCCACCCACCCTGCTGCTAAGAACGACTGTATCGGATAACGCTAAAAAGAACGTTATCCGGTGCAAATCTTCCCCCCAAATTTGTCGTCGTTATGCGGTTTTAGCGTTATCTGATGCAATCGTTATCCGGGGTATTACTGTACTTTATTTAGCTTTCTATTTATGGCAGGTTTTTTTTTTGTGTGCTGGAAATAAGGTCATTTCTACTTGTAAAAGCAACTGTCTTGTGAAATTCATTAAGGTAAAATAACTACAGTGGAACCTCGGGATAAAATCTATTGAAAACAATGCTTTGGCTTACATAAAAATTTTTTTTGGGAGGTGTTGTTTGTTTTCAATGCATTCCTATGGAAAACCATGCAGTGCATTCCTATGGGTGCTTTGCTTTAAGGAAAATTAGTATAAGAAAAACCTGGCGGAATCGATTAATTCCGCAACTTGGGGTTTTACTGTACTAGCAAATATCTAATTAGAAATCCTTAATATAATTTCCATCATGGCAGTCCTGGACTACAGAAGGAATTCACCAAAAGGTGGCTTCATTTTGGTAGTTTAAATTATGACCTAGACATGAAAGAAGAATGGCAGTTCTGATTATAGCAACACTTTTTAGGGTTTCCTCGATATAGAGAACATAGAAATGTTAAACATTTCTTTGTTGTGAGGTGCCCTTGCTCAAAAGCCAGTCGTTTCTGACTCTAGGGTTCAGTGCTCATCTCTGTTTATAGCCAAAGAGCCAGTGCTGTCTGCGTCTGCATATGTTTCTCTGGACATGTGGCAGGCATGACTAGACACTGCAGTGCATGGAACGCTGTTTATCTTCCTACTGAAGTGGTACCTGTTTATCTACTTGCACTTTCTTGCTTTCAAACTGCTTGGTTGGCAGGAGCTGGGACAGAGATGGGGGCTCATTCCATTATGCAGTACTCAGGTATTGAACTGCTGACCTGCTGCCTTCTAGTCACTGTCTTAACCACTTGAGACTGTGCAAACATGGCACTTCTCTCAATAGGCATCGTGTGGAATTGAACTCCTAACTTCCAGTTCCACAGCTGAATACATAATTGGCTGAACTAGCCAGCCAGCTTTAGAACTTCTTAGGACTATTTGCTATTGGAGTAAATCTCAAAAAATGCTGCAAAAGCCTTAATTATCTTTAGAATAGTCAGCATGCTCACGATCACACATGCTTTGGTCACCTCCAGACTTGATTACTGTAATGCGCTCTACATGGGGCTGCCCTTGGTGACCATTCGGAGGCTGCAGCTGGTCCAGAATGCAGCTGCACGGGTAGCGATGGGGTGCGGCCATTATGCTTGTGCCATACCACTGCTTCAGGAGCTGCACTGGTTGCCAGTATGTCTCCGGGTGCAAATCAAGGTGCTGGTCATTACCTTTAAAGCCCTACATGGTAGTGGGCCAGGATACTGTTACATTTTTTATATATTGTATGTTTCTGCCTTTATTGTTGGACTCTATTGATCGACTGTATATCAATTATGTTGTACACCGCCCTGAGTTGGTCACACCAAGTAGGGCGGTATAGAAATCCAATAAATAAATAAATAAATAAATACTTAAGAGACCGCGTCACCCCAAGAACATCTGTCCATCCTACCAGGGCGGATCGGAGAGGTTCTCTTATCATTCAATCGGTTAGAGAGGCGCATCTCTCTAGCACCAGAAGGAGGAGGAGGGCCTTCTCCGTGTCCGTCCCGGCCCTTTGGAACCTTCTGCCAACTGAGTTACGCCTACAGACAGAGCTCCTGCCCTTTCAGAAGGGCCTATAAACCTGGCTGGCAGGGCAAGTGTGGGGCTCCAGGAATATGGGGTCCCATGTTGGGTGGTTGATCTGATGGGACAGCCACCCTCTCTCACTCTTTTAAACTTTTTAAACCTTTCAACCTTTTAAATCTTTTTTAGTTTTTTGTAAATTTATAATTTAAATTTTTTAATTAATTTTTAATTATTTTTTAAAATTAATTTTGAACCTTAAGGTTTTAATTTCTGAATTTGTAGGGTTATAGTGGGATTGTTTAGTTTGTTTTGCACTCATTATGTATAATCTATCTCTTTTTTGTAAGCCACTTACAGTCAGGTTCGCCTGATTGGGGCGGGATAATAAATCTAAATAAATAAATAAATAAATAAATACTTTACAAATGGTTGTGAAATAATGCTGGTAATGTAAACATCAAAATGCCTATAGTTAACATTGCAGCTACCTTAATTGCTGCCTTAAAGCGATATAATCACTTCCTCCCTTCTCTTTCCATCAAAATAATAATTGCTGTCACCTCTGGATTTTGTAAGATGAAAACAACAGTAGAATCTGTTCAAGCTAACATATTTGCTCCGTAGAGTAAGGTTGCAAAAGGTCTTTCAAGGAGAACGGTAGATTTCAATTTCAGACAACTTTCCATACATCACTTCAAGGCTGAGGAGGGGCAAAAACAAAATTATGAGATCAAAAAATAACGTTATATTTTAGCTCTAAATCTCTTTTGCCAGTAATGAAGCCTTAGGGGAGACATTTCAGTTCCGGGGGGATTTTCAACCTTCAACCCATGGGCGTCATGCAGCCCTCCAACCTGCTTGTTTACTGCTGTCATCCTCAAGGCATTTCCCCTCAGTCCCATCCATTTCTTTCTGCCTCACGAACTACCATTTACTGCTGTTTCCCCAGCCCCTTTCTTTAAAAAAAACCACACACACACAAAATAGCAACCTGTTTTCTTCTGGTCTCCATGGTTCCTTCTGTCCACCCCTTCTTGGTCTTATCCTACGATACTAGCATTTTGGCCATTCTGGATGCTTTGCTTGCCAGCAGAGCTCAGGTACTCCTAATATTAAAATGTCTTCACTGACCTCTTAATGTTTCTTTGTGATCTAGGTTAATAGTTTTGTTGCATTTTGGCTTAAGGTGCAGGGCTCTAGGAATTCTAATGCCTCCCCCATGAAACCAGACGTTTGGGACTTACCGCACTAAAGCACTCGTGAAGAACCTCCGTTCCTGTGGCTAATTCCAGCCCTGTGTAATCAAAACAGATAACTTATAAAACACAATATCAAAGGTTCTGATGAAACAGATTTTGAGAATACTTGGATTCCCTTAATCAGTTGTAACAGACAGCTTTGATGTAGCTCAGGAGTGGCCTTTGGCCCTCAAACTACTGCAGAATATCATTACCATAATCCCTTTCCTTTGGTCATGCAGATGGGGCTTCCAATATTTTATGATGAGAAAAACATGAGGAAGACTAAAGATTTTCCCATAATATATTCATTTCCTTTACTGGAGTGCAGAGTATAATATTTCCCACCTAGCCCATCTATCATTTAAGAACAGATTGGTTCTATTATTCTCCTTATGGGATTACAGTCTTTTCTTCATTTATATTTCTTCAGGCATAATGCAAAGTGTCATCAAGCAGTTTTCCCACATTGTTTTGTTATGGAAAATTCAATGACTGGGTTTCCCACTCCTTAAGTACCATGGGAATTTTTTTAGAGTCATTGTAAGTTAGTTCTAACTTGATAGCACACACAACAAATTTCCTATAACAACAGATAGGGTTAGTAGCAATTAAGATTAACAACATAGGATTTGGTTTGTTAGTTTTTAGTTTGTGTTATATTACTTTAAGGGAGCAGATAGCTATTGCACAGTCTGTCACCACAAATTAAAATTCGGGGGTAATATCATGAATAATCTGTGTGAATAGGGATGATGTTCATTAGCACCCAGTTTGCCAGCTAAGTCTGTTCTTGATCTTTAGTATAAAAACATTATCCTGTCCATGCTGACATATCCCTACTAAGAATAGATCTGCTTGTATAAAGGAAAAGGCAGGATTGCTCCAGATTTTAGATCTCTGTAAATCTTGATATGTTGAAAATGAAGCTCATTCTAGGGTAGGCACCAGTAAAACCTGTTCTTCCTATACGTCACCATGATTGATGACAGTGTACCTGTGAAACTAATTGATAGTAAGCCAGATCTTTAGTCCATCTATCTCAGTACTGTCTGCACTGAGTGGCAGTGGCACTCAAACAGAAACAGAAATCCACTGTACTTCCAGGACATTTATCCAGGATTTTTTTTAATCTTTTGATTTATAACACTGTTAATGAAAACACACAAAAATCATTTGGTTTCCCATTATAAAGATAAAATTGTGAGTGTAGAATTATTTGTTTTCTCTCTTCATAGATAAATCTACATAAGGATTACAAATTTTGTGAAGTACTTTAATCATTGGAAGAGATACCTCTTTTAAGAATTAGGAAAATTATAGGCTAGAATGCATGCAATAGTTTTTATGGGGAAACAAAATAAAAGTCTCAATTAACTAATGGAATTTAAATAAACAGAGAAGGTTAAGTGGGCTTTGGAAAGTGCAATAAAAACAAAACTGACAGATTTCGACATATGTAGCTCTTTTACTACTGAACTGTAGTTCTTCTATTAAGTTCGTTGTTAAGAGAATTTAATATGGTCTGTTATGTGCTACTCTTAGCCTGTAAGTTTTTTCTTAGTGAGTCTTGAGAAGTAGAGTTATTAATAAATATATTTTAGTTCTGTCCTTTTACATTCAATGTGGACATCGAAATTTGCTAAAATTCAATTGGGCTTTCCATCCTCACCCAGCAGGTCTTGTCACAAACCTCCTAGTGATAAGATCTGCTTGATTCTTCATAGTTTTATTTAGCACCTCACCTACCACCCACAGAGGTTCCATGCTAATTAGATATATGCTAAGCTGGTTTTGCACGCCCTTGTCAATCAGGTTTGGCTTTCACAAAACTGAATAAAAAAATTTGTTCTCATTATGGTCCAGGTGCCAGTGTCATTGCTGAATATTTTTTAGGGAATGATCAGTTTGATTTTTCCAATGATAGTGTGCTTTCATAACAGACCTGGCTGTTATAGAAGAATTTGTGACAGGTATTTGACACCTGTCCTACATTCCAGTCCTCAATTCATCCCTCAGATTCAGGTTCATAATTCCTCCATTCTGTCCTTCATGTTGCTTAACGCTAGGTCAGCTATGAATAACAACCATCTCATCCTGGATCTCATCCAAGAGAGTAAGACCAACTTGGCCTGTATAATTGAGACCTGGGTGGGTGAAGGAGGAGGTGCTTCCTTCTCCCTATAATGCCCACCTGGGTTCTCAGTCAATCATCAGGGCAGAACAGAGGGTAGGAGGGTTGGGGGTAGCCATCATCACCCAGGACATATGTGCAGGATCTCTGGACTGTCAAGTTCGAGTCTAGAGTGCCTACATGTGAAGGTGGGGTGCCTGAGGTAGGCTTAGAATTTTGTTGGTGTACCGTCTTCCCCACAACCTAATACAGTAATACCTCGGATAACGTTTACCTCGGATGACGCTAAAATCGCATAACGTTAAATAATCTGGGGAGGAGAATTGGATCGAATAACGTTAAGGTCCTATGGGATGTATCGGATAACAACCGCTAAAGCCTGTGCGGTTACAATGTATCTCTATGGAGCTTTAACGTTATCCGATACATCCCATAGGATTTTAGCATGCATCGGATAACACTAAAAATCGGATAACACCAAGACTTGTGGAACCAAGTCTTAGCGTTATCCGAGGTATTACTGTACAGTCCTTCCCATAGCTGACAGATTTCATCTCCTCAGTGGTTGTAAGATCCCCTAAGTCTAGGACATTAGTCCTGGGGGACTATAACATTCACGCAGAGGGGGTGATTTCAGGACAGCTGCAGACTTCATGGGAGCAATGAAGCTATGCCAACATGTCACCACTCCCACACATATTGCTGAGCATATTTTGGACTTGGTTTTCTCGGCAAAACAGTTCTGGGCATACTTTGGACTTGGTTTTCTCGACAAAACAGAGAGGTGATCTGTGGGTGAGAGAGATCAACACCATCTCTCTGTCATGGTCGGACCACTTCCTGTGCAATTTGTGGTAGAGATGGCAACCCTCCCCATGAGGAGCTGGGACCAATTAGGCTCCAAAAAGTCTTCCAAGGATCTTTGATCAAACAGGACAGAGATAATGTCATCTTTCTAGTTGAAAAATGCGCCCAGAGTCGCATTTCGTGATTGGGGCGGGATATAAATCGAATATAGATAGATAGATAGAATTGAAGTTATCACTCCCAAATGCCAAATCTGTCTCAGAGTTTGACTGGCTCCATAGTTTAATGAAAAACTGTGACTCTTGAAGCATAGAAGGGGCTAGAGGATACACCTAGAGAAGCAAAAAAAAAAAAAAGCAATAACCACATCAAGAGCTTTCTCCACCATAGCCCTCACCCACTGGAATGAACTGTCAGTAGAGATTAGAATTGCTCTTACATTATAAACATTTCATAAGTTGCTAAGGTTTACCTGTGTCAGCAAGCCTTTCGGTGCCTATAACATCATCAGAACTGTGTGAAGATGGCCCTGGATTTTTTTCCTTTTAATTGTTAGTACCTTCTCACTGCAGACTGGTGGAAGGACTGGCACTCTGGCAGACCAGAAGAAAAATGGAAGTATTCTGGTCTGCAAACGGTGTCCATTTCACCAGCCAGCAGCCCCCAATCTGATTGCCTTGCTGGGCAGTGCTTCATGGGAGACCCCAAGAGTGACAGGAGATGGCACTACAGCTTCAACATGCTGCAAAAAGTATCTCCAGTAAATCAGGCTAGGAGAGCCCTGCTTGTACCTCTCCATGTCCCCCAGTATTAGCGGCAATTTCAGTGCGGGAACTAGATGTGTGAGTATTTTCCTTGATGGTTTTTTCTGCTTCTCATTTTGAGACATGGAACAAGATTTTGTTATACAGAATCTTTTGTATCATGACAGTCAGGACGTAACAGTAAAACTAGCTTACATTTGTCCTGCTTAAATCTCATATAAATTTCCAAGTGTATGTATGTAGATTTTCTTGGGAAGTACCAGTGAACTATTTTTAATTCTTCAATTTTCTTAGGTGGTATTTGAAAACTGTTTTTGTTTTTTTTAACAATAGGCAACCTAGATAAACATGTGGAGTTAGAAAATCTGGTGGCACAGTTCCTGGGTGTTGAAGCCTCTATGGCATTTGGCATGGGATACGCTACAAATTCCATGAATATTCCAGCATTGGTTGGGAAGGTGAGTGGAACTCTTTAAGATTAAGTCTTATTCATCATCCAGGAAAACCAAGAACTGTTCTGACAATGGGGTGTTGCTGTGGCATTCCAGAAATGGGGCTTGCAAAAAAAAATAAAAAAAAAATACTGGCAGTACTGGTGACCTTTCATTTAAGTAATAATTTCCTGCAGACGTATAGATTCCCCCCCTGAGGAAGATGGCAAGGGAAGTGAAGGTAAAGAAAAGCAGCGTCTGGGTAGCAAAATAGGTGGCCTTGCCCTAGGGTTACCTACATCCCGCAAAACCGGGATTGTCCCGTATTCAAGGTCGGAAAAATTTGTCCCGGCCAGTTCAATAAAAATCATGTTAAAGTCCCGGATTCTTAAAACTTACTGATTGTGTATTATAACAAGATTGCACAGTTTTATTTTTCACTTGCAGGGTATAACACCAATGTAGAAAGAATGTTTTTGTTGATGAATGCCCAGTGGACTGATGAGAGGAACAGATTAACTCTATCATCCATTAGGGCCATTCTTGACATTCAATATAACACGGTTTCCCCCAATTGTACTGAATTTTATGAACTTGTGTGTCAGTACCTAAGCAAATATGATTGGTGTAAGAATTAACTGTTATAAATAAATTCATTTGTGTACAGTATTTATATATTTAATATGAAAGTGTTTTATAGCTGTCATATTATGTTTGTTTTTTAAAAAGCTATTTTGTAGATAACCAGCCCATTTTTGTCAAGTATACTTCTGTCCTGTTTTTCATTCATTCATTCATTCATTCATTCTTCAAATTTATACCCCGCCTCGCTCAGGCGAACCTGACTCTAGGCGGCTTCCATACTAAACAAAACAATATAATACAATATAACAATATCCCACCAAACCCCCCCCCCCATTAAGTCCTCTATTGCCGCCCAAGACCCCCAAGTTCTCTCCCTTCGAGGCCGGATGGCTGAGGGAGAGTCCAACAAAGTCCAACAAAGGGGAGCGGCGGCGGCGTCTTGCGCGGCGGCGGCGTTTCTTTGGGCCTCCCCCGGCCCAGGGAGGCTCCTTTTATCTTCCTCCCAACCGGTGACAGGGGCCGGGGACGCGGCGGCGGCGTCTGGCGCGGCGGCGGCGTTTCTTCGGGCCTCCCCCGAAAAAATTATGGGAGAAAATTATGGCAAATCTGTCTTGCCCACATGTAGCTCTTTCTTTCACATACATGTTGTTCATTCCCATTAGCTGAGATTGTGTCTCCCTCTTCCGTGCCTTATGCTAGAGCTGGATATTTCTTCAGATCATCTCCAGTGGTGGTAAATGGTGCCTGGATATGCATTTGAGCAGCACTTGGCCAGAAGCACTGCTGTCATCGGTTTTTGTCAGCTCTTTTCTACATGTCTGTTCTTCTGCATCCTTTCACTCTCTGGAATATCTTCACCCTCTCTAGAGAGGGGATTTCCACATACTGTACCTGGAAAAGAGTATCCCAGGAAATTTATTCCAAAGGGAACATTAGCTGCTCATATTTCTATATGTATAGCAGATGATGTTTGCATAGTCAGGATGAGAATTATCTGAGAGAAATGCAAATTGTAAAAGATAATTTCAAGAGTTCCTTATGCCTGTGCTGAAGGCCAATATTCCTTTGCTTAGGTTTGTCATAAATGTGTCAAGTGAGGAACAAACCTTTCTAGATTTCCAGCTGAAAATTCCTGTCAAAATATGGCAACAAAACACTGTTAAACATAAAATCTTCTAGAATTATTATAAAATGAATCTTTGGAACAGATAGAAGTGAAAGGGTAATGGATTAAGATGTAGATTTCTAGTTGTCAGTACAAAAAATAATGTAGGCAATTTAACTTCGCGTCACATCTTAAATCTTTGGTCTATTTTTGTCATAATATATTTTGGTATATTTTGCTTCTTATGTTTTTGTTTACCACCTTAGGTGGTAAATCCTAACTAGTCAAAGATTGCTTAGGAAACAGTCCTAAGTATCCAAGATGAAACTCAACAAGTTGGGGCAGTGCTGAGTCCAAATCAATTCCAGTCTAGTGTTGTTAGAAAATACTTAAAACCATCTTGCTCTTGCTCTAACTTATTGCTGGCAAAATAACTGTAAGGCTGAGCTGAGATGGGACTTGGATCTGGTATAACTCAGGCTCTTCCCTTCTCCATTCTGCCCCCCCCCTCACTTTTCTGACAGCAGTTGTGCTAGCAGATCCAGTTGTGTTGACATGTCTCAGGTCAGCTATCACACGGGGCTGGTAGATATGTGCCAGCACAAGGACAGTTGGGTTACACAGCCAGTGCTTTAGGATGCAGAATGAGTTAACATGCTTTAAATAAATAAATATTCAGTGTTTTACTTTAACATATCAGTGCAACAATGTAGTTTGATTTGTTTATCCTAACTCCCTGTAATTCATTATTTGTTCCACAGGGTTGTCTTATTTTAAGTGATGAATTGAACCATTCTTCACTTATTCTTGGTGCACGGCTCTCAGGTGCTACAATCAGAGTCTTTAAACACAACAGTGAGTATTAATTGATATTTTGAGTTAGGGATAGTCCAGTGAAATGAGAGTAACTTGTGTATAGTTGGAAGATTTGCTGCCACTCTATAAGAATCTTTTTGTCTAGAGATGATGCTTGCTATTTTACATGAAAAAGATAATTAGTTACTTGGTTTGAAACATGAATTTTCACTTGTAATATGTGGCACTTTTCTCTGATGTAAAATAATATATCTATACAGTATTAGTATTATTAGAAAATCTATATAAAGGGTTAACTCAAAAGATTATTAAATGGTGAGAAGCTCAGTTAATTCTTTAAGAGGGCATTTGCCGACCATACGCTGAACTATTGTCTAACATGCATTGCTCTGGAGTTTTTCAGTATACACCTACATTTTTCAGTATTACACCTGAAATAGGATGGTAAAAGAAGGCAGAAAATGCATCTCTTCATGAAAATATAATTTAAAATACATTTTCATTGCTACCTAACCATAAGTTTGTAACACCTTTTAAATATGTCTGTGATTTATGTAATGAATAGTTGTACCATGCTGTGAATACGATGACTGAAATCCAATGTTTATTTTATTTATTAGATTTATATACATATGTCTGGTGGAATATAGGCAGTTCTAGTGGAATATCCTATTCTAGGCTGTTCACAATCAAACTAAGTTCAAATAGACAAAAACAATCACGAGAATAGTAAGTTTAGTTTGAGCAGGTTTACTGATTGAATGTAACTTATGGAGGAGTTGACTCATCAAATCTCTTTTGCTCCTATCAGGCTACTCAGTTGCATCTTACTACTCTTTTTAACTTCTATAGTTTTGTCCATATTTTTAAATTTCCATAGTCCCATGATAAGTGCATTAGCATTGTACTTTCAGTTCAAAAACATGTTCAATTGTGAAGGTTTTTTTGTTTTTACTATACAGTAAAACCTCGGACAACGCTAAAACTTGGTTCCACAAGTCTTGGTGCTATCCGATTTTTAGTTCTATCCGATGCATGTTAAAATCCTATGGGATGCATCGGGTAACGTTAAAACTCCATAGAGATACATTGTAACCGCATAGGCTTTAGCAGTTGTTATCTGATGCATCCCATAGGATCTTAACGTTATTCAATGCAATTCTTCCCCCTCCCCCCAGATTGCTTATCGTTAGGCGATTTTAGCGTTATCTGATGCAAACATTATCCAAGGTATTACTGTATACTGTTTTAACAAGCCTGATGATTTGCAGATTACCTTGTTGCCACTGGAATGAAATTTCGTATACCGTATATAGTTTCCACATGTAGTTTTTCCTCCCTATTTGAATCTTTTCACCATTCATGGTATCTTGCTCAACTGTCAACTCTGACACTAAATTCCCCATTAGGACAACCAAATATTGTGGTTATAAGCAGCTAGATAATAGGGCAACAGCTTTCCAAATATATCTTCTGTCATAATTTGTTTCTGAGAATGATGATCTCTCAATGAAAGACTTCCAAGGAGATTTGTATCCTGATCAAGTTTGAAACTTGTCCATCAAGATGGGGACTTAAGCTTGCCATGTTGATTTAAACTGTGTCCTAGACTACACTACAACATTCAACCCTGACACATAAACAATGAAATCCATATACTGTACATGGTACCTCATACAACGATTTTAATCCTTTCCATGGGGCTCGTTGTTGTATGAAACGATTGCTATATGATGCATGCGTTGTATACTGATTTTCACTATGGGATGCACCATACAACTTTTTTTTTTTTGCTAAGTGGTTTTTCCCATTGAAAAATTGTTGTACGATTTTTTCCATAGGGAAAATTGTTATGTGGGATGTCATTTTTTTCAAAATCTAATTGTTATGCCATTTCGTTGTTATACGGGGTGATTGTTGTATGAGGGTTCCACTGAGTTGTACCTTGCTTAAAGAGCATAATGCGTTCCACAGGATTGCTCTTTAAGCGAGTTTGCTCTTTAAGTGAAACACCATTCTCCATCGTGTTGTTTGTGAATGCACACTGATGGGTTCTGTGCTTGCGCTGAGCCATTATCGGAGGTGTAAAACTGATTGGATAATAAAGATTCGAGGTTAGGACCGCCCACCATCTCCACCCGACTCAGGCGCCATTTCGCACCCTTTCCCTCAGTTCTCTTTTTCCCGCTGTGCTAGCAGGAGCATTCGAGAGAGCTTGTCGTATTTCCTCACAATTTTTGGTAGTTTTTGACTTATTTACATTTTTTTCAGGACCAGGTGGTTCACTACCTCTTGGTCCGCTCTCTGATTGAGGGGAGTTTTCTCTTCAGTCACTTCAAAAAAAAAAAACTTTCACCTCACGATCTCGCGCCGGGCCTTCCCGGTCGGGATAATTTTTTCTAATTGTCGACCATCTGCTGCGGTGGATGGCCTTGGCAGCTTTCAAGCAGTGCCCGTTGTGTAACAAGAAGTTCCCAAGTACCGACGGTCAGGTAAAGTGTTTGCTTTGCCTTGGGGAAGAGCATCCTGTTCATTCTTGTGGGGTCTGTAAGGGATTTTCTAATGTCGCATTGAAAAACCGCCTGAACAGACTCAAAGTTCACCTCATGGCGGCTGCTTTGGTTCCTCAACCGACTGCACGTCCCAGAGAGACTCCGGCCGCTTCTTCTTCTTCTTCTTCTTCGGCTGTTCCACAATTAACTACAGCAGAGTTGTTTGAGAAGAAGGAGGAGGAGGAGGAAAGGAAAAAAGAGAAGGAGAAGAAGCACCACCGCTCTTCTTCAGCTTCTCTGCCATCGACTCCTCACCCGGGTCGTCTTTCTCCTCCTCCTTCTCCGGCTTCGGCTATCTTCATGGCCACCATCTCCTCGGAGACTTCTTCACAAGTGTCTCCAGTGGTCGTCTCTCTGGAGAAGGCTCCGAGCCTTCCTCCTCGCCAGATGACTCCGCCGCCACCACCACCACAGCGATCTTTGTTGCTGCCTGATCCGTGCACTCTGCCTCAACCTGCTGTTCCACCTGAGCCCCTCCGCTCTGTGATGAGGGCCCTATTTCACTCAAGAGGCGCCGGACGGAGTAGGTCAGGTCGGAGGTCTCTCTTCCTCCACTGCCACCGTTGTCCTTACCGGGGGCCAATCTAAGTTCAGCCAGGCCATACTGGTCTGACTTGGACCCTAAGGCCTTCTTCCCACCTCCCACTGTCTCGGGACGGCCTGGTGGAGGCCGAGAAGTCACCGGATGATCAAATTGGCAGTTCTTGTGGGTCCCAACCCACGCTAAACATCAAGGCAGATGCTCCTCTGGATCTGTGCGATGACTCGGTATGCGGCTTGGCGGATAAGAAGGAGCTGGTTCCCATCCATCTGGGTCTCCTCCCGAAGATTGCCAATGCCGCGAAGGAGTTTTGGCGGAAGCCTGTGTCCGTCCACTCCGTGTCTAATCGGGTGGACGGCATGTACAAACTGTTGGGGAACACCACCGAGTTCCTCCACGTCCACCCGGCGCCCAACTCGAGGGTGGTCAAAGTTGCACAACACCGGACTCTGGCAAGCAGTGTGCCTATTCCTTCGTCCAAGGAGGGTAAAAAGCTTGACTCCCTTGGCAGGAAGGTCTATGCGAATGCCTCCTTGTCCTTCCGCGCTGCCAATTACGCTACGGTCATGGGCGGCTATATCTGCAAACTGTGGGAAAAGGCAGAGGCAATTATGTGCAAGCTGCCCAAGGATCTTCGGTCGGAGTTCGGTGCAATCTGCCAGGAGGGTAACCATCTTGCCCTCCAGCAGATTCGTACGAGTAGGCACATCACGGAGTCAGAGGCCAAGAACATTGCCTCTGTGATCCAGATTCGTCGCCACTTCTGGTTGTGTTCGGCGGACCTCCAGGATGAGGTAAAGAAACAGATTGAAGAGATGCCATTTGATGACGAGGGCTTGTTTGCCAAGGAAACGGACACTTCTCTGAGTGAGCTTAAGAAGGACATCACCACCATCAGTAAGCTCCGTTTTCCGCGTAGAGGATCTTTGCAATTCCAATTTTACCAAGCTCAGTCCTCTTACCAGTCTCAGTACTACCAGCTGCAGCAGCAACAATAGCAGAGGCAACAGGACTATCCAAGGCAGAACTTTTACAGGTCTTGCCACCAATCCGCACGGCCACGTTACCAGCCACCGACTCAACAGGCGGGTAAGGGCACCGATCGGAGGGGCAAGCAGCGAGTTTGACTCCTCTCAGACCGAGAACTCTCCCGAACCAAGTCTTAGCGTTATCCGAGGTATTACTGTATATTACAATATTGTTACATGTTTAAAGCAGACAAATCATGTTTCCTATACAGTTCTTAAAGACCCAATGAGTGTATAACACAGTAGCCAGTAGGTATTTAAAATTTACCGCAAATAATGCAGTTAAGGTTCTTGCATTTAGAATCCACATTGTTATTATGCTCTGAGGCGCTGGCCTAGATTGTGTCATACTTTGTTTTGCTATAATAACAGTTGGCCTCAGGTTTACACTCTCACTTCTCCACTCTTCTCTTCTGACACAACTGTACGGATGTTAAGTTTCTGTTTAGCCAAAATTTCAAATATCATCTAGACTCTAAATAATAGCTAAACATATCAGTGGTTGATTGAAATAAGCATTCCTAAATTTTGATTTTATGTTGGCTTATTTCAGCTAATTACAGTTCAGATTAACCAAATTCCTACAAATTAAGAGAATGCATAAAGTACTCCAGATAGAAGCAAAACTTTTAAACTCATCCTCAGTCGTGCAGAGAGTGAGGTGGAGTGTGATTGTGCAAGATAAAGGCAAGCTACCTTTGTATAATCTAAATGATTGTGTGAGAGATTTGATCATGTTTGATAATGCTGCTATTTTTAGTCATTCTTCCCCCGTAATAATTATCTTACCACTGTCTGATAAGTCTGATCTAGTAGCCTTGGTAAAGAATGTTGAAACAAAACAACAGTGGTAGGACATTTTAATTAATTCTTTCTCTGTAAAATCCTAACACAGGTTTTTATTTATTTATTTATTTATTTATTTATTTATTTACTACTACTACTACTACTACTACTACTACTACTACTACTACTACTACTACTACTACTACTTATGCCCCGCCCCACTCGCATACAGCGACTCTGGGCAGCTTACAGGAATGCAAAATATACAGTTACACAATCATAATAACATCATACAAAGATCACAGATAAACACCCCAAATACAATAAATGCACAGTAATGCAATAGATATAATTTAGTACAATATATCTAAATCAAGTTACAAGAACAACTTATAATAATACACTATAAAAATTATACAATATCAATCCAACAAGTACAATCCTTGACACAGAGAAGATACCATGTTACAACACCAATTGTAACAATACAATCAATAACCATTCTACCCAGCCCCAAATTAGTCCAAGAGGCGGCTACCATGAAAAAAAAAAATCTCACCCACCCACACCGTCGCGGTGGTGGCCTTTAGAGCCCAGGGCCGGGGCCGGTTGCCGAGGCAACATCTCGGCCTTCTGCAGAAGCCTCTCTGGTGGGGCAGCAAGGAAGTCCTGTGCCTCTGCAGTTCTTAAAGCCCCAGCCAGGGCGGGTCCCAGGTGCAGGTGGAAAAGCGTCCTAGGGCCGGGTGCCAAGGCAACCCTTCACCCTGTTGCAGAAGCCTCTCGGGTTTTCATGTGTTATCATTCCTCAACGTATATTCTTGGACTGTGAGGAAAAAACCAAGGGGGCGGTTCCCATTAAATAATACAGTAGTACCTCACTTAAGGAGCATAATGCGTTCCATGGGATTGTTCTTTAAGCAAATTTGCTCTTTAAGCAAAACACCATTGTAAGTGACCAATTGTGACTTCTGGTGGGGGGGGGGATTGTGAACCCCGATTTAGTTGTTAAGCGAGTTTTTGGTTGGCTTTAGTTATTACGTGAGGCTACCATTCAGAGAAAATTCTGCTCTTTAAGCGAGTTAGTCTCTAAGCGAGGCACTCTTTATGCGAGGTTTTACTGTACTAAGTAAAATCCATTTACTTGATAATAACAACCAATTCTAGCAAACATTGCAGTATGTAAATCATTGCCGTGATCTTCAATAGGCAAATCAGTCCCTTTAATGAGCTCTTTTAGCCCCCTCTGCCTGGGATGCAAGCCTTGGACTACAGGCAAATCTAAAAAAGGCCCCTCAATCTGGTGAGATAATTCTCTCAGTTTTAAAGGTTTATAAAGAGGAGCGGGATTAGGTTTTGAAGATGCAGCTCAGAGCTCACTTACTTACTCCTCAGAATCATTTCAGTTGAGTAATATCAACACCCAAAATTAAACAAAAGGAGAGCAAATAAATAAAAACGATAGACACTAATAATAAAATGGACAAAACATCCAGGTCAAAGAATGCTAGAACCCTGTAATCAGTTTTAATGTTAATGTTATGTTGATTTTTAGATAGCAAAATGGCACAGAAGTGGGCAATATTGCCAAATGTTCTTGAGGGTTTTTAATTGTTTTTATTTTGTTTTTATTTTGTTTTATTGTATGGTCAGTGAGGTGCTCACTGGCCTATGTACACTGCCCAGAGTCCACTAGATTAAGGCAGTATATAAACCTATTAAATAAATAAATAAATAAACATTACTGCTAAAAATTCTTGGGAGTTAAATAATACAAGAATGGTGCCATTAAAAAAAAGAAATGTAAGTTAAGTATGTTCGCTAAAGCCTACATTACTCAGACAAACAACGGCAGACGGCAATTCATTTCCAAAGGAGGAGCCTCTGTAGAAAAAGACCTTTACGAAAACTGCGCCTTACAGTGCATTCATGCTAACACTTTCATTATTAAGTCATTGCTAGTTGTTAAACTGGAGCCGCGGTGGCTTAGTGGTTAAGACACTGAACTTGATGGCCAGAAGGTTGGCAGGTCAGCCATTTGAGAACTGAGTGCTGCGTGACTGAGTGAGCCACTGTCCCAGCTCCCACCAACCTAGTAGTTCAAAAGCAAGAAATTGCAAATAGATAAATAGGTACCACTTTGGTAAGAAGGTAACAATGTTCCATGTGCTCTGGCGTCTAGTCATGCCTGCCACATGACCACGGAAATGTCTGCAAATGACGCTGGCTCTTTGACTGTAAACGGAAATGAGCACCACATCCTAGAGCAGGGGTTATTTATTTATTTATTTATTTATTTCTCACACTTGCTAACCCGCCCCAATCGGGCAAGCCCGACTCTGGGCGGCTTACAGCACAGAATAAAACGCCCCCCCATGCCAATTCATTCAGGCTGCGAAGCCCTCGTCATTCCTGGAAGCAGAAGTAAAACACTCCCGTACGGGCGCTTTTTACTTCTGCTTCCAGGAGCGACGAGGGCTTCCTTGGCCGAACGAATTGGCATCAGGGCCTCATCCGGCTTCTGGGCCATAGTGACTAGCTCCCTGAACCACGTGACCGGCCCATGGTCTGAAAAGTTTGGGCACCCCTGCCCTAGAGTCAGTCACGACTGGCTTTCAAGCAAGGGAGATCCTTTACCTTTAGTTCTTAAGCTATAGAAATTTAAAATGCAGTTTATCTTTCTTTTGTCAAGCAAGGCTTCTTTAACTTGGTTGGTTTGTTGAGACGCACTCTGTCGGGAAAAGGCTTATTTCCTAATGCTTCCTAAGGCTTGAATTTGCTATTTCTCAGCTAGGCCTCATTATTGGCCTCATAAAAATCTTTTCCCATCTCTATGTCTCACAAGACAGTCACAAGATGGTTGTTTTTAGAGCCAGTGTTCCCGTGTTATCTTTCTAGCTAGCTAAGCTCCTGCATGTTTTGACTAAACAGAGAACACTCTCTGTTCATTCTCTGTTCACGTGTGAAAACAATTTATTGTTTTGAGAAAGTTATTCTCTGTTGTTCTCTGTTACTTGATTGGCTAAAGCTAAACCACCTGACTGAAAATTCTCCATGTTTGGAGAAAAGTTAGGGAGTTCGTTTTTGGATCTCTATGGGCTAACATCTTTTGCCTGGGAGCTATGCATTTTCGCTCCTTAAAAATGGTTACCTAGATTACCTGTGGACTGTATTGGACTGACTTATGCTACTGACTTTTATGCTTTATGAACTTGATCAATAAATCTTCATTTGATTGAACAACGTGTCTTCATTGGACTAAAAGGGTAAGAGAAGCATTGCATTCACACACAAGCCTCTGAACACACTACCAATTAAACCTCCTTGTGGATGAAAAATAGCTAAGGGCTCTAAACCTGCTTTGCCGGCCAGTCCGCCCTCTGGGGGCTTTGGTTCAGGAGGTTTTCTAGAGCAGAGGGGGCCAGCTCGTACGTGACACACTCTCTCACTCAGTCATGGCCCCAATTCCTTTAAATGTAGGAAATTTTAAATGGTTTTAACCTTGGTTTTAATTGATATACAATTGCTTTATAATTGCTTTCTTATTTTTTTTAATCTTGATTGTTGTATAGGTCTAATTGTTATAAGCAACTTTGGATCCTCTCTGGGGGAGAAAGGTGGCACATATATTATTTATTTATTATTTATTTATTTATTAGTTCAAATTTATATTGCCGCCCACTCGCGGCATAGAGAGAGAGCTGGCAGGATAGCTCAGGGGGTTCAAGTATGTGTTTATAGAGCCAGAGGCTAGGAGTTCAATTCCTAAGGTGGCCTCTGTGACCTTGGACAAATTGCACAGTCCCAGGGCACCCCAGAATAAGGGAAGGGTAAGCCACTTCTGTGTATTCTCTACCTTTAAAATTCAAGAAAGGGTTGCCATATGTCAGACTAGTTGTGTGTAGTTGTTTGAGTTGTCAGGGGTGCTTCTAACTTCATCCTTCTTGCTGGCATAGGTTCTGAAGCACTTCTAGCCTACTGCTTTATATGGGCTTGTGCATTTTTAAGCTTCAAGGTAATGAATTAATACTCTTCATTCATTGTTTGTACTGTATATTAAAATATAGATCTCACCTGATTATTATTCTGTTTGTGTCCTAATAATAATTATGTGCTATCAAGTTGATTTTGGCTCAATAGCAACCCTTGCCAAGAAAAGACGCCTTCTGGTGTGTCATGAAGTTTTCTGGCTCTTCTCCTGGAAGAGGCAGTGGGAAAACAAACTTCTAACAATTAGCTCTGCATCCAGGTGCTTCAATCCACGGAGCTATCCAGTGACCTCTTATTTGTGTCCTATCTTTACCCAGCCTCCATGGCTGTGAATGTTCCTTTTCTTAGGAAACAATCCTGTGAGTCAGATTGATGGTTTCTGGCTGGGCAAACATATGAATCTGTGCGGCTAAAGACAGAAACACGTCAGACTAGTGGTACTAAATCAGGGATTCTCAACCTGCGGCCTGTGGGCTCGATGCGGCCTGCGGTGTCCTTTCATGTGGCCCACCTCCACCACACTAGGAAGTGCTGTGGGGTGGAGGAAGGGCAAAATGGCCATCTGGGCCCTGAAGCTGTCTGAGGGAGCGTGACCCAATGGCCCCTGGCTTTAAATGGTTGAGAACTCCGGTACTAAATGGTAGACCTATTTTTTTCCTTCTGTGAGAGGCATCATGATATCAGAAGCCTCTCTAGACTGTTACCACAGTATCTAGCTACAGTGTTACTGACATTTTATACAAAAACTTGGTTCTCCTTCGTGTTGTTTGGGGATGCACACTGATTGGTTCTGCGCCTGCGCTGAATCCTGAGCGGAGCTGAAAAGCTAATTGGATAAAAGTTTTAAATGTGGGACCGCCCACCATGCCCAACCCCTTCTGGCGCCATTTCGCGCTCTCTCCTCAGTTTGCTTTTTTCTGCTGCGCGAGCAGGAGCCTGGAAAAAAAGCTGTGAGTTTCTTTAGCTGAGATTGTCTCAGAAATCTTCAAATTTTTCTAACTACAATTTTTCTCGGACCAGGGGGCTCACAATCCCTTGGTCCTCGCGTGGCTGGGGGCTCGCCCTCAGCCGCCGCTAAAAAAAAAAAAAAACCCTTCTTCGTTGCAATCTCGTATCGGGGCCTCCCGGCTGGGATAATTTTTTGCACTAGGCCATCTACTTCGGTGGATGGCCTCAGCAGCAGCCTTTAAGCAGTGTCCGTCCTGCAAAAGAAAGTTTCTGAGCAAGGACGGACACGTGCGTTGCCTCCGCTGCCTGGGGGAACACCATCAGGTCCAGACCTGCACGGTTTGCCGAGGCTTCTCGAAGACTGCGTTGAAAACCGCCAATACAGTCTTCAAGCCTACCTGATGGAGGCCGCACTTGCACCGCCATCTTCCCCAGCTCCAGAGCAGGCGGCTGCCTCAACATCCGCTCCTTCGACCTCCGCTCCTTCTTCGCGGACCATCGGCCGCAGAACTGTTTAAACGTAAGAAGGAGCAGGAGAAAAGGAAGAAGGACAAGAAAGAGAAGAAGAAGCGCCGAAGCTCTACGTCTTCTCTTCCGTCGACCCCGAGGCCGGCTCCCTCTTCGCCGCCACGTTTGCTAGCGTCTGTCCCGGTAGCAGCTCTGCCAACACTGGGTAGGATGTCGGTCGACGCTCCGGGCACCGCAACGCCGGAGAGGGCTCCCAGCCCACCACCGCCTCCACCGGAGACTCCTCCACCACCACCACCGCGGAGGACCACCTCTCTTCTCACCTCTTCTGTGGTTCCTGGCCCGGCTTCCGAGCCATCGGTCCAGTTGAGCCTCATCGCCCCGCTCATCGAGGCGATGGTGCAGAAGTTGGTTGTCCAGCTCCGGGTCCCTCAGCCACCACCGCCGGCTTTCGTGGAGGCTCCTCTGCCCCCCGAACCAGCTCTGGAGGCACCACCACTCCATGAGGAGGGCCCGGCTCCGAAGAGGCACCGCGTGGAGCAGGTGCAGTTGGAGGCCTCTCTCCCTCCGTACCAGCTGCCTTTGCCAGGGAGCGATCCGAGGACCGCCAGGCCGTACTGGTCGGACTCGGACCCCGAGGCCTTCCTACCACCGCCCAGCGTCTCGGAGCAGTCGGAAGGCTCCGACGACTCGGCGGACCAGGAGGAGGATCAGCTGCCGCCAGTTGCCGCTGACAAGTCCCCCGACGACAACATCAGATCGGTCCACGGTTCCCAGCCGGAGGACCAGAGGACCTACACGGCGCTGATCACCCGCCTCGGATCCACGCTCGGGATCAGGGTGTAGGCTCCCCTGGAGGATTGCGAGGACATGGTTTGCGCCATGGCTGATCGGACGGAGTTGGTCCCTGTCCGCTTGGGCCTCCTCCCAAAGATCGCCAAGGCGGCCAAGGAAGTGTGGAAAAAGCCTGTGTTGTCCCACTCGGTGTCCAACAGAGTGGACTCCATGTACAGACTTCTCGACGACTCCAACTTCCTACACGTTCACCCGGCGCCGAACTCCCGCGTGATCAAGGGTTCCCAACACTGAACCCCGGTGAGCAGCACTCCCCTCCCGTCCACGCAGGAGGGGAAGAAGTTGGACGCACTGGGCAGGAGGTTTTACGCCAATGCCTCCCTGTCCTTCCGTGCGTCCAACTATGTGACGGCCATGGGCGGTTACCAGTGCCGCCTATGGGAGAAGGCAGAATCCTTCAAGTCACTGCTGCCACCTGAACACCGAGCGGAGTTCGAGAAAGTCTGCCTGGAAGGCAACCAGCTGGCCCTCCAACAGATCCGGACCGGAAGGCACGTTACGGAGTCGGAGGCTAAGAACTTGGCCTCCGCCATCCAACTTCGCCGGCACGCCTGGCTTCGTTCGGCTGACCTGCAGGACGACGTCAAGTGGCTCTTGGAGGAACTGCCCTCCGATGGCGAGGGCCTGTTTGCCAAGGAGACGGACACCTCCTTGGGGGAGCTGAAAGGGGACTACGCCACCATAAAACAGCTCCGAGCTCCACGCCGGGGATCCAACCGGTACCATCAGGACCAGCCATCAACATCACAGGCAGGCCCGTCCTACCAGCCTCGCCAGCCACAGAGGCAGGAGGACTACTCCCGGTACCAACCCTACAGGCCAAGGCAGCAAACCACCCATCCGCGCTACCAGCAGTGCCACCAGACTGGTAAGCGGACGGAACGGAAGGGCAAACAACGCGTTTGACTCTTCCGTGACCGAGACTCTACCATACCGTCCCCTGGCAGACTACCTGTCGACGTGGTCCGCCATCACCACAGACAAGTGGGTTTTAGCCATCTTAGACTCTTGTTACGCGATTGAGTTCAAGAGATGCCCTACTGTAGGACGGGTCCGTGTCACCGATCCGTCTCCACCACTCCAGGAGGAACTGTCAGCTCTCCTAGAGAAGGGCGCCATGGAACCGGTCGCGGCGTCGGAGTCTCACAAGGGGTTCTTCTCCCGCTACTTCCTCGTGGACAAGAAAGACGGGGGGGTCCCGTCCCATCTTGGACCTCCATCTCCTCAACAAACACATCGACGCGAGGAAGTTCCGGATAGTAACCCTTCACTCCATCCTCCCACTGATCACCCGCGGGGACTGGTTCACCGTCATCGACCTGAAGGATGCTTACTTCCACATATCCATCAGGAAGGAACATTGTCAGAGACAAGACTGTTAAAAGATTCCTCCAGGGACTGCGTAATGCCTACCCTCCGGTAAAGATACCACCCCCTCAGTGGTCTCTCACCGCTGTGCTCACCGCGCTTACGAAGGCGCCCTTTGAGCCCATGGCTACAGTGGACTTTAAGTTTGTTTCTTACAAAACTGCCTTTCTTGTAGCCATCACCTCTGCCCGGAGGGCAGGAGAACTAGCAGCCCTAAGGTCTGACCCTCCTTTCCTTAAATTCTACCCTGATAGGGTAGTATTGCATCCGGACCTGGCCTTTCTGCCCAAAGTCCTGACTGAATTTCACCTGGCCCAGTCCATCACGCTTCCAGCATTCTTCCTGAATCCTTCGTCTGCACAAGAGAGAGTGTGGCAGGAGGGCCTTGCTGTTCTATACACAAAGGACTGCGTCCTTCAGGAGAGCCAAACAACTGTTCGTGGCCTATGGTGGCAAGTCCAAAGGACAATCCCTGTCTGCCCAGAGACTCTCCAAATGGATCTCAAGTACCATCTACCTGGCCTACGAGATGTCATCCCTGCCACCACCACCCCATGTCCAGGCCCATTCCACCAGGACATTGGCCTCCTCCACTGCATTCCTAGAGGGCATCCCGATGGAGGACATCTGCAAGGCCGCTACTTGGTCCAGGTCCTCTACTTCATCACCCACTACCGGGTTGACACAAGGTCTGCTGCTGATGTCAGACGGGGCAGATCCATCCTGACGGCTGGTCTCCGATCCTCTTCGTTGATGACCACCCATCCATGATGCCTTCACGCTCTCCTGCATCTCAGGACGCCGGCTGCCCACCATCCAAGTAAGTGAGCTTGTTAGTCACCCATCAGTGTGCATCCCCAAACAACACGAAGGAGAAGGACAGGTTGTACTTACCAGTAATTGTCGTTCTCCGAGTATGTTGTTTGGGGATTCACACAACCCAACCCTACCTCCCCTCAAGGCTGCCGGCCTGAGATGGCCTTATGCTTCGCGGGCAGCTCTAGTATCAAACTGAGGAGAGAGCGCGAAATGGCGCCAGAAGGGGTTGGGCATGGTGGGCGGTCCCACATTTAAAACTTTTATCCAATTAGCGTTTCAGCTCTGCTCAGGATTCAGCGCAGGTGCAGAACCCATCAGTGTGAATCCCCAAACAACATACTCGGAGAACGACAGTTACTGGTAAGTACAACCTGTCCTTCTCTCTTATAAGTGTCTTTTGTTTAATGCAAAATTGGTGCCAACCTGTTGAAATCTAGTTAGCATAACTGCATGCAAGGCTGATGCTGTCATCATCTTCAATCATTGATAAAAAGTTTCCCAATCCCCCTTCCCCAGATTCCAAAGTGGATTTTTTTTTGTCATAGGGAAGACTTTCAGAGTGTCAGGACATGGGATGATCTTTAAGATCTAAAAAAATATCTGCCTCTAGTTCATGACACAATTTTCAGTCATGGAAGACTCTTCCTCCCTAAACCAGGCCAAAGCCCCCAGTCATCCCTATGGTAAAAGGGGTTACCCAGGGAACCTCAGAACCTAGGAAGGGAGATCAGATACTTTTAATCAGTAATAAAAGTGCGCAGCTGATGATATTATCAGTCTTGGTTGCATAGAGCTGCACCAAGAGGCTTTCACTCAGTGGATTCTCACATACTTTTCTGGGCAAACCCCCTTTGTTCTATTTAGAAATGTAGGAGTAAAGTCTTGTTATTTATTCATTTCAATTAACTGTTTCATATATTTGCCTTGTGTTTTCACGACTAGATATACAGAGCTTAGAAAAACTATTGAAGGATGCAGTGATACAAGGACAGCCTCGAAGCCGTAGAGCATGGAAAAAAATTCTCATTCTGGTAGAGGGCATTTACAGGTATGTTTATGTGGCTTAGTGGCTAAGAGACTGAAATGGACAACTGGAAGGTCAGCAGTTCAAGACCCAAGTGCTGCATGATAGAGTGGGCACTCGTCTCTTTCCCAGCTCCTGCCAACCTAGCAGTTCGAAAGCAAGAAATTGCAAGTAGATATATAGGTAACTGCTTCAGTGGGAAGGTAACAGCATTCCATGTGCTCCAGTGTCTAATCACACCTGCCACATGACCACAGAAACATTTGCAGACACAAACAGCACTGACTCTTTGGCTGTTAATGGAGATGAGCACTGCCTCCTAGAATTGGACATGATTGGCTTTTGAGCAAGGGTGACCTTTATCCAAATGATTTAACATCAGCTGACATTTAATGCAATTGAAGGGAGGTCAAGCTAAAATGTCAAATACTGAAGATCATCGCAGCTGTTTCCCATGGACTTCTTTGACTTGAAAAATCATATAGTTGTGCAAAGGTTAAAAACGCAGTGGCTGTTTTAGTTGAACAACCACTTGGTGCGATATTTACATCCATGTAGTATAGCTTCCCTATTTGGTCCACTATATCTTTGGGGTTTTTAAAAAAAACATTTCTTTTTTAACATCCCGGGAAGCCAAGCCAACTTCTTTTGCCAGGGACAGAAAAACTGTAACGAAAAGAGAGGTAAAATTCCCCACCTTGCTCATCCCTGCTTCAATTAGTAGAATGGTTAAGTTGTTTGTATAAACCAGTGGTTCCCAACTTGGAACCCAGGCCCCACAGGGGGACTTCGATTCCCAGAAGCCTAAGTCAGTACATTGGCTGATCAGTACTTTGAGGAATTAACGTAGGCTTCTGGGAATTGAAGTCTCAAAACCAAAGGTTGGGGAACACTGATATAAACCATTAACGACATGGGAAATGATTCCCAGTGGTCATGGAGGCGGAAGAGGCCATGTGCCAGATGGACTGGCTGTGAAGGCACACCTTGTCCATCTCCTCAAGCCTGCGGCAGTCCATTGCAGCCCCAGTGTCAAATCCTGCACATCTCATTTCATACGTGCTGCAGAAGATGGCTCCATGATCACAGTGTGTGGGTCACTTCATGGCAAGCTGTGATCCAACTTAAACATATTTATGCCAATGGCATTTTTCCTGTTTGCCATTCTTCTGTGAAAATGATTTCCAGGAAAAAATGTATACTCAGATACAAGTAGCAGGCGGCAACGACAACAATATTATCTGGTCACTGACTTTAGGAGCTAAGAAACCCATCCCCACACTGGATCCCCCTAATTTCAAAAGAGGTTCCTCTGTGGTATGAAAAGAATGCTAGAGAAACACATGCCCAAAATTCCATTAGGTGCACCTAGTAATATGACTTTTTAAGGTAGCAGCTGTAGTTTGCAATACAAGTTCATTAATATGTTTAGAGTGAAAGTGTGTTTTCAAGTAGCAAAGTTCAAATATCTCTATTCAATTTCCAGAAGGTCTTTGTGTCAAATAATATTTTGCTGTTTCCTTATGTTTAGTTTGATTCTGCTACTATATATGTGTCACACCAAAAAGTAGTATCACTACCGAATACCACATTTCATGGACAAATTTTATGTAAGAAAATCATCATCATCATCTTAGAGCTGCAGGACTGGAAAGGGCCATATGAGTAATCAAACATGAGCCCTTGTCAAGGGGACACAGTGGGCAATTAAATCCTTAACCTACTGATATCTGCAGCCAGAGATCTAAGCCATTGAGCTATCCAGCAGTTCTTTTAAGTTGCCTTGTGAGAACTGATTTTGCCACAGTCAAATTGGACCCGGGCCTGGAAATGCACAGTAGACATCCTGTACCCTTATAAGTACATTTTTAGGTCCCAGGTCCCAGGTCCCAGCCGACTGAACTCAGTCTTTTCTCAGGGTCTTCAGAACCAAATTTTCCCAGTGCCTTGACAGATGGTACTTTAATTAGACCACTAAAATTTCAGAAACAAACTAGATTTTAAATCCTGAGTCCTTGTCTGGTTGGGAACTGCAGGCGCGGGGGGATGGGGGGGGGGGAGAGCAAAGTACCCAAAATCATCTTGGCCAGATCTTGATGCCAAGCTATTTTGTTTAAAATACAACATGAATGTGCTTCAATTTTGTTCTTTGATTTGAGTTTCTTATGAACAGTGCTGATTTGTGGGTAATTAATGGCACAATAAATCTGTTATTAGACATTGCGGTGGCTTAGTGGTTAATACGCTGAACTTGATGACTGGAAGGTCAGCAGATCAGCAGTTCGACATCTGAGTGCTGCACAATGGCGTGAGCTCCCGTCTCTGTCGCAGCTCCTGCCAACCTAGCAGCTCAAAAGCAAGGCAGTGCAAGTAGATAAATAGGTACTACTTTGGTGGGAAGGTAAACAGTGTTCCTGTGTATAGTCATGTCTGCCACATGTCCACAGAAACATATGCAGACACAGACAGCGCTGTCTCTTTGACTGTAAACAGATGAGCACTGAACCCTAGAGTTGGATATGACTGGCTTTCAAGCAAGGGCAACCTTTACTTTTATATATATTTTTATTATGATTGCATCCATCACTGTTTTCAGCAGGGGTTTGTTTTTTGTTTCTTTCTTTCTTTGTTTCCCTTAGCATGGAAGGCTCTATTGTACGCTTGCCAGAAATAGTTGCCTTGAAGAGAAAGTACAAAGCCTACCTCTATTTGGACGAAGCCCACAGCATAGGTGCCGTTGGCCCAACAGGCCGAGGAGTTGTGGAATACTTTGGAATGGACCCTAATGATGTTGATGTGTTGATGGGCACATTCACCAAAAGCTTTGGCTCAGTCGGAGGATACATTGCTGGTAGAAAGGTAATCACAGCACTTACTAGCTTTTACAGGTGTGGCAGAACTCTTACACATAGCCCTTATTGACATCTTAAATGAAAGAACATCTCAGGCTAATTGACAGAGTGTTTAAGCAGCGGAGTGTGCTCCTGCCACGCCCTTGCCTTCTGTGTTTGTGACCAGCAGGTTGCGTGCCCAAAAAAACACAGGCATACAGTTCTTGCGAGGCAAACTGAAAGAACTTTTACTCACAAGGTGAGGTGCTAGCAGAAAAACTATTTACAATGATGACAAAAACATAACAGGCTTTTCTTCAGCATAACAGCGAGAGAATATTTACACAAAGTTCACAGTTCATAGAGAGTTCCCAACTTCACTCTCTTCTGCTCACCTAGTAAGCGGAGCACAAAGTCCTTGTTGGTTCCCTGGCAGATGTTTCCAAACCTTTGGAACCGCTGTTAGGCAAAGTTCTTTGGTAGAAGCAATAACTCCAGACGAAAACACCAACAAACTAAGTTACTGATACAAGCAGTCCTTACTTCCACAATGTGGCGAGGGTCCCAAAACTCACAGGCCTGTAAGGTCAGCTCCACAATGAGTGACAAACACTCCAGTATGACTAGTCCAGCAAGATAAGCAGCAGGAACAACAGGAGGCAAAATGGCATAAGAAGCAGCCAGGCATAGAAGCAAGTTGGCTTTGGATTTTGCCTCTTCTTATACAAAAGAAGGCTCCCTTGTTAGAAGCTGATCCAGTGCAGCTGGCTTCTGTTCTAGAACAGTCCTTAAAGGTATAGTCTACCATTTGTCCATGATGCAACCAGTGCCACGCCCAGGGACAGTTACTAACACTAATAAACTAAGAGAGAGCTCTCTTCTATTTTGGATTCATTTTTCACTCTCCCATGATAGTCATAACTCTAAAGGATTTCTTTTAGTTCAGTGTTAATAGCGTGCTGTGTAGTGCACGTTATGTCCCCATTTTGAACCTTGGAGATCTCTCTCTGCTCTCTAGAAATTTTTATGCCTTTTGCACAGTACCAATAAATTATTGATAAGGCAGTTAAGAAAGCATTGTTCTAGATCAAGGTTCCTCAAATTTGGCCCTCCATATGTTCTTGGACTTCAATTCCCAGAAGTCCTGATCAGCAGGTTTACTGACTTGGGCTTCTGGTAATTGAAGTCCAAGAACACCTGGAGAGCCAAGTTCAATCAATCAAACTTTATTGCGGTTGATGACCAGTACAGTAAAAAAAAAAAAAAAAGGCTTTAAGTGCATGAAATACCATCAAAATGCACCCCCGTAAATATATTTGTTTGAGGAACCCTGTTCTAGATCAACTGTGATACTGTCACATACTTTCTTGAAAGTAGTCAGCAGTGCATCAGTTATCTTTAGATACTCAGCTAACATGTTTTGCATGCTGGTGGTTCGCATGCAGTTCATTCATGATTTTATTTATTTATTTATAGTTCGTATTTACTACCCCGCTCCAATCGGGCAACCTCGACTAGATCGACCCCCTGTTCCCTTTCCTCTTTGGGAAGGGAACCAGCTTTTTTTTTAATGTTGTGCAATCAATGTATCGCACAACGTTAAAAACCGGATAATGCTAAGATTTATGGAACCAAGTTTTAGCATTAACTGAGGTATTACTGTAGTTTATTTGTAGATTGGGTTTTGCCAAATGCATCAGTATTGTGATCCTTTAGTTCAGGGGTGCCCAAACTATGGCACGTGGGCCTAATTAGGTCCCTGCATATCATTTATGTGGCCCACAGTGGGCACCCAGGCTCACCACGGACCACCACCCCCGCCTGACGTCAGCAGCGGTGGCCGCGGAGGCAGTGACCACACTTTGTCCAGGCTGCTCTGAGCAGCCTCTTGCTCGATCCTTTCCCCTCCGCAGCCTTTGCTAAAGCTGATCGCTGCTTCAGGGAATTTTTTTTAGCCTTCTGTGTTTCAAAATTCTCGGTGCTAAGAGAGGCCCCTGGCACACTCAGGATGATGTCACCGCAGCGCACCAGGTTTACCCTTCCAGCACTGCAAAAGTTGAAACACAGGAGGCTCTGAAAATTTCTCTGAAGCAGCTGTCGGCTTTAGCAAAGGCTGCTGAGGGGATGGGACCAAGCAATAGACTGCTTGGAGCATCCTGGACAAAGTGCGGTCGCTGCCGCCACTGCTTACATCAAAACTGTCAACAGTGGGAGCAGCCCGCCTTCGGCCCCAGCAGCTGTGTGTCGGGGGCGGGAGCAGCCTGCTAAGAAAAACGTTTGGGCACCACTGCTTTAGTTCATATTGCTCATAATAGAACAACAAAGTGTCACTGGGAGCACCCTTTGTGCTTGCACAAATGGTCAAGAAGAAAACTATAGATTTTTCATTTGAAGCTGCTTGAGTTTGCATCTGTGCAACTCATACTTTGGATCATGATACAAGCAGATATTGGCACTGTTCTCAGGAAGTTTTACCCGTGGAAAACAACTAGGGCTCATGGATTTTTGAGGACAAATATCCAGATTTGCCAGTATTTCCTGAAATTAATTAGACATTCGTGATGATGCAAAAAGCCACAGGAAAAAAGTAAAAAAAATTGTGCATAGCAAATGGCTGGAATTGGGTGGTATTGTTTACAGCTTGTCAGGTCACCATGCCATGAACTGTATGTAACTTCTGTAACATAATAAGGCTGTGGGAAAGTGTACGTTCCATCAAGTGAATGAAGGTTAAATACGGTATTAATACTACATCATGCTCTATTAATCCAAATCACAAACATTTGAAAACTCTTGAAATTTAGAATTATACCTTCAATTTTGACACAGTGGATTGAATGCTACATTTTTTTTCTTCAAAAGATGAAGGTTACTATGTGCTTTGTTATAATAATAATTTAGTGTCAGAAATTATTCTAGATTGAAAGGATTTTTGCTGGTGAAACTCCACTCAGGGGATACCCAAATGAGACTCCTTTCATGTCCCCAAGATCTTTTCCCACCAAAGTGGTCCCTATTTATCTACTTGCAATTTTTTGCTTTCAAACTCCTAGGTTGGCAGCAGCTGGGACAGAGACAGGTGCTCAAACCATAAGGCAGTACCTGGGTCTTGAACTGCCGACTTGCTGGGCCTTCCAGTTAACAAGGCAAGCTTCTTAACCACTGAGCCACCACAACCTCTATGTGCTTTGTTGATTAGATGTATTTCGATTTATAACTATTTTAGATCTTGACACCCCTCACTGCGCATCAAAAAAATTGCTACTAGGTGAAAATAACATGATTGTTATGTAATAGGGTGCGCTGATTCCGATTTTGTAATCAGAAATGTTGTAGGATGTCTGGATTGAAAGTTATAGCTGAAAGTCATATGATATTAAAGCCTGTACATGGGTTAATACGTAGCTGTTTGATGACGATTGTGTGCGTGTGTGTTTGTCCATCAGTCAGATTTGGAGGTGACTAGAGAATAGTTAGTGCTAGTGTGGTTCTGTGTTTTATTAATCAGCAGTCGCAGTAACATGTATTTAAGTGATTTCGTATAAGACGATTCGGTAATTCGGTACATGGTGCTTCAGTAAACGAAAAATGAATAGGCGCAGCTGTGTGAATTGTCCAGACTGCTTTTGCACATTTCTGGCAAGTATATGACATCTGACCAATGCAAGAACATGTCCAGAAAGCTACGTATAGCTTACAAACATTACTTCGGATGTGAAATCGGAGATCAAACAAAATCCTGGGCTCCTCATCTCTGTTGCACCGTCTGTTACTCAGGCCTAACCCAGTGGTTAAACGGTAAGCAAAAATTTTGCTGTTTCCATGATTTGGCGGGAGCGGAAAGATCACCATTCAGATTGCTATTTCTGCTTGACCATCATATCCGGGTACAGCAAGAAGAACAAGTCAAAAATCGTGTATCCGGATTGTCAGTCTGCTCTAAAGCCTGTGGCTCATGGTACAGATTACCCAGTACCAATTCCTCCTTTATCCGATGCGATGAACAACAAAGAAAGTGATACTGAAGGTAATGACAGTGACGCTGGAGCTATGGAATATACGAATGATCCCGACAGTGACATTAAAAAGCCACATTTGATCAGCCAAGCTGAATTGGACAACCTGATTCACGATTTGTCCCTGTCGAAAGAAAAGTCTGAACTGTTGGGTTCCAGACTGAAGGAGTGGAACTTACTTGTGATGACAAGAATCACTACATAGTGAAAAATTGGCCACCCAGAAATTTACCTGTAGTCGGACAGCACAACGTTCAACATGTACCTCTTGTGGATCGTAATAAGATTTACCTACCTCCACTCCATATCAAACTGGGTCTTATGAAACAGTTTGTTGCAGTGATGGATAAAACAAATTGTGGTTTTCAGTACCTAAAAGGCAAGTTTGAAAAGATGAAAACTGAGGCAAAATTGAAAGCAGGAGTCTTCGTTGGACCAGAAATACGAAAGTTGATTCGATGTCCACAATTCAGATTGGAGCTCACGGAACGAGAACTAGCAGCTTGGGACGCATTTGTGCTTGTCGTGCACAACTTTCTTGAGAACCACAGAGCAGACAAGTATGCAGAAATTGTGGACAACTTGCTAACAGCCTTCCAGCACCTCGGTTGCCGAATGTCACTAAAGATGCATTTCTTGCATTCGCATCTCACCTTCTTTCCGTCAAATATGAGAGCCGTGAGTGATGAGCATGTGAAAGATTCCACCAGGAGATGTCCACCATGGAAGCAAGATATCAAAGCCATTGTCAATCTTAGTGTAACTAAGGGTCCCTGACTCATTTCAGAGGTAAAAAAAAACATTTATAATTCACTTCTTAATTATAATATTTAGTGTTTTCATCCCAAAGTATGCACATTAATTTCCCTAAAATTTCTCATAATCACTTTTCAACATAGTTAATAGCATTTTCCTTGATAACCTTTACATGTACATAGCTTTTTTTCCTGACATGCCAGAGCAAATCCGACTCCAGTTCTGTATTCAGCACATATGAATTACTATAAGGAACATTATTGCAACCCAGTAGCAGGGGAATTTTTTTTTGTTGCGTAGTGGAATAATTGTTTTTAAATGAGAAAACCTATGCCACTTTAAAAGGATCACAGTATAATTACAAACTGTATTCTACAGAAGGTGCTAAAATATCCACTTGTATTGCTGTGCATGCCATTTCAATTCCATCCAGAACTGACACCATTGTACCCAGTTTTCTACAGTACACCACATTATTATTATTTATTATTTGTTCATATTTCTCCACTGCCCTTCTCACCGAAGTGACTCAGGGCGGTTTACAAGTAATAAAAAACATCACAATAAAACACAAATACTACCTAAAAAACCTCAAATACAAAACTGTCAAAATTAAAATTAAAAAGATTAAAAGCACACCAAATGCTACATCTTACCAGTCTTACTAATTAAAAAGTAAAGGGAGAGAGGGGCTCAAATCATCCAGCATGCTGGGGTCATTATACCTCCCGCACCCCATACCTGCCCCATCAGCCATGTTTTTAGATTCTTCCTAAAGGGCAGCAGCTCCGTCTGGAGACGTAACTCCATTGGCAGGAGGTTCCATAGGGCAGGAGCAGACACAGAGAAGGCCCTCCTTCTAGTGCCAGAGAGATGCGCCTCTCTGGCTGATGTAACAACTAAAGAGCCTCTCTGGTCCGCTCTGGTGAGACAGACAGATGTTCTTGGGGTGAGGTGGTCTCTTAAGTATCCTGGCCCACTACCATGTAGGGCTGTAAAGGTAATAACCAGCACCTTGAATTGCACCCAGAGACATACTGGCAGCCAGTGCAACTCCAGAAGCAGCGGTGAGGCATGTGCATCCTTTAAGGCCCCCCATAGTTAGAAGTCAAGGGATGTTAAGTCAGGAGAATGTGGAGGAAACTCAAAACATACCTCTTCAAAATAGTCTTGCCCTCCTTGAACAACAGCCATGCTGCCACCATTATCTTTGACTGTCCTGCCGGTTGCACTGTGACACAAGCATTAATTCTTTTGAGTGAATGTCATACTTCACTTTGCTACCATAATTCAATTCAGCTTTGAAAAGTAAGACATAGATAACAGATCTTAAAATGTGCATACATTTTCGGCATCCCCTGTATATTTATTTTTATTTATTTATTTATTTATTTAGATTTATTATCCCGCCCCAATCAGGCGAACCTGACTCTAGGCGGCTTACAGAAATTCATAAATTAAAACCTTAAGGTTCATAAATTACTTAAAAAAGAATTAAACGCTGAATTTCCAAAAATCTAAAAGATTTAAAAAGGTTAAAAAGGTTTAAAAAGATTTTAAAAGTTTAAAAGAGTGAGGGAGGGGTGGCTGTCCCATCATATCAGCCACCCAACATGGGACCCCAAATTCCTGGAGCCCCACACCTGCCCTGCCAGCCAGGTTTTTAGGCCCTTCCGAAAGGACAGGAGCTCTGTCTGTAGACGTAACTCAGTTGGCAGGAGGTTCCAAAGGGCCGGGGCGGCCACGGAGAAGGCCCTCCTCCTGGTGCTAGAGAGATGCGCCTCTCTAGCCGATGGAATGATAAGAGAGCCTCTCCGATCCGCCCTGGTGGGACGGACAGATGTCCTTGGGACGATGCGGTCTCTTAAGTATCCTGGCCCACTACCATGTAGGGCTTTAAAGGTAATAACCAGCACCTTGAATTGCACCCGGAGACATACTGGCAACCAGTGCAGCTCCCGAAGCAGTGGTGAGGCACGAGCATAACGCCCGCACCCCATCACTACCCGAGCAGCCGCATTCTGGACCAGCTGCAGCCTCCGAATGGTCACCAAGGGCAGCCCCATGTAGAGCGTATTACAGTAATCAAGTCTGGAGGTGACCAAAGCATGTGTGATCATGAGCAAGGAATCCCGGTCTAGGAGTGGGCGTAGCTGGCGTATTACACGAAGTTGTGCAAAAGCCCTCCTGGCCACGGCTGCCACCTGCTCCTCGAGCAGTAGTCGTGAGTCCAAGAGGACCCCCAGATTACGCACCAGGTCTGTTTGGGGCAAAACTGCCCCATCCAGAACCAAAGATGGTAACTCCCGAGATAGCGCAGGACCCCTTACCCATAGCCACTCAGTCTTGCCGGGATTCAGTTGTAGCCCGTTGTCCCCCATCCAGACCCTGACAGCCTCCAGGCACCTGGATAGGACTTCCACTGCATCAATTGGATCTCCACGGGCTGAGATATACAGCTGGGTGTCATCTGCATATTGGTGATACCTCACCCCGTGGGAACGGATGATCTCACCCAGTGGCTTCATGTAGATGTTAAATAGGAGAGGCGAGAGTACCGAGCCCTGAGGCACCCCATATTGCAGGGGCCTAGGGCTGGACCTCTCGCCTTCCAGCCACACCGACTGGGTCCGGCCCCTCAGAAATGAAGAGAACCAGGCCAGCACAGTGCCCTGGATCCCCAATCCTTGGAGCCTTCCCAGAAGGATACCGTGGTCGACAGTATCGAAAGCCGCTGAGAGGTCAAGAAGAGCCAGGATGGTTGGATGACCTCCATCCCGTTCTCGCCAGAGATCATCCACCAATGCGACCAATGCAGTTTCAGTACCATATCCGGGCCTGAATCCTGACTGGAAAGGGTCCAGATAATCCGCTTCATCCAGGACTTCCTGTAGCTGCCACGCCACTGCCTTCTCCAAGACCTTACCCAAAAAGGGTAGGTTGGATACAGGTCGGTAGTTGGTAAGTACCGTAGGGTCGAGGGATGGCTTTTTCAGGAGGGGACGCACCAAAGCATGTTTTAAGGGTGCTGGAAAAAGCCCCTCCTGCAGAGATGAATTTATAATTGCCTCGACCCAACCGCCTGCCACAGCCTTAGATGCCTTGACTAGCCAGGCAGGGCATGGATCCAATTCACAGGCAGTGGCGCGAACAGATCCAAGAAGCCTGTCCACTTCCTCAGGGCCAACTGGATCGAACTGATCCCAGATAACATGGCCAGACTGTACTCTGGTCAACCCCAGCTCTGTCTCTTCCACGCCGGGATTAAACTTCAAGCGAATCTGAGCGATTTTCTCCGCCAGATAATCAGCAAAAGCCTCAGCCGATCCCTGCCAACCAGGGCCAGACCCCCCTCTTCCCAGGAGGGACCTGGTCACCCGGAACAAGGTCGCTGGGCGATTATCTGCGGAGGCAATAAGGGCGGTGAAATATTGTCGTTTCACCGCCCCCATCGCCACTAGATATCCAGGGATAGATGAAGAGTACATTCATATAACAATTATTCTACATATGCCATGCCTTTCCGTTTGCACCTTTCTTCATAGAACAACTTGGCAACTTAATGTTATTTTCATGCAGCGAATTTTCTCTCCAAGGATTTTCTATCTATTGCTATCAGATTGTTGTTAAAAAATGACTTATCAAAAATAGGATTTCATTGTGTGTGGTGAATTAAATAAGTGATTAGCTATCTGACAATGTGCCCTACAATCCAAGAAAGCTCACACCACATCAGGTTTGAATGTCCTTAAGATTTCACAAAATTGTTTGTTGCTGTGTGGCAGCAGACTAACGTTGCTGTTCAGTCGCATAGTCGATTCCGACCTTTTGCGACCCCATGGGCTATTGCCCACCAGGCACCTCTGTCACCCACCATCATATATCCTTTAAAAATTAGATAGTTTGTAGTATTATGTACAGCAGGTGTTCAGTTAATTCTTTGTTAAATCTGTTACTTACACATTTCTCTTCCAGTAGAAAAAAAAAAGGATTTCAGTGTCTGAACTAAAATATTCTTCTCTTTGATTTAAGGAACTGGTGGATTATTTACGAGTTCACTCCCATAACGCCATGTATGCCACAGCTATGTGCCCTCCTGTAGCAGAACAAATAATAAGAGCAATGAAATCCCTCATGGGACTAGATGGAACCACACAAGGTAGGATATCTAATGAACTGAAGATAGAACGGAAAGCAATGTGATGACAGATTGTGAAAATGGAACATAACTCTTTTATAAAGCATATCATCTTAAGAAATTTGGCATTGTGAATGTAGCTGATCACAGCAAAATACATATAATTTCCTGGCTACATACACTTGCAGGCAGATATTGCTTTCAAACTTCATTTCAGATATAACAACCTCATATTTGTAAGCTATGACTTAGGAAATCAGGAACAAGGGTGAAATCTATTTACTCCTCCTTCATCCTTCTTTTTCCTGGTTTTTTATTATTGAGATAGTATTAAGCCACAGTTTCCTGTGTTCTAGAATTTGTAATTCTAAATAGAATGGAGATGCTGCTTCTTCTTTCATGTCCAGATCAAACTTTGGAATGCCGGAAATTAAGCCACTTTCTTAGCTTTGTCATTGGCCAAAATTAAATCTTCTTTGGTACATGTTTCTGGTAGTAATTGGCAGACCAGCAGGTGAACAAGGTTCAGTGTCTGTCCACATTCACACAGTGTGTTGTTGTCTGCCAGCAGCCCCACTTGAACCCTCATCCTGTTCAGGGCCCTCCAAGTGATGTAGGGGAGGTTGAGTTCCTCAGATATATCCTCCTTTAATGTTATTCTTTGTCCAGTTAGCTCCTTCCTCCATCATCTAATTTGGTTTTGCGTACCCTTGAGAATTTTTGTTCTTACCATAAAGCTTTTCCTGGATCTGAGCTGGTGGACTTGAGGCAAACATCCCTTCAGAGGATGTCGACTTGAGGGTCATTATAATAAATGAATTTTAATCTACTAGGCAAATGATAGCCGACCTTGGCACTCCAGGTGATCTTGGACTTCAATTACCAGAAGTTCACGTCAGTACTCCTGCTGATCAGGGCTTCTGGGAATTGAAGTCGAAGAACCCCTGGAGGGCCAAGGTTGGCCATCACTGTACTAGGCTATTGTACATCCAGCTAGGCCTCTTCTTTCAAAATTCAGCACTTTTCCATGAATGAAACACACTTCCAAAAGAATATGTGTACAGTTCAGGAGGTGCAAAAATATATTTGCATTAATTAGTACAAAAAATGACTTGTGAAAATTTAAAACCGACTAGAACATTCCCTGACCAAGCACAGCTGTTTGTCTCTCCTAATCCATCAAGGTGCTCCATGAAGACCTACTATTGTTCTCTGCAGCAGTGCTTCTCAACATTTATACTTCATCTCCCATAAACTCAAGTTATTAGCCATGGTGGCTGGGGGTGGGGGGATGAAATCCAGAAAAAAAAGTAGAGAACCAGAGGTTGAAAACCTTTATTCTACAGCATGTTTGCCAATTTTTCCAAGATGAAAGAAAGAGTTCTAGACCACTGATGGTGAACCTTGGCACTCCAGGTGTTCTTGGACTTCAATTACCAGAAGCCCAAGTCAGCACTCCTGCTGATCAGGACTTCTGGGAATTGAAGTTCAAGAACATCTGGAGCGTCAAGGTTCACCATCACTGTTCTTGACTATGGGGGTCCTTTCCTGACAAATTTTGCACAGTTTAAAATGTTGTGAACTTCAATTCCCAGAAGCCCTGATCACTTAAGAAGAATTTTAAAAATTACACTTAAGGTTTTTCTCCTCAAGGTTTTTTTTTCTCATGTCTTACTCCAAAGAAACATTTTCTAGAGTTCATGATGTCTCATATTGTATATTAATGCTGTCAAGTTCCAGTTCTAAAAAAATTCTTCTGTCTGTAGGCTTTTAGTTATCATTAAATTTGGTATTAAGACTCAAAATGTATGCATGCACACAGAAGTAAAATAAATGTTTGTTGTAATGCCATTTTGCACGTGCCCCCTGAAATGGACACCTTTCCATAGTCATTGGAATCCTTTGGACAATTATACGTACAGTAAAACCTCATATAACACTAAAACCTGGTTCCACAAGTCTTGGTGTTATATGATTTTTAGTGTTATCTGATGCATGTTAAAATCCTATGGGATCAATAGAGATACATTGTAACCACACAGGCTTTAGCGGTTGTTATCTGAAGCATCCCATAGGATCTTAATGTTATCTGATGCAATTCTTCCCCCCAGATTCCTTAATGTTATGCGATTTTAGTGTTATTCGATACTAATGTTATATGAGGTATTACTGTATCTTTATAGTCAAGCTCACAAATGGGTGCAAAAGTCTGTGGTCAGAAACAATGAGTGAGGAACTTTTTGAAAAAATGCTTTTAACCTCATTAATGTGAAATTGTAGCCATATTTTAGTTTATTTCTTAGATAACAAAGAATAAGCTAAATATTTTGATATTTTGGATATTTAGCCACTTGGATGGATAGGATCAGCATTTTCTCCTTCCTGTTGATTGTGAATGCACACTTATGGGTTCTGCACCTGCGTGGGAGCCATTATCAGAGCTGTAAAGCTAATTGGACAAAGATTTGTAATTAGAACCGCCTACCCGCCCTTGGCGCCATTTCACGTTTCTTTCCCTCAGCTCTCTTTTTTCTGCTGTAGCAGCAGGAACTAAAATCGAGAGCTCATATAATTTTGTCTTGCTTCAAATTGTTCAGAAGCCTCCAATCTTTCCATTTTTTTTCTGGACCAGAAAGGGCTGCCCCCTTTTTGGTCCCTCACGCTGCGGGAGGGTTTTTTCCTCTCCTAGCCATCACAAATAAATAAATATTTTTTTTTCTTCATCTCATTCAGACACCGCTAAATTTTTCTACTCCCAAGGAGGGATTTTTCCCCCCTCTTGGGCCCGTTGCGGCTGACTCGCCCCCCCAGCCAAAATGTGCTATTTTGGTGTTCTTCACCATTGGATAGCCTCTGCAGCTGCCTTCAAGAGGTGCCTCCCCTGCAACAACAAGACCTCAAGCCCGGACAGTAACAATAAGTGTGTAATCTGCTTGAGTGAAGATCATTGATTGATTGATTGATTGATTGATTGATTGATTGATTGATTGGATTTCTATACTGCCCTACTTGGTGCAACCAATTCAGGGCAGTGTACAAAACAAGTAGAATACAATCACCAATACAATACAATAATAGGGCAAAAATACTGTGATGGAGCACCACACAGCAAAACAGCAATAATAATTCAATCAAGCAATAATATAACAGTACAATCCAACAATACAATGTATAGATATAATCCAGCAATATAATATAGCATACAATATAATAACAAGATCATCCTGTCCATACGTGTGCAGCCTGTAAAAAGTTTTCTCGAGTTGCCTTGAAGAACCGTAAGAACCACCTTCAAGTTCACCCGCCCTGGCTCCACAGCCCCTTGACTGTCCTCAGTCGGTACTGGAGACTCAACCTGCGGCTTCCTCCTCCACGACGAACCAGCCAAAGAAAATAACGACAGCTGAACTCTTCCAAAAGAAAAAGGAGGACAAAAAGAAACACAAGACACCCAGACCAGCTAGGCCTTTACTGCCCGCTTTGCCAGCATCAGCCATGTTCCTAACAGCGATTTCTTCATGATCATCGGCCTCTCTGTTGTCTCGGATTGCCTTGCCAGAAAAACCGGGAAGCATTCTTCTGCATCAGGACACCCCACCAACACTTCCACCCAGGGTGGCTTCGCTCCAATCAACCAAAAGGCAAGGTGAGATGAATTAATTCTAACACCTCCCTTTCTTTAAGAGTCGTGTACTATGCTGCAGCCATGGGCGGATATAATGTGAAACTCTGGGGAAAAGTCAAGTCCTTCCTAGACAAACTGCCCATGGAGCTCGTCTCAGAGCTTGAGACTTTGGCCAAGTCTCTTTAGCATGAACCTCGGACAACAGCAAATAAGTACCTCTCACCATGTGACTCGGAAGCCAAGTCTATTGCTGTGGCTATCCAGATCCGCCGTCATTCTTGGCTCAGATTGGCAGATTTCCAGGAAGACACCAAGAAGCTTTTGTTCGATGGACAGGGACTCTTTGCGACCAAAACAGATAATAGCCTCAATGAGGTACACAGAAACATTACAACATCCATTAAGCTCCACTTGGGCACCTGCAGTTCCTACCGTTGCTGGACTGGTCATATTTTTGGCAATCAACAGGATTACCAACGCTGTCAACAATTCAAGCTACAAGAATCTACCAGGCAGAACTTTTACAAACCTAGGAAGCAGTACAATTGACCACATTACCAGCCGCAACAACAGGGCAGCAAACACATGGATTAGAGGCAAAAACAACATTTTTTTTGTATTTGTATTTGTATTTCGACTTCTGTGTCGCCCCACTCGCACAGAGACTCTGGGCAAATTTGACTCTGTCTGGGCACATTCGTACAAAGAAGTTCCACATGGTCACACTGCAGACCGTTCTTCCCCTCATCAACAAGGGAGAATGGTTTACAGTGATTGACCTGAAGGATGTGTATTTTCATCTGCAAAGATCATCTCAGGTTCCTCCATTTCCAAGTAGGAGAACAAATTTTCCAGTACACTTGTCTTCCGTTCAGTCTGTCCACCGCGCTGAAAGTTTTCACAAAATATATGGCTCTGGTAGCAGCGCATCTTGGCATACAAGGCATTCAAGTGTTCCCCTACATAGATGATTGGTTGATTTGCTCTCTGTCAAGGGAACAAGCCCTAGAGGACATACATTACACTCTCAACACCATGGAGGATAAATTTCAAAAAAATCCTAACTAGAACCATGTCAAAGGATGGACTATATAGGAGAGGTCCTAGACTCCATCATCACCAGAGCTTATGCTCCAACCCAGAGACTCTTGGCCAAAAAGGAAATGGTGCATGTCACAGAGTCAAAGTCAAGATGGCACAGAGATTGCTCAGCCTTATGGCCTCCACCACTGCCATCATCCCAAACACAAAGTTGAAAATGAGACCCCTACAAGCATAGTTTCTCTACCATGGATGTCAGGAGGGCATTACTTTTCTATACAAAAAGGACTGCTGACTTCAGGACAACAAACCGGCTGTTCTTGGCCTATGGGAGCAAGTCAAAAGGTCAACCTCTCTTCTCAGAAGTTATCCAATTAGATCTGCGAGACCGTACATTTGGCTTATCGCCTAGCTGCAAAAGCCCCTCCTCCACACGTCAAGGCTCACTCAGCAAGATCCATGACAACCTTTTTTTTTTTAATTTTATTAGGTATATAAGACATTACAAATCAAGAAGAGAAAAAAATATACATAAGACAAAAACATTACATAACTCTAGAATATATATAAAGAAAAATATGAAAAAGAAGATAGAAATTCACATAAACAACAATTCTACATTGGTGTCATCAATCAAGTGTTATTGTCTCGTTATAAACCAAAATTTGAATCTTCAAGTTATAACCTATTTCTCCACATACCTCTTCATAACCAATATATGTTATTCACTAACTCTACTATCCTTTTTAACTTTAAAACCACCCTTGTGATATATACATTGTCCGGGGATTTATGTTTCCTTATATTTTCCAGAAGTCGTTTTGCTCAGATGCAGGGGGTATGCCTTTGTTCTTAACTATTGCATATTCTATGAAAGGTTTCCAAATCCTCCAAAAATTGTTACCAGTTACTTTACCCTTTTTAAAATTTATCTCCCAGGTGAGCTTTTCATTGAGTGCCAAGTCCCACATTTCCTTATACCAGTCCCTTCTTTTTAACTTTTCATTATTTTTCCATTTTCTCGCTATACATTGTCTGGCCGCCGATAACATTATTGTTATCAGTTCCTTGTTATCTTTGCTCATTTTATATTTGTCCACCTCATTTAACAAAACTATATTTGGCCCCAGTTCAAACTGCAAATCCAATATATCCTTGATATCCTCCTCAATTTTTCCCCAAAAGTCTTTCAAAACGTCACAAGACCACCACATATGCTCATATGTACCTCTAACTTTTTTACATCTCCAGCATTTTTCACTCAAATCTTTGTACATTAGATGCAGTCTCACTGGGGTTCTATACCATCTCCAGATTAGTTTATAATTGTGTTCCTTCACTCTTACCGACATAGATCTCATAATACGTCTTCTCCACATTTTTCCCCATGTTTTCTCAGTGATTATTGTGTTCAATTCCTGTTCCCAGCTATCTTTCAATACTTGTTGAGCCTTCCCCCCTTTATTTAAAATTTTGTATATTTGACTGACTATCCCTTTTAAACCTATGTCTCCTTTTCTTAATTTGACCAGCAATGTTTCAAATTCTGTAAGCTCCCTGTCTGAGCCCATTTCCAAAAAAAAATCTCTTATTCCAATTATTCATCTGGAGGACTTTGAACCAATCCAATTCCAGTTGCCGGTAAAGCTCATTTCTTCCCTCTAGATCCCTACAAATTTTGATCCAATCTTTCAACAAAGAGACCCAATTTTCTATTAAGATATCCTTAATCCTGCCGTCTATTTTCATCGGTAAATTATTAAAATCTTCTAATTCTGTAACCATTGAGATCTCTGGAATAAGATCCTTTCTTGCTTTGTTCCATTCCTCTATTGTTGCTCTTATCATCTTACCCTGTATTCTCATTTTTTTATCCTTATCCCCGCATAAAAACAATGCCTTCCCTTTCCTAGAAAACTCTTTTGAGTCTAATTTTCCCCATATTGGCTCTTCTCTAATTAATAATTTAATGACATTTCGTAATTGAAAAGCTCTGTAATACTTACTAATATTCGGGATACCCAATCCCCCTTCTTTTTGTGATATGTACCACAGCATCTTAGGTATTCTAGCTCCTCGTTTCCCATTACAGAATCTGTTTATAGTGTTTTGATACCTTTTCAATTCTTTATCTGTATGCTTTATTGGCAGGGCATCAAATAAAAAGTTTAATTTAGGTAACAACATCATTTTACACATTGCAACCCTGCCAAACCACGATAGATTCAACTTATTATACTGTGTTATTTTCTTATCTATCTCTTTCATTTGTTTACCATAATTCAATTCTTTAAGTTCCCCAGTTTTTCTAGCAAGTATTACCCCTAAGTATCTTAATTTATGTGGGGTTTGAATATTAAATTTTTGCTTTATTTCTTCTTCATCCTTCTTACTCCCATTGATTAAGATCAGCTCGGATTTACCCCAGTTCACCCTTAATCCTGTTATTTCCTCAAAGGTTTTCAAATGTTTGTTAATCTTTGGAATTACTTGTTTTGGTTGTTTAATCGTGAGTAATGTGTCGTCGGCGTATAAACTTATTTTATTCCCTTCAATTCCAAATATACCTTTATCTTGCCGAATTAAGTTCGCCAATATTTCCATAGCCAATACAAATAGTGAGGGTGACAAAGGACATCCCTGCCGAGTTCCGGCCTCCAATTTTATTTCTCCTGTATAACTATCATTAAATTTCACTATCGCTGTCCCCTGTTTATATAAGTTCTTAATAACTTTTTGAAATTTATCACCAAATCCATATAGTCTGATAACCTCATGTACCAACTACCGTCCAGTGTCCAACCTACCTTTCTTAGGTAAGGTTTTGGAAAAGGCTGTGGTGCAGCAGTTGCAGGAGGTCCTGGATGAAGCGGATTATCTGGACCCGTTTCAGTCAGGATTCAGGCCCGGATATGGTACTGAGACCGCACTAGTCGCTTTGGTGGATGATCTCTGGAGAGAGCGGGACGGAGGGGAGCCATCTGTCCTTGCTCTTCTCGATCTCACAGCGGCTTTTGATACGGTCGATCATGGCATCCTTCTGGGAAGGCTCCAGGGTCTGGGGATCCAGGGCACGGTGCTGTCCTGGTTTTCCTCATTCCTGAGCGGCAGGACCCAGTCGGTGTGCCTGGAGAAGGAGAAGTCCAGCCCTAGGCCCCTGCTTTACGGGGTGTCTCAGGGTTCGGTACTCTCTCCTCTCCTGTTTAACATCTATATGAAGCCGCTGGGTGAGATCATCCGTTCCCACGGGGTAAGGTATCATCAATATGCTGATGATACCCAGTTATACATCTCTGCCCGTGGGGACCCAAGCGGTGCGGTGGAAGTCCTCTCCAGGTGTCTGAAGGCTGTAAAGGTCTGGATGGGGGACAACGGGCTACAGCTAAATCCCGGCAAGACTGAGTGGCTGTGGGTAAGGGGTCCTGTGTTAACAAAGGAGCTTCCACCTTTGGTTCTGGATGGGGCAGTCCTACCCCAAACAGACCGGTGCGTAATCTGGGGGTCCTCCTGGACTCACGGCTACTGTTCGAAGAACAGGTGACAGCCGTGGCCAGGAGGGCTTTTGCACAACTTCGTGTAATTCACCAGTTACGCCCCCTCCTAGACCGGGATGCCCTGCTTATAGTCACACATGCGTTGGTCACCTCCAGACTTGATTATTGTAATGTGCTCTACATGGGGCTGCCCCTGATGACCATCCGGAGACTCCAGCTGGTCCAGAATGCGGCGGCACGGGTAGTGGTGGGGTGTGGGCATTATGCTCATGCTTCGCCGCTACTCCAGGAGCTGCACTGGTTGCCAGTATGTCTCCGGGTGCAATTCAAGGTGCTGGTTATTACCTTTAAAGCCCTATATGGTAGTGGGCCAGGATACCTAAGAGACCGCGTCACCCCAAGAACATCTGTCCGGCCCACCAGGGCGGATCGGAGAGGCTCCCTTGTTATTCCCTCGGCGAGAAAGGCGCACCTCGCCTGTACTAGGAGGAGAGCCTTCTCCGTGTCCGCCCCGGCCCTCTGGAACCTCCTGCCCACCGAACTGCGCCTTCAGACAGAGCTCCTGCCCTTCCGAAAGGGTTTAAAAACCTGGCTGGCAGGACAGGTTTGGGGACCCGGGAACATGGGTTCCCATACCAAATGGCTCATATAAGGACTGCCCCCCTGGGTTGGATTCTGGGAACATTGGAATATAGCCCTGTGTTGTTTTTAACTTTTGATGGTTTTAACTCTGACGTTTTAGTGTTGGGTTTTATTTTTGTTTTTATTTTGGATGTAAGCCGCCCAGAGTCGGGTTCTCCCGATTGGGGCGGGGTATTAAATTTAATAAATAATAATAATAATAATAATAATTGTATCCCATTGCAGGGAGTCAAATGCTTTAAATATATCCAGGGCTAAAAAACCTACTTTATCCTTTTGCTTTTCAGCTATATCCAATAAGTCCACTACCCTCCTAGTAAGGTCTGACATATACCTACCCTTTACAAACCCTGCTTGATCGTCTCTTATATATTTGGCTATGAAACTATTTAGCCTGGTCACCATTATTGTAGAAAATTTTTTGGCATCTTGGTTAATTAAGGATATCGGCCTATATGATTCTATTTTCTGTAAATCCTTTCCTGGCTTAGGGATTAATGCAATGATAGATCTATTCCAAGATTCCGGTGTTGCTTCTCCCTCTAGTATCCTATTAAATAACTTGTGTAGTCTCGGAACAATCCAAGGCTTGAAATCCTTATAGAATTCCGCAGGAAGCCCATCTTCTCCTGGTGCTTTGTCCAATTTTAATTTCTTAATTACTTCCTCAATTTCTTTTACCGATATTTGTTCCTCCATCCTATTTCTATGTTCTTCTGTTAATAATGTTATATTGTACTTTTGAAAGTATTCCTCCAATTTGCCCAAGTTTACCTGTTTCTTTGAATATAAATCTTTATAAAAACCCTCTATTATTTCTGCTTTCTCTTTCCTTTTATTACACCTCTTTCCCTTCCCATCAAGCAGAACTCCTACCTGGCCTTTATTCTTTTTATCCCTCGCTGCTTTTGCCAGTAACTTAGAATTTTTATTACTATACTCAAAGTATTCTCTTTTTAAAAATATCAGATCTTTTTTTACCTTTTCCGTATCCTGGGCTTCTAGTTCTTTCTTTGTTTTCTGTATCTGTTGTAATACCCACTTATCTTTACCCCTTATGTATTTCCGATGAAGTTGTTTCAATTGTGTTTCCAATTCCTGAGTTCTATTAATGTTCCATTTCTTTTTCCAACTACTTAATTTTATAGATTCTCCTCTAAAAATCGCTTTCATTGTGTCCCATACCACTCCAGAGCTGACCTCTTTATTATCATTCCATATCCAATATTCATCCCATTTCTCCATTATTTGTTTTTTCGTGCTCTCCTCTTTATATAATTTTGAATCATATCTCCAAATATATTTTTTCCTATTGCTTTCATCCAATTTTATATCTATACTTATTTTAGCATGATCTGATTCTCTAAATGTACCTATTTTAATATCCTCTATTGTTTTCAATAAGCCTTGTGTGACAAATATATAATCAATCCTTGAATACATGTCATAAACTTGAGAATAATAAGTGTAATTTTCATTGGTCATTATCAACTAGACACCAGATCCATCGCTGACACCAGGATTGGCCACTCTGTCTTGACGGCAGGTCTCCAAGCATCTTCCTTTTTGATGACCTGGCGCCCTTAAACTGCCCCTTCACACCACATCTCTTTCCACATCTCGTCTTCACTATCAGTTGCCCACCATCCAAGTAAGTGAGTTTGCTAATCTCCCATAAGGGTGCATTCACAAACAACACAAAGGAGAAAGACAGGTTGCACTTACCAGTAACTGTCATTCTTTGAGTATATTGTTTGTGAATTCACACTACCCACATGTCCTCCCCTCATACAGCTGCACTGACAAGATGCTCCTATTCTTGTCCAGTGTACAGCTTTAGTATGAACTGAGGGAAAGAAGTGTAAAATGGTGCCAAGGGCAGGTGGAGATAGTGGGCGGTCCAAATTACAAATCTTTATCCAATTAGCTTTACAGCTCCGATAACTGCTCCTGCGCAGGCGTAGAACCCATAAGTGTGAATTCACAAACAGTACAAAGGAGAACGACAATCACTGGTAAGTACAACTAGTAGATTTCAATCTTGAAATCTACTAGGCAGTATATTTCAATGCCCAGTGCCATGTTTAGTAGAGTTTCTTACAAGTGAGACAGGAGGTACCCAGCTAGTTTATACTAGTTCCTAATAGCCACCAAAAGCTGGCATAATGTGAAGCAAGTATAAATGTGTATTAATGAAGAATGAGGACTGTGAAGTAATAGTACAAATGAAATGTTGTGCTTCAGTGCAGTAGCAATGAATCATGTAGAACTATACATCCTTTAAAGTAGAACTAAGGATTATATGTTTCATCCAATGATAAATAAAACTTGCAATGTATATAGTTAAATTTTATGGAGTGCATTGGAGCTGTATTTCTAAATAGGTTCTTGCCAATGGGGGGCAATATTGTACTGTACTTTTCAAGATCTTAGTACCTCTTTAAGCTAACATTAAAATACAGCAGTTAGTCTTTAAGGTGCCAGAATGTTTTTGTCTTGTTTAGTTTAGTCACTGATATGCTTGCACAGACCAGCACAGATACCACTTCAAAAATTTCACGTTTTAACTTTGCTTGTCAATGTCTTAAACCTCTTTGTATGTTAATCTGTGGGAATTTTTTGTGTGTGTAAATACAGAAAAAGAGAGAAAACCCACACTCAGTTATTGCTGAATCTTAAAACCATTGTTGAAATTTAAGGAGCATAACAGAATAGTTTCAGCAACTTTAACCCCATTAGTGTGTGAATATTACTATGTATAGTTAAGATCTACAATCAGTGACTGTCAAGAAAAAAGATACAGTTGTATCTCGCTTAAAGAGCATAATGCGTTCCACAGGATTGCTCTTTAAGCGAGTTTGCTCTTTAAGTGAAACACCATTGTAAATAACCAATTGGGGGGGAGGGAATTGCAACCCCCGATTTATTTGTTAAGCGACTTTTTGGTTGGTTTTATTTGTTAAGCGAAGCAAACATTCAGAGAAAATTCTGCTTTTTAAGCGAGGCGCTCTTTATGCGAGGTTTGACTGTACAGTATTTTGAATGTGTCTTTAGTGCTCTGACTTCTTTTTGGATTGGCTCATCAAGGTATCTTGACCTGATGGTTGGAAAATGCCTAATTTACTAGTTATATTGTATAATCAAGCTCCTCTGGTGGATTAGTGGTTAAGACGCTGAGCTGGAGACTGGAAGGTTGGGTTTTGATACCCGAGAGCTGCACTTGGGGACACGAAAGGAGCCTCATTCAGGCATCTCCTGAGTGGAGGTTGTCAAGCAATAATCCTTTCAACCCAGGGTAATCTCTGACATGAAATTATTATTATCAATCTGTTACCGTACTTTTAGGACCATAAGCCGCACCGAACCATAAGCCGCACCCAGTTTTTAGAGTGTTTTAATACATTTTTAGAGTTTTCACCGCACGTGATCGGCACTCTAAAACTCCAAAAATGCTTTAAAAACTCTAAAAACTGAGTGCACGATCGGCGGTTGGGTTGGGGGAACCAGCGTGTGTGCCTGTTCCTCCCCACAACACAAGTGCCGATCGTGCAATTTGATCCATTGGCGCTTGGGTTGTGGGGAGGAATGGGTTCACACATCTGTCCCCCCCTAACGCAAGCGCCATGGATCAAAGTGCACGATTGGCGCTTGGGTTGCAGGGGATGGGCCCCTGCACCCGTTCCTCCCCCCAAACCAAGTGCAGATCAATTACAGTGCGTGGTCAGCGCTTGGGTTGTGGGGGATGGGCACGCACGCCCATTCCCCCACAACCCAAGCATCGATTTATCACAGTTCTGATTGGCGCTTGGGTTGCAGGAAGGAATGGGTGCACACACCCATTCTTCCCCACATTCCAAGCGCCAGTTGATCCCACAAGCCAGACGCCAATTCCACACTGCCATCGGTGCTTGGCTTGTAGGGAAGAACAGGTGATCAGCCAGTCCCCCCCCCCCCCAGCCAAGCACCAATCATGCATTGGGGTCAGTCGGTGCTTGGCTTGTGGGGGGGAACCAGCTGATCACCCGTCCACTCCACAAGCCAAGCGCTGATGTCTTCAGTGCTTGGCTTGTGGAGAGGAATGGGTGATCAGCCATCCCCCTCCCCCCAAGCCAAGCGCTGAAGGCAGCACACGATTGTCGCTTGCTTGTGGGGGAAACGGGTGATCACCTGTTCCCCTCCCCACAAGCCAAGCACCAGTAGCACGCTGCCTTCGGCGCTTGGCTTGTGGGGAGGAACGGGTGATCATGCAGTTCCCCACACAAGCCAAGCACCAATGGCAGCGCGGGATTGTTGCTTGGCTTGTGAGGGAGATGGGTGATCACCCGCTCCCCTCCCCACAAGCCAAACGCCGATGGCAGCGTGCAATTGGCGCTTGGCTTGTGTGTGTGGGAAACCAGCTGATCACCCATTCCCCCCCCCCCCACACACACACACACACAACCCAAGTGCCGATAGCACACTGCCTTCGGCGCTTGGCTTGTGGGGAGGAACAGGTGATCAGCTGGTTTCCCACACACACAAGCCAAGTGCTAAAGGCAGCGCGCGCTTGACGCTTGGCTTGTGTGGAGGAAACGGGTGATCAGCTGGTTCCCCACACACACACACACAAGCCAAGTGCCGATGGCAGCGCACGATCGGCATTTGGCTTGGGTTGTTTTGGACCTCAACATTCTTTTATAAAGAAAATAGATCAGTTGGGGTTTTTAGAATTTATAACACTATAAGTTGCGTTAGCACTACTGTGGAAAATGTGGCATAACATGTCTTCTGTTGAATCTGCATCTTTTACAATTAGGACTCCCATATCCATCTGCCTCTAATGTCATGGCCAAAAGTGTGGGATGACAGTATTCATCAGCACCTAGAGATCCAGCCCTGAACTTAAGATTATGATCTAAACCAGGGATGGCGAACTTGGCACTCTAGCTGTTCTTGAACTTCAGTTCCCAGAAGCCTTGATTAGCAGGTGTTCTGACTTGGGTTTCTGGTAATTGAAGTCAAAGAACACCTGGAGTGCCAAGGGTGGCTATCACTGATCTAAACAGTAAGTCATGAATCCAGTTGATACAGCTAGAGTAAAATCATAGAATCAGTGGGGTTTACATCAGTGTTGATTTCCATTAAACAATTAATTTGCTTGGTTTATTCTATTAAATGAATGTAGGCCAAAGTATGGGCACAATCTTATCTTCATGTTAAAAATGACTGAAGTGGGTTTGGATAAGGAATAAATAAACCTCTTGTGCTGGTACAAATGCCATTAGGCCAGCCTAATTCCTCATGCTGGCTGCTAGCTGCTCATTGATAGCTGTCAACTCAGTTTCCATGGAGGTTGTGCTGGGCTTGAGGTTTTAAAAATTTTTACCCATAGGTCAGCTGAAGTCCCTCCCTTCTTGGGCTAGGATGGGTTTGGACACATAGCCTCAACCAACCTGAAGTCAGTCTAGCTAGGATTGTGCCCTGTGTTGTTGTTGTTTAGTGCAGGAGTTCCCTCTATTCACTGGTGCAGCAGAAGTTTAGGTTGGGCCAGTACATTAATTAAAAGCCTAACTATCTGTACATTTTGTCTGCTTGTCAAGATAGAATAGTTATTCTCAAAGATATTCTACTTGTTGGAGTTTGGGCAAAATTTAGGCATCATATTTGTCATATTTTGAGATTAATGATTAATTTTAAAAATGAAGCAGGCAAAGTAAACAAGTCCATTAAAGCCTTTTCTTTGGCAGCCACTCTAAAAACCCTACCTGACTAGATTTTGCTTGCCAATAGAAGGGATTCCTGCAGTAATGGGATGTAACAGGTTCACACCAGTTTGCCAGAACCGGTAGTAACTTTCCCCAGTGTCCCCGAGAACCGGTAGCAGCTTTTGCACCTTCGGGGCTTACCTTTTTAGTGGTTCCCCCACTGTGCATGCGCGCCAAGCACTTGGTGTGCATGCACGCCTACAGTGCTTGGTGCGTATGCATGGCCTCCTTGCAGTCCTCCCAAGCTGGGAGGAGGAAGAGAAGCTGCTAGCCTGAAGCTCCCTATAGCCTGCTCCCCAGAGTAAGTGACTCACCTTTGGATGTGGTGTGTCTGTGTGTATTTAAATGTGTATTTAATACCTTTACCTATACTGATGTACTACCACAGTTCCTAAAAAGGCCTGGCAGCCTGGCTTGGGGTTTTTAAGCAAAGTCTTGGAGTTACCTCATCAATAAGCTACACCTGTGCTGTTCCAATTGCTATTCCAGTTGGAGAACCCTTAAGGAGGTACAGCTGTTTTACATTTACATTAAGGCATATTATCCTAGAGAACCGGTACGATGACCATCTCCATCTTGCAACATGGTGCTGCCCAGGCACTTATACTAACAGGTAAGTGACAGGTTTGTGTTTGGGTGGCTGGGTGTATTTTAATGTAATATTTATTTATTTATTTATTTATTTTGTGGGTGGGTGTTTTGAGGTGTCTGTGTGTGCTTATTTTTATTTTATTTTATTATTATTATTTTATTTTTTCCTTTGTCCCCGCCAATGACATCATGATGTCATGATGTCAGCTCCGCCCACACTGTGATGACATCACGGTGGGGTAGTAAAATTTTTGACATCACACCACTGGATTCCTGGTGTCTTTTGAAAGAAGAGTTCTACATCCTAGAAACAGTTACAAGTTCACCTGGCATGGCTGTGAGTGTGGTGGGATCAAGTGAAAGCTCAGACAAACACCCCCCCCAAAAAAAAAAAAATCTTAAAACCTGAGGACACTCATGTAAGGAGATGTGGTAGTGTAAATAGCTTGCCCTGAAGTGATTTAGGACTCTACAGGTCAATCCCAGCCCTTTGAATTGGACCCAGAAAAGAGTAGGCAATGAAGCTGTTATAACAATGAGTTTTAGTTGGCCTTCTGGCTGTAGTTCATTGGACCTTCTGAAGTTTCCAGAGAAAATCCCACTTAGCGCAATGATCCACACAGAATGTGGCTATGGCTATAACCTCTGCTTTTTCTTCAGATGATGTAACTCTCACACTAGCTTTAACTATGCAAATGTGTCCCAGTAACTGCCACAAACTGAACACAGCTAAATTCAGGAATCCACCAGAGCTCCAAACCTGAGCTTCTAGAGAAATTGTAATCCTGTGTAACATAGGTCAGATCCCTGTTCCCTGATCAGTCTTTCACTTAATCATCAGCATGTGTGTCTTGTTTAGTTTAGTTTGTGCACCTTTGTCCAAACCATTACTGACAGTGGTTCAGAGCTGAAGCAGCTTATTCAGGTTTAGATGAAAAGCAGGTACATACAGTAAAACCTGGTAACGAAAATAATTGGTTCTGCGGGACATTTCATTAAAACAGTTTTTCGTTATATGATGCATGCTTCATATAACGAAAATCATTATGGGATGCATCATACAATAAAAATCTCTCCCATAGAGATTTTTGTTGTACAATTTTCCCCATAGAGATGCATTGCATCGTACACTAGAACATCGGATAACGTTATGACTTGGTTCCACAAGTCATGACGTTATCCGTTTTTTTGCGTTGTCCGATGCATGCATCGAACAATGCTAAAAAAAGCCCTGAATTCAGGGACCCCACTGGACTCTTAGTGCGCTAGCTAAGAGTCCAGTGGGGTCCGGAGAAGAGGCACCCGCTGGCGCACCTTCTTGCACGCAAGCGGGCACCTCTTCTCCAGAGTCCCCACTGGATTCTTAGCTCTCGCTAAGACTCCGGTGGGGTCTGGAGAAGAGGCACTCACATGCACACGAGAAGGCGTGCAAGCATGCACCTCTTCTGCCGACCCATAGGGTCGGCAGAAGAGGCGCACGCTTGCACGCGAGAAGGGGGTTGCGCGCCCAGGCAAGGTATCATATAGCCTCAGAAGTACTGTAAATAGTCATATTTTTCTTTTCCTTCTGTTTAAAAACTATTTTAAAAGTTAGTTAAAACATTTGTTCACTGCTTTTTCTCCCTTTCCCACCTCACTTTGAATGACAGCTAAGTCCCAAAGTTTTATGGTCTTATCTCTAGTGAAGAGTTTAATGAACGAACAAAAAACTGTGTCCTTCAGATACACTGGTTCTAGGCCATGCAAAGGAAATCCTAAGTTTTTATTTTAGTTTTTTTGAGGTTCTCTTCAAAGCATTCTGGAAGATCTTTCAGCAGCTGAAAAAAATGTGTTCCAAAAGGTAATTGAATCAATGCTCTCTAAATCAGATAAAGTTTTCAAATTGTCTTTTAATATAGCTCCACATGTAATGTATTCCAGTAATCCTCTCACAATATTACCATTTACAGAGAACAGTGGTCAGATCAGTACTTCAAGTGAGGCATTCTAGTTGGACATATTAAACAAATTCATGAGAAGCACTTTTTCTCACCAGTGCTACTTGGGCATTTAAAATTGGATCTAAAGCTTGTTAATCCTTCTAATGTAACTGGCTTTAAACATTAGTTTAAAACAGACAGACCTGGCATGTATGAAATGGAAAAATGCAGCAGACCATCACCAATATACTGAAGCCACATCATCCCCAGTCCATCTGAGTGGAGCGGATATTTCCATTTACATGTGCTGTGCTTAGCAATGTACAAACCAAGAGAACCAGCAGCCTTCTGATTTTGATACTTTCCAAATGAATGCTATGTACATGTTCCTGTTTTCTGTAATTGAGAACTTATGATATTAAGTCATTCTGATTATGAGTAGAAAACTGAATGCAGTTTCTTAGAGTGGGGAAAGGGTATGGTAGTATTTTGAGAAAGTAATTGGAACTGGAATTTGTTTGTGTCACCAGTATTATGCCTGATGAAGTGGACTTGATCCACAAAAGCTCATATTTAAATAGAGTCAAACCTCGCATAAAGAGCACCTCGCTTAAAGAGTAACTCGCTTAAAGAGCAGTCCTGTGGAACACATTATGCTCTTTAAGTGAGGTACAACGGTACAGGAATTTGTCTTTAAGATGCCACAACTTTTGTTTTGTTTGCTCTCCGCAATACTATTTTGGCCTTTAAAGTTAGGACTATTTTGTCCTTTAAAGGGTTTTTTTTTTGTAAATCGGTGTCCCGATTTACGCAAATAATCTGACTTACAAAAGGGGTTTGTGTTGATTTTTACAGCTCAAAATGGCGCTGTCGCCATTTTGTTATCTAAAATTCAAATTTTTAGTGCTCAAAAGGGTGGTGCCACCATTTTGAGTGATAAAAATCCACCCGCACCACCTCACCGAAAGTCTAAAGAAATCACTTACCTTGGTGTCAGTGGAGGCGGCAGTGATTGCAGCCCTTTTGTGGGGCTCCGGTCTGGCTGGGGACAAGCTCCGGCATCAAACCACTCCCTTCCCCTCTTCATGCAAGGCTTCTCTGAGCTTCCGGTTCCCTCCAGAGTCTCATGGAAGCCTTGGACAAAGAAGGCGAATGGAGGAGTTTACTGGCGAAGCTTCATCGCCCCTGCCACCTCTGGAAAGCTCTGGGAAAGGGATCCCCTCGGACCCCACCATTCTCCGAAGATCTGAGCCTTCACTGAGACCAAAAAAAAAGGGGGGGGGCTTCTTGGGTTCCAACAAAGGCAATGGGCTACGCAGAAAGTCCCCAGCCCTTGTGTAGCCTGTGGAGCAGGCAGATGGGCCAGCGACAGCAGCAGAAACAGCCATGGAGACATCGTAAAAAAATGTCCCTGTGGCTATTTCTGCTGCTATCCCTGGCCCACCTGCAGGCTCTGCAAGGGTCGGGGGGAAAGATCCTCTTAGTCCCTGCCATTCTACAAAGCCCAGAGCCTTCTGAAAATGCCCCCTCTTTTTCCCCCAGTCGCAGCAAAGGCCCCGGGCTACACAGAAAGTTGCAGACTGAAGGAACCTTTCAAATGGAGGAAGGTCCCCCTCATTACCCCAGAAAGGGCTTTCCCTTCCTCCACTCGTAAAGTCCTTTTTGGGATAGGGAGAGGAAGGGTCCCCCTCGCTACCCCAGAAAGGACTTTACGAATGGAGGGAAAGCCCTTTCTGGGGTGGGGTGAGGAAGGGTTTAATGCATCCCTATGGTGGTGCATTGAGTTGCCAAAAAAAATCAAGTTATGAAAGAGGCCAGGGAACAGATTTTTCCCCCCCGAAACTCAGAGTTTTACTGTATTTATCTCTCTGGCCTTGCTCAGCTGGGTCAACCTCTTCTGGAAGTCTTGTTCTGTGGAGGCCTCATCCTACCTAACATGTTCTTCCTTCTGTGAATAGGGCCTAAGTGTCCCATGGGAGACATACACACCCCTGTACACCACCTCCTTCTCACAGTAGCCTCTGTATAAGGTTATTCCTGCCATAGTTGTGTGTTACTGAAGCTTTAATTTTAAGAGTTTTCACCACTCATGTTGTGATTTATTTATTTGCTTTTCTCTTGTGCTTTCCCCAAAAAGTAAGATGTAGAGTAAGGTCTAGTCGTCCATCAATGACAAAGTATATAGTTCAGGTTGATCTCTGATGTATGAAAGCACCTAAAAAATCTGTACAAATTCTGTAAGAGTTGAAGAATGAAAAGCAAAATGTGCCACCTACAAAAGCTGCATATTCAAAACCTGGCTTAGGAAAAACAATCCAACCATTTTTAACCCCATACCAAGCTCTTGTAGAATTACCTTGATTTAATGTTGGGGAATTCTGAGTCTGTAATTGTGTTCAGACACTGAGGTTTTTCCAAAGTACCTATCACCATAATATCTGTTCTTGTGTGTTAAAATAGCTCAGCAAAACACACATGATGGTAAAGGAGTGGGCATGCAAGTGTGTGGTCTTTGACCACAAAACACATAATCAGACATGAGGGAAAAATTGTGAAGCTTCTTAAGGAATTGCTTTTACTCTCTCACCCACTGGGAGCAGTTCCCTTTTTTGTTCAGTCCTTGTCTCCTTCAAGCTATTACAGTGCACAATACCTAAACAAACTTTGGAGAGAATTCTTTCACACCCGTTCATAACATTATTGGTCTTTGTGGGATATAGTAGTACACTAGTACATTGGATAACGATGAGACTTGGTTCCACAAGTCTCGTTGTTATCCGTTTTTTAACGTTGTGCACAACGTTAAAAAAAGCCCTGTTTCCCTGGAGGCTGCAGCAAGCCAGAATGTCAGGATTTGAATCCTGATGTTTTGGCTTGCTGCAGCCTCCAGGCAGGTGGGGGAACTTTGAAAACAGCTTGGATCGGGTCTTCCGACCTCCCTGGAGCCGGCAAGGGGGTCAGGGAGCCGGACTTTTTTTTACCCATCTCGGGTTCCCTGACCCCCATGCCGGCTCCAGGGAGGTCGGAAGACCCGATCCAAGCTGTTTCCAAAGTTCCCCCCACCCTCCTGGAGGCTATAACAAGCCAAAATGTCAGGATTCAAATCCTGATGTTTTGGCTTGTTATAGCCTTCAGCTGGTTGGGGGAACTTCAAAATTAGCGCGCATCGAGTCTCCCGACCTCCCTAGAGCCAATGCACACTATTTTTGAAGTTCCCCCACCCTCCTGGAGGCTGCAACAAGCCAAAACGTCAGGATTCGAATCCTGTCGTTTTGGCTTGTTACAGCCTCTAGGGAGGTGGGGGAAGCCCAGAAACAGCTTATTTATTTATTTATTTATTTATTTATTTATTTATTTATTTATATATTTGGATTTATATCACCCCCCACTCGCCGTGGCGACTCAGGGCGGTTTACAATCAGGAAAAAACAAAACAACAATAACACACACACACACACACACAATACAAACAACTAAAATCCATTCCTCCTTCCGGCCAGAGGACGTTAGTCTTTTCCTTCCCTGGGCAGATAAGGTCCAGGATTAGGAAATGGGAGCTTCCATCTAAAAACCTTAAAACTTTTAAAAATTAAAAATTAAAAACTGAAAAAGATTAAAAACAGATTAAAAACACACCAGATGCTACAGCTACAGTCAAACCTCGCATAAAGAGCGCCTCGCTTAAAGAGTAACTCGCTTAAAGAGCAGAATTTTCTCTTAATGTTCGCTTCGCTTAACAAAACCAAACAAAAACTCGCTTAACAAATAAATCGGGGTTCGCAATCCCCCCCCCATTGGTCACTTCCAATGGTGTTTCGCTTAAAGAGCAAACTCGCTTAAAGAGCAATCCTGTGGAACACATTATGCTATTTAAGTGAGGTACAACTGTACTAGTTAAAAGTAGAAAAAGAGAGGGCCTCAGATCAACCAATGTGCTGGGGTCATTATACATTCCATACCCCATATCTGTCCTGCCAGCCATGTTTTTAGATTCTTCCTAAAGGGCAGCAACTCTGTCTGGAGACATAGCTCTGTAGGCAGGAGGTTCCATAGGGTCAGAGCAGACACAGAGAAGGCCCTCCTCCTTCTGGTGCCAGAGAGATGTGCCTCCCTGGCTGATGGAACAACTAGGGAGCCTCTCTGGATGGGCAGATGTTCTTGGGGTGAGCCGGTCTCGTTAAGTATCCTGGCCCACTACCATGTAGCGCTTTAAAGGTAATAACCAGCACCTTGAATTGCACCCGGAGGCAAACCAGCAACCAGTGCAGCTCCCGAAGCAGAGGCGAGGCATGTGCATACCGCCCACACCCCATCACAACCCGGGCAGCCGCATTCTGGACCAGTTGAAGCCTCCGAATGGTCGTCAAGGGCAGCCCCATGTAGAGCGCATTACAGTAATCAAGTCTGGAGGTGACCAAAGCATGTGTGATCATGAGCAAGGAGTCCCGGTCTAGGAGTGGGCGTAACTGGCGGATCACACAAAGTTGTGCAAAAGCCCTCCTGGCCACGACTGCCACCTGCTCTTCGAGCAGTAGTCGCGAGTCCAGGAGGACCCCCAGATTACACACCGGGTCTGTTTGGGGCAAAACTGCACCATCCAGAACCAAAGATGGCAACTCCCGAGATGACGCAGGACCCCCGACCCACAGCCACTCAGTCTTGCCGGGATTCATCTGAAGCCCGTTGTCCCCCATCCAGACCCTCACAACCTCCAGGCACCTGGAAAGGATTTCCACTGCATCACTAAGATCCCCACGGGCCGAGATATATAACTGGGTATCATCTGCATATTGATGATACCTCACCCCATTGGACCGGATGATCTCACCCAGCGGTTTCATGTAGATGTTATATAGGAGAGGTGAGAGTACCGAGTACCCCATAACAAAGGGGCCTAGGGCTGGACTTCTCATTCTCCAGCCACACCGACTGGGTCCTGCCGCTCAGAAATGAGGAAAACCAGGACAACACAGTGCCCTGTATCCCCAATCCTTGGAGCCTTTCCAGAAGGATACCATGGTCGATGGTATCGAATGCCGCTGAGAGGTCAAGAAGAGCCAGGACAGATGGATGATCGCCATCCCGCTCTCGCCAGAGATCATCCACTAGTGAGACCAGTGCCATATCTGGGCCTGAATCCTGACTGGAAAGGGTCCTCTGATCTCCCTAGAGCAGGCGAGGGGGGGGTTTGTCCATTTTTTTTAACCCATTTCGGGCTCTCTGATCCCCCTGCCTGCTCTAGGGAGATCAGAGGACCCGATCTACAGCTGCAGGGTCGCTGGGGAAGCTGACAGGGACTCCCTAGCCACCCGCCCATGCCTCCACAGCTGTGGGGTGGCTGGGGAAGCCGGCAGGGGAGCCCCCTGTCAGCTTTCCAGCCACCCCACCCTGGCCTCCGCAGCTGCATTGGATAACGGTAACAGCTAGTTCCAAATTTATTTGGAAATTTTGCATCGCTATCCGATTTTAGCATTATCCGATGCAGTCGTTACCCGAGGTATTACTGTATCTGGTTGAAATCTTAGCATCCTAATATAAAGTTCTGGAGAAAAGGTACACACTGAAGGTACACACTGAAGGGAGAAGAGGGTTTTGTTTTGCTTTGTTTTGTTGGAAGGGTCTCAAAGTATTTTCTGAGATTTTCCTTCTCTATGGTGACTCTTTTATACTGACTTTTTCTGTGCTTCTTTGCTTACCTGTTTGATTCGAAGACAAATGATGAGAAGTCACTGGGTGTTTTTAATCTACTCAGTGCTACAGATTCAGGGCTGTGTGCAGCAAATCCACATAGCAGAGAAAGAAACTACAGCCAGATTGTGTGTGAGTGAAGTAATTGGTACGGAGAAGTATTGTTAAAATCTTCTTGTGAAGTAATCTTTCCTGCAACAGTGAATCCTTCAGTTTTGCTTCCATGTTTAAAATGTGCTAGCAGCATTAGAAGTTCAAATAAGGACATGGAATGAGTAATGTGGTTTTCAAGTTTGGACTACATGGGTTATCCTCCGGTTTATTATTATTATTATTATTATTATTATTATTATTATTATTATTATTATTATTATTATTATTATACAATAATAATATATTACAAATATATCTATTTGTAAGGAACTTGAGAAAATGATGAAGGAAAGAGGGCTTTAGAGAATTATGGTGGAACTTCATACAACAATTGCCCTGTATAACAACGAAATTGCATAACAATTGGGGGGGGGGGGGGATGGCGTCCCTCATAACAATTTTCCCTACGGAAAAAAACATACAACAACTTTTCAATGGGAAAAACCACTTAGCCAAAAAAAAAAATCATTGTACGATGCATTCCATAGGGGAAATCACTATACAATGCATGCATCATATAGCAATTGTTTCGTACTACAACGAACCCCGTGGAAGGGATTGAAATCGTTGTATGAGGTACCATTTCATTGCTCATCATCTTTCTTCCTATAGTTCTAGTCTGCTATGTATGTTCAGGGTCCCAGGATTGTCCTTTGTTGAAATTTGTAGGATATTTCTTGATTCCTTAGTTAAAATTTCTGTATTTTTAAATCTTTTATACTAATATATATTTCTGGAAATATCTGCAGACTGTTGCTTTTATTAACAGTGCGAAAACTTTATAATTAGATGATTTTAGGGTGTATGTTTTTTTCCCTCTTATCCCCTATACAGCTGATTTTGTTTTGATACTATTTATTTATTTATTTATTTAATCACATTTAGTATGATGTTTTTTGATCATGTGTAATTTGTAACTGTATCTTGTATCCGTGTAAGCTGCCCAGAGTCGCTTTTGTGAGAGGGTGCGGCATAAATGTCTAAAAATAAAATTAAATTTAAATGCCCCGCCCTCATCGAAAGACTCAGGGCAGCTTACAAAATTAGAAACACAATTAAAAACACATTAATTATATTTTAAAAGTTAAAAGGGTTAAAAAGTTAAAAATATCAGTTAAAAATATCAGGGAGAGAGGTGGGGATTATTTAAAGAGCCAGCCGTCTGATCTGACTGTCCGGCCCACACCCCACACATGCCCCGCCAGCCAGATCTTTACCCCCTTTCTTTGGGCAGCAGCTCTGTCTGGAGGCGCAGTTCACTTGGCAGGAGATTCCATAGGGCTGCGGTGGACACAGAAAAGGCTCTCCTTCTAGTGCTAGAGAGGTGAGCCTCTCTAGCTGATGGCACAACCAGAGAGCCTCTATGGTCCACTCTGGTGGGACGGACAGATGTCCTTGGGGTGATGCAGTCTCTCAAGTATCCTGGACCACTACCATGTAGGACTTTAAAGGTAATAATCAGCACCTTGAATTGCACTAGGAGGCATATCGGAAGCCAGTGCAGCTCTCAAAGCAGTGGTGAGGAACTAGCAAAAAGCCCGTACCCCATCACAACCTGAGCATCCGTATTCTGGATGAGCTGCAGCCTCCAAATGGTCACCAAGGGCAGGCCCATGTAGACCGCATTACAGTAATCAAGTCTGGAGGTGACCAAAGCGTGTGTGATCCTGAGTAAGGAGTCCCAGTCTAGGAGCGGGCATAACTGGTGTACAACATGAAGTTGTGCAAAGGCCCTCCTAGCTACTACTGGAAATATGGTTGAGATGTTTGCAGTCCTCTCTAATGCAATGGATTTGTGAACAGAAATGGAACAGCAAGCCCGAAAGACAATAGGTTGCTTGTGTGGCGAGATCTATGTGTAAAAGATACCGTAAAACCTTGGATAATGCTAAAACTTGGTTCCACAAGTCTTAGTGTTATTGTTATCCCAGTCTTAGTGTTATCCGATTTTTAATGTTATCGGATGCATGCATGCATGCATAGGATAATGTTAAAATCCTATTGGACGCATCGGATAACGTTAAAACCCGCTCAGAGTTGGGTTTTTACCCGATTGGGGTGGGATAGCAAGTTGGAATAAATAAATAAAACTCCATTAGCGAACGTTATCCGATTCATCCCATAGGATCTTAATGTTATCCAATGCAATTTTTTTCCAGATTGCTTAACGTTATGTGGTTTTAGCGTTATTTGATGCAAAAGTTATCTGAGGTTTTACTGTATTAAATGCAACAGAGGGAGGATTTCCCTTTCCATTCATTTAGCAACTTTACACATGATTCTTAAAGTCTATGAGAAATTTGGGCAACATAGTTAAAACTAGAGACATCACCTTGCAAACAAAAGTCTGCATAGTCAAGGCAATGGAATTCCCGGTGGCGATGTATGGTTGTGAGAGCTGGAGCATTAGGAAAGCTGAGCGCAGAAGAATAGACGCCTTTGAGATGTGGTGTTGGAGGAGAGTTTTGAGAGTCCCCTGAACAGCGAGGAGAACAAATAGTTTCTTGATTTTGTAATTGTGATGGGGGATTCTTTTTTATATGTTTGTGTTATGTGACACTTTGATATGTGATACCTTAATATGTTTTGTCATGTGATGCTGTATTTTATTATGCTGTTAGCTGCTCTGAGTTGCTTCGGCGAATAGAGCAGCATACAAATACAAAATACAAATAGGTTGATCTTAGAAGAAATCAACCCTGATTACTCCTTAGAAGGACAAATAGTAAAGCTGAAGCTGAAGTACTTTGGACATCAAATGAGAAGAGATAATTCAATTGAGAAAGCCTTGATGCTGGGAAAGGTGGAGGGCAAAAGAATAAAGGGGTGGCTCAAAATTAGATGAATAGATGGCAATGTTGACACAACGTGCACAGAGCTGGGTGGGTTGAAGAGGATGGTGGAGGACAGAGGTGCCTGGTTGGCAATTGTGCATGGGGTCGTAGAGGGTCAGAATCGACTGTGTGACTAAACAACAACAGCTTAAAGTCTCTGTTCCTTTTTTTTTTTTTTTTTTACGGTGTAAAAACCTGCAGTCTAGCTGTCTTTCTTAAAAGGAATAGACTCTGGTAAGTAGAGTTGGAAGCCATGTGAAGTTCAAATGTTGCTGGACTGCATTTATGCTGGCATTTAACTTTTAGAGATTCTGGGTGGGTGGAGGATGTGACTCATCCCTAGTGTACATTCTTCTTATGCATAGTTGCTAAGGTTGAAGCCCTATACAGTCAAACCTTGCATAAAGAGCACCTCGCTTAAAGAGTAACTTGCTTAAAGAGCAGCATTTTCTCTGAATGTTCGCTTTGCTTAACAAATAAAACCAACCAAAAACTCGCTTAACAAATAAATTGGGGTTCGCAATCCCCCCCACAATTGGTCACTTACAATGGTGTTTCGCTTAAAGAGCAAACTCGTTTAAAGAGCAATCCTGTGGAACGCATTATGCTCTTTAAGCGAGGTACAACTGTATACCTTTACCTAAGGACACTTCCCTTGGAAACCAGTGAGACATAATGGTAAGTAGACTTCTGTAGAAGTGGCCTATGAGACATATGGCAGTTCACAGCCTGCCACGTCTTGTATTTCAGCAGCTGCAGTATAGTTTCAAATCCTAATAACCCAGCCTGTTTTAAGGCATGTTATGTTTATATGAAAGACGCTTATCACAGGAATGAGAGTGGCTTTTAGCTTTTATGTTGGTTAAAGTCCAGCTATCATGGACAAAACCAAGAAATCTTACTCTTTTGGACTACAGATCCCCAGTTATCCTGCTACTATGGCCCAAGTGGCAGAAAGGAGATAGTTCATTATGATCCAGCAAAAACAATCTATGTATGTCAGCAGGTTTCCGTATGAGGGTGCCCTTTCTTGTTTTCATTCCAGGTATAAATAAATACTTCTGCCCCAACACAATCCTTCCCTTCAGTAGCTGCATGCTCCTGAAAGTCTCTCAAACATCTGGGTGTTAGTATGCCTCTAAAGGTCAGGGATATTTTCAATATTCAGAACAGCAATAAACACTAAGAATCAAATCTATGCATATCCCCATAAGTTTCTATTTTGTTCCAATATAGTGTTGTTTGGATATTGGAGTGTCTTATTTCTCAAACCAAGTGGGAATAAAGAAAATATGTCAGGACTGTAGTAATTAATGAATTTTTTATTTATTTTAATATAGACAACGCAGAATAGTTAGTCTTGAAGTGGTGCTTAAGACAAATGTTAATTAGAAATGACTGCAAATAATAATAATTCCCAGCAGGGTGGAGCAGCATATGGCATGGATAGCTTCTCTGGGAAGAGTAAAATTCTGTAATGACTATGATGATGGTGGTGGTGTAGTTGGCTATAAGAAAGATCAGAAGTGCCATAAGATCTGCTCTTTTGTGATGCACAAAGGCAAGCACGTAAGCTTTTGCAAACATATGCTTTGTATCTGCCTCCTACCTACTAAAGTTAGAAGTAATCTGGTGAAAATTCTGTTGGAAGATTAAAGAGATAGTAAGTTATTAAATCATCTGTGAATGGAAATTTGGCTGCCTTGACTGGTGAAGGGCAGGAATGAATAGCTACGAATCAAATGCGCTATACATTTTATTTCAACTTTAGCTTTACCTAAATTCTAGAATGAGAGTGTCTTTAAACTTTTAGCCAAACCATTGTCAGAAATAACCTTGACCTTCTCCTCTTGCCTTTGGCTCTCCCGTAGTGCTTTGCAGAGTTACCTGCCTTAGGAGACCAGGTACTCCTGCACTTCCCAAAGGGTTGGAAGTGGGGTACTGGTCACACGGTTACCCCAGCCTGCTGGCTCATATGACAACTCCCCTCTGTCTTTTAATTTTGCTATTTTTTAAATTTTTAAATTCAAGTACAGTAATACCTCGGATAACGCTAAGACTTGGTTCCACAAGTCTTGGTGTTATCCGATTTTTAGTGTTATCCGATGCATGTTAAAATCCTATGGGATGTTTCGGATAACGTTAAAGCTCCATAGAGATACATTGTAACCGCACAGGCTTTAGCGGTTGTTATCCAATCCATCCCATAGGACCTTAACGTTATTCGATCCAATTCTCCTCCCCAGATTATTTAACGTTATGCGATTTTAGCGTTATCTGAGGTAAACGTTATCCGAGGTATTACTGTATTGGTCAAGGTTTTATTGACAAATTTTATGATGAAATTGTTGTGTTTTATTGTTGTTTTATGACGCCATGTTAGCCGCCCTGAGTCTCTCTGCGAATAGGGCGGCATACAAATGTGACCAATAAATAAATACTCCATGAGGTCTAGGTAAGGTTACCCAATCCAAAACACCTTGCATGGTAAAGCAAGGCACAGATGAATCGCTTCCTTAAAGTGATTCAGTGACTTGGGAGAGATAAAATAGGTAGCATGTTGGCTAGTTCTTTGTTTGACCCTTCTTCCAAATAATCAGACATCTAAGAAAGTTACTTTATTGATGAAAAAGCATATAGTTCAGTTCTTGAGAAACAGGTTACAAAAATGGCTAATCAAAATAGAATCAAACAGAAGCATAGCAATTGGTCCCTATGTGTGGAAAAGCAAAAGAATCTAACTATCTGAGTTAGGTTCTGATGGTAAATCCTTGTCTGAGTCCCGACCTGGACTCTGGCATACGCACAAACTCCAACTCCTTCACTCACTCTCCTTTCACTAACTCCTGTTCTACTCTATAGAAACATGGCTACCATGGAGAGCTGATTAGCATAAGGCCAAGCAAACTATTAAAGAAAACAATGTTCTTCTCATACCGAGTTCTCAGACATAGTTTTTGACACATCTGCACATCCCTGCACAAGAAGGGAGGGCACTAGTCTGTATAGCTTGTCCACCTTTTCAAGGCCTCAGTGATCCAGCACCTGGAGATCACAGTACTGACTGCTTTATCTGTGTGAGAACAGCATTTTTAAAAAGACTGTGCCACACACGTGCACATATGAGCTCTTCAGCCGAAGAGACTCCATCTTAAACTACTACAAAGATCAGGGTGCTGTCAAGACCCTGACAGCCATCTTCTAGTTAAAGGCAACGAAGAGTTTATTCTTTTGACAGTTCCTAATAGGGGATAACAATATTATTAATGTCTAACATACGGAGAGCCTGGATCCATTTAAAAGTTCCAAAAGTGCGTTTCCACAAATCATCTACAAAAACAATGCTACAGAAGAGGCTTTCTTTTAATCTTCCCTGATTGTGATTATGTTGTATGGTCAGTTTGTGATCCAGAGCGGAAAGAACTTAAGTCTCAGCTACTGCAGCATAAGGCCCAACCTGATCAAATCTGAGTGCACATGCTTCAGCTAGCTTTCTTTCTTGGGGTACAGTGTTAGGGCTGGTTCATGTGGCAACAGGACTCCATCCTCCTTGTGAGTGCATCATATAGGCCTCACAAGCTTTCAGAAATGTAGAAAGTGACAAAATCTCATGCTCTCATTATATAAAGATGGCATACCTTGGTTCTGAACAAGTACAGGGTGGCCCCTAAGTACAGGGCTCTGTTGGGGGGGGGGGAGAGCGCTCCCATTGGACTGCTGGGCAGAGGGGCAGGTGACCACAAAGAGGACGGGCAGGGACTTCTAGGCCACCTGGTAGAATCAGATTGCTCTGTGGTTAAGCCATAAGGATGGACTTACATTTCTCCAGTTAGATATTTATCTGATTTCCTATACTAGATTTATGGCATATTTTTTCTTGCTCTCAGTCTATCCACTCTCCTATTTATAAACGGAAAGGTATAAAAATATGGTATCAGGCCCAGTCAATAGAATGAATAGAATGGAATTAATCAAATGTAAATATCCTTTTTGGTCTGGCCAAGTTATCCTGTTAGGATAATAGAGTAGGCTCTGCTGCCAGCGACTCAACGCCAAGTGTCAGGCATCAGTTTGCTAACCTGACAATCCTGAGAACTAACAGCTTGGATGGCAAAGTCCACAAGGAAGGGTGATGGTCCCCAAGTAGATTAACTACCACTTGATTCCATCTTGATGGAGGGCAGCCTGGGGCTGGAGAGGACTTTGCATGCCAAAAGGGCTCAGGACCAGAAAGTGACTGGCGGAACTGGATCAGGTGTCATGCTGTGATACAGAAGGCAGATGAAAAGCCACAGCATTATATTCTCAGGACAGTCTTCAGGGCTGATCGCCATGAGGATCACCAGTATTCGGATTCAGATATGGCAGAAGAAGAAAAAATATCCTTTACCTTCAGAATCCTTTCTAGTCCTGTTAAAGGGATATTGGTATAACATTCATGACAAGTTTATGTCTGACTCATTGCTTTGTTTCCGTTATGTCCTAGGATGTTGCTAAAGTTGTCTTTAATGGGATGTGCTGTAGCAAATAAGCCAGAATATCCCACTTCCATGAGCATCTCTTCTCTTTTTATGGAAGGTTTTAAAAATAATTATTAATGGTGCTGTCAAATATAGTGCTAATTCAGAATACAGTAGTTTGTAGTCATTTTACTGCCAGTGGTGTGGGATTTAAACAATTTTTTTCATCACATAATACAGTGCAATCCTTCAAAAGAGGAAGAAACCCCATAATCAGATTACAACAACCTTCCTGTCTAGCCAAGTCCTTTGTGGTTGGCTGTTCAGTTTTGAAGATTTTGTTTTATTTGTTTTGTTTCCATAGTCAGCCTAAAATACAGATATATACCTGAACTAAGACATACAAGTAAGGATATGTGTGCCATTAATTTAGAAAATAGTCCCATGTAGAGTGGTACCTTAGTTAAAGAGCATAATGTGTTCCACTGGATTCCTCTTGAAGTGAGTTCTTCTTTAAGCAAAACACTTGGAAAAAACACCACCGCTGTCATTGTAAGTGATCGATTGTGACTTCTGGCAGGGGGATTGCGAACCCCAATTTAGTTGTTAAGCGAGTTTTTGGTTGTTTTTAGTTGTTAAGCGAGGGCAGATGAATTGGCGTCAAGGGCCGAATCCAGCCCCTGGGCCATAGTTTGGGCACCCCTCCTATAAGGCCATCAAATACAAACCCCTCGGTATTGGAATTGATGTTAAAGCAAATCTGACGAATGGTTGTCCAATTCTCTCTTGAGTGCTTCCAACGGTGGAGCACTCACCACTTCCTCAAGTAATTAGTTCCATTGCCATACTGCTCTAACAATTAAGAAGTTTATCCTGATATTCAGCTGAAATCTGATTTCAGATCATTATTACATGTCCTACATTCTGAGATGATTGATAACAGATGCATCCCCTCCTATGTCTAATTATCTTTCAGGTATTTGAAAGGCACTATCATATCTCTCCTCAGCCTTTTTTCTCAAGGCTAAACGTGCCCAGTTCCTTCAATCTTTCCTCATAGGGCTTGGTTTCCATTCACCTGATCATCTCTGTTGCCCTCCTCTGAACATGTTCCAATGTGTTACATCCTTTTTAATTTGTGGTGTCCAAAACTGGACACAGAACTCAAGATGAGGTTTGATGAGGGCTGAATAGAAGAGTACTAGTACTCAAGGGATTTGGAGACTATACTTCTATTAATACACCTTAAAATAGTATTTGCCTTTTTTGGCTGCCACAACACACTGTCGGCTCATGTTCGGTTTGTGATCTACAATAATCCCAAGATCCTTCTCTTGTAGTTTGGTCTCATCCACAAATTTGAGAAGTATGTCCTGCATTCCCTCAACCAAGTCATTAATAAAAATAATGGGCTGAGCCTTCAGGTACCCCAACTTGTTACCTCCTCGCAGTTGGAGAAGGAGCCATTGATAAGCACTCTCTGAGTACAATTCTGTAACCAGTTGTGTATCTGAGTTGTTCCATCCAGCCTATACCTAGTTTGCTAATCAAAATATCATGCTTTGCTGAGGTGAAGATATATTATGTCCACCACAATCCCACCATCTACCATGAAGCTTACATGATAAAAAGAGAACAAGAGAGAGAGATAAGATTAGTCTGGCAGGGTTTCTTATTAACAAATCCATGCGGATTTCTAGTTATTATTGCATTTTCTCAAGGTGTTTGCAAAGTGACTGTTTTATAATCTGTTTCCTAATTTTCCCTGGAATTGATGTCAGGCTGACAGGTTTGCAGTTCCCTGGTTTCTCTTTTCTGCCCTTGACATTAGCCTTCTTCCAGTCACTCACTACTTAGTCCATCTTTTGTGATTTGAAGAAAATTATAAACGGTGGTTCTGACCAATTCCACCGGTTCCTTCAATATCCTTTGGATGCAGCTCATGAGGTCCTGGGGATGTTGCCCTTCACCAGTGTTTTACATTCTTTAAGCTTTATGTGTCAGAATTAATTACATGGATCAGTAAAGGTCTGCACTATATGTTAAAAAATTTAGTAGCTTCTGACGTAGTCTCAATGTATGTTTAGCTTGATGATCAATTTAGATCTTGAGTTATGTATGATTTTCTCCCATCCGTGATTTCATGGCTCTATTTTTCAGAACTTAAGAGAGTCTGCCAATTATCAGAAAATACAAGGTACTTCAGACGAAGATTACATGAACTAGGTTTCATTATTTATGGCAACGAGGATTCTCCTGTTGTCCCTTTGCTTCTTTACATACCTGGAAAAATAGGGTGAGTATATTCTGTTTCTTTGCAAAGCTATGGAGAGTTTTTCTGATTTTAATTGTAAACTCAAATTGTATTTCACAAAAGCTTTTAAAATACGCAGAGAGATGAACATAGGAGGCTGCCATATAATCATGACAGACTGTCTATTTAGCCTCGTACTTTCTGTTCTGACAAGCTGTATCATCCAGGTTATTCCTTTAGTATTTGGTCTTTATAATGGTGGTGGTGGCGGATGCCTCTTTAGGCAGTCCAGAGTAAGACAGTTTAAAATGAATGAACAGAAAGCTCCTATGCTTTTTTATGCTTTTATGAATTTTTAAAGTTTTAACATCAAGTCTGGGATATTGATATTTTAGTCTGTAAGCTGCTCAGAGTCGGGCTTGCCCGATTGGAGCGGGGTAGTAAGTACAAATAATAAATAAATAAATAAATAAATAAATAATGACAGACTATCTAGTTCATAATTCTGGTCCCATATAGGGTTGCCATTTTCCAGTTCATCAAATTTGGCAGCCTAATTTGCATAATATGTATAGCATGTTAATTAGACATGCTAACTGGCATAATTAATGTGGATTTTTCATATTATGCAAATTAAACACTATTTTTACATGTATCTGAGTGAACAATTCAAAGGGCCATACCAAGAATATTATATATAGGCCAGTGGTTAAACTGCTGTCCTGCAACCAAAAGGTTGTGAGTTCGCTCCTGACAAGGTTTCAAGGTAGACTCAGCCTTCCATCCGTCCGAGGTCAGTAAAATGAGTACCCAGCATGTTGGGGGCAAAATGCTAATTAACTTATGAACCTCCCAGAGTGTGCACTAAGCAGTATTTTGCTTTGCTTTGCTTTCAAAAAGAACATTATAGTTTCCTTCTCGTTGCTTGAAACTTCTTTCTGGAAATCTAATACTAATAGCAATTACAAAACAAACCCAAGAAGCAGAACTTTTAAAATAATTCTATTGATTTGTAATTCTTCCTCCTCTACCCCTATATTTTATTTGCCAGCTATAACTTTGCTTAAGGCAGCACTTAGCTAAATTCTCAGCTAAGCTCCCAGAAGCTTGAAGGAAATAAACTGGAATTTAATGTTTCTGGAAGGCCACATTATTACAGGCTCACAGACCTGTAGAATTGTAGGGTTGGAAAGGATCCCAGTGAGTACGTGCAACCCTCTGCTAAAGCAGGAAATGCAGTAAGATGCATAAAGTCAGAGCTTGGAAAAGTTTCTTTTTTGACTAGCTCCCATCATACCACAGACAGCAATTATTGCTATAGATTAATTGCAATTTATATACTGCCTGTCATGTTTGTAAAAGGAGTGTGTTCTCACAATGGTAGTACTTACCAGTTTCTTTGATTTAGAAATTTTATAATGAAAAAAATCAGAGCAGTTAAGGGTCCAAATTGGCACCAATTTGGGGAAAACCTGTACAATTCTTCTTCTTCCGTGTCTAGGCCTGGCGTAAAAAAAGCCAAAAAGAAGCCACCTTTGGGGTGAATTCGTTTCTGCAGTTCCTTTTGCGTGACCCAGTGTGAGAAAGATTAGCTGGCAACACAAGGTTGCCATTGCCCAGAGTATGCCTAATTGTATTCACAATCTTCAAGGAGGCTCTTTCTCTGTACCCCAACCCTGTACAGTCAACCAGCTAGATGCACCAGTAGGAAGCCTGCAACGAGAACATGATGAGTACAAGAGTGCTCGCCCACCTGGCAACTAGTAATGTTGTCGCCATGAAGCCTTGTAGCCACCGCCTCCCTTTAGAACGGCGGTTCCCAACGTGGGGAATTGGCTTAGGCTTCTGGGAATTGAAGTCCAAAACCAAAGGTTGGGAACCACTGCTTTAGCGCCATGCTCTAAATTTTGTAGCTTTAAAACAGAAGCTTTCTAGCTTCTGCTTATTTGACTGTCAAGAGAACTATATTTTAATTACCAGGGTAAGTGTTTTGCTTTGCCTTCTCTTTATCGATTATTGGCCACATCCTGCTAATCCCCCGTCAGTCCTATGGCCTCTCTGTACTGGCCATCCCTCTGTTCATCTACAGGCAATTCAGAATGTGTTCCCTGCAGATGTCCTCTTCCCTGCTGGCGATAAGGATATCATTAGGATATTTTCTGCTGGCTTCTTTCTTCCCTTTCATTTCGTGGGCCTTCTGCGCTGCTGTCGCCCATGTTGAAATGTACTCCTATTCAGTTAGGCTACCTACCACTTTTCTAAATCCTTTCCCAAAAATTCTGCTCTTTAAGTGAGTTACTCTTTAAGCGAAGCGCTCTTTATGCGAGGTTTGACTGTGCCTTTTTTCCCCTTTAGAGCATCCCTTTTCCCATAGTGCTGTAGAGCAAATTCAACACTAAATCATGATCTAGTAGTCGATGTTAAATGAATGCTTAGGTTTATGCATTCCTGTTTTCCTTTGTGCATTGTTGTTCCCTCCCTTTGGTTGAAGAACAAACCAGGATGGCATACTAATAATAATAATTTCATGTCAGAAATTATTCTGGGTTGAAAGGATTTTTATGGAAGAAACTCCACTTAGGGAACACCCAAATGAGGCTCCTTTCATGTCCCCAAGTGCTGTGACAGGGACAGGTGCTCAATCTGTCATACAGTACCCAGGTCTCAAACTGCCAACTTGCCAGCCTTCCAGCTCACAAGGTGAGCTTCTTAACCCACTGACCCACTGCAGCCCCTTTGCATACTGATTGCTTCGTTTGTGGGACAAATGTAAATTATAAGCCAGGACTTGTGGGAAGAAATCATGACATATGAGAGAAAACCCTAAAATCCCAGAGAATGAATGTGACAAATGGTTGTTTGAAAAGCAGCCCATATAATTGCACCATTTTATATTATCTTTGCACAGTGTTTATGATCACTGTGCACAAAAGACTTGTTTTTCTTTTTAATTTTTCTTTACTCAGGGCTTTCTCCAGACGCATGTTAGCCAAAAATATTGGTGTGGTGGTTGTGGGCTTCCCAGCTACGCCAATCACAGAATCCAGGGCTCGCTTTTGTGTGTCAGCTGCTCATACACGGGAGATTTTAGACACGGTGAGCAAAGCAGCTGGTCTGCAAAATGGGGGGGGGGGGGCTTGGTAAAAGCCTTGCCATGTCTCTCTTGCTCTGTGTTTCCTTTACTGTCTGTCTTACTTAAGCATTACTTCACTGTATATGTTTTGATTATTCAAAAAAATATATTTGGGGGGCTGTGTGAAACAGCAGATATCACCACTGTTGAAGTAAGATGCAAAGTAACTAAAATACTGTAGTACATTTTACTGATGCAGATTAAATCCCCATGAAAATATGTGTTCTTCACTCAGCAAAATACAAAATAATAACATTTCAACTTCATATATGCATGTACATATTTGTGTATACATAGAGTGGCTAGGTTAAAAAAACCAGTCTTTTTAAAATGCTGTGTATAACCAAGTCTTTCACCCAAATTTTATAGCTGTTAGACATACTTAGGGCATTTTCTTGCCTCTCTGGTAAAAATTAGAGCAATTGGTAGCAAAGGCATCTTAATTCTTATGCTAGTACTATTTACTGGTAATAGCAATTATTTCTCCTACATGTGCTTTGTTGGCCTATACAGTTAGTTTATTAGACTAGTGTTTGTGTGGGAGAGGTGCAGGCTCTCTTTCGAGTGGTTTTCATACTGAGATCTCAGCTTTCTAGAAGCATGAATTGGAACCATCAAGCACCACTGAAACCAGTCATGTTACTAAACCTTCACTTTCCAAGCTAGGCAGATGTGAGGAAAACTTTGTATTTTTCTAATATAGAGCAATTGTATTACAGGTCCTGGAAGCTTTGGATGAACTGGGTGATTTTTTGCAGCTGAAATATTCCCGACACACCAAGTCATCTCGTCCTGAACTGTACAATGAAACTAGCTTTGAACTTGAAGATTAAGCTTCCCTCCCATGGAGAACCATTAAGATGTGATGGGGGGAGGGGGAGGGAAACCTAAACCATAAGAATGCATTTCTTCTTTCTAAGGACACGTTTTGCTTTGCAGTTAATTAAACCAAAAGAAGTACAGCGTGTTACAGACTGGATTCTGTGAGCAAGAGACTGGAATACTGCTACAGACTCCCACCGAGAAATAGAAGTTTTAGTATTACTCTCTAATACAAAGGACTTTATTCCATTAAGTTAATTGCGACTATGCAGATTTTGTTATAGGTCTTTTTATGAAAAGCCTTTGAATAGTTCTTAATTATGATTACAATAAATATTTTTAAAGAGTGACTTGAAATTTAGACCATTGGTTGAAGCAAAAAACGTATTTGTTGAACTGGCTTTCAGTTGTAGAACAGTACATCTCTGTTGGAGCTTATGCGAATTTTGGCAGAGGGAAATGGCTAGCAGACATCGCCTGGCCTAACCTGTGGATAAACACATGGGAGAGGCACGGGTCGCTCCAGACCCTAGTTAACATTCTCAGTTGCTAAATAAAAATTGTGAGGGATGGGGAAAGAGTGCTACTCCTTTCTGCCAGCTTGTTGCTGTTGTTGTTTTTAAATGGTTTAATGATTTTGATTGCATTTGGCAAGAAAGAGTAGAACCCAACAAAAACATCAGTTCTGATTCTTACACAATTAGTGCATTGCATTCTTTTCTAATTAAAGCCAGCAACTCTTTTCTACTTATTAAAGCAGGTATATAGGGTTTTCATACACAACTTTAAGACACTTTAACTTTCTAGTTCTACAGTTCAGGAATGGGGCCCTTTATTTTGGGCTACAATTCTCAATTACTAGTGGTCCTGCTGCTCAGATTATAGTTGTAGTCAAAAATTAATAATGTTTGTCACCTCTGTTTACCATACACAACAGTAGAGTTGATACTTACAAGCTTGTTTTCTCAGCTTCTTGAACAACTTTACAGGCTTAGGAAAGCTCTAGTTGTGAGTAAGGACCTTGTGACTGTTATAATAATAATCTTCAAGGAGTCTGCATTTTGTGGCTCCATCACCTGTTACTGAGAAATCTCAGAGTATTGTTGTTTCTATGAGGTATACGTAACACAGCTGGAAATATTGTCTTTGCTTTGCTGTGAGATGTATATATATCTGGTCATTTAAAATGTTTAAATGTTATTCCATTTTAGAAGTCTAACCAATCATCTGAAAAGGGGACAGAAGACAGAAAGAGCACATAAACTATGATACATCCATTGTACCAAATGAATGAGAAAAGCACTTGAAGAAATATATCACTGCATTTAGACTTAGCTGGATCTGAAACCATTCTCCTGTCTTAGTCGTCAAGGCCCTTGTAGTCTATGCAGCTTATAATAAATAAATAACTGTGGTTGAAAGTCACTTCTGTAGGTTTTGAGGGAACTGCAAGCCATTCTGGAATGGCTGATGGAACTGTTGTAAACATGTCCGATCAAGAGATGGTTCGCTTTCTGTTGCACAGTGTACTTTGCTTTCATGTTCTTGAAAGCTGTAAAATCCACTTATAGCCCACAACTGCAAAATTATATTTAAGAACAGCAATTAAACAGTTGACTAGCAATTACTGTATATGACGCCCTTGCTTGTTAAAGGAGCTTTGAGGATAAAACAAAGTTGATTAGTTATGAGATCCCTTTTTGTTGTTCAACTTAATAAAATTGAGTGCTGCTATAATGTTAAGAATGAACTTTAGTGCATTCCAGAATATCAAATGTCCACTTCATAAGAGTATTTGGGAGGAAAAGAGTGAAGTGTCATATGATTGTTCACTTTGGCAGATGAACTTGAGAAACACTAACATCTTCCTTTGTTAAACTAAAAGTACTGTACAGTATAAAGATTAAAGGATATTTTTGTGTTTTTCTTTTTCAAGTTGACTCATTTCTTGCTCACTTCCCAATTTGTATTGGAGGGTCTCAGACTTTCCACTAACGATTGGTGATGAGTTATAGAAGAAAAATTTGAACTCGTGGTTCACAAACTATGGGATCTACTGTGATTTCAGTGATTAGTTGTGGGAGATGTGTTTCTGCTCTTCTGTAGCCTTCTGTTAAAGCTTATGTTCTAGCAAAAGGTGCTCTTTAGAAGCCAAACTTTAATTAGGCCACAAATGAGTCGTTCTTCATATCTGTGTCCTATCAACACCACCAACACCATTAACAACACTTGTGCACATATAGCCTGATATTCTGTTTCTACATTGTTTGGGTTAATATGCTCAAAAATTGATCCTGGCAGACACAGTGACTTCAATATAAACCAAAACACTAAAGAAATGAGCACAAAAATAAGACTGTGGTTGTTATTGAGATCTTGCAACCTTAGGGGGGGGAGCGTGGGGGGGGGAGAGAGCAGGCACCCCCCTCCCTTTCTCCCAAAGCAAACTGGTGAGTCACAGCCACTCCTCAGGGAATGTGAGGCAAACATGTTAACGTTATCGGGTGCAAATGTTTGCCTCAAATTCCCCAACGTTATCCGATTTTAGCCAATGAAAATGTTATCCGAGGTATCACTGTACTTTGGAAACTGAAGCCTGGACAATAGTTTACATAAGGTCATTGCAAACAGAGTCTAGCAAAACTTGTAAGCAAGATTATATTTTTAGCAGCTGAATATATTGTTACCTTGCAATATGTAAACATATGTATAAAAATGAAGAAATATTATCCTGTAGCATCATCTTTTGAAATTATGATATTCCACCAGATCCTGGTGGTACAAGTACAACCACTTAAGTCTGCAAGCACTGGAAACTGTACTTACTGACTAAGTACTGCAGAAAAATAGACAAATTGCATGATTGTTTTAGTGGAGGCTTTCAAATGCTGCAATTCCAACCTCCTAGAGCAGTGGTTCCCAATTAGTTTTTTCTATGTACCACTTCAAGAAAGACCTCAAACTTGCGTACCTCTTATTGCAGGAACGTTAAATATCGCGTACCCCTTATTGCAGGAACGTTAAATAAAAAATGAAATCAGGTGTATTTTATATTTATTATCATCAAAAGACATTCTAATGACAGAGAACACATGTTATATTAATGTGACAAATGTGCACGTTGACAATGATGCGCAAATAGGCAGGAACGGGGGCGGCCGCGATCGGGTGACGCGGGAGGCACGGGAAAAACCGCCGCCGCGGGAGAAAGCACTTGATGCATACGATTGACTTACCTACTGATCATTTAATTAAATTGAATAATTTTTTGGCAATTGTTATTGCATTATTGTTTTTTAAGGATTTGGTTAGGGTTAGTTAAGAGATTGCTGCGCGTACCCCTTGATGCAATCTCGCGTACCCCTGGGGGTACGTGTACCACTAATTGGGAACCACTGTCTTAGAGCGCCAGGGTGGCAGATCAGATGGGAATTGCTGTTACAGTAGCACACCCTATAATGCCAATCCCCTGTCTACCATGAACTGCAAACAAATGTCTATACTATCTGTCTGAGAGATTTTCCCACTCTGGGTGGTTTCCAGTTAAACTAGAAACATAAACGTAATGCACCATTAAAATACTTTAATTGTGTAACCAACCTCCCTGAAGTGACATGATCTTTTTCTTTCGTGTCCTGATCAGACCCTGGACTGCCAAAATGAAGTCACTCTCTTCACTTTGTCATTGCCCAAACGCAATTTCATCCAATCTCTTAGCTTGTGAATGTTAGGTTTAACTTCTCCAAAGTATATATTCCTTTTGTCTTTAGATTGTCCATGTCTCTGACACACACTATGCATGTGTAGAAACAACTTACATCAGTTGTAGGTGAGGTAAAAATCTGAGGACAAATGTGCCCAAGTGCCATGATCAGCAAGATAAACCATGAAACACATGATTATTTTTACCTTTTTAAAGTTGAGTACCTCACAGGGTCAGGAAAATCCCTCAAAATTCAAAATCACTCCAATTGCATTCTAACTTTTGAGCACGGAATAGGACTGCATTAAAACATGTGCCTATAAACTACAAAGATCAGAGATTAGAGAGAAACTCCATGTGTAAAAATATGTATTCAGCAAAGCTAAACAAAACTACTTTTTTTAACTGCAAAACCCCCAGATCCATGCTGGCTGGGTTGTTTTGGGAGAAGAGAAAATCAACTTCCAAGTTCAGGAAGTAGGTTATTGCTGATTTCTTTTTCTTCTGTCTTTTTTTACCCCCACAGTTTTGCATAAGACACCTCAGGGATGCAGCCATTTGGGAAACTACCCTCACTCTTCTTTTTCCAGTTTCTTCTACGCCTTAAGTTTTCTACATCCTTAATAGTACAGCTTTAGATTGAGCGAGGCAATGTGTGCACTTTTAAAATACTTATTAGGCAGCATCTGAGTATCCTGTCTGGCAGGCAGTGGTTTTCATGAGGCTAGAGGAATCGGATGCCTGTGAAAGTCTTCCAGTTGGCTCTTGTTAGTGTAGGAACAATCCAAATGTCTGAGCAAAGTACCCCTGCTAACAATCTCTTTCCAAACCATACAGTTTCCCTCTCCCCCAGTTCATTATCCCCCAAGTTGGGTCAGTCACATACCATATATCCTCTTCCTTTGCAAGGATGTGTTCCTCTACAAATCCCAGAACAAATCTATTACAAAACACGCATGCACTGTTTTTGGACAGCACAATGGTGGTTAAGCCATAAATACTGTACCAAAAGTAGCTAGTGGAAAGGGAGAACCTTTCTTTTATATTAAAACTTGATGGCTTGGTGCTTAATGCCAGCTGGATTATGCAAGTGAACCCCCCCCCCCTTTCCACATTTGTTTTGGAAAGGCTATTTTTTTAGTACACTTCCAGTTTTCCCTATTTTCCTAAGCTCTGAGTAGTATCTACAGTGGTACCTTGCTTCAAGAGCATAATGCATTCCACAGGATTGCTCTTTAAGCGAGTTTGTGCTTTAAGTGAAACAACATTGTAAGTGACCAATTGTGACTTCTGGGGGGGGATTGTGAACCCCGATTGAGTTGTTAAGTGAATTTTTGATTAGTTTTAGTTGTTAAGCAAGGCGACCATTCAGAGAAAATTCTGCTTCTTAAGCGAGTTAGTCTCTAAGCGAGACACTCTTTATGCGAGGTTTTACTGTATCTTCAATTGATAATGACAACTGAGGTAGGGAAGAGGAAAGTAGAAGCAATCAAGGTCTATGATGATCAAGGGAATTGCAGGCTCTTGCTAAACAGAAGGCAAGCCAGTTTACAGGTGACACTGACTAGCGTGTGATAAAATGGTAATGGAAGAGCTGGCTGGACTATGTCTGCTTTATGGCAAGTTCTCTTACTGTTATCTGGCATGAGTCAAAAAGATTTATAATCTGAAACTGCTGCCTCAGTAAGGGATGAGTCTTGGGTAGCCTTCCAGATAATGGCCAGTATGGACATTGGTGAGGAATGTGGGGAGCTGCAATCCAACAGCGTCTGGAAGACCCCAGTTTGCATAGTCTTGTTTTTGCCAAACATAAGTACTACAGAATTTCGGTTACAAACCTTGTGTCCATTTACCTGAGAGTGAGTCAGTGATGGAGAACCTTGGCACTCCAGCTGTTCTTGAACTTCAATTCCAAGAAGCCCTGATCAGCAGGTGTGCTGACTTGGGCTTCTGGTAATTGAAGTCCAAGAACACCTGGAATGCCAAGGTTCACCATCATGAGAGTTAGTCTTTTAAAAATATATTTGTATTAATTTTAAAAGAAAATTAACAAAACAAAAACGTACCACAATACATATCAATAACATACAGAATACAATACATTTTAAAAAGAATACAAAATATTCAATGATATAATAATAATAAAAAAGAAAAAACCTTTCATATTTTAAAATGATCTCATTTTTAACATCTTACGTATTATATACTCCTTATCCTTGTGATGGATAACCACTTATATATTTAACTATATATTTCAATAAATTATATTTTATTCTTACTCTTCTAATTCTAAAAAAACTTTCACTTTAAGTACCACCTTAATATTAAGTAACCAAAGAATAAAAACAAACACAAATAAAAACAACCTGTGATATTTACAAAGCCCTGGAGACTGCGCTTTTCCCTCTAACTCTTACTTTCCCAAAAACTCAGTTGACCCGGTACTGGTCTGCCACCTTTACCCTCAATCAGGGTATACTCCAAAAATGGCTTCCATATATTCCAAAATTTATTTTCCTTAATTATACCCTTTTTAAAAAAAATTAAGTTTCCAAGTAAGCTTATCATTCAATACTATTTCCCACATTTTTCTATACCAATCTTCCATTTTAAGCAAAATATCATCCTTCCAATTCCTTGCAATACATTGCCTTGCTGTTGTCAATATAATAGATAACAGATCTTTTTTATTCGAATCTATATTAATATTATCCACCTCAGTCAGTAAGGGGGCACCTGATCCCAACTTTAGGACCACACTCATTATTTTTTAAATTTCTTTCTCAATATTTGTCCAAAAGTCCTTTAACACGTTACAACGCCACCACATATGTTTATATGTCCCCAGTGTATTCTTACATCACCAACACATTTTTGTTTTCATATTATCCATCTGGTGCAACCGAATTGGGGTCAGGTACCACCTCCAAATCATTCAGTTAGTCTTACTGAAATAACTTGCTGCTCTCAGGAGTCTGAGGGGAAGGCCAGGAATGATGTGTCACCGCTTGCATAAAAGAAGAGATATGGAGATGAAAAAAGAAGCTATAGTGACCTGCAATATTTACGACATGCTTGTCTTCCTGCTGAAAATGTACACCTGTAGCAACTGCAAGTTGGTAGGCCTAAGTATAATAATAATTGTGTTCCATCATGTCAGTTCTGACTTGTGGTGACACTTGCCAGCGTTTCTCCAGGTAGAGAATGCACAACAAGTAGTTTACTTTTGCTCTTCTTCTAGGCCCGTCCTTGGATTGTGTGGCTTGCAGGGTGGATTTTCTTTCAAGAGGCAGAGTGGGGAGTGGAGCCCCCCAACTCTGACTCTGCAGCCAGATATTTAATCCACTGAGCGCTATCCAGCCGATAAAGCAGCCCAAAGTCCACCTCTCCTCACTGCAGCTCTTCAGGACAGACGAAGCATTTGTGGAGGAAACTGAGAGGATTCTCCCTGAAGAGCAACAGAGCAGGCAAGCAGGCAGAAAGGAAGAATATCAGACAAGATTTATTTTATTTAGCAAATAGTATCTAAAAAGGTTAAGCAACTATAGAAATACAATAGATAAAACGGCGACAAAAATCTTATATATAAACTATACAAGAAACAAAATAGAACAAAACAAAGACAAAAATATTGTGACACCTTAAAATGTTATATTTTAATGTTAGCTTTCATGGACCAAGTCCACTTCTTCATATATAAGAGTGAGACTTCCCGGCAATAATATATCAATGGCCTCATGACCAGTTGAAGATACAGAAGGACAATGGTAGATTAGTAGTAATTATAATTCTAAATCAGGTGTGTCAGTGTAGCTTTTCACAATTTGGTAAAGACTAAAGATCCCTAATAGATTTATTCTTGTGAAGCTTTGTTCTGTAAAGTAGAAAATGATTAGAAGATAGAAGCAACATAATCATTGTGACATTACACAGCTGGTAATGAGTTTCAGACATAGTGATTTGCATTTACAGACTGTCCTGTCAAAAGTCACAATGTTTGTTAGGTTCATTGACCTAGCTTATGGAAAATGACAGAAAATAATGACATAATTATTTAAATTTAAATTTGATGCTTTATTCTGTAAACAGTGTGGAGCTCGAAGAGGCCCACTAGGCCTGGCTGGTCTGCTCCTCACCTGGAAGAAAACAGCTGCAGCCACAGCACCCAGTTACAGGAAGGGTCTATAAGAATAGGATAGGAGAGAATAAAGGGAGAGAAAGAACGTGGAGATGCCAAGACCCATGGCCAAAGAAGAAGGCACGGGGAGCAGTGGTGGGCATCAGCAGGTTCACACCAGTTTGCTAGAATCGGTAGCAGAAATTCTGGCTGCCCCCTCTGCCCATCCAAGGTTTGAAATCAAGTAGTCCTGATTTGGGTGCAATGCAGGGCTTTCCCCCTGACCCTACCCGTCATACCACGCCCACAGTGTAGGAGTAAAAAAAATTTTTGGAGCCTACCACTGACTTGGAGTATTGAGTCAGTTTGGCTCTGAAACTTCGTAAATTCACTCAGGGAGGAGGAGGAGGATTGGACTTGGGAACCACTAAGGAGCCCAAACTCCATGTAAGCTACAGAAGCATTATTCAGACTAGACAGGTTTCTGTTCTTTAGTATGGGGGAAAACCTGTGTGTGAATATTCCTAAATGATTAATGCTCTCTTTTCTTACGTTAGAGATTAATAAACAGCTTTTTGTTTTATAATATGAAGTATATTTGCTTGGGGGGGGGGTAAGAGACAAGAGTAAACTAAACTAGACCCATGCTACCATTTTTTATTTTATTTATTTATTTAATTTATGGTTTTGTGTTGTGGGTGGGTGGGTTGAGGTGTGTGTGTGTGCTTATTTTTATTTTATTTTATTATTTTTCCTTTGGCCCCGCTCAACATCATGATGTTGGCTCTACCCATGATGTTATGATGTCATGACATTAGCTCCGCCCACACTGTGATGACATCACGGTGTGGTAGTAAAATTTTTGACATCCCACCACTGGGCAAAGAGGAGGTATGAGAACATTTATCTGCTCTAAATGAGTTCTCGTCTCCTGCATCCCAGGGTATTAAAGTAACATGCAGATACAATTTCAAAGCCTCTGTTATTTAATCTTTGTGAATTCCTAGAGAGCAGATTCTTCTTCTTCTTTCATGTCCAGATCAAATTTAAGACTGCAAAAATGAAGCCACTTTATTGGCTTTGTCACTGGCCAAACTTAGATCCTCAACGATAAATGATGATGAGGAAGGCAAAATATAATCCAATATGCAATGACAAACTGGGACAGGTAGCTAATACTCCAAAAGAAAGAATCAAGATTAAAAACAACAGACTGGAGGACTGAGCCAAAACAGGAGAGAAATGTAACATTCCAGATTTAGGCAGGAGAAACCAGATGTGCAAATAGAAATGGGTAAAAGCAACAGTACATGTGAAAAGGATCTTAGAGGGACTTAGCTGACCATAAGCATAACATGAGTCACAATGTGATGTGCTGACAAAATAGCCAATGTAACAGAAACATGGTGTCCAGATCAAGGAAAGCATAAACAGAAATGTAGTGGTCAGATCAAAAAAAAAAGGAATAGTACAGGTACCGGCCTACTCTGTTTTCTCAGAAGTCTGGTGTGGTCTGGTACGCCCGTCTCTTTAAGGACTTGCCACAGTTTATTGTGGTCCGCACAATCAAAGGCTTTGGTGTAGTCAATGAAACAGAAGTAGACATTTTTCTGGTATTCTCTTGCTTTCTCCATGATCACCTGTTGTCTGAGAAGCAACAGTTAGGACAGGATATGGAACAACTGGTTGGTTTAGAATAGGAAAAGGAGTACAAAAAGGCTGTATATTGTCACACTGCTTATTTAACTTGCATGCAGGGTATATCATGCATAATGCAGGGCTGGAAGAAGTACAGACACAGGCTGTGATTAAGATTGCTGGCAAAAATATCAACAATCTGAGATATGCAGATGATACCACCCTAATGGCAGAAAGTGAAGAAGACTTAAAGAGCCTTTTGATTAGGGTGAAAGAAGATTGTACAAAAGCTGTCCTGAAACTCAACATAAAAAAAAACACCAAGATCATTTTCAAGATACTCCGGGTACCCACCAATAGCCGAAGGGGAGAGAGAAATCTATTATTGACTTAGAAAAATGTATTAATTTATTTTTGTGTGCTGTGTTGTTTTGCTGATTGTAAGCCGCCCTGAATCGCCATGGCAAGTGGGCAGCGATATAAATCTAAATAAATAAATAAATAATGACACCTGGCCCCATCACTCCCTGGCAAATAGAAGGAGAAGAAATGGAAGCAGTGGCAGACTTCACCTTCTTAGGACCTAAGATCACTGCAGATGGTGACTGCAGCCATGAAATAAAAAGACGGTTAATTCTTGCTAAGCAAGCTATGACAAACCTAGGCAGCATTAAAAAAAAGTAGAGACATCATCCTGGCACAAAAGTCTGCCTAGTCAAAGCAATGGTCTTCCCAGTAGTCATGTATGGCTGTGAAAGCTGGACCATAAGCACAGAAGAATAGATGCTGGAGGAGACTCTCGAGAGTCCCCTGGGCTGCAAAGAGATCAAGTCAGTCAACCCTAAAGGAAATAAATCCTGACTACTCCTTGGAAGGATAAATACTGAAGCTGAAGCTCAAGTACTTTGGCCACCAAATGAGAAGAGAGGACTCACTAGAGAAGATCCTGATGCAAAAAGAGAAGGGGACGGAAGAGATGGCTAGATGGCATCATTGATGCGGTAGATGTAGATCCAAGCCGTCTACAGAGGATGGCAGATAACAGAGGAGCCTGGTGTGCAGTGATCCATGGGGTCGCAAAGGGTCGGACTCAACTGTGCTACTGAACAACAAACTGTTTTGGCCAGGCTACAGTTAGATTACTTAAAAAACCAATATCAAAACCAGTATTTATTTTTTTCAATTAGATTTATGGTCACATGGAATTTGAATCAATGTTCACATCCATTGGTCAATTCTTATAAATTGCTTAATTTCCATAGCTATATACTGATCACACGTGCCATCTGGTATTGAAACATAAACTTATTCCTTAGTAAATTGCTTTCTAAATATACTGAGGGAAAATATAAACCAATTTACTCAGCCAAATACATAAAATTGGTACAATTTAATGCAACACAAATTTTAGTTTAAAATACATAACCCCCTCCAGGGTTGTGCAGTTGGGTCATATGATGTGAGAATATATATGCACCGTGTAAACGAGTAAATGTGAAATAATTTCACCAACATCAACTTCAAGGCAAATTTGTTACCTTTTAAAGTGGGGGGTTCTCAAACTTTTAAAGCCAGGAGCCAGATCACACCCCCTCAGACTGTTTGCAGCCCGGACTGGGGTCGTCTACCACCACCACCACCTTTGGGGGCAGCGGTGGCAGAGGGGAGATTGATCCTGCCACACCTGCTGTGACTGAGACCACCCCAAGCCGCCACCATTCCCTGCCCCACCATTACTCCCCCCCCATGCCACCACCATTACTGCTGGCAACACTCTCCCCATGCCACCAGTCTGGCCCACAAGCACTCACCCCCACAACTACGACAATACTGCTGCTTACTGGCCTGCCATGGGTGAAGGCTCACGCTCAGCCAGAGTAGCACCCAGGAAAGATGCGGGTGGCTGCAGGCATCTGCCACTTCCACTTCCACTTCCCCCACTGCTGTCTTACAACATCCACCCTGCTATGGAGAAGCATTAGGGTTGTTCCTGGAGAATACTGAATACCTCTAGAAGAGGGTGACCAGGCAGGTAAAAGGTCTGGAAACCAAGCCCTATGAAGGTTTAACTTAAAAATAAACAAGAACTTGACAGCGAAATCTGTTGGTCTCTGCAGCGTTTCCCAAACTATGTTCCGTGGAGCACTGGTGGACTTTAATTGCCAGAAGCCTAAGTCAGTACATTGGGAAACACTGGGCTATGGAACAGACTGCCTTAGAGGGTAGCGGACCCTCCTTGTTGGAGAAGGTTTCAATAGAATACATTAGGTGCCAAATAGCAGGATGCTTTAGCCATGGATTTCCTGGAATGACCTTGGGGTCACTTCCAACTCTATAGTTCAATGATTCTGTGATTCCAAATATGAGAAATTAAGAGAATGAATGCAAAAACACCTGGAAGACTATACTTGCTAAATCCTTGATCCATGTATAATTATATTTTATGTGATCCATGCAATTTATCTAGCCTACTACCGTCATGAAACCATTGCTCTATTCTAATCAAATGAGCCATAAACACTAAATGAAACACCAGTCGCTCTTTCTTTCTCCCTCCCTCCCTCCCAGCCTCCCTCCCACAAACACTTTCCTTTTTCTCCCCCCCCCCCCTCCTTTCTAATGACCCAACAGTTGTTTCAAAATCAGGAGTTTAGATCTCATTTCTTGGTGAGGTGAGATGCAAACATTTGAAGGTGGAAACTTGTGTTTCATACTATGCTTCAATCATTTGGCTCAGCTCGCAAATTCTAATCCAGTTGATTTCTCAATGTTTTCTGATAGTGTTAGATAACATCAAGTAACATTTATTCTCTATGCTACCTTCATCTGTAGTTGGAGAAAGAGTGGTTAGATCTTCCTCCAGCACTAAATGCCAAATATTGTTTGATTTCTCTCTAGCTGTAGCAATCATATCACCTGAAAATAGGGCTGCACCAGAAGGAATCAGCTTAAGTTTTAAGATAGTTACCTGGGGTTAATTTGTGTGGCCAAGACAAGCTTCCTCATAGAACAAGCTGTAGAAGTCACATAGTTAAGTGATGGTGACAGTAGTACCAGGCACTGTTTAAACCAGGCGTGAGCAATTTATGTCTCCGGTCTAGATTATCTTGGGCAACAATTCCAGCAGTCCTTGCCAGCGTCACCAATGGGTGGGAGTTGCGTTCCAGCAGTGTTTGGATGGCCAGAAATTATGCCTCACTTGTTTAAATGGAGTTAAATGGAGTTTCAGGGTATCTCAGCTGGAACCAGTTAGAGTCCGGTAACATTGGATCTATGGTTAGTGTTAAATTTAAACCCTGGGAAGGACTGTGGCTTAGTGAGTAAACTATCCATTTGACATGCAAAGGTCCCAGGTTCCCCCTTGCCGTCACCAAGCGGTGCTTTGAAAGACTCGTGACAGATTTTGTCTCCTCTGCAGTGTTAAGATCCTCAAGGCTTGTGGTTCTGGGGGACTTTAATATCCATGTGTTGGTAGTTCAGTCTGTGGCAGAAGCAGACTTGAGATCCGAGGTGGAGGTCATTCATAGGGACTGTGACTCCAAGTTTGGTACAATAGAGCATAAGGTGATTTCCAGTGCATTGCCTGGTCTGTGTTCACTAGATTGGTTTTAGTCTGCAACATCTCAGGAAATCTCCACTGGCTACAGGGCCTCCACTGCCTGTCTGGATCCTTATTCTTCCTGGCTGGTGAATGCGACTAGGGAGGGGGTGACAGGATGAGTCAAAGATTATTTATTTATTTATTTATTATTATTATTATTTTTAATTTTATTGGGTATAAAAAGTAATACAAATCAAGGAAAATACATAAAGCAAGAAAGAAAAGAAAAGCATTACATAAATCCAAAATGTATATAGAGAAAAATCAAAAAAAAAGAAGATAAAAATTCCCATAATTAACAAAACTGCATTTGTATCATCATTCAAATATTGCTACCTCATGATAAAACTTCAAACTGTAAATTATGTCTCCCCCATATCACCTCAAAACCAATATATTTAATTCTCTAACTCTACTATCATTCTTTACTGTAAAAACACCCTCGTGATATATACATTGTCCGGAGATTAATGTTTCCTTATTTTTTCCAAAAATCATTTTGCTCAGCTGCAGGGAATATGCCTTTATTTTTATCTAATACATATTCAATGAAAGGTTTCCAAATCCTCCAGAACTTATTACCAGTTACTTTACCCTTATTAAAATTTAACTCCCAGGTAAGCTTTTCGTTGAGTGCCAATTCCCACATTTCCTTGTACCAATCCCTTCTTTGTAAATTTTCATTATTTTTCCAGTTTCTCGCTATACATTGCCTGGCCGCCGATAACATTGCATTTAATGTATGAAACTGTGAGCGAGAAATGTTGGAGATGTAAAAAAGCCAGAGGTACATATGAGCACATGTGGTGGTCTTGTGATGTTCTGAAGAATTTTTGGGGAGATATTGAGGATGAAATTAAGAATATACTGGAAGTGCAGGTTAAACTGGGGTCAAATACAGTCTTGTTAAATGAGGTGGATAAATATAAAATGAGTGAGGATAACAATGAATTGATGGCGATAATGTTATTTATTTATTTATTTATTTATTTACATTTCTATACCGCCCTTCTCGCCGGGGCGACCCAGGGCGGTGTACAACATCATAAAGCATAATAAAACCCAACCCGAACCTATTGTTAAAAAACTTCAAAATTACAATAATAAAATTTAAAAAGTTTTTAAAATTTATAAACATCCACAGGTCCCAATAATCATTTAAAAGTTAAAACTCAAAAACACAAGATTAAAAAGATTAAAAGATTAAAAGACCAGGGTGGAGAGGGAGCTCAAACAAGCCAGAAACCTGGGGTCATGGTACTGCCAAGACCCCATACCTGTCCCGCCAGCCATGTTTTTAAGTTCTTCCTAAAAGACAGCAAATCCATCTGAAGACGTAGCTCAGTTGGTAGGAGGTTCCCTAGGAGGGCCGGAGCAGACACAGAGAAGGCCCTCCTCCTTCTAGTGCCAGAGAGATGTGCCTCCCTGGCCGATGGAACAACTAGAGAGCCTCTCTGGTCCGCTCTGGTGGGATATTGTGAACTCCTCTCTTCGGGAGGGTATATTACCAGCCTGATTGAATGGATACAGCCCATCCTAAATAAATCCAACTTGATGACTGATGGTCTTAGCAACTATCATCCAGTTGCCAATGTCCCTTTACGGGTAAGGTGGTGGAAAGATTGGTTTCAGTCCAATTGAGGTTGTTCCTGGAGAATACTGATTTTTTGTTGTTCAGTCGCACAGTCGGTTCTGTCCCTTTGTGGACAGAACCACTGTCTGCCAGGCACTTCTGTCCTCCACCATCCTCCTCAGCTCACTCAGCTTTGTGCCCATTGTCTCTACAATACCATCTAGCCATCTCATTTTTGGCCGCCCCCTTCTTCTTTTGCCCTCCACCCTTCCCAGCATCAAGGCTTTCTCAAGCGAATCCTCTCTTCTCATTTGATGTCCAAAGTACTTTAGCTTCATCTTCACTGTTTGACGTTCTAAGGAGCAGTCAGGGGTGATTTCTTCTAAGATTGACCTATTTGTTCTCCTCGCTGTCCAGGGGACTCTCAAAACTCTCCTCCAACACCACATCTCAAAGGCATCTATTCTTCTGCGCTCAGCTTTCCTTATGGTCCAGCTCTCACAACCATACATTGCCACAGGGAATACCATTGCTTTGACTATGCGAATTTTTGTTTTCAATGTGATGTCTCTACTTTTCACTATGCTCCCCAGGTTTCTCATCGCTTGCCTCCCAAGAATCAGTCGCCTTTTTATTTCATGGCTGCAATCAACATCTGCAGTAGCTTTGATCCTAAGAAAGTAAAATCTGGTACAGCTTCACCTTCCTCCCCATCTATGAGACTGTACTGGTTGCCCTGCCCAGTGACCTTCTGAAGATGGCCAATGGGGATGAGTCCTCTCTGTTGGTCCTCTTAGATCTCTTACCAACCTTCAGATACCATCAACCACAGTTTCTGCCTGGACATGACCTCTGGGATAGGTATCAGGGACCATGCTCTGGTGTGGCTCTTCTCCTTCCTGAAGGAGTATGGCCAGAGAATTCAGCTACAACTCTAGGGACTGCAGTGGTTCAGTGGTTAAAAAACTCACCTTGCTAGCTGGAAGATCTGGCAAATCGGCAATTCAAGACTCTGTCCCAGCTCTTGGGGACAAGAAAGGAGCTTAATTTGGGTGTTCCCTTAGTGGAGTTTCTTCCGCAAAATCCTTTCAACCCCGAATAATTTCTGACATGAAATTATTATTATAGCTACAACTCTTAGAATCCCCCCAAACCAAATCCTGCAATTGATATTGTTGCTTCTGTATCACAAATGATGGTAGTGAGAATTACTAGAAAGTGGGCAAGGAAAGTGAAACACCTTATTATGGAAGACTTTTGTTTATGGACCTGTTGAGCTCTGTAGCAGAGAAGCAGATACAGACCACTACAGATGTTTGTGAATTAAGATCTATGGAAGAGGATGATCACTCCAAATGTTAGAGCAGCCTAGCACGTCTTAATATGAAACATCTTCAGCCGTGCCCAACCAGGAAGGAGGGGAGAGGATCTGTAATAGAGTATGATCAGGCTCCTCTTGAGTTCAAAATAAGAAACTCCATTACTTGATTTGACTATTCTTCTTGGTCAGATCAAGATGAACCTCCTTTCTGAAGATCTTCAGGTATTTCTTCCTGCTTGAAGGACTTATTGCATCCCAGTATTATGAAAAACATTTTCCCCAATTCCTCAATTGACCAGAATAATCAGAGGATGAGTTCCTGCAACTCACTTTTCATTCCTTTTGCTGCTGCACTATTCTTCTCCAGGTTCAACCAAAACTTTTCACAAATGAGTCTTCCCTTCTTTTTTTTTTTTGGGGGGGGGGGGGGGGCTGCCAAGGGTTTTTTTTACTCTTCTGGGGTACCACTAGTGACTGCTGCTCTCCAGCACCCATCTGTCATTCACGAAACATATTCAGTCCAGCGGAATTTCTGTTTATGATATTTGACAACACCTTTGCCAATTCTACCTTGTTTTCTTATCTTGGCATTGGGGATGTGGTCGCAAAGAAATACCTTTAGCATTGATCTTTCTATGGCTCTTACAACTCTTGATAGTTCTTCCTTGGCGTTCGTTAATGTCCATGTTTCACTCCCATAGAGAACCGCAGGTAGTACTGAATTTGAAAGGTTGTGGCGTTGTTTCTTGTCCAGTTTCTTGTTTAGCAAGATTTCTTCGATGGAGTTGAATGCTGCCCATCTCACATTCTTCTGGCTAGTTCTGCTCTCTGATTTGTTCATGCCCCAATCAGACAGCCAAGATAGATGTAGTGGTCAATCTGCTCAATGACTTCATTCCAGATTCTTATTTGGAACTTCTGCTGGTTGCTTGATAACATATATTTTGTCTTCATGCCATTCATTTTAGGCCAACCTTCCTACTTTCTGTGTCGAGCTCACACAGCATTTTTTTAAGTCTTTGAGCATTCGTGGCAATCAGTACAACATCATCTGCAAAACTGAGATGGTTTTTATTTTCTCTCCGTTCAGTTTGATACAATCTTGCCAGTTCAATCTTTGCATAACTTTTTCTAGGCATGCATTGAAAAGCTTTGGTGAGATTATATCTCCCTGCTCGACACCTTTCTCCACCAGTATTCTTATCCCTTTTTTGAATAATAAATTTTGTGTCAGAAATTACCCTAGGTTGAAAGGATTTTTGCTGGAGAAACTCCATCCAGGGGACGCCCAAAGGAGGGTCCTTTCATGTCCCCAAGATCCGTCGTGCAGCACTTGGGTACTGAACTCCGACCTCCCAGTCTTCAAGCTCAGTGTCTTAATCACCAAGCCACCACAGTGCTGCTTTCTTTTCAAATAAGGTGATGGTAGTGGAGCCGTTGGCGTTTGCTTCCTTGAGCAGCTTGATGTATTCAGCATTTACTCCCTGTTCACGGATTGCTTGCATAACTGCATTTACTTCAAATGTATGAAAAACATACCTGAAGAAAAAGAACATCTTTATTGGCTTACTGATATTTTCTGTAATCCTAATCAGTTATGAAAGAATAATAAGGATGCTTGCAAGCTTGTATTTCTCTTGTTTTTGTTTATTTGTTTAATTATACACTGCCCTTTGTCAAAAGCCATCAGTGATAAACGATAAGTGCATGAATTTTTAAAAACTGTCATACACAAAATACAGTTATAATGTAGCATTAAAATAAACAAAAAATACAGTCAAACCTCGCATAAAGAGTGTTTTGCTTAAAGAGTAGCTCGCTTAGGGGGGAGGAGCCAAGATGGAGACCTAGGAAGTTGTTTTTTCTTCAGCTGCAAAAAGTGGAGCCACATTTTGTGGATTTAAAAGTGGATACAACTTTTTAAAAAATGGAATAAAAGGACTATAAGAAATACAAAGGTCAGGACAAGTTGTTTGTGATTACATGTTTGCTGGGTCTGCTTCTAGACGGAGATAAATGGACGAAGAGAAACGGACTGGAGCCGAACCGAGTTGAGCTGTAAGCAAATCAGTAAAGTTTGGTGGGGGTGGGGTGAAGAAGTGTTTTCAAGCCAAAAGAAGGGAAGTTTGAATATACTTTCTTTTTCTAAGCTTACTGGCTTGAGAAGATATTTATAAGGACTGTGGACTTGGAATTTATGTAGGAATGAGATGCAGAGAAAGGGGAGATAAGGCTTCCTTTCTTCCCAGCTGCTGTTCCATAAACAATCAAACACAGCCGCTGAGCCATTTTAATCTTCAAAGTCCTCACCCCTTTACCAATTAATAACTACCTTGATAGCAGCCAAATAAACTGTTTGGAAACTGTTTGAGTTGAAATAAGAAAAAAGATCATTAGAATTGTTGGCAGAAAGCTTGTTTTTTTTCTCTGTGGATATTGTTTACCGGAGCTAGAAACAACGAGCTGAAAGCGAAACTGAGAGCTATTGTTTTTTTCCCTCTTATTGAACACTGCTTTGTTTTTCCCTTTGTTTAAGGACTAGAATAAGACATTTATACAATTTAAAGTGATTTCTGGACTTCTGTTGCTGGCTTTTTCGAGGAGATTACTTTTTTTAACTCTCCTTTTCTTTTTAGGAGGGTGAAGAAGAAAAAAACAGGGTTGTTTTGCTTCAATTTGGAAGACTGTATGAAGCAATCTTCTAGTTAATTGGCTCTTTAGCCCTCCGATTAAAAAAAAGTTGTTCTTTATTTTTTCTTTCCCTGACTTGTATAGGGGGGGATTTGACAATTTTAAAAAAAAGTATTAAAAGAGCTGAAAGCAAGCATTAATTGGGTAGGAAAAACAGGCTACATAATTTGAAATAATTTGAATATATATATAAATTCATCGTATAAGGGCAGATTTTATTGGTAATATTAATTTGAAAAGAGAATATTTTTTTAAATGTGTAAATGATTTCATGATTCTATGAAACTTTGTAGTATACTGTTGGATCTTTAATAATTGTTTTTTGCAGTGGTGAATGATACCTTGATGAGTAAAAGAAGGGACAGATCTTTAGAAGATAAACAAACTAATCCTGCTTGGATCAGACTTGGGTGGTTGGCAAGAAGAGACCAGCAGGGGAGGGAGAAATCACTGCAGCAAGAGATTGAAGAAGCGGAAGAACTACAAAAACTATGGGGAAAACATCAACAACAAAGGCAGCAACAGTTTCAACAGCACAGAGATAGATCACAGCAACGTTCACAACAACAAGAGCTACAACAAGAGCAAGATATGGAACTTAAAATGGAACAAGGTGCCATAAAAAAGAAACCAAGTGAAAAAGAAAAAGAAAAGAAAGAGATCCAAGCAAGTTTGGGTGACAAACCTCAATCTGATTTAAGCGAAGTTATGTCAGCATGGATAAAACAACATGAAGAAAATGTTGAGAAAAAATTGATACATTTAATCAACAGCTGCATGACAAAATACAGGCTGCAGAAAACCAATGAATTAAAGAACAACAAGAATTCATCTCGTCAATTCAAAAAGATATAAGAGACACCGCATCAGACCTGCTAAAAGCCACATCTGAAGGATTGAATAAAATAATGAAGGAGATGGTGGAATTGAAAGAATCAGTGGTCAAAGTAAAAAATGAAGTAGTGGATCTGAAACAGGAAGTAGTGGAGGTGAGAGAAAGAGAGAAAGAAAAGGTAACTCAATTTAAGGATCATGAAAAAAGAATGGAGTACAGTATTTGGAAGATCAGATAAGAAGGAAAAACATGATAATTAGAAAAATTTCTGAGAACAAACCAGACAACTTGAAATTAAGACTGTTAACATGGTTGAATGAATTGAAAATTGGGAGAGATTTTGTCACTGAAGATATTGAGAGTGTGTATAGATTGGGTCCAAAGAAAAATAGAACCGGTTCCAGAAATGTGTTGTTAAAATTTGCAGATTTGAGTGCAAAATTGAGATTGATGTCCCATATTAAAAATGCAGGTCCGAATGCTCTTAAAATGGAAACAGTAGATATTGAAATTTTCAATGATATAGCGTTTGAAGAAAGAATTTGGAGAACTCAAATTAAGCCTGTTACAAAAAAATTGAGAGATAAAGGAATTTTATATAATTGGAAATTTTCGAAACAGATGAGGTTTGTGCACCTGGGAAAAACCTTTTATATAAAGGAAGATTCATATGTGTTGGATGTATTGGCAGAAGCAAAGATTGTGGAAAACGGAACACAAGAGTGGAAGGATCTCAAAGAAGCATTATCACTTGCAGGAGTAAACACAGCAAAAAAAAAAAAAACAGAGCCCACAACCGAAGAGGCTCAAGGGGCAACTGGGGGTAACTAAGATGTATTGTAATGTATTGTAATGTAACATCTGCAGCTGAAGTATAACTGGAAGAATGATCAGGTTTTGCAACCACATGACTCCTCTCCCCCCTTCTCTTATTAGTAGAGGTGTTTGTTTTTGTTTTTTGTTTTTTTGAAAAAAAAATGGGTTATTATCTTTTTTTTTTTTTTTCCTATGTTATATATGTTAAATTGTGGGTAGTGGGTAACACGTCCTTTGAAGTCTGCCAGCTATTTCTTAAAAGGTCAAATAACGATAAAACATGAAAAATATTAAGATGAAAAGGTGAAAGGGGCAGGGTGTCCTACTAAGCGTAAACAGTTAGAAAAGGCCCTAAGAAGAGATAAAGCGGACATTATATTCTTACAGGAAATGCATCAAAAAGGAGCGGATAAAAATAATCTATATCTCGGTTGGACCCAGTATTATGAAAAGGCTTTTGGTTCTTCCAAGGCAAGGGGGGTGGCGATTATGATATCGAAAAGATTGGGATTTACGAAAACAAAAATGATAGGGGACCCAGAAGGTAGATACTTGATTATAGGTGGAAGTATAGAAGAAGAAGAAGAAATATTGCTGGTCAATGTCTATGCACCAAATGAGAATCAAGACCAATTCTTGACTAAATTGAGTCATATTTTGATAAAAGAAAATTGTGATAGAATGATAGTTGCTGGAGATTTTAACCTAACAAGGTCAAATATTGATTGTACTAATGTAACTAATTATAGAAAAGTTTGGAAAGCCAAATTGTTGGATGAATTGATGAAAAAGTTTGGATTGAAAGATTCTTGGCGGGAATTGAAAGGGGAAGAACGAATTTATACATATTACTCCCAGGTTTACAATTCATATTCTAGGATTGACTATGTATTTGTAACACAAAATATGTTGAAGGATTTAAATGATGTAGAAGTAGGAATCTTTAAGGAATCGGATCATGCCAAAGTAATGGTTGAATTACAATTTAAAATAAATAGAAGAAGTATTAGAACTTGGAGATATGATTCGAAACTATTTAAAGGCAAGGGGATAAAAGATCAGATAACGAAAAATTTCTGTTATAAATCTGTTAGAAATAAACAAGAGAAAAGAAGGTAAAATAGGACTATTATCTTTAGATATCTTTAAAGCTTTTGATTCTTTACAATGGGTCACTATCAGGGAAATTATTTAAAAAATAGAATTTGGGGGAAAATTTAAAAATGTAGTTAATCAACTTTATAAAAGTAGTTATGCCAAGGTAAGAGTAAATGACTCATTTACAGAAGATATTGAAATTAAAGCAGGAATGAGACAAGGATGTCCTCTTTCCCCCATTTTGTTTATAATGGCTATGGAATTATTGGCTAGAGCTATAAGGAGTGATACAAATATAGAAGGGATAAATGGAACAAAAATAAGTTTGTATGCAGATGATACATTAATTATAATGAAAGATCCTATAAAAAAATATGGAAAAGATTCAAAATCACCTGCAAAAATTTGAAGAGATAACAGGCCTGAGAATAAATAGGGGGAAATCAGAAGCAATTTTTAGTAAATTAAATAAGGAAGAGATAGGGAGAATTAAGGAAAATTTTAAAATTCAAATTTGGAAAAGTATAAAGTATTTAGGAGTTAACATTGGTGATAATGTAGAGGATTTGAAGAAATTAAACTATGATAAAGTGAAAGAGGAAATTAAGAAGAAAATTGTTCGATATCGGGTATTGAATACCTCCTGGTTTGGAAGAATTGCATTTTGTAAAATGAGTTTATTACCCAAGATTAACTTTTTATTTGAAGTCCTCCCAATTAAACAATCTGAAAAAGAATTAGGAGTTTTTCAAAACTTATTGAATGATTACTGTAATGGAGGGAAAAGAGCAAGGATAGCTAAACGTTTATGGTATAAATCGCAGAAAGAGGGTGGTTTAGGGTTACCTAACATTAAATCGTACTACAGGGCATTCCAAATTAAAGGCTTGGTAAAACTTTTAATGATAGAGGACCTTATATGGAGGGAGATAGAAATGAAAGATAGTAATGTGTGTGCAAAGGGAGAATTTCTGGAAAATACAGTTTTTGATCTAAAACCAAGAAATAATGTCCTAAAGCCTATGATAAGTGTATGGGTAAAGTTAAAAGATAAATTGGCACCAAACACCTCTCCAATTTTAGAGTTGCAAGCTCTTAAAACATTCCTAGTTAAAAATTTAGATTTATTAAAAAATATTATGTATAAACATGATATAATTTTACTAAAAGACTGGTTGAATCGAATTGAGAATGAAGAAACAAAAAAAGAAATTTATAAGGAATTAAAGTTGAACTGGCTTCAGATACTAACGTTGGACAAGTGGAATAAACAATATAAAAAGAAATTACAGCCAATAAGGCAGTTGACAGACTTCGAGGAGATGGTATATAAAATAAGAAAAGGTTCAATGGGGATAAAATGAATAGTAAGTAAATTATATAAAATGATAAACAATATAGATGAATCCCAGGACACTCTTAAAAGAATGTGAGAATCGGATTTGAGTATTAATATTACAGATAAGAATTGGAAGAAAAATCGAAAAGTAGGATTATGCGAAATCTGTCTACAAAAGTTAAAGAACACAACTACAAGATGTTGTGGCGCTGGTACATGATGCCAGTTCGGCTAAATCAAATAAATAGTAGCAACTCAAAAAAATGTTGGAGATGTCATCAGGAAATTGGGACATACAAACATATGTGGTGGGATTGTAAAATTATTTCCAATTTCTGGCATAAAATGGAACAAGAATTAGCAAAAATTTTAAATATCAGCTTAAAGTTGAATGAAAAAATTGTTTTACTAACGGACTTAGAGGAATTGAATTTAGAGGAAAATATAAAAGAGTTATTGTCTATTTTCTTGACGTTGGCGAGACAACAAGTAGCCAGAAATTGGAAAGGTGATATGAATTTAGAAATTGGTAAATGGTATGCTGATGTTTGGGATATGGCATTAAATGAAAAACTTACATGGGAATTAAATATAAAAAGGGGGTTAATAAAACAAAATAGATTTTGGGACATTTGGAAACCTTTTTTGCAACACACATTGATGGATAATAAAGGAGAAAAACCTGCACCGAATACAATGTATTTTTGGCAGAATGATTGAGTTGTAAAAGGAGTGGCTGGTAGACTCAAGGACTATAGTGCACTGGGTGGTAGGTACCATGTATAAAATAATAAAGTTGTAATATGGTGGTGAAAGAGGATAGTTGAAATAAAGGTGAAATTATACAGTATAGTAAATGTATAGAAAATAACTAAAGTAATATGTGATTACATTATATTATATTGACATGTATATTTTTTCTCTCCTTATCTTTAACGCTGTAAGATGTACGTGGGAACTACTCTTTTTGTATGTAAATGTTTTTTTATGTTTTGTTGATTGTTTGTTTTGTTATCTTTTTAATATTGTTAAAATCTTTAAAAAATAATAATATAAAAAAAAGAACAGCAAAGCAGGGGGAAGCTGCGGATGAAGGAAGCTATTTTCCCCCCAGGATTAGCAACCCCAGAATCACTTTGAAAATGTTACTTTAGTGGACTGCAGCTTCTGAACCCCTCATGGTTAGTGATAATTTTCAAATGATTTGCATTATACTACATTCATTCTATTCAACTGCTGTACTATTCTATGGTTCTGAAAGGTAGGGAATAAATTTAACTAATTCATAAATGATTTAAAAAAAGAGTAACTCGCTTAAAGAGCAGAATTTTCTCTGAATGTTCGCTTCGCTTAACGAATAAACCAATCAAAAACTCACTTAACAAATAAATCAGGGTTTGCAATGCCCCCCCACACACACACACACACCAGAAGTCACAATTGGTCACTTACAATGGTGTTTCGCTTAAAGAGCAAACTCGCTTAAAGAGCAATCCTGTGGAACGCATTACGCTCTTTAAGCGAGGTACCACTGTAGTGTTATTGACCGACCAGCTTAAAGTGACTAGCCAATTACAACAGTTTTGACCGGGTATTTTGATATTTACAATTTCAGTCCAAGTCATAAATCTGTGGTGAGAGTATTCCACAGGCAAGGTGCTAAGACTGATAGGTGTCCCCCATTGCCTTATACTATGTAGAACAGCCTTCTCTAGCCTGGGACAAAAGCTTGGAAAATTTGTTTTTGGGACTACAGTTCCCAGAGTTACCTAGTTACCCCAAACTATTGCCTGGGGGGGGGGGAGGTTGTGAAGCCAAGCTGGCTCAAAGATTCTGGAAGCTGTAATTAAAAAAACGCTTAAAACACAGTGCTGAGCTGGATTTGCTATGCGCAGAGTAATTTTGCCTGCCACAGGCAATGGTCAGAAATGCTGAGAAATGTCATTTAGAACATCTGGAGGGCAACAGATTAGGGATGGTTGAAGTATAAAATACTAGTGAAAAGCCTTCCCTGCCAGCTCTGTTTCTGCACCTCAACACCTACGGCTTCTGCCCTGGCCTGGCTTAATTCAAGCCAGTTATTTTCCTACTACACTTCAACACCTGCACCTTCTACCGGTGGCTGAAATCCAAACCAATTCTTGTTCTCCACTTGAATGTAATCGCCATCTCATTAGCGTGTGAGGACAAGCGACAGAGCCGGTTGGTTTTTCTGTCGGTGTTCACAGGCATATCTTCATGAAAGGGCTGCCTTTTCAAGCAGGCAGATGCCAAGAGCAAAAAAGTTTGTTTGGCCTCTTAATTACTTTTGTACACATCACAACTGCGCTGCCTGCTGAGCCTCCCCGTGTATGAAGCCTTTTATAGCCTGTCTCCAAAACCACTTCCCCCAGACTAGGAATCTTGTGTTCCCAAGGCAGGAAGGACCCTTGGGTTTCCTTTCTTTGCGTGATCCACACCACTTAGCATCCAGTCAGGAGGTCGGCTCAAGATGAAAAGAATATTGGGTTGTGCAAGTTTCATTTCTTTCAAGAGAGAGAAATGTCTTTCTTTTCAAACTGTCTCTACTTAGCTTTCATTTCCTGTGCACAAAGTAGCTTTGTTTTGAGCACGATAATTAAGTTGTTGACCTTCCGTAGGGGTCAGATGGTGCTTCCCCTGCCTAGGAGAAAGAGAAAAACTGTCAAGAATGGACTTTTGGACGGCCATTCAGGTGATATTGTCTGTAATTTGTGGTGAAGGCATTATCTTACTCACGCAACAAGAAAAAGTGGATTTGCAAGTGGGAGTTCTTCAGGAGATAATTTCTTTCATCACTCTATATGATTTATTATAATTTGGCATAATTAGAATCAGATGCTTATGAAATCTTAATCATCTGCAGTTTACATGTCCATTCACAGGGGATAAAATAATGAATCTAAAAGTAAATAAGCCCTAACATGTTCACCAGATACGCAATTGTTACTAAAGGATCTTTAACTACATCGGTCTTTTCAAATTTCTATACCTTTCAACATAACAAATTTAAAATCACACCCAGTTCAGCATCCTAAAGCCAATGCAGTTGATGGACAACCTATTGTAGTATAAACTGTTTGTGTCTGTTTTTAATTGTACTTTAAATGTTTTCAAGAATCCAACTGAGCTTGGGGCTCTTTCTCTTTTTACAGCAAGCACTTTTACTTATGGACTGTAACTTGCAGTAGAGTCACTACCCCAGTAGACCCCCAACTTCTGGGTCTTGAGGGCCACATTAGAGTGTCCAATATCTAAAGAGGGTGACATCTTAAATCAAAATGTAGCAATATTATTCACCTACTGATTTAGATCAAAAGGAAACATTCAGAGGTCAGTGAAAAAATGTTAATGTTAGTTACAGGTACCTGAGTTCTGCTGATTTAGCAAAGCCCCCAGAGTGACCAGGCTAAGAAAGGACTGACGGGAGGAAACGTGGAGACCAGGAGAAACCAAATTCCTATTGTAAGAAAAGGACAGGAAAAAAATCAGTAGAGCTCTTGAGGGAGGAAGAACCATGTAGGTCTGAGGGGAAATGCCTTGAAGATGATAGTAGTTGTAGAAAACCAGATTGGAGAGCCACGCAGAAAGGGCTGGGGTGCTCTGCTTGGGGACCCCGCAATACCCTATTCAGTAAATTTTGTTCAAAAGTATGCACTTAAAGCCTGTTGACGGTTGTAGCCATTTGTTGTAAAAGAACACAGCTTTTGAATGGGGAAATTGAGATTGAAATGATAATGGAGGGAAGGTGCTGTTCAGTTAGTGGTCTGAAGGATGGATACACTGAAGAAACACCACATGCTCTTAAAAACAGGGTATCAATGGCTATTATTCGATGGAATAAACCAGGAGTTCTCAACCTTTTAAAGCCAGGGGCCATTGGGTCACGCTCCCCCAGACAGCTTTGGGGGCTGGACAGCCATTTTGCCCTTCTTACACCACAAGGCACTTCCTGGTGTGGTGGAGGTGGTGGTGGGTCACATGAAATGGTGCCTGTCATGGAACGACATCTTTTTCCTAACGTTTCTCAAAGCTGGATGAGGCCTAGTTTTTGACTAGGCCTCAAAAATCCTTTCCTCTCTGTGTCACATGACTGCTTGTCATGAGACTGCTTGTTTCCCAGTACTCTTATCTCTAAGCTAGCTGAGTTCCCATGTTTTGACTATTGTAGAGCACTGTTTCTGCACTGTTTCTCCATGTTTTGAGAAACTTGCTGTTTCAGTAAAAGCTATTTCTGATTGGTTGGGGGGGGGGTACCCCACCTGACTGCAGAATCTCCATCTTGGGGAGAACAGAGTTAGTTCGCTTTTTGGATGTCTATGGGTTAACATCTTTCCCTGGGACTACTTCCCTTTTATGCTTTCACAATGATTACCTAGAGTGATTGGCCTTTCTGGACTGGTCTTTATGCTATAGGACTATGTTTTGTTTTGGACTGTCTCTGCACTGACTCTTATGCTTTAAGAACCTGATCAATAAACCTACGTTTGCTTCAACAACGTTTCTTCATTGAACTAAAGGGTAAGAGATGCAAAGAGATGCATCCGCACACAAGCCCCTGAATATGCTACCTGTTTAAGCCTCCTTGTGGAAGAGAAGCAGTTAAGGGCTGTTTAGCTGCATTGCTGGCCAGCTGGCCCTCTGGGGGCTTTGGTTTAGGAGGGCCAGAGCAGGGAGGGGGCCGGCTGGTTCCATGACAGTGCTGCAGGCTGCACCCAGCCCATGGGCCTCAGGTTAAGAATCCCTGGAATACACAATAGGAACAACAAAAGATAGGACACGTTTTAGTCAATTGTGCCATGTTTCTTCCCAATCTGGAATGTCATTCTGCAATCAGTTCATTATTTGTTCATGACTGCTACTTATTCATCCAGAAGCTGTGAATACCTCATGGGTTTCAATTCCTAGCATTGGTATAAACAAAGGTGTGTCTGCTACAAACTCAACAGAAAAGCTCCTCCAGAAAAACAAGCTCCCTTAAAGTGTAATTCTTGGAGTCAGGGGAAAGTTGCTCTTTTCAACAACAACTCCTAGACTCGTGTTTCCCAACCTTTGATTTTTGGACTACAATTCCCAGAAACCTAAGTCAATTCCCCAAAGCACTGATCAGACAATGTACTGACTTGGGCTTCTGGGAATTGAAATCCCCTGTGGGGCATGTGCCCCATGTTGGGAACCATTGTCCTAGACATTCCTAGCCAAAATGGCCACTGGCTACACTTGCATGCCCCCCCCCACCCAATATTTTTACCAAGCTCTGGAAATACTAAGCAGCACACCAGCTAGGACATCCTTCTCTGATACAGTGGGACTTTTCTGAGTAAACTTGCCTACAATGTTTATGTAGAAGAGTAATACAGGTAGGTATTATGTCCCTTTGCATTGAGAACATCGCCCCCTCCTCTGGGCCCCCATCAACGGCCAGAGGGGAGTTAGTCTGTGTTCTGCTTTGGTTGTTTTGTGAGATTGTGTTTTATGATTTTACTGTACTGTTGCTGTTTTGACTGTAAGCTGCCCTGAGTCGCCTCGGCGAGTGGGCGGCAATATAAATCTGAACGAACAAAAAACCAAACAAACAAACAAATAGGTATGCATTGCAATGTTCTACATTTGCCCAGACAGACAGCCTAAACCTGGCTACAACTATTCCTTCAGAAATATATATATATATTTAAACCAGAATAGAGCTACAAACGATTGTACCACATGCTATTTGCAAAAGTTTTCATCTGGGTTTCCTATAAAGTTTGGTCAAACAGCTGAAGCACTTCTGTTTCCAATAAAGCTTTAAAATATTTCCGAATGACCCTCCATGTGCTTTTCTATTACATGGCATTAAAGCTTTAAGAATGTGGCCAAGGAGAACAGCAAATAAAGAGCTTATAAACATTCCACTATTTTATTTCCTCCCACTCTCAAAAAAGAATCCCTTTATAGGTTACCAGACAGTCTGTCCTTCAGCCATCCACAATTTTTCTGCGGCCCACAAAGCTGTTCAAGCAGTTCAAGACAAACAGTATGATATAGTAATACTGATACCATTGCATATGTTCAAAAAAAAAATACTAAAGTTGAAATAATCAAGAAATTGTCTATGATTATTCAAGAATTTTGAAAAGAAAAATAAGCACGCACACACACACACCCCTCTCAACCTACCCACCCACAACACAAACCTGTAAATAAATTACATAAATATATAAAAATTCATTAAATTACACCCACCCACCCCAAACACAAATCAAACAGAGCTTTTAAATCAGAGCTTAAAGCTTATTCTGGCTAATCTTTCCCACACTAGGTCAGATAGAAGGAACTACAGAACGAACTCACCACAAGATGGCTTCATTTTGGCACTTTTCAACAGTTAAAGAAGTTAGGTACTAAGTCTTTGCCTAACCAGTTCTTTAGGATAATTTGCCTTAATGTAAATGTAAAACAGCTGTACCTCTTTAAGGGTTCTCCAATTGGAACAGGTGTAGCTTATAGATGAGGTAACTCCAAGACTTTGCTTAAAAACCCCAAGCCAGGCCTGCTGGCCGCCAGGCCTTTTTAGGAACTGTGGTAGTACGTCAATATAGGTAAAGGTATTAAATACACATTAAAATAAACACAGACACACCACATCCAAAGGCGATCCACTTACCCTGGGGAGCTTCAGGTTATAGGGAGCTTCAGGCTAGCAGCTTCTCTTCCCCCTCCCCACTTGGGAGGACAGCAAGGAGGCTGTGCATATGTGCCATGCACAGTAGGCGTGCATGCACACCAGGTGCTTGGCGCACATGCGCAGTGGGGGAACCAGTGAAAAGGTAAGCCCCAAAGGTGCTTCCCCCCAAAAGCTGCTACCGGTTCTCCAGGACACTGGGAAAAGTTACTACTGGTTCTGGCGAACTGGTGTGAACCTGTTCCATCCCATCTCTGGCTTCCTTCCCTCAGGTGTGGCTGGGCAACCATTAAACAAGCACAGCACCTGGAAGAGAGATCAGATTTTCCAGATCCACATATTGTTGCAGGCTGAGCTTGTTGTAATGCAAAATATCTGAAGATGGCTTGGTCCTGAAGAGTCAATCATGAGCTTTTAGATTTAAAAAAAGGGACAGCAGGGGGTGAGTGGTTAAGAAGCAAGTCGGCAGTTCAAGGTCCGAGTACTGGGTGATGGATTGAGCACCTGTCTCTGTCCCAGCTCTTGCCAACCTCGCAATTTGAAAGCAAGAAATTGCAAATAGATAAATAGAGACCACTTCCATAGGAAAAGATCCTGGGGACATGAAACTCCAGCAACGCTTAAGGGATATTGGCTGCCCATCTCAGTTTTTCAGAATGGGGTTATTATCCCTAGTAAAACGGTATTACTGAATTGGATGGATTTTGTTGTTGTTGTTAAGTTAGATTTCTTTTAAATAGAAACAGATCCCTCAGGAATTCTGTGTAATATTGTAAATGAAGAGAAAAAGGGATACAGTACCTCTCAATTCCTCCATTATTTACGAATTTTCTATATACGGTACAGATCTCATGATCACACAAGCAACCTATTGTCCTTTGTGCTTGTTGTTTCATTTCCGTTTGATAAAGTTATAAAAGTATACTGGCCCCAAACCACTTAACTGAGTGTCCGTGTCCATTTCTCCCCCGACTCTGCCTGTCACCATGGATTTGATCCACTACCAGCGGCCAAGCTTTCCACTCAACCAGCCACACTTAAAGCTTGTAATAATGGACTAACAAAGTTTTCTTTTAGGGGACAGAGTCCATACACTATCTTTGTTGGTGCCTACATACTGCTTAAGTTGCTGGTTTGTGTAGTTGCTCTCTCCCCCCCCCCCCCCACAACAGGTAGCCTGAAATTTAACCTTTGTCATCTGGAGCTTTTCTAATTCACCTTCTGATTTTTGAGCATCTCTCAGTATGACAGTCTCATTTCATCTTTGCAGCTATGAAGACCAGACCAGTCTCTTGTCTATGTGTGCCCAAATGTGTGTGTCTTTAAAAAAAAACTCATCAGAGTCTCAATGTCTGACTTTATAGATCTACTTCTCCTGCAGATTAACTCCTTAAATGTTGCCTGGCAAATAAAACAGAGCTCTATTTGCCTCCATGCAGCATGTCAGGAAACCCTCCTTTCTTCTGCTAGCCCAAAGCTGCTCAGATGTTAAATGGGAAGCGAGGGGGTTCAGGAAATGTCTAGCCAACAATGCAATAACATCATCCTGGGGCCTGACTGACTGTGGAAGTATTACATAATGCCATTCAAGCTGATCATTCTAGACCTAGTTTGATTCTTGGGTGGTAAATCTGTTATGAGGACAGTACGATGTTCCTTTTGTAAAATAAATAGTTACTGTTATAGTCGCACACTGAAAAAGAGTACCACTTACCATGGGGTGCACAGAAAGAGCCTCCTCGAAGAGTATGGTAATAATAATAATAATAATAATAATAATAATAATAATAATAATAATAATAATAATAATAATAATAATAATAATAATAATAATAATAATAATAATAATAATAATAATAATAATAATAATAATATAGAAAGCACTCTGAAATTTTGGAGAAGTTTGTGGGAAAATAATAAGAAGCATAATGAAAATGCAATATGGACCAAACAGGTTGAAAATCTAGCAAAAGCATCCAAAATGGAAGGTTTTCAGGTAACAAAAGAAGCCATACAAGAACAGGCAAAGAAGATCAAAAAGTGCTCCTGGTTTAGATGAACTCCATGAATTCTGGCTAAAAACGCTAACGAGCTTTCATGTAAGATTGGCAAACCAAATGAATCAGGTTTTAGAAACACCAACAGGTGAAAAATGGTTAACAACTGGAAGGACGGTACTAATTCAGAAAGATAAAGAAAAGGGAAATGAGCCTGGAAACTGCAGACCAATAACTTGTCTACCAACAACTTACAAATTACTCACAGGCATAATTGCAAATCAGATATATGGGCATTTGAAAAACAACAACTTGTTGCCTGTCGAGCAGAAAGGGTGCTGCAAAAACTCCAGAGGAACAAAAGCTCAGCTATTAATTGACAAATTGGTTTAGAAGAATTCAAAGAAAAGGCAAACAAATGTGTTGATGGCTTGGATTGCCTATAAAAAAGCATTGAATTCCATTCCACCCTGCTGGATTGAGAAATGCCTTGACATTTTTGGAATTAGTAACAACATTAAATGCTTCATGAAGACTTCAATGAAGATATGGCGAGTAAAATTAATGGTCTGTGGAGGAGAATTTGGTGAAGTTGAAATTAAGCGTGTTATTTTTTAAGGTGACTCGCTATCACTTTTGCTATTTGTGTTATCAATGGCACCACTGACAACTATTCTAAATAGAACAATCTGTGGATATGAATTGGCTAAGAAAGGACTGAAGGTTTCACATTTGCTATACTGTATATGGATGATCTAAAATTGTTTGGAAAGACAAGAGCTGAATTAAATATACTACTGCAAAGTACAAATAAATTTAGTAAAGACATTTGAATGCAATTTGGAATTGATAAGTGCGCAACATTACTGTTAAGGCAGGCAAAATTGTCAAAGTGATGGATTTGAGTTAGATAATGAACAGAGATGGGATGTAACAGGTTTGCACCAGTTCGCCAGAACCAGTAGTAACTTTTCCTAGTGTCCCAGAGAACCTGTAGCAGCTTTTGGAGGGAACCACCTTCGGGGCTTACCTTTTCACTGGTTCCCCCACTGCGCATGCGCGCCAAGCACTTGGTGTGCATGCACGCCTACAGTGCTTGGCGCGTATGCACAGCCTCCTTGCTGTCCTCCCAAGCGGGGAGGAGGAAGAGAAGCTGCTAGCCTGAAGCTCCCTATAGCCTGAAGCTCCCCAGGGTAAGTGACTCACCTTTGGATGTGGTGTGTCTGTGTGTATTTCAATGTGTATTTAATACCTTTACCTATATTGACTTACTACCACAGTTCCTAAAAAGCCCTGGTGGCCTGGCTTGGGGTTTTTAAGCAAAGTCTTGGAGTTACCTCATCCATAAGCTACACCTGTGCTGTTCCAATTGCTGTTCCAATTGGAGAACCCTTAAGGAGGTACAGCTGTTTTACATTTACATTAAGGCATATTATCCTAGAGAACTGTTACGATGACCATCTCCATCTTGCAACATGGTGCTGCCCAGACACTTATACTAACAGGTAAGTGACGGGTTTGTGTTTGGGGTGTTTGGGTGAGTGTATTTTAATGTAATTTTTATTTTTAATTTATTTAATTTATTTACGGGTTTGTGTTGTGAGTGGGTGGGTTGAGGTGTATGTATGTGTGTGCTTATTTTATTTTATTATTTTATTATTTTAATTTTTTCTTTGGCCCCACCAACGACATCATGACATCATGACGTTAGCTCCGCCCACACTGTGATGATATCACGGTGGGGTAGTAAAATTTTTGACATCCCACCACTGGTAATGAAGAATGTATCAAAGCAATAACATCAGAAGAGGGATACAAGTACTGTATATATTCAAGTATAAATCTAGTTTTTTAGCACCCAAAATGAGGACCAAAAAGTGGACTCGACCCTGAGGGACCCAAATTTGAACATACAGTAAAAAAAAAAAAGTATCACTACCATAAAAACTCAAAAACCATACCGACCCACAGAGGGAGAAGGCTTCCAGAGAAGAGGAACCTAGCAGAAGCCATTGAAGGTAAGAGGCCAGACCCAAAAGGACCCACCCCACACACACACACACTCCAAGAGGGAGAAAGGCATCCAGGCCCCACCATCGCACGCAACCACCTCTGCCGCCCTTCCAAACACCGAGATGAGGGCGGAAGCAGTGCAGCCCCAGCCATCGCACGTGACCACCTCCGGATGCCTCAGGCAGGAAGCAGTGTGGCCCCAAATGGCCAGAAAAGGAGTAGCTGCATGTGCAGTCATACCTTGCATATCGAATTTAATTTGTTCTGCGAGGCTGTTCGCTATGCAAGTTTTTCGCTATGCGAAACAAACTCGCATAGCGAAAATTCCTATGGGGAAACTCACGTAACAAGTTTTTTAGGGGGGGAAACTCGCATAGCGAATTTTTTTCATTATGTGAGTTCCCCATAGAAATGCTCGTTATGCAAGTTTTCCATAGGGAAAGTCTGACTCGCACAGCGAATATTTTCACTATGTGAGTCGGACTTGCATAGTGAAATTTTTTTCGTTATGCAAGTTTTCCCTATAGAAACGCTCGTTATGTGAGTTTTCCATAGGGAAAGTCCGTCTCGCATAGCAGAGGATCTCCAAGATTTGAGAAGACACAAGGAATTTGAATGTTGCTTTTTGAAAGGAACTCATTGTACGATTCATTGCTTTGATCAGTTATTACCATCAACATTACTTCAGTCCAAGGAAGTAATTTGTTGTGTTGCTCATTATGATCACATTAGTATTAACATTCACAACATGACATTGTAAAATGAAGGAAAATGCTCTCTGATTCTCTAGAGAAAATCCCTCAGATACTTTCTGTATCTCTATCAGTAAAATTTATCAATACAATATTGATATCATTGCAAAATAATAATTTCTGCCCTTTCATGACAACGGAAAGTCTGTTGCCCTGGGTGAGGAAGTGACGTCCACCCGCAACTTTCAGTGGCTTGCCACTGATTTTACACAGAAACTCATGAGGCCATGGTGAGAACAGGTTTAAATTATATTGTCTAAATAAAAGACACAGTTGCTGCTGCATTTTCTACAAAGAGTTCAAAACTTCAATTAAACCATTCATGGTAAATCTGGAGTATAGGAAGATGGGAGAAATAAATAGATTGACCTATATTATATATATTGGCACTTTGCCTAACTTTACCTAACTTCTTTAACTGTTGAAAAGTGCCAATATATATGTATAGGTTGACCTATATATATGGGGGGGGGGAACTATCTTTGGGGCTTACTTTTTCACTGGTTCCCCCACTTCCCCCACTTGGTGTGCATGCATGCCTACAGTGCTTGGTGCGTATGCACGGCCTCCTTGCTGTCCTCCCAAGCGGGAAGGAGGAAGAGAAGCTGCTAGCCTGAAGCTCCCTATAGCCTGAAGCTCCCCACGGTAAGTGACTCACCTTTGGATGTGGTGTGTCTGTGTGTATTTTAATGTGTATTTAATACCTTTACCTATATTGACGTACTACCACAGTTCCTAAAAAGGCCTGGCGGCCTGGCTTGGGGTTTTTAAGCAAAGTCTTGGAGTTACCTCATCAATAAGCTACACCTGTGTTATTCCAATTGCTCTTCCAATTGGAGAACCCTTAAGGAGGTACAGTACAGCTGTTTTACATTTACATTATGGCTTATTATTCTAAAGGAGTGGTTAGGCAAAGACTTAGTACCTAACTTCTTTAACTGTTGAAAAGTTGAAAAGTGCCAAAATGAAGCCATCTTGTGGTAAGTTCATTCTGTAGTTCCTTCCATCTGACCTAGTGTGAGAAAGATTAGCCAGAATAAGCTTTAAACTATGGTTTAAAAGCTCTGGTTGATTTGTGTTTGGGGTGGGTGGGTGGGTGTATTTTAATGTTTATTTATTTTATTTTATTTATTTATTTATTTATGGGTTTGTGTTGTGGGCGGATGGGTGGCTGGTTTGAAGTGTGTGTGTGTATGCTTATTTTTATTTTATTATTATTTTTGTTGGCTCCGCCCACACTGTGGTGACGTCACTGTGGGGTAGTAAAAATTTTGACATCCCACCATTGGATGGATGGATGGATGGATAGATAGATAGATAGATAGATAGATAGATATCTCTATCCCCATCAAAACAAAACAATGGCTCCTCAAGAACAAAAAGAGCTGGGGGCCGGCCAGCAAAGGGGAATTGTTTCTGCCTAGCATTCTGAGATTACATTCAAAATAGACCCCCAGGGGACCCCCATGCCTGGTGAAAAGCTGCAAGTGGACCAAGCATTTTAGTACACAGAAAGAGCATCCTCAAAGGTTGTGGTATTTTTGAACCACAATCGAGTCTACCTTGTGTTGCCAGCTAATCTTTCTTACACTAGGTCAGGTGAAAGGAACTATGGCATTAATTCACCCTGAGGTGGCTTCATTTTAGCAATCTCCTGTCTGGCCTAGACACAGAAGAAGAAGAAGAAGAAGAAGAAGAAGAAGAAGAAGAAGAAGAAGAAGAAGAAGAAGAAGCCCCCTGAAGCATTAAAATTGCTTACCACACTAAATAAATAAATAAATAATTAAAAAATTTAAAAAATGAGACCGTGAAGCTCAAGTAGGATTGGCTTTATGTCATGGGTGACCAAATGTTTTGGGCCGCAGGCCAGTCACGTGATTCAGGGGGCCAGTGGTCACTATGGGCCAGGGGCTGGATCCAGCTCCTGACACCAATTCATCCGGCCTGCGAAGCCCTCATCGCTCATGGGAGCGGAAGTAAAACGTGCCCATAATGGCGCATTTTACTTCCACTCTTGGGGAGTGACAAGGGCTTTGTGGGCTGGATAGACTGGCGTCGGGATCTGCTGGAGCCGGGAGGGACCCCCCCGGGCCGTCCTTTGGGCAGTTCTGCTTCATGGACTCGCTTATAAGACTGTCCTCTTATTGAAGAGCTGTAAGAACGCAGTCCTCTGTTTAAAAATACCTTCTGTTTGAACAGCTGTCCAGCTGAAGTCTGGTTTAAAGCTTAGGGACAGTCAGATTTCTAGACCTTTCAAGCTGCCAATCATCCACCCGCCAGCATTTGAACTGCATGCAGACCCTGCCGAAGAGCAGACACACACGCGCGCACAGGAAGTTACAAAGCCTACTGCAATGAAACACATTCCATGTTTATTAAGTTATAGCCACATCAATTGTCACGTGCAAAACTGGAAAAGATTTTTGTCATCTTCCTCGGTAAATATAGTTCCTGGCCTGTTTTGAGTTTTTTCCCTTTTTGTCTTGGGAAAGTGCAAGGGTGCATTACCAATATTAGCCCCAGATAAAGTGTGCCAGTTCAAGTAACTGGAACGACTTAGCCCAGGGCTCCTCGACTTTGGGCCCCCAAGTGTTCTTGGGCTTCAGTAAGTCTTAACCCCCTGCAATTGGATTTAGTCCCGTGTATTCATCTAATATGATCCATTTTGATATTGCCATCACAGCATTCTGAGGCAAGAAATCCAGTGTGTTTATTACACGAGTTCTTTTTCTTTAACAACATGGAGCAAAATGTCGAGAGCAGAGCTTTGGGGAAGACAAGCACTCATCCCTACACAGCAGCCAAAGCCCATCTATTTGAATTGCCTAGGCCGCCCGCGGGGGACATTGAAACCATACGGGCGATGTTACCCACGCCTGAATGCTGCCGAGGCTCCCCACTGTCAAGGAAAGAGACAGAAAACAGAAACAAGGCTATTTTTAGATTACCAACATCTTATGGATGCAAAAGTCCTACATAATTCACAAGTGTGTGCATGCATGACTCATTTACCCTGACAGAATGGTATCATCCTGGTAATTTGCCTACTTTGATGCAGTCACAAGGACACTGGATGGTATCTTGCCTCCTACAGTGGCTTCACTAGATTATGGTTTTAGACAATTTATTTTGGGGAATTATCCTTCCCAAAATCCACCATTCCCCCCCCTGCTGCAAGATGGAAACTCCGGGAATTTTAGCCAAAACCAAATACATTTTCAAAGCTCTCAGCACAATGCCTTCAAGTCTTGCGTCAAGGAGCATTGAGCAGAATTTGAAAGCCATTGCCCTCTCCTCCGGACGCTTCCTGGCAGCTGGTATTCAAAGGGAAACCACAGGCACCCCACTTAGTTAATGCCTATTTACCTTTTTTGTAGCCTTCCTTTTTTCTAGTAAGTCCAAGAAAGCCCATGACGTGCCTTGCTCCCTCCTTAACATTATCTTCATAATGCCCACAAACATGTAAACCAGAGGTAATGGCAGTATTATTTATTTATTTATTATTTTGGTTATTTGATCAAACTTTTATGCCGCCCTCCTCACAAGGACTCAGGGCGGCTAACAGAGTTTTAAAACACTTGAAACCCAATAAAAACACAGTATAAAAAAATCAAGATTAAAAATTACAGAGATTAAAAGAGATTAAAAAGATTTATAAATCGAAATAATAATAATAATAATTAAAAAGATTTTTTTTTAAAAGGCACTCACAATTGTTTGACCCAAGAAAGACTTCAACTAAGACGCTGCAACTTCCAAGCCAACAATCTAACTCAGGAGTTCTTGACCTTTTCAAGCTGGGGGGGGGCATTGGGGGGTCATGCTCCCTCAGACAGCTTTGGGGGCTGGACAGCCATTTTGCCCTTCCTCCACCACAGGTACTTCCTGGTGTGGTGGAGGCAGTGGGGGCCCCCACATGAAATGGCACCACAGGGTGTATTCAGCCCATGGGCTGCAGGTTGAGAATCCCTCCTCTAACCACACCACCACACTGGTTTTCCATAACTCACAAATAACAGCATATTTTATTTATTTATTTATTTATTTATTTATTGTTCGTACTTATATGCCGCCCTCCTCGGGAAATGACTCAGGGCAGCTAACAACCGCAATATAGTACAACAATCCGGTAATAAAATTCATTCCCAACATAGCTTCCCTCTATAGATTTTTCCGACTTTCTTGACTGCCATGTCTGCTCAGTACCATCAACAGACCTTTCAGCAATCATTTTCATATGAACATAAGTTTGGAATCTGTTCCAGTTATAATAATTTGGTGTCAGAGATTACTCTGGGTTGAAAGGATTTTTACTGGAGAAAATCCGCTCAGGAGACGCTGCCCGAATGAGGCTCCTTCCATGTCAAAACCTAACCTTCCAGTCTCCAAGCTCAACATCTTAACCACTAAGCCACCAGGGGAGTTTCATCTCTCCCAGTTGATTTCATTGGGTGACCCCCATGGGTTCAAGTGTAGCAGAAATGGAGAGAAGCTCCTCTAGACTTTGTTTCCACCCCACAAATAATTTTATAAACCATGGTTAAAATGATAATGTATTATACGATATGTTTTGTGAGACATTTAAAAAGTGGCTCTTCACTACTTACTTCTGCAACCTGGAAGAGCTGAATCCCCCCCCCCCCTTCTTCCTAGCACACCACACCCTTGAGCTTGCCACACATGGCATTCCGGGTGTGGCGGAGGCGGTGAGGGGGCCACATGAAATGGTGTCATAGGCTGCATCCGGCCCCCAGGCTGCAGGTTAAGAACCACTGGTTTAGTGGGTAAATGACTAGAAAGGTTTCAGGCCTTATACCTATACACATGTATGGTCTTGTTTGAATCATATCCCTGTAGGCTTACTTTAGTTTTTAAAAAACTTTAAAAAGAGTAAAATGTACCTGCATTAAATTGTTAATAGAGGGTGAGAGAAATCAAAAAGCTCTCAGATTAATCGGAGAAGCAGATTTAGGAAGTCACATAGGTTCCAACACTTGGAAGAATTTATGGAATAAAATACTGTATATGCTGGCGTATAAGACTACTTCCCCCCCCAAAAAAAAAAACATGCCTCCAAGTGGGGGGGGGGTCGTCTTATACGCTGGGTGCACTTCAGTTGGGATTCATTCATTTCATTCATTCATTTATTCGATTTATATACCACCCTACTCGGTGCAACCAACTCAGGGATAGACATAGCTGCCCATAGTGACCTCCTGATGCTTGCCCGGTGCCCATAGTGGCCTCCCGCTGCCCGCCCACCTCATTCTACATACCATCCAGTATCGTGCGGTATCCAGCGTGGCTGCGGCGAGCATCAGCAGTGAGACAGGGGTGCCAGCCTTTTTGGCGTGACCAGCCCGTTCTGCTCAGCGGGAAGCAGTGGTGCTCAGCCCCGCCCCTTGTCTATGCAGAGCTTGCACATGCGCATTTGCGCACTAGTGCCGGCCACAGGGAGATGTTGAAATCAAATCTGATCTTCTTTTATGTTTTATTTGGTGTGTGGAAGGTGTGCGGAAGAGGGGGTAGCCTTGTACAGCCAGTATATAACAAACTCTATATTTTGAGTGGAAATGTTGGGGTTATTGCCTTATACTCCCAGTCGTCTTATACACCGGCATATATGGTAATTTTAAGGACGACAGAGAACCAGTGGTGGGATGTTACCAGTTCAGCCCAGTTCGGCAGAACCGGTAACAACATTATGGAGGGTGAAGCCGGGGGGTGGAAGTGTGGCGTGTCCTTATATGCCTCATGAAAAAATTTGTACATGAATCAAGAAGCAACAGTTAGAACAGAATACGGAGAGTGGTTTGGAATAGGAAAAGGAGTAAGACAAGGCTGCATTTTGTCATCCTGCTTATTCAACTTATATACAGAGCACATAATGCGCACAGCAGGGATGGAGCAATCACAATTTGGGATCAAAATTGCTGGGAGAAACATCAACAACTTGAGATACGCAGATGATACCACCCTAATGGCAGAAAGTGAGGAGGACCTGTTAGGACATTTTTCATTTGGGGGTATTGTACAAAGATTGCTGCCCAGTGGAATAGTACAACTTTAAGGCCCTCCATGTGTTCTGAACACAGGTGTCCATAATAGAGCCTCAAACTGATTGCCAGGTTGTGCATGCCTGGTCCACTGCTCATGAAACAGCCCAGCTGTGGCTGATTAGAGAATCTGTCCAGCAACACTAGGGTATAACTGTGGCCCTCTGGGAAGGGTCTATGGAGGAGGCTATCATTCTGGAGGAGATTATCTGTGAGGAGGTTGCTATTCTGAAGGAGTCTATATACTGAGAAGGACTGAGACACTGAAGGAGGTGATGCTGTTGAGAGCTTTTCTTCAACTGAGAAGAAAGAACTGCTAAAGGATCACCAGGACTTTTTGAGTGCTCCTGGAGTTGGAGCCAACAGAGGACTCCAAGCTGTCTACCTACTGTGGGGCTTGGAGAGAGAGAGACTGTTGTATATAGTCCTGTGTATGTCTGTCTTCCCCTCACTGTAAGTAAAGCGCACCTTTCCACTGAAGGCATATGTGTGTGTGTGTCATTGCACTAAAGGCTTTCGCTGCGTAAGAGCTTAAAAGTGCTACTCTGCTATCCAGCCACACATATCGCTAGGGGAATTCCTGATAACGGGTTATGGGCCCAGGGTGCGCCTAACAGCTACGCCCGATGCCCTAACTGCGCCCGTGAGTCTTCGCCTGTCATGCCCGGAAGTGCTGTGTGCCTGGACTGGAGCTGTGGAGCCCTGATCAGCGTTCGGAGGAGCCGTGTTCCCTGGAGTACTCATCGCCTGCAGGACAGCACCCCAACGCAACCAGACGCCCCAACAGAGGTCCAGAAGACGTCCACTTTGCTTCGAGAGTTCCTGCCAGCTGCATGTTTCGTGAGTCTGCAAGTGAGGGAAGAATGGCTGTTTCCACTCTCTCACTGGTGCCCCTGCTTGATGGCACCAACTACCAGACGTGGTCAACCAAGTGCAGTCTGCTTCTGCACAAGGAAGGGCTCTGGGACATTGTTGAGAATCCCCAGAAGCTAGAAGCCTTGGATGAAGAGGACACTGACAAAAGGGACAGACTTGAGTATGATAATCAAAGGGCTTTGGCAATAATTGGGTTAACTGTAGCAGAGAGTCAGTTAACATATCTGAGAGGGGAGAATTCAGCTGCCGCATGTTGGCAGAGGTTTACGCAATTATATGTAAGGGACTCAGTCGGTTCCCAAATATCTCTCACCAGACGTTTGTTTAGGTTACGCCTCCAGCCTGGTGGAGATATGGCTCAGCACCTCCATTCAGTTAGTGATTTGCTCCAGCGTCTTGCTGAAACAAACTTGTTCTTTACTGAAGAACAAAAGGCATATATTCTCCTTTCGTCTTTGTCGGAAGAATATGATGGTTATGTTTCGTCCTTGGACATTTTGCCCAGGAGTGAGTTAAATTTCCAGGGGGTCCAACGTCGCTTACTGGAGCAAAATAGGTTAAGGGGTTCTCTGAAAGAGTTCAGAAAACCAGAACCTCATACTGGAAGAGGTAGAAGCAAATCACCCCCTCCTCCCACTGTGTGTGTAGCAAAGAGATGTTTTAGATGTCAGAAGTCTGGGCATATTGCCAAGTTCTGTAAGGCAAGGTCAAGCCCAGATAAGGACAAGACATGTAGAAAAGCTAATCTCTCTGTTGCTGCTTTTACTGATGTTGAACCTGGCACCTGGTTAATTGATTCTGGTGCATCTTTTTCCATTTGTAAAAATAGGGAAATGTTTACTGAAATGTCCAAAACAAACCAGACTGTCACGCTAGCTAATGGGTCACGGGTCCTTGCACTGGGTAAAGGCCAGGTCAGATGTGAGGCTTTGGGCGAAGAGCTAGAAATGCTTTATGTCCCTGAGATGAAGTATAATTTGTTGTCTGTGAGGACCCTACTGAAAATGGGTTACTCAGTGACATTCCAGGGGAAGGAATGTGTCATTAAGGGACAGGAAAAGGAGTTAACTGTGCCCCTACACAATGGCCTATTTGTGTTAGGCTCCCGTGCACTGAGTGCGAATCTGGCTGATAAAGGTTTTGGCAACAAGCTCCCCCATGACAAATGCATACACTTAATGCACAGATGGTTGGGACATGTAAATTTCCGAGACTTGAGAAGGACCATTGTTCTGACTGAGGGCATAGCTGTGAAACCATGCAGTAGATTTCTGAGATGTAGTCCTTGTAACCAGAAGTCTAAGGTCACTCCTGCAAATAGAGTGGGTGGTTTTAGTACTACCCAGCCCTTAGAGGTGGTGTCTGCTGAATTAATAGGTCCTATGAGCCCAAGCCCTGGTGGCTCAAGGTATGCTCTGAGCATTGTTGATCACCACACAAGTTATGGGTTTGTGTATTTGCTAAGCAGAAGAGTAGCGTGCCTTGGCGGGGCCCCGTATAAAAATCTTTTGGGGGCCCTTAGGAAGGGTAAAGATTTGTTTTGTTTACGCACGTTGGGGGCCCCCGTGACCCGGGGCCCCCGTATAATTGATACGGCGGTAGCTACGCCTCTGTTGCTAAGGTCCAAGGGTGAGATCTGCTCAACTTTAACCAGATGGGTAAGGTTCGTCCAGAACAAGGCAAACACACAGGTAAAGACCCTGATCACTGATGGGACACTGTTCTCAAATAAAGCCACTACTGATTTCCTGGCTAGACATGGGATAGTCCACCACAGACCTCAGCATAACTCAACTGTAGAGAGGAGAGGTCAATCTCTGCAACATCAGAGAGCTTGGTGGAAGTGCTGGTTATTTATCACCTGGAATACAAGGTGTGTGGGATCCCCCCCCCCCCGACTCTTCTTTGTCCCCCTGAAGTGATCTCCTGAGACAGCCAAGAACAAAGACGGGCAAAGTGACCCAGTGCTGTGTGTCTCTTGTTACAGAATGTCTCACTGGATCCTGAATCCCTCAAAGAAGTCAGAATACAATCACAACTTTCTTTAAATTTTAAAAAAACAAAGGGCAAATGGAGTGAAAAATGGCAGGGCTTGGTTTTTAATGCAAACTTCTTCTGTGCTAATTAAATGTAGTGTTAACCTGGTAGATTACAAGCAATGCATCAATTCAGTGCTAGATTTACTGTTTGTTTTTTTAAAGTCTTGCTGTAAACAGATATATACAACAACAACAAGAAGAAGAACAACAGAATGAGAGTTGGTAAAGAGGATCTGTAAACATGGAAAGAAAAGGAATAAAAAGGGTGGAATTTTATTTTATTTTATTTATTTATTTTTTTGGGGGGGGGAAGAAGGGCAGAGAGGGAGCATTCTGATAAATGTTGCTGTTTTCAACCTTTGGGTTAGAATATCACAATGTCCTGGAACAAGAGATTGGAATTGCAGAAGAACAGATGGGACAGTACCATCATGATCTCTAGGGTGACCAAATGCTCATTGAGCCCAAATCTAGTTCCTTCCTTTATTCCCACATGGACTAACAGGTTTTACTGCATGAGGGCACCATGCTTAACAATGCCATGCACTCAAAAGTAGAATTAACCCATATTAAATGCTTTGACAGCTAATGGACCACTGTCTTCTGGATGTATCATCTGGAGTACCCCAAACGCTATTGTGAGATATATGCTTAGATCCTCACTGATTTATTGGCATCTTGGGGATTATTAGCATGAGCCAACATACTTAATAAAAAATAAGAATCCTATCAGGGATGATTTACAATGGCCTAAGTATTTAATTGTGCAAACCATGGCAGTGGATTGTTTCTAATTAATGAGTTGCTCTTACTTCTGGTTGCAAGCTAGTCATGTGCAACCAGGAATGTGAATGGCAGCTCATTAATTAGCAGCAGTTTGCCACAGTGGTTTACACAATTACATTCGACATTGGCATACCTCCTGAACATAATGAGCACTATCTCATGTTCCCAAAAAGATTACTTGTTGCATATTGGAATATGGTCCTGCCTCATTATTCATGAGGCTCTGGGGATAAGCCTTAACAACTACCTGAAATATCTGAACAACCCAAAAGCAGGTGACCTGCAATATCCTAAGCAGTGATGGGCAGCATCAGGTTTGCACCAGTTTGCAAGAACCGGTAGTAACTTTTCCCAGTGACCTGGAGAACCGGTAGTGGCTTTTGGAGGATCCACCTTAGGGGCTTACCTTTTCGCCGGTTCCCCCAATGTGCATGCACCCCACGCGCTTGGTGTGCATGCATGCCTACAACACTTGGTGCACATGCGTGGCCTACTTGCTGTCCTCCCAAGTGGGGAGGAGGAAGAAAAGCTGCTAGCCTGAAGCTCCCTATAGCCTGCTCCCCAGGATAAGTGACTCACCTTTGGGTGTGGAGTGTATTTTAACGTGTATTTATTTTTAATGTGTATTTTTATGTGTTTTATGTGTATTTAATTAGTATTTTTATGTTTTTTATGTCTATTTAATGTGTATTTATTTTAATGTGTATTTTGTCTTTTATGTGTATTTTTATGTCTATTTAATTTGTATTTTTATGTGTACTTATTTTAATGGATTTTTCACATTGGCTCCACCCATGATGTTGGCTCCGCCCACCACTGATCCTAAGGCTGCCCAAGGTGTTACAGAATAAAGTAAGCCTGGAGAATGAGGACATCATCATTATTCATTTAAACTTCTTTGCATCAAGTTGGACTCTGCAACTTCTAATAAGTGTGTGTACGGTGGTGGTTGTGGTTCTGAGTTTTCAACTCAAAAATATTTATTCTACAATTAGTTTGCATGTTATTTGTTCCCATTCGTTGCATCATAAACTGGTTTAACTAGAAGTCAAACAGAAAGACTATACCAAGGATTAAGTATTATTAAGTTACACTTTCAGGCATCTTGACTGTGAAGATAAATGTCTGAATATAAGATTTGTAGATAGTAGTGTTGTTAAGCAGGTATTACTTGATGAGATTGCACTGATCCTTCTGCCTTTAACCCACCCTCGTTTTGGGAGTCCTTTTTTTAGCAAGTTCCAACTGAGGCATCAAGAAAAAGTCTTTTCATAGCATATCAAAGACTAAAATCTAAATCCAGTTGTTAATCCTAGCCTGAGTAAGTGCTTTGAATATATGGGACATATGTTTTGACTTACTAAATTTCCATCAGCTCTATTGTTTCTCCATTCTAGTTGGGAGAAACAAAGAGACTTATCATAGCACGGGCTTTTGTGGACTAAACTCAGTCTATTGGAAGCCTTTGGTGAGGAGGGCGATAGTCAAGAAAGCCCTCTGCCCACAATTAAATGGGTTAGTCTTTAGGCTCCACAAAGGCTAATGTTGTCTTTGCTGCACCAGACTGATAACACTCCCTTAGGAGGCAGGTAGGTAAGATAAAAGGGATGATTTAGGACTTGGTTATTTTCCTTGAACCTCTCCAAGCTTGATTTTGTTCAACTGGACTGACTTAACAAGTTCTCATTTCACAATTCATGAGCTGATATAGTTTTGTTCACTTATTCTGTAGGTCGATTGACATGAAAGTCTGGTCAAGGTGTTGCTAAATTAATTATTTGTGTACTGTTGTTTTCATTTGATATTCAGATTATATGAAATACAAGAGATACAGTGGGTTTGTAATTTTAAAATGAACTTCCTTCCTAATTTTCATTCAGAAATTATACGTACAATACCAAAAATAATGGGGAAATAACCTTGGATCTTAGTCATGTAATCATGCTTTTATGCAAAGAATATGTGCATACCTTTAATCAACTAGTTAAATTATTTCTGTTATGATCTGTCCTTAAAATTGCTTATTTCAGCTGTTGTAACATTTGAAGCTATAGTTCCTAAAAAATCTTGTGTCAGCTATGAAAAGACAAGTAGATGTCCCAGACAGGTAACAAGGAAGCCAGCCAGCATGAGGTGAGATTTCTTGCTTTCACTAGGGTCAGATTACCTTTCCAGTGCCAGCATGTCTGCCTATTAATATTTGTGTCCATACATTTGTATGTCAACAGCTATACTGCTTTAATAAAGAGTTTTCAGTTAATCTCTCTTTCTGTTTCATATCTCCTGGAGAAGGGAGATTATAAGGAGACAGACTACTACTACTACTACAGGAATCATCACATGCCACCCGTCTTGAGACAATCAGGTAGTAAGATTGTGATAAGCAGCAGCTGAAAAGTCTCAACCATGGGAGGCGGCAGACCAGGAGGAAAATGGGGGCTAAATTATAGGATGGCTGCCCTCTCATGTGCTTTTTGCAATCTACCAAACTGAGAATAATGATGTTAAACCTCTTTACATCATTCCTTTTTCTCATCCACAGTGTGGGGATCCCTTTTTGAAAAACAGTCTCAAAAGCTACAGCTCTGTAGTTTATTCAGAGCAAGTATTACCATTAAACCAATTTAAAACTGGCAAGGGTTGGACTTGCTGTGAGGTAAAGACTGTCATTCTCAAAAGGAAAAAATGTGGCGATGGGGGAAAGTCAGAGGTGTTTTTTTTTTTAAAAGAGGACAGCATGACTTTCAGGGAAGACATTCAAACAGAAACATAGATTTTAACTTCTCTCTCACGGGTCTTTCTGTGAAGTCCAATGTGCATCACATTCCAATCATATTTGTTACAGCAGGCTAGTCCTCAGGATTGTCAGGTTAGTTAACCGTCACCTTTTCCTCGGTGTTGAGTCGCTGGCAGTATGGTCTACTCTATTACCATAGCAGGAGAACCTGAACAGACTTGCATCCACACTCCTAGGTGAAGAAATTAAGAGTGGTGCTTTTTCTCTCCTGAATTTCCAGGTACCTTTCCCTCCTCCCCTCGAAAGTTGCAGCCTTTGAGGTGCTGCTTTTCCTTTGTGTGTATTGTGAGCCCCTCAGCTGTACGACAAATCTGTCAAGCCCGAGTACCACATTTACGTTTACGTTAAGTGTACATAATCAGTTTATTCAAGCATCCATTTATCCATATGTTTTAGATGTCTCTGTTCCATTCAGTTAGATGACTCATGCTCCTAAGTACTCACAGAAGAAGAAGAAATATAAACAAAAGTTTAATTGTCAACAATAGTACTGCTTTCATCATACTTCTTGTCTGTCTCAGAGCCAGGCTTTTTCCAAGTGGGGTGAGGGCAAAGGAAAAGGGGAGACACGAAGGCCATAGAAACGCACAGGTAGAAGCAAAGACAGGCGAACACATCCTTGCCACCTGCTATTCACATCCACCCACCCAACCACCAAAAACCATCTTAAGAAAGAACCACTTGTGGCACAAAGACCAGAACAGAGATGCGGATATTTTTCCATAGGTGTGGGAGATGGTTGCATGTGGTCAGGGACCACCTGGTGTTGCCTTCTTCATTCCACCTCCCACCCCACTGTGCATATTCACTTCTCATGTCCATCAGTAGTTCAATACCTCAGGGAGGATCTTCTTGCTGCCAAAGGAAATGTGAGGAATTTGAAGAAAGCGGAAGGTTTGCGTTCAAACAAAACATTTGAAGAATTCTGAGGGATTTTTTTTTAAAAAAAGAGAGGTTTAATATGCTGACTAAGACCTGATAATAATACACTAGTACAGTAGTACCTCGGATAACAATGAGACTTGGTTCCACAAGTCTCGTCATTATCCGGTTTTTAACATTGTGCGATACATTGATCGCACAACGTTTAAAAAAGCCCTGTTTCCCTGGAGGCTGCAACAAGCCACAACATCAGGATTCGAATCCTGACGTTTTGGCTTGCTGCAGCCTCCAGGGGGGTGGGGGAAGTCCAGAAACAGCTTGGATCGGGTCCTCTAATCTCCCTGCTGGCTTCGGGGAGATCAAAGGACCTGATTGAAGCTGTTTCTCGGCTTTTCCCACCTCCCCGGCTAGTGCAACAAACCAAAACATCAGCGTTCGAACCCTGACGTTTTGGCTTGCTCCACTGGCCGGGGACGTCGGGGAAGCCCAGAAACAGCTTGGACCGGGTCCTCTAATCTCCCTGGAGCAGGCAGGGGGGTCAGAGAGCCCGAAATGGGTAAATAAACGGACTTTTTTTTTACCCATTTCGGGCTCTCTGACCTCCCTGCCTGCTCCAGGGATAAGGCGTCCAACACCTTACAAAACTGAATCCAGGATAGTGGGGCGGGGCCAACGTCATGACGTCATGGGCGGGGCCAACGTCACGATGTCATGGGCGGGGCCAAAAAATAAAGGAGCAAAAAATGGCTCCAATAAACTGTGCATGCGCAGAAACTCAATCTGATGCATTGCGCATGCATCAGATTGAGTTTCTGCGCATGCACAGTTTATTGGAAAATAAGCCATGTGCCGATTTTCGGGGGGCTCTAAAAATATAAGCCACCCCCCGAAAATAAGCCATCAGGCCATTTTTGGCCATTTTTTTGGGGAAAAAAGAATATAAGCCATGGCTTATAATAGGCCATGGCTTATATTCTTTCCCCCCCCCCCAAATGGCCAAAAATGGCCTGATGGCTTATTTTCGGGGGGTGGCTATAAGCCACCCCCCGAAAATAAGCAGGCAGCCTGCTCGGACACAGAGAATACACCCCCCAACTCTGCTTACCTTGAAGCTCTGCTTATTTTCTCTCCCGACTAACAGCTGATCAGACTCAGAGGCTTTTTTAAAAACTCCAGTAGGGAAACAAGGAAGGGGGAAAATTTCAGCGATGTGATTGGCTCTCTATGTCAGCTGACATAGAGATCCAATCACATCGCTGAATAGGTGTTTCCCCTATTCAGCGATGTGATTGGCTCTCTATGTCAGCTGACATAGAGATCCAATCACATCGCTGAATAGGTGTTTCCCCTATTCAGCGATGTGATTGGATCTCTATGTCAGCTGACATAGAGAGCCAATCACATCGCTGAATTTTTGGAGCCATTTTTTGCTCCTTTTTTTTTTTAAAATGCCTGCTGCCGAAGAGAAATCGGGACAGCCGGGACGTCATGGGGGAATTCCGTGACCATTTTCCTAAAAATGGTAACTCGGGATTCCCCCTCTCAAATCGGGACTGTCCCTGAGAATCCGTGACGGTTGGCCGCTATATCCAGGGAGATTAGAGGACCCGATCTACAGCTGCAGGGTGGCTGGGGAAGCTGACGGGGACTCCCCATCGGCTTTCCCAGCCACCCACCCATGCCTCCGCAGCTGTGGGGTGGCTGGGGAAGCCGATGGGGGAGCCCCCCGTCAGCTTTCCAGCCACCCCAGCCCTGCCTCCGCAGCTGCAGGGTGGCTGGGAAGCTGAATGGAAAACCCCGTTCAGCTTTCCAGCCACTCTGCTGCTATGAAACGATTGCATCGGATAACGCTAACAGATCGTTAGCTGATGCAAAATTTATTTAGAAATTTTGCATCGTTATCCGATTTTAGCATTATCCGATGCAGTCGTTATCCGAGGTATTACTGTACAGTAAAACCCCGGATAACGTTATGACTTGGTTCCACAAGTCATGACGTTATCCGATTTTTAGCGTTGTCCGATGCATGCATTGAACAACGGTTTAAAAAAAGCCCCGACTTCAGGGACAAACCGCTTTTTTTTAATTCAATTTTTATAGGTATTTAAAACATATATACATAAAACATACATACATAAACAAAAATATACATAGAAATAATCTCGTAAAGGAAATAATAAATTCTCTTATTTCCGCAGTTATATTACACATTGTATATATGTATCGAAGAAAGAAAAAAGCAACATTAATCAATATAGTAAAATTACATATTTCTTCATTAACTTCATTTATCTGCTCTCTACTAATACATTTGTTTTCCTATTCTACCTTCATTAACACTTTCACTGTCACCCTTGTGATATTTACAGTGTCCAGTGGGGTTGTAATTGCTCATTTTCCCCAAAAAACATTTTGCCTTTAAAGGCAGGCAGGGAAAGAAAGAAACCTCCCTGCCTTTAAAGCCACCCCCCACGCGCAGCGGTCTCTGCCACTGCAGTAGGGTCGGGGAAAGCACCTTTTCCCCGACTCTACTGCAGTCTTCCCTCCCTGTATTAAAACTACAGGGAAGGGGGAAATAGAGAGATGTGATTGGTTCTCTCTCACTTTCCCCCTCCCTGTAGTTTCAATACAGGAAGGGAAGACTGCAGTAGATCGCCTCTTTTTTCCTCCCTGTATTTAAACTACAGGGAGAGAGGCTTGTAGTTTCAATACAGGAAGGGAAAGAAAAAAACACAAGCCTCTCTCTCCCTGTAGTTTAAACGCAGGGAGGAAAAAAGACGGTCGGCTGCCTCTGCCTGCCATGAGGCATAGCTCTGTGCTCTGCAATCGGTCGAGCCTGGCTTAGTCGGAGCGTGCAGCTTAGCAAGAGAAGCTATGGTGGCTTGAAGGTAAGCAGGGCCAGGGCCAGGCTGGATTCTCTCGTGGCCGAGCAGGCAGTGGGGAGGGTGTGGGGAGTCCCCAAACTGCTGGGGGTGGGGGGTGGGAGGAAGGAGGTTAGTGGCAGGGAGAGGAGTTTGGCCTCCTTTACTTCTTTATTACGATGGATCGGATAACGCTAGAAAGAACGTTCTCCGGTGCAAATCTTCCCCCCCAAATTTGTCGTCGTTATGTGGTTTTAGCATTATCCAGTGCAATTGTTATCCGGGGTATTACTGTATCTTACAACTGGATTGCTGGAAAGGACCCGATGGATCACCGAGCCCAGTCCCTGACAAAGACACACAGTGGGGAATCAAACTCCTAATCTATGTCTCCACAGCTGAATACCAGATAGAAACATTCCTGTGAAATAGATACCTGTATTTACTTTTTAAACCACCCAGAGAGTGCACTTAGAGACATCACTCTGACAACAAAAGTCTGCATAGTTAAAGCAATGGTCTTCCCAGCAGTAATGTATGGCTGTGAGAATCTGGACCGAGTGCAGAAGAATGGGCACCTTTGAACTGTGGTGCTAGAGGAGACTCTTGAGAGTCCCCTGGACTGCAAGCAGATCAAATTAGTCAATCCTAAAGGAAATCAACCCTGACTACTCCTTGGAAGGACAAATAGTAAAGCTGAAGCTCAAGTACTTTGGCCACCAAATGAGGACTCACTGGAGAAGACCCTGATGCTGGGAAAGATTGAAGGCAAAAGAAGGGGGCAGCAGAGAATGAGATGGTTAGATGGCATCATTGATGCAGTGGGCGTAGATCTGGGCGGACCATGGAGGATGGCAGATGACAGAGCAGCCTGGTGTCAATGGGGTCATGAAGGGTCAGACTTGACTGTGTGACTGAAGAACATCTTAAGTATAATTGCTATTGCTGAATATATATTTATTTATTATTTACCAGTTATTGTTTTTGTTTACCTGTCTTTCACTGAATTCAAGAGACATAAGTGGTTCTACTCCTCCATACTTTTTCCTCTTCATAACCTGTGATGTAGACCAGTCAAAGAAACATGAACATTACCCAAGTGTCAGAATGGAAAACTGAGAGATATAATTCATAGATGTGACCATGAAGATTTCCTACACAGTGGCCTGTATACACATCCTGTGAGACTGTGTCATAACGAACACCTTTAAATCCACAAACTTCTTTAAATTAGAAAATTCACAGCTACCGCTGTTGACCAGGAGCTTGTGAAGTGTAACCAATTACACTGGGACATGTACACTCAATTTAATCCTTCTAATTGAGGGCTAAATCCAATTGTAATTGCCAACTAGAGTAAATCCATGGAATCAATGAATGGGCCTGTACAAGTGTTGACTTAACCGGTCGCATTCAATGAATGGGCCTACTCTAGCTGGCCTAACAATGGGAGTTAGCCCTCCAAGATCAAATTAGATGTGACATAAACATATCAATGGATGTTGGCAATACAAATCAATAAGTGGGAGGGGAGGGGAGGGGGGACCCTATCCCCTCAAGATCATACCACAAGGGAAGGAGACATCTTTTCTGCTGGCACCATTTCCCCCATTAAAATCTACCAGCACTTTCAAGCCTGATATTTGCTAGATGAAAATGTAGTTTCATCCAACACTCCTGGTTCTCTAGAATCCTGACAGGTTGTGGCCACAATGGATCAGCTAAACCAGGGATCAGCAAACTTGGCTCTCCAGATGTTCTTGGACTTCAGTTCCCAGAAGTCCTGATCAGCAGGCATACTGACTTGGGCTTCTGGTAATTGAAGTCCAAGAACACCTGGAGAACCAAGTTTGCAGATCCCTGAGCTAAACCAAAGCTGAGTGTCTTTTACTGGTTCTCTTTGGTAGGTTTTTAAAATAAAGGAGGGAGGGAACAGAGTGAGAGAGAAAGAAAGAACATAACTCCCCAAACAATGACCTCTGGTCCATTGGTTTTGTGTCAATGCACTCATCACGTGCTTCCAAATAAAAAGCCATCATGTGTGGGCTATCCAATAAGCAAGAGAGCAAAGTTTTATTGTTTACATTGTCTTCTGTTTTCTAAGTGCTTTCCCACTTCTTCCCTATCAACCTTTCAGTGCCGCCAGCATTGTATCTAGTAGAGTACTTTAAAAAAAAAACCTTTTGAAAACAATGTGGATTCATACATTTTTCCTATAATAAGAGGATCCAGATTCAAACCACCCGCTTGTTATTGCCAACAGTCGTGTTCCACTGTCCTTGACTCTCACTGCACAACATCTTGATACATAAAAGTTAATGCTGCTCCCAAAAAGGCATGCCAAATACAGGCCTACTTCAGATGGCTTAAAGATGTTTCTTTCTTTCTTTCTTTCTTTCTTTCTTTCTTTCTTTCTTTCTTTCTTTCTTTCTTTCTTTCTTTCTTTCTTCACAGCATCATGGCAAACTTACATTACCCAGAACCCAGCTGCAGATCATATGTGCAAGGCTTTTTTCTTTCACCACACTGTCACTTAAGCTGGTATACATTATGATCTTTCCATCATTCCGGCTCCCAATTTGTAGCCTTAAAATAAAGTGTAACATACACCAAGTTCTGTTTTCTCTAATAACTCAACTCTGTTGCCATCCACGTTTTACAGTTCCAGCCTTGAAAGAAACAAAATGAATCCACACAGTTCTTGACCAAGAATTTCTCCAGAGCATAGTGTATTTCATGGCCAAATTAGAGCTGTTTTACCACTTCACAAAATCATTTTGGAGCCATACGATGTTAAATTCAGGTGTTACTGCTTGCTTCATTACATCATTTTAAGGAGCTCCATGCCATAAAAGCCCATGACATTAAATGGAGTAAATTCACCAGGAAGAAAGCAGCACTGAAATAAACAAGGTTTACCACCACAGATGTGCATTTACAAGTAGTGCAAAACAAGATTCTTTAATCCGCAAAACATTTTTTTGGCATCCTCCTAGCTTGCTGGCTGCAACTTCATTTTCATTTGCAGTCATATGGCTGGTAACATTTCTAGCAAAATGCTATTGGAAGTTCATTTTTCTTGGGGTTTGGCCACTGGGCTAGAGACTGGCTGCAAAGTCCAAGTTGTACTTTGGCAAGTGGATTGGCAAATGAAATAAAAAAGCCAGGGCAACCCCTTCTATTCTCTTCCCACCTGGATTTCTCAAAGGCATTTTGGTACATGTCAGTTACAGATGTCAACATTCACAGCTACCAGTAAACATGTTAAATCTCCTTCTGCAGAATTTTCCTCGCAAAATAAGGTTAGCCTTGTAGCTTAACTAAACAGAAACCATGAATTCACTGTAGAAACATTATTACTGTACTTTGGGGCCAACCAGTAACAATATGACAATTCAGTAATGGCCCAAATTATTTCCAGAGCATGTTTATGTCACTGAGAAACTGTCCCTATATAGATAATCCATCTAAAGGTTTTAATTAGATTAAATTTTGTTTCTTTTACAAAAAAATGCCAGACATAATTCAAGTTTCACATGACTGAAGTATAACATTAAAAAAGTCAGGATTCAAGAGGCTTGTCCTGTACTTGAGAGTGACAATGTCAACACTATTCACACACATGTGGATTTCTAGAGATTTATCAATACATATTAGGCTTTCTACTTTGTACCAAGTCTAGGCTCAAGTCTAGGTAATCAATTTTGGATGACATACCACAGTCTTATAATTTAGATGAAGGATAGTGATTCAAATGGGTGACTTTTAATAAAGCTCATAAAGATCCCAACCCCCCCCCCCCCCAATTCCAGGAATGCAGTTGCCTGAAAAACACGGAGCCATCTGAACAGAATTAGGACAGGTCATACTGGAACTAAAACAATACTCTTCATGTGGGGAATGCCCAAGAGCCTGCAATGTGACTGTGATGCACTGGGACAAACATTAACACCTACTTAGTGGATGTTCTCTTGGGTAACTTCAAGGTACTTGGGATGATTTCATCACAGCCACTCCAGAAGCAGTTAAGATGGTTAGCTTTATTAGATAGTGAACTAAATCACTTCTTGGCCTTTTGGCTAAGATCAAGGGTAGATATCAAACTGTAGCAACTATCCTATTATGATGGTATTGTATTATTGTGATTTTAAAACTTTTATCAGTTTTATTTAATATTTACTTCATTTATTGCAGTGTTTCCCAAATGCTGGTGTTTGGACTTCAATTCCCAGAAGCTTAAGTCAATTCCCCAAAGCACTGATCAGTCAATGTACTGGCTTAGGCTTCTGGGAACTGAAGTCCAGACACCAGCATTTGGGAAACACTGATTTATTGTATAGTTTATTTTATAGAAAAGAATATGCTGCTGTTTTATTTAGAAGTACTGTACAGTGATACCTCGGATAAGGCTAAAATCAGATAACGTTGGGGAATTTGAGGCAAACATTTGCATCGGATAACGTTTGTTATCCAATGCAAATGTTTGCCTCAAATTCCCTGAGGTGTGGCTGGGACTCACCAGTTTGCCTTGGGAGAAAGGGGGTGCTGCCTGCTCTTGCACGATCTCAGTCACAATCACAGCATCTGATCCTCAGCAGCATGTTTCTTTGGGAGAAAGGGTGGCTGCCTGCTCTTTCTCCCAAGGTTGCATGATCTCAATCACGATCACAGCATCTGATCCTCAGCAGCATGCTTCCTTGGGAGAAAGGGGGGCTGCCTGCTCTCTTTCTCCCAAGGTTGCACGATCTCAATCACGATCACAGCATCTGATCCTCAGCAGCATGCTTCCTTGGGAGAAAGGGGGGCTGCCTGCTCTCTTTCTCCCAAGGTTGCACGATCTCAATCACGATCACAGCATCTGATCCTCAGCAGCATGCTTCCTTGGGAGGAAGGGGGGCTGCCTACTCTCTTTCTCCCAAGGTTGCATGATGTCAAGCACGGATGGTCTCGTCTCCCCGCTGCTGCTGCCAACAGAGGCTCCTGGAGTCAGCTCAAACTCACCGAGGAGGAGCAGGAACACCTGGCGGCAGGGCGGGAGTTTTTAAAAGCACGGACGGTCTTGTCTCCCTGCCGCTGCTCCTGGAAGTCAGCTCGGCACACCAAGGAGGAGTAAGAACACCTGGCGACACTCTCCGGACCCCGTCCACCTTGGCGCAGGGAGCTATTAGAGAGCCCCTGGTGGTGGGGCAGGCGGCCCTGCCCTCTGGGGGAGAGGGGGGTGGCCGGGGACATGTGAGAGCTCCCAGCTGTGGGGTAGCCAACCCCACTCACCTAGGAGGACACCAGATGGGGGCTGGGGGAATGAGGATGGGGGGAAGGAGAGAAGGTCCTGCCAGCCGGGGAATAGGGATTGGACTCTGTCGAATATGGGGGGGGGGGTTTGCCTGCGGCCCAAATTGGTGTGGTGATGGGCATGGGGTGTTACAGCGGGAGTCGAGGGGCGGGCCGCACTCAGAGAACACGGGTCAGATGTTTAGTTGCTGTTCCCTGTTCTGCCCCCCCGGCTACACCTCTGGTTCCTGAGCAGCCGGTCAAGAGTGACCCCTCCCTTAGGCTGCTGCTGGTGAATGCCAGGTCAGTCTGTAACAAGGCCCCCTTGCTCTCAGATTCTATCTTGGGGGAGCGGGCTGACCTGCATGCATCACCGAAACCTGGCTGGCACCTGAAGACGGGGTGCCTCTATCCGAATTGTGCCCAGCCGGGTTCGGTATTTGGCACCAGCCTAGGGAGAGGGGAAGGGGCGGTGGTGTTGCCGTAGTGGCCAGCGAGTCACTGGGAGTCACCAGGGCCACGGCTCCACAAATCCCAGGCTGTGAGGCCCTGCTCCTGCCTTTGGGCCCTAAGGGTCAGTTGGGAGTCTTGCTCATGTACCTGCCTCCCTGCAGTGTAGCAGATTCCCTGCCTGAGCTCCTTGAGGTGGTCTCGATGTTGGCGTTGGAGCTCCCCAGACTTATGGTTCTGGGGAACTTCAATTTGTCATCATTGGGGACTGGCTCAGAGGCGGCTCGGGAGTTCATGGCTTCCATGGCAGCTGTGGGCCTGACCCAGGTAATTCAGGGCCCCACCAGGAGCAATGGCCACACCCTGGATTTAATCTTCTTATCGGAGCTGTGGCAGAGTGATCTGAAACCACAGAAATTAGACATTACCCCTGTGCCATGGTCAGATCACTATCTGGTGACTCTAGACTTTCTGGGAGCGAGGCTTCACCGCAGGGAGGTAGGGCCAGTTAAATCAGCTCGCCCCCGGCGACTAATGGATCCTGAAGGATTCCAGAGGGAACTGGGGTGTTTTCCTCTTGACCTGCAATGCGACTTGTCTGAGGCTCTTATCAACTCATGGAACGAGAGAATAATGGCAGCCTTGGATGTGATTGTTCCACTACGGCCTCTCCGTGCCTGCGGGAATCGATCATCCCCTTGGTTCACAGAAGAGCTGAGGGAGCTCAGACGGGCAAAGAGACGCCAAGAGCACCGCTGGGTGAAGACCTGGAGTGAGTCTGATTTGAACACTTGTTAGAGCTGCTATTAAAGCCTACCTAGTGGCGATGAGGGTGGTGAAACACCAATATTTCACTGCTCTTATTGCCTCCGCGGATAATCGCCCAGCAACCTTGTTCCGGGTGACCAGGTCCCTACTTGGTAGAGGGGGGGGGGTCTGGCCCTGGTTGGCAGGGATCAGCTGAGGCTTTTGCTGATTATCTGGTGGAGAAAATCGCTCAGATCCGCCTGAAGTTTAAACCCGGCGTGGAAGATATAGAGCTGGGGTTGACCAGAGTGCAGTCTGGCCATGTTATCTGGGAACAGTTCGATCCAGTTGGCCCTGAGGAAGTGGACAGGCTTCTTGGATCTGTTCGCACCACTGCCTGTGAATTGGATCCGTGCCCTGCCTGGCTAGTCAAGGCATCTAAGGCTGTGTCAGGCGGTTGGGTCGAGGCAATCATAAATTCATCCCTAAAGGAGGGGTGTTTTCCAGCACCCTTAAAACATGCTTTGGTGCGTCCCCTTAAGCCGTCCCTTGACTCTACGGTACTTACCAACTACCAACCGGTATCCAACCTACCCTTTCTGGGCAAGGTCTTAGAGAAGGCAGTGGCGTGGCAGCTACAGGAAGTCCTGGATGAAGCAGATTATCTGGACCCTTTTCAGTCAGGATTCAGGCCCGGATATGGTACTGAAACTGCACTGGTCGCATTGGTGGATGATCTTTGGAGAGAACGGGATGGAGGCCATCCGTCTGTCCTGGCTCTTCTTGATCTCTCAGGGGCCTTTGATACTGTAGACCACGGTATCCTTCTGGGAAAGCTCCAAGAATTGGGGATCCAGGGCACTGTGTTGGCCTGGTTTTCCTCATTTCTGAGGGGCAGGACCCAGTTGGTGTGGTTGGAGGATGAGGTGTCCAGCCCTAGGCCCCTGCAATATGGGGTGCCTCAGAGCTCGGTACTCTCACCTCTCCTATTTAACATCTACATGAAGCCACTGGGTGAGATCATCCGTTCCCACGGGGTGAGGTATCACCAATATGCAGATGATACCCAGTTATACATCTCAGCCCGTGGGGACCCAAGCGGTGCAGTAGAAGTCCTTTCCAGGTGCTTGGAGGCTGTCAGGGTCTGGATGGGGGACAACGGGCTACAGCTGAATCCCGGCAAGACTGAATGGCTATGGGTCAGGGGTCCTGCGCTATCTCAGGAGCTGCCATCTTTGGTTCTGGATGGGGCAGTCTTGCCCCAAACAGACCTGGTGCGTAACCTGGGGGTCCTCTTGGACTCACAACTACTGTTTGAAGAGCAGGTGGCAGCCATGGCCAGGAGGGCTTTTGCACAACTTCGTGTAATACGCCAGTTACGCCCACTCCTAGACCGGGACGCCTTGCTCATGATCACACATGCTTTGGTCACCTCCAGACTTGATTACTGTAATGCGCTCTACATGGGGCTGCCCTTGGTGACCATTCGGAGGCTACAGCTGGTCCAGAATGCAGTGGCCCGGGTAGTGATGGGGTGTGGGCGTTATGCTCGTGCCTCACTGCTGCTTCAGGAGCTGCACTGGTTACCAGTATGTCTCCGAGTGCAATTCAAGGTGCTGGTTATTACCTTTAAAGCCCTACATGGTAGTGGGCCAGGATACTTAAGAGACCGCGTCACCCCAAGAACGTCTGTCCGTCCCACCAGGGCGGATCGAAGAGGCTCTCTTATCACTCCATCGGCTAGAGAGGCTTCTCTCTCTAGCACCAGAAGGAGGAGGGCCTTCTCCGTGGCCGCCCCGGCCCTTTGGAACCTCCTGCCAACTGAGTTACGTCTACAGACAGAGCTCCTGCCCTTTCAGAAGGGCCTAAAAACCTGGCTGGCAGGGCAGGTGTGGGGCCCCAGGAATGTGGGGTCCCATGTTGGGTGGCTGATCTGATAGGGCAGCCACCCTTCTCGCTGTTTTAAACTTTTTAATTTTAATTTAATTTTAACCTTAACTTTTAAATTTGTTTTTAGTATTGTGCTAATTATAGTTGAATCTTTTAATTAATTTAAACCAAATGTGTGGGTATAGTGGGATTGTCCAATTTCATTTGTTAGATTTTGCATTGTTGTAAGCCGCCTAGAGTTGGGTTCGCCTGATGGAGGCAGGATAATAAATTTGAATAAATAAATAAGTCAGGTGAGCTTTACTTCCGTTTCTGGGAGTGACGAGGGTGGAGTGGGCTGGAAGAATTGGCATCATGGGCCATATCCAGCCTACATGCCATAGTTTGGGCACTCCAGGGCCCAAAATGGATGCCAACATTTACCATCATGCACAGTGGCCATCTGGAGCCATGTGCACATGAATCCATTTTAAAAGCTAACAGCAGGGGTGCCCAAACTTTTCAGGCCACAGGCCAGTCACATGGTTCATGGGTACCAAAACTACAGCCTGTGCACCAGATCCGGCCCTGACACCAATTCATCTGGCCCCTTCCACCCTCATCACTCCCAGAAGCGGAAGTCGGGTTTTACTTCCATTTCTAGGAGCAACGAGGGTGGTGTGGGCCACATGAATTGGTGTCATGGGCCAGATCCGGCCTCCAATGCCAATTCATCAAGCCGGGTGAGTTTTACTTCCACTTCTGGGAGCAACAAGGGTGGAGCGGGTGGATGAATTGGTGTCATGGGCTGGATCTGGTCCACAGGCTGTAGTTTGGGCACCCATGAACCATGTGACTAGCCTGTGGCCTGAAAAGTTCGGGCACCCATGCTGTTAGCTTTTAAAACTGATTCCTGTGCACATGGCCACTCCAGATGGCCACTCTGCATGATGGTAAATCTTGTCATCCATTTTGGGCCTGCTTCTATCCCTCTTAGCTTTTAAAATGGGAGTCAGGACATATTGAAAGAGTCTCTCTCCCCCCCCCCCCCATTTCTTGGTGATCTTGGAAGGTCAGTGCCCTGCAGCACAGAAAACACAAACTAAAATTTGTTTTCTTCTGCTCACCTAGTTTTCCTGGTGTGCCTTGGCATCATTGGAAAAAACATCTGTTAGCAAAACGAGGGAGCAGATCTTTTAAAACAGCACTTTATAAAGTTTTCAAAAGTTTAAAAATGCTGTATGGTTTGGTTCCCCTAAAGTCAGGGTGGTTTGTCATGTTTTTGCAATGTAGAGTTGTGTTTTTACCTTTTAAACAAGCACTTTATAAAGTTTTCAAAAGTTTAAAAATGCTGTATGGCTTTGTTCCCCTAAAATCAGGGTGGTCTGGCATGTTTTTGCAATGTATTTACCCTTCAGACAATTATTTCTTAAAGTTATTTAAGGTTCCAGCATGTTTCCTTGACTTTCCCTTGAAGTCTGTGCTGTTTACAATGTATCTCTATGGAGTTGACGTTAGATCTGAGTCATCTCCATAGGATTTTTAACATTATCTGGTGCATGAATCGGATAAGGCTAAACATCGGATAACATTAAGACTTGTGGAACCAAGTCTGAACGTTATCCGAGGTATTACTGTACAGTACTGTATATGTCTATATCAATACAGTACAATAATTGCTTAACCTCTGTAGATGCCATATGCTAAGTATGGAAAACCCACAAGGCCTAATCCTCTTCATATTTACTCATAATTATACCCATTCATTTAAGTGTATTTATTCTCTAGCTTGTAAGCTGCCATCTTAGAATCAGCTAGGATAAAAGTGAACGCAGGAATAGGCAGCAAGACATGCAGACCTGGGAAAAAGGAGGGCTCAGCTCTTTGATCCTGTGACCTTGCTTTAATGTTGAAACAGACCCTTCTTCCCTTGGCAGGTGAATGGCACACGCATGGGAGAAACACATCTGGGTCCCACATCCCACTGATTTGCAGCTTGATCACGTTTGGGAATAAATCTCTTAGGAGAGCCAAGCCTCGGCACCAAGCACAACTTTTGCTTGCTGAAGTCCCCAAATTTAATTCCTGGCATTTGCTTTTATAGAAAACAGGGGATGAGAAGAGCTGTTCTCTCCCTTCGCATCAAGGGAATCATGTCAGGGCTGTCTGTTATCTTTATGTGCCATATTTGTAAATAAGTCTTGAGGGATTTTTTTGGCAATGGAATTCTTTTCTAAGGCAGAAACTGAGTCTGTTTATTACCTCCCAAACTAATAATAATAATAATAATAATAATAATAATAATAATAATAATAATAATAATAATAATAATAATAATAATAATAATAATAATAATAATAATAATAAGTAAAGTGGATGTAAAGATATACCCATCTGGTCTCAAAAATGGCATTCAAAGTAGCTAGATTTCAAATAAAAGCTAATAAAATTTAAACATAAAAACCACAATTGAAGATCACAGTAATAAAAAGAGAGGCAATAATCCTTCTCTTCTGTAAGTGGCTTTCCTTGCCAAAAGCGATGAACGATGTAAGGAGGGAAGCCATTACTTTCTTCCGAAGCAAGGTCCTTCGCCCGGGAGCTGCCCCTCTTGTCTCCTCATGAAATGAGCTTGTGGGAGTGGCAGGACTAAGAAAATCATAAAACCCAGACAGTTTTGTATGCCTCAAACCTACACCAGTTTAGAAAATATGTCCTCTTGTTGGTATCGCTCCACCTAAGACAGGGAGAGAAGCAGTAGTGGGCGCATAGAACTAAACAAGAGAATGACCCTCAACATCCTCTGAATGGATACGAGGCTCACGTCTGCCGGCTCAGATCCGAGAAGAATTTTATCGCAAGAACAAAACTAAATTAGAAGATGGGAGGAACGAGCTCACTGGAGGATAGCCGAGGAACTCAACCTCCCCTACATCACTTGACGGACCCTGGATAGGCTGAGGGTTGGAGTCCCAAAATCTAAGACCAACATGCTCAAGTGAGGCCTGCTGACAGACAAGAATACACTGTGTGAATGTGGAGAGATACAGAATCCAGCTCATTTGCTGATCTGCCAATTACTACCAGAAACACTATTTATCTCGCTGCTAATCTCTATCCATTACTGTAATGCTCTCAACGTGGTGCTCCCCATGTACCTGATATGGAAACTTCAAAGGGTACAGAATACAGTTGCCAGGATGGTTACTGGGGCGAGAAAATTCACACCTATCTTCCCAGTCCAGCAGAATTACCCTGGTTTCCTGTTGGGCTCCCCCGTGTTAGGTTCATGCTGACCTTTAAAGCCCTAAACGGTTTGGGACGTTCTTACTTGGTGGAGGATCTGGGCCTCAGAAAATTAGGCCTGCTTCACCCGCTCTTCTCTTATACCTCAACTCCAAGTCCCGACTCCCAGGTTGGCTAGAAAGTTGGAGGGACTTCTCAGTGGCGACCCTGGCTAACTGGAATGCTGCTCTACTGGGGGGAGCTGCGTTCGATTGACTCTTTAGGGTCCTTTAAGAAGCAACTGAAAACTTTTCTTTTTGAGGAGGCCTTTGGCAGCTTGTTGAAGTTTAAATAGGAGACCCTCCCATCATGGCCACTTGGGCTAATGGTCCTTGGTGCTGGTTGGACTGGGTGGAGGGTGGGGTTTTCTGCTGCTTTTTTAACACTGTGAGCCACCCAGAGTGGGAGGGCATTCCAGATGGACGGGGGTATAAATCAAATAAACAATAAAGAAACATGTACCAAAGAAGATCATGCTAGCAAGGTGATGCTCAAGCTAATACAGGATAAACTGCAACAGCATGTGGAGAATTACCAGAAGTGCAGGCGGGTTTCAGAAGAGGCAGGGGAACTAGAGACCACATCGCCAACATAAGATGGATCATGGAAAAAACAAAGGAATACCAGAAACAAGTCTACTTCTGTTTCATTGATTACACGAAGGCTTTTGACTGTGTCGACCACAACAAAATGTGGCAAGTAATTAAAGAGATGGGAATACCAGAACACCTTATAGGCCTCATGAGAAATTTGTACATGAATCAAGAAGCAACAGTTAGGACAGAATATGGAAGGACGGAGTGGTTTGGAATAGGAAAAGGAGTAAGACAAGGATGCATTTTGTCACCATGCTTATTCAACTTATACACAGAACACATAATGTGCAATGCAGGGATGGAGGAATCACAATTTGGGATCAAAATTGCTGGGAGAAACCTCAACAATTTGAGATATGCAGATGATACCACCCTAATGGTAGAAAGTGAAGAGGACCTAAGAAGCTCCTGATTAGTTTGAAAGAAAGTGAAAAAGCTGGCTTGAGACTCAATATCAAGAAAACCAAGATAATGGCAACAGGCCCTATCACTCCCTGGAAAACAGATGGGGAAGAAGTAGAAGCAGTGACAGATTTTACTTTTCTAGGATCAAAGCTACTGCAGATGGTAATTGCAGCCATGAAATAAAAAGGTGACTGATTCTTGGGAGGCAAGCGATGAGAAACCTGGAGAGCAGAGTGAAAAGTAGAGACATCACATTGCAAACAAAAATTCACATAGTCAAAGCAATGGTATTCCCTGTGGCAATGTAGGGTTGTGAGAGCTGGACCATTAGGAAAGTTGAGCGCAGAAGAACAGATGCCTTTGAGATGTGGTGTTGGAGGAGAGTTTTGAGAGTCCCCTGGACAGCGAGGAGAACAAATAGGTCAATCTTAGAAGAAATCAACCCTGACTGCTCCTTAGAAGGTCAAATAATAAAGATGAAGCTAAAGTACTTTGGACCTCAAATGAGACGAGAGGATTCGCTTGAGAAAGCCTTGATGCTGGGAAGGGTGGAGGGCAAAAGAAGAAGGGGACGGCCCAAGATGAGATGGCTAGATGGTATTGTAGAGACAATGGGCACAAAGCTGAGTGAGTTGAGGAGGAGGGTGGAGGACAGAAGTGCCTGGCGGACAGTGGGGTCCATGGGGTCATCGCAAAGGGTCTGAATTGACTGTGTGACTGAACAACAAAAATCAAAGATGATTTAATTTTGGCTGACAACAAAGCCAAGAAGGTGACTTCTTGGCAATCCAAGGTTCTACGGGGTGGGGGGAGAAGATGAAACTGTGGACACCAATGCCAACAAGTTTGTAAGGGACAACAGTCTTTCAGCTATCAGGTTCCAAGATGTGTAAGACTTAATGAATTGTAACGAGCACTAAAGTGAGCTAGGAATCTGGCTGCAGAGGTTGAGAGTTCTCCATTGTGACTTCTGGGTGAAACAACAGCCTGAGTAGTGTTAGACAAGCTTCACAGACCAAGGGTGCCCTCCAGTAGGGTCTGGTAAAATAGCGATCTATCGATATATAGAGCTATCTATCTCTATACAGTATATATACCTAGCTATCTACTTGCCATGTCTTGCTTTTGTACTGCTAGGTTGTCAGGAGCTGGGACAGAGACGGGAGCTCCTTCTGTTGTGCAGTACATTACTCGGGTCCCAAACTGCTGACCTGCCAACCTTCCAGTCGCCGAGTTCTGCATCCTCTGAACCGCTTGAGCTACCGCACCTAGAAGAAACCCCTTGAAAAGGTTGCCATAATAAGTCAGAATTGACCTTCCTGGCATGCTTTTATTAGTGAAAGAGAGAGACCACCCCATGGAAAGCGGAGTCCTTTCTTTCAGGAGCGTTATTCGCAAAAGGTGGGGAAAGTGCAGCCAGGAGGTGCCCCTGCCTTGCCGCCTGAATCAGGTCTGATCCTGTACCGGGGGCAAGAAGAGACTTTCTCAAGAGGGATCTTCTATAGGCAGCCCCCCCCCCCCCCCCCCGAGAGGCGCTTGCCTGCCTGCCTGCCTGCCTGGCTGGGAATGATCCCAGGCAGCTCGGGGCAGCAAGGCAATAGTCAGCAAGCAACAGGGAGTAAAGGAGGAGGAGGATGCGTGTGCGTGTGTATGCGCGTGTGAGGGGGGAGAAACTGCTGGGACGAGTTCAGAGGAAAGAAAGCTGGAGAGGCGGGGGGGGGGAGAAAGGGGGGGGAGAAAGGGGGGAGGGCGAAGAGAGCCCGGTAGAAGAGAAGGGACAGAGAGTGCAGGAGGAGTAGTATAAAAGCACGAGCCCAGGCGCCAGGCGAGGCAGGCGGTCTCGGGCCAAGGAGGAGGCAGGCTCCTCGCCAGTCCCGGAGGGAGGAAGAAGAAGAAGAAGGCGCCTTCCTCCTCCTCCTCGCCCCGCCGGGTCCGTCCAAGCAGGCACCGGGGACTGGGCCGCAAGGAAGGAGGTCCCCGCGGAGCGTGAGGGGCCCTTCCCCCCCCCCTTGTTCCTTCTCTCTGGGAAGGAGGCCCGGAGGGAGGACACGGCGGGGGCTGCAGGAGGGACCGGCCGCCTTCTTCTGCCCCCCCCGGGGGAGGATTTGCCCCGACCGAGGAGAAGAAGCCCCCCCGCCCCCCCCCTTCAGACCCAAAGAAGCCCAGGCTCAGGCTGAGGAAGGAAGTAAGGAAGGGGACGCCGGCCGGAGGGCCACGCACCACACCTTCCTCAGTCTTCTTACTTGGGGGCGGCGAAGAAGCGGCCGCTGGGAAGGGCTCAGCAGCAGCAGCGGCAGCAGCCTCCCCCCCCCCTCCGGTGGCCGGGCTGGCGGGCGGAAGACTGGCCGGCCGGCCCCGGGGTGTCTGCGGGTGCGGGGGTGTCTCTGCCCCCTTGAGGCGCGGGACTAGGAAGAAGCCCCCTCCCTGCTGCTGACCCATTGGGGAGAAGAAGAAGGCCGTGAAACTAGGGGTCGCTCGGAGGGGCGCCCCCTCCCCTCCCTCCCTCCCTCCCAGTCGCCCGGTGCCTCTGGAGCCCAGCCGGGCGTCCTCCAGAGTCCACGACGCGTCCCGTGGCGGCGGCGAAGGCTTCTCCTCCCCCTCCCTCCCCCCCGGTTGCCCTTCTGGCCTCCGCCCGCCCCGGGCCCGAAGAAGAGCAGGCGGCGGCTGCACGACGAGCCCCGCCGGAGCCCCCGGGTTTGCTGCTGCTGCTGCTGCCGGTGGGCAGGAGCTGATGCGGAGGCCGGGCTGCTGCAAGGCGGGGGCCAGAAGCGGGGAGGAGAAGAGGGGCCACCGCCACCACAGCGCCCCCTGCAGGCAGCCACGGCCTCGGCGCCCTTGCCCGGAGCAGCAGGGCCTCTGCTGCTGCTGCTGCCGCCGCAGCGTGGCCCCCCTCCCGCCCCCCCCCTCGCCGCCGCCCGAAGTGGCGCCCCCCTGGTGGTGGTGGGGGCGCAGGAGACGGGGCGGCTCCCCCCCCACGGCCGGCCCGGCGGAGGATGCTGAGCAAGGCGCGGCCAGCAGCCCGGCCCTGACCACGAACACCACCAGCAGCAGCAGCGCCAGCGCCACGACGGCCGGGGCGGCTCCTGCTCCTGCCGCCGCTGCTGCTCCGTCGGGGGGGCCCCGCCCCCCTGGTGCGAAAGCCTCGGGCTGGTGCAAGAAGAGGATGACGCGCGTGGCGGCCGAGCTGCTGCTCTTGCTGGGGCTCCTCTTGCTGACTCTGCACATCACCGTCCTGAGGAGCAGCAGCAGCAGCAGCAGCAGCAGCAGCCAGCCCGGCGGGGGGGCCGGAGGAGGAGGCCCCGGCGGCGGGAACCAGAGCCAGCGGCAGCAGGTGAGAGAGAGGGAGAGAGAGGGGGGAACCCGGAGGGTCTGGCTCCAACGCCTGGTTTCTGGCCTGAGGATCGGGGGGCGGCGGGGGGGGGGGCAGTCCTGGGAAAGAAAGAAAAGGGGGGGTTGCGATCACTTCCCCCCCCGCCCCCTTTTTGGGATTTGCAAGTGCTGAATGTGTTGCACGGGTTAGGCTTCCTTCGCAGGGGCGCCATTGGAAAAGGCTCCCCCAATCTCTCCCCCCCCCCCGGTCTTCTTCCGCCTCCCATCCATCCAACCCTGGACTCCCACTGTGTAGTTGCTGCGCCCTCCTTGGCTTGGTCGTTGGTGGCCAAACGTAACTCCTCTCATCCGTGTATGTTTCTAGCAGGAATCGGCAGAGCAGCCAATGCTCTGGATCCTGGATCCCTCCCTCCCTCCTCCCTGAGACAGCGTTGTCTGCCAGCAGAAGCCCCCCCCCAACCCCCCCACTCAGCATGTTGGTCTTGCCTTGAGGGTCTCCCAACCCTCAGCCTATTCAGGGTCCTCCTCCAAGCCAGGGATCCTGTAGTAGGGGAGGATGAGTTCCCTCATCACCCTTCCTCCTCCTCCTCCTCCTCCTCTAATGATGTTCCCAGCCCAGGGAGCTCCTTCCTCCATCTTCTAATTTGGTTTTGCTCTTGCGTAGCCTCCTGCCAACCTAGCAGTTCGAAAGCAAGAATAAATAAATAGGGACCACTTCAGTGGGAAGGTATTCTGTGCGCTCCGGTGTCTAGTCATGCCTGCTACATGACCATGGAAACGTCTGCAGAAGCAGACAGCACTGGCTCTTTGGCTTTGAAACAGAGATGAGCACTGAATCCCAGAGTTAGATACAACTGGCTTTCAAGCAAGGGTGACCTTTACCGGTTTACCCTCAAGAATGTTTGTTCTTGCCCTAAAGCTCTTCCTGGATCTTCGCCTGCAGAGGCTTATATCTCTTCAGACAATGCTGAGGGTCATTCTCTTCCTTAGATCTCCTGGCGTCCCTCCTTGTCTTAAGTGGAGTGATCCCAACCAGAGGATCTGTATTCCTCAACTGTTGTAGCTTTCAGGCACCCTGTCACTATCCGCATGGCTTCATTAACAGCAATGCCAACTTGTCTTGGGTGTGTGGATGAGCTCCATACTGGAGCAGCATACTCTGCTGTGGAGATGCTCAGGGCCAAAGCTGATGTACACAGCATGAAAGGTTGAAATCCCCATGTGTAGTTTGTGAGTTTCCTGATGATATTGTCCCATGTATGAACTTTGGTTTTGAGGGCTTGAGGTTGACTCTTCCTGCAATGCCTGGTATGTGATTTTCATTCCATACACATCTTGTACAATTGTAATTCATTGGAAGTTTTGCTTTGGTGCATATTCCTGCGTTGAGCAGGGAGTTGAACTCGATGGGCTGATTCTCTCTTCCCCACCCCAGATAAGTAAAGCACCCTTTAGCTTTACCTGGAAAGTGCTGCATGCTCAGAGTAGCCACAGGCACTTGCGTTCCCTCTCCTTCCCCACCTTGAGGATCATATTCACTCTTGCTGGACCCTGGTTCTCACCTGCAGATGTTACTCCAAGATGCAGGATGCCTCAAGTACTGTGCATTAATCAGAGACCTTTTGCAAGGTCCCCGTGTTGTGGAGATGGCCATCCAGCCCCTTATGCGCTGCAGACCGCAGCCTAACTTCGAGTGCAATCGGAGATGTGTCCATTCCTAGAGCCAGAGGCCAAATGCTCTCCTATTGCCCTAGGAGGGCCATTGCTTCAAAAGTCTTGCTGTTCTCATTGGGGCACATGTTTCTCCTTTCAGCCATCACCTGTATCTTCCCTGCCTCAGTGCCTCTGGAAGCAAGCAGGTAGCCTCCTTCTGCTGAATGGCTGCAGATGACACTTCTTGCCTCCAAAATGTGCCCTAACCGTGACATTCAAGCCTTTTTTCTTCCCTTCACAAATGACAAAAATCCAATTTTTGTTGCCCATGCCATTTTGTTGCCCTTTGCCGGGTTGGGACTGGGGCTGGAGAACATACCATTTTAACCTTTTAGAACGATTGTTTGAGGAGTTTAAGGTGGGGGAGAAGACTTTGGGCTCCACAAGATTAGATTCTGCTACTGTTGGCTGGGATGAGAACCAGACTAGAGCCAGAAAAGTCATTTTCTCCCACACATGCCTTTTCTTGTAACTCTTGAGCATGTTAAGAACAGACATGCTGCTACCATTGCCAGCCTCAGTTCCCGTATTAGGTGGAAAGGCCCTTGATTCTTATAGAAATAAGAGACTATATTTGCATCTGGTAGCACTGCTCTTTATTTTAGTGAGTGGGTAACAGCTACTTAGCCAAGCAAAGCTTGTCGGGGAGATATCCATAACCACCGGTGCTCATCTGTAAATTCAGGAGTGACAGGAGATGGTAATTACTGGTGTGATTTACCAGTGCTCAAAAACTCCTGTAGGGAAACTCTCTGTTCCCATTATAATTTCTGCACCCATGAGGGAGTTTCTGGACATATGGGGAATTTAAATGGAAAGTGGATTGTACAGTACTGGTACATTACTATTTTGGTGACTTCTTAACTTGTGAGGCCCAGGTTGCATCATTTTTAAAGTGTATGGATTATTCTGTGACCATTCACTTCTAGTCCTGTATGTAAGTTAGGAGAGGAAAGTCATTTTAGATTTTTTTTCCACATTTGCATATTCATCCTTTTAAAAAACAACAACAATAAATGTGTCTTCAGTTGTTTTTCATTCTGGATAGGTGTGACTGAGCTTGTGCAGGTGGGTTACAGGAAGTACACATTTCTCCTGCAAAGTTGCAGCCTTGAGAAAAGGCATTAAATGCTGATAATGTCAGGGAAGAATGACAGCTGCATCTCATATGAGTTTTGCAGAGGGCCCAGTCCAGATACACCTATCATGTAAGGAAAGAGGGGGTTGCCTGGGATCAGTTTATTATTCATATGCTCGTTCAAAGACGATGTGTTTAATCTAATGTTATTGAAAGTATATGCAGCTAAAGAAAATGCAGTCTAAAGGCAGGAGGGAATTGTATAAGGCAGGAGTGCACAAACGACAGCCCTTGTCCCTCGTGGAAGCGGAAGTAAAACACGGTCGTACAGGTGCATTTTACTTCCACTTTCAGGAGCGATGAGGGCTTTGTGGGCTGGATGAATTGGCATTGGGGGCCACATCCGGCCCTCAGGCAATAGTGACCAGCTTCCTGAACACGAGACCGGCCCGGGGCCTGAAAAGTTTGGTCACCTGTGGTATAAGCAATCCTGCTACAACAGGCTCCCTTTATTTATTTATTTATTTATTTTTATTTTATTTATTTATTTACCTTTCTATACCGCCCTTCTCGCCGGGGCGACCCAGGGCGGTGTACAACATCATAAAAGCATAATAAAATCCAACCCAAACCCATTGTTAAAAAACTTCAAAATTACAATTATAAAATTTAAAAAGTTTTTAAAATTTATAAGCGTCCACAGGTCCCAATAATCATTTAAAAGTTAAAACTCAAAAACACACGATTAAAAAGATTAAAAGACCAGGAGGGAGAGGGAGCTCAAACAAGCCAGCGAGCTGGGGTCATGGTACCGCCAGGACCCCATACCTGTCCCGCCAGCCATGTTTTTAAGTTCTTCCTAAAAGACAGCAAGTCCATCTGAAGACGTAGCTCAGTTGGCAGGAGGTTCCCTAGGAGGGCCAGAGCAGACACAGAGAAGGCCCTCCTCCTTCTAGTGCCAGAGAGATGTGCCTCTCTGGCCGGTGGAACAACTAGGGAGCCTCTCCGGTCTGCTCTGGTGGGACGGACAGATGTCCTTGGGACGATGCGGTCTCTTAAGTATCCTGGCCCACTACCATGTAGGGCTTTAAAGGTGATAACCAGCACCTTGAATTGCACCCGGAGGCAAACCGGCAACCAGTGCAGCTCCCGAAGCAGAGGCGAGGCATGTGCATACCGCCCACTCCCCATCACCACCCGGGCAGCCACATTCTGGACCAGTTGAAGCCTCCGAATGGTCATCAAGGGCAGCCCCATGTAGAGTTGTATGGCCAGGTGATCAGAAGCCTTCCAGGAATGGAAACGGGTTAATAGGATTCTCTTTCACACCTTGTTTAGGCAACAGTATGTGGAGTTGTACAAAAGATTCAGATTGCGATATAGTCTCGGTTGTCTTAATGATGACCACAAAATCAACCCACAAGGTCATCTCCAGAATTCTGATCCGCAACATGACAAAAATCAAGTTATACAGGATGCTTTTAATGTGGGGAAACCAAACTCTTACCTCCATTTCCCCCCCTCCCCAGTAATCAGAAGTAATGGCTTATGTATGCTCAGTAGCATATCCATAGAAGTGCTATTGCATGTGACAACAGCCCACTTAATGTTAATTTCCCATGAATATTGAAATTATTTATTACTTCTGTTCCTATACTGCCCATCTGACTTAAATGTTACTTTTGAATAGCTGAGGAAAGGAATAAAAGTTTATGTATACTCAAGTAATTTGTGGGCCAGAACAATCCAAGCAAGATTGCCATGCAGATTTCTGAACCGCATGTCACGTTAGGGGAACATTGTGGTTCTATACGCACTTCTGTACATACAGTTCTTTGCACATGTGTGTGACACCAAGCCTAGTTAATACTCAAGCTATAGGCTGTCTTTCAACAAAGAAAGGTGTTGGAAAAAATGTTGGCCTTTGAGCTGTTGCTTAGAAAGCATTTGGAAGTTATGAGATGCACAAATGCACAAGTCTGCATTCTTACTTCTAATATTCCATGTTGTTCCTACTCTCTATATAATCTCTTGCTGCTCTAGTGACTGCTACACACACACATGTGTGCGTGCATGCGCACGCGTTCACACGCGCGCGCGCGCACACACACTGCGCTCCCTTTTGGTTCAATTTAAGATGGCATTGTAATGCTATAATCAATATTTAGAAGCCAAATGAATGATGAATGAAAATAGTGCAGGGAACTGATAGAACCCATGAGAGTCACTTGCACGCGCTTACATTTTATGGTGTGGCTTATGTTATATCCAGCCTGGTTGAATTTGTAGATCTTACCATATTGCAGAGCAATGTCCTCCATGCTTGTATTTTAAAAGAAAGAAATTGTTTTGATTGATTGGGAGACTGTCTTTGAAATAAATATTGAGTCTTGAGTAATGAAAACAATCCTTTGAACTATTTCTTGCAGTTGTTACTATATAACAGTGGTGGCGAACCTATGGCATATGTGCCAGAGGGGCCACTTAGAGCCCTCTCTGTGGGGATGCGCACCGTTGCCCCAGCACAGAGTTCACCCCACCCCTCTGCCCAGCAGCCCAGTGGGAGCACTTCCTCCATCCCCCCAGCACAGAGTTTGCCCTGCCCCGCTGTGGCGCTGATGGCGGCCTCTTCTGTTTGGACACTCGGTCTCTAAAAGGTTCGCCATCACTGCTATGTAACATTTTGGATTCTTACTTTTTTAAAAAACCAAAAAACAAACTAACCACCCTTTGAGATTACAAAGCTATAACATTTTTATGAATTAGGCTTCCTTTTTTAAAAAAAAATACACCTGAAAATGATATTCTGTAAAACAGTTGACCAAAGACATTTGTGTGTGTCTGTTGTTCTTTAATGAGGCGCTTGGTACTATTAGAATAACCCTGTGTGTGTGTGTGTGTGTGTGTGTGTGTGTGTGTGTGTGTGTGTGTGTGTGTGTGTGTGTGTGTGTGTGTGTGTGTGTGTGTGTGTGTGTGTGTGTGTGTGTGTGTGTGTGTGTGTGTGTGTGTTTGACAAGCCAATAACATAATGAGGGAAATAGTGAAGCAAATGAGAAGGCGAAGTGTCTCCTCAAAGGAGTTCTTTGTATCCTACAGACTCAATGGGTGGCTTAGCAACATGACAATTTACATTCTGAGGAAAACAAAGAGCAGGTTCTGTTTAAACACAGGATATGTATTTATATCTGCATTCCTGGATTCATGCAATCTCTACCATTCCTCATAAAAGCACATGTTAAGTTATGTTTCTTCATTTAAGCCACCGGGTAAGTAGGGCCTCGTAGCTGAGCAGATCTCCTACCACCAGGCACAAGAGCGCAAAGTTACACCCAGGACTCCCTAACTGGATCGATTTTGCAGCTTTGGATTTCGGAAGAGTGGAGTCTTGGAAGACATTAAGGGCAGAGAGTATATCAGGTATCACACTAAGCATTTAAACAGATGGAAACATAAATTGCAAACGTATTTATTCTCTAGCCAATATCATAATAACCTTGCCTAGATGAACACTTCAAAACACAACTACGTATATGGATACATTAAAGGTTTTCCTTGCTCGAAAACCAGTTAGTGGGTTAGTGCTCATCTCTGTTTCAAAGCCGAACAGCCAGCGCTGTCTGCTTCTGCAGATATTTCCATATTCATGTGGCAGGCATGACTAGACACCGGAGCGCATGGAACACAGTTACCTTCCCACTGAACACTGTTACCTTCCCACTGAAGTGGTCCCTATTTATCTACTTGCAATTTCTTGCTGTCGAACTGCTAGGTTGGCAGGAGTTGGGACAAAGATAGGAGCTCATTCGCTTTGGAAATGTTCGATCACTACCAGCATTCTAGTACAGTAATACCCCGGATAACGCGAGTACCGGATAGCACTAAAACCGAATAACGTTACAAGATTTTTGGAAAAATCTTGTATCGAATAACGCGATTTTTAGCGTTATCCGATACAGTCGTTCTTAGCAGCAGGGTGGCTGGAAAGCTGAACGGGGTTCTCCGTTCAGCTTCCCAGCCACCCTGCAGCTACGGAGGCAGGGGTGGGGAGGCTGGAAAGCTGACGGGGGGCTCCCCCGTCGGCGTCCCCAGCCACCCCACAGCTGCGGAGGCATGGGCGGGTGGCTAGGGAAGCCGACAGGGAGTCCCCGTCAGCTTCCCCAGCCACCCTGCAGCTGTAGATCGGGTCCTCTGATCTCTCTGGAGCAGGCAGGGGACCCGATCCAAGCTGTTTCTGGGCTTCCCCGACGTCCTCAGCCAGTGGAGCAAGCCAGAACGTCAGGGTTCAAATCCCGACATTCTGGCTTGCTGCACTGGCTGAGGACGTCGGGGAAGCCCAGAAACAGCTTGGATCGGGTCTCCCCACCTCCCTGGACCCAGCCGGGGGGTGGGTTCAGAGACCCCAAAATTGGTAAAAAAAACCCATCCAGTTTACCAAATTTGGGGTCTCTGACACACACCCCCGCCGGGTCCAGGGAGGTGGGGAGACCCGATCCAAGCTGTTTCTGGGCTTCCCCAACATCCTCAGCCAGTGCAGCAAGCCAAAACGTCAGGGTTCAAATCCCGACGTTCTGGCTTGCTGCAGCCTCCAGGGAAACAGGGCTTTTTTTAACATTGTGTGATCAATGCATCGCACAACGTTAAAAACCGGATAATGACGGGACTTGTGGAACCAAGTCATAACGTTATCCGGGGTACTAGTGTATTTAAAGAAAGGATTTCAGTTTCTTTACATTTCACTTTACTAAATGTTTGTTCTGAGACATACTAATTCATTAATTGGAATGTTCCTTTTTAAAGGAAGCCTCTATGATCCTGCAGACTAATAGTATTGGATGAATGGTTGGTAGTTTTCATTGGTTGCTTGGCATAGTTGACAAATGTCTATAGCAGGGGGTGTCCAAACTTTTCAGGCCATGGGCCAGTCATGTGGTTCAGGGAGCCGGTCACGATGGCCTGGGGGCTGGTTGCAGCCCCCAGGCGGTAGTTTGGGCACCCCTCATCTATACTGTATATCTGACTTACTATAGGCCTTCTCAGTATACTTTGGAGTACCAAGAATCTTGAATCCTTTCTGAGCACCTCCAAAGACAGCAAGTATTTGTAGAACATTTTATTCCTACTTTGTGTGTATAGTGTTGTTGTTGTTGTTGTTTTTCTGGCGGGTGGGTGGGTTAGTAGTTTTGTGGTGGTGGTGTTTCTGAGTGAAGTTTGTTTGAATAGACCAAAATTACTTTCTAGTCAGTGATGTAGATTGTATGGGTTTGGGACAAGTCTTTCCTAAGTAGAAAACAATTACAAGCATGTAGAGGCAATTCTGTTGTGCTGGATGGATAAAGAACCCAAGAACTCTTTTAAGACCATTAAGCAAAGAAAGCTAAGATTACCTTGGCCATGTGATGAGGAACAGCATAAAGTGTAGAATACTGTACTCCAACTTGCTCTGTAAGGAAGGATGCCTGAGAAGAGAGGAAGCCCTGGATGGAGACAGACTTCATGGCTGAAGAACCTGAGAGGCTGGTGTGGCATGTCCTCAGAAGAACTGTTCTGTGGAGTTAAGAACAGGAAGACTCCATGATGATAGCCAATATCCAGAATGGATATGGCACCTGGAGAAGAAGAAGAGATAATCCTATCAAAATGTTCCTGTCAGATTTAGGAATGTGGCTATGGAAGTTGTGATGGCTCCAGCATCTTGGCATGGTGAATGGTGGTCATCTGTGCAGTTTATCAGTCCTCTTTTAAGAAGCACTTGATGTCTATTCAATGGAATTATTTTCTCTGGATTTTTGACAAGTCTGTCCAAATAAACTTAAAAAAGTATTAGAATGCATGGCTATTGTACAGGCTACTTTTCTTTAAAGAGCAATAGGAAAAAAACCATTACAATTGAAGTTGGAACATCTCCTGTTACATGTTTATATAGAGCCTGATGCACTCTTCATTCTGTACGCAGGAGAAGTAAATTATTTATGAATTATTATGTTAAACATGCCTTTACTTTCTATTGAAATAAACCTTCCACAGAATGACAGAGATTATGCCAGTCTTCCCCAACCCTGTAAGCACAGGCGTGTCCACTTGTTAACAAGCTAATATCCCTACCTAGAGTTTAGCATGTGTAGCTTTAACCTGCATGTTTAGTGTATATTAAATCTAGAAGCATTGATTCAGCTCAATGCATTTGATCCCCTGTCTCAAGTTAAATGCAGGAATGTTGGATAGGATGAGCACATTTGATCTCCAGGTGCATGAAAGAGTTGACTACATGTTCTAGACAGCATGACTCTTGTTGTTACGAAATGAAGATTTAAAAACTATTTGGGGGGGGGGGAGATGTTTAATTTTAATTTTATATTTATTGTTCATTCTTGTCAGTGGGGGGTTGTCAAAATTTCTACTACCCCACCGTAGCAAAAAATTTCAATATGCGAGTCAGACTTCCCCTATGGGAACACTCGCATAGCGAGCGTTTCTGTGGGGAAAACTCGCATAACAAAAAACATTCACTAGGTAAGTTTTTCCCCTTAAAAAGCTCGTTATGCGAGTTTTTCCATAGGGATTTTTGCTATGCGAGTCTGAATCGCATAGAAAAAAACTCGCATAGCAAGCAGCCTCACAGAACGAATTAAATTTGTTATACAAGGTATTACTGTATCTAATCTTTTTGCCAATTAAACTAGAGTACCCTAAAAACAATAGTACAGTACAGTAATACCTCGGATAACGTTTACCTCGGATAATGCTAAAATCGCATAACGTTAAGCAATCTGGGGTGGAGAATTGGATCGAATAACGTTAAGGTCCTCCTCTGGGATGGATCGGATAACAACCGCTAAAGCCTGTGCGGTTACAACATATCTCTATGGAGCTTTAACGTTATCTGATCCATCCCATAGATGGATCGGATAACACTAAAAATCGGATAACTCCAAGACTTGTGGAACCAAGTCTTAGTGTTATCTGAGGTATTACTGTATAGCATTTAAGACCCTTTAAGATAACAATAAGTGACTTATATATCATAGGATTACAATCATGTCTCTCAATTTTTATAACAGTTCACACAAATAGAGTCCAGATACTTAGCTCTATATATGTTCGCTTTGACATAATCAAGTTTTTGTAGTATTATGTGGGTTAGGTGCTTTTAGTAAACAGTTCATTTTCTCTGTTATCCCTCAACATTTCACTTTATTTAAAAGGAATTGTAAGTATCTTCCTCTTAGGTCTTTCTATAGATGACACTCAGGCACATAGAGAGCAAAGTCCTGAAGGGCTGGTTCTCCACATACAAGCAACCAGTCTTCCATTGGAATACCCTAGAATCTACCCATTTTTCTCACATAATCTATTTGTTTGTACTTTAAACTTGTGCATGCTGTTCAGTATTGCATTTCCATAGAACTGTCAAGTGGTTTCCCTAGTGATGCACCTGTTTTGAACTAGCAAGCCATGTTGCTTCTGAAGTTGAAAGAGCTATTGTCTCGGTTTGAGTTTCCACATCAAATACTCTTTGTTTAAAAATATGGGTGTTTCACTTTTTTAACACATGAATGTGTTAGTCAGTTAGACTGCGGTGTGTGTGTGTGTGTGAGAGAGAGAGAGAGAGAGAGAAGGAATATTGAACAGAAACTACAGATTATAGCTACATGTTCCATATGGAGTGAGCTCATAACTAAGCCAAGATGAGATATAACTGATGTTTCAAATTCAAGAGGATCCAGGAATGATAAATGCTCAGCAACAGAAAACAGCTCATTTAATTTGGGAGGCCTGAATATATAAATTAAGAGCCTCCTGAAATTAAACGAATTCGTAACTGTGGTTAGGCTTGAACAAGAGCCCAGCTGATCATGTTGTTGGCATGACAGGAGAAATCTGAACTGGTAAAGCGATTCAGACTTTTTACCCTGGAGAAAATCAGTTCGCACACTGCTGCAAAAGTATGGGAACGGCAGTAGCATGGTGTGTGTTATGTTGAGGGATTTATCTTTGAAGCACTGAAATCTTTATGTACAGCTACAGGCTGTATTCCAGAGTTGCTTTGCTCCCAGTGTTGGAAACATTGACTTTTCCGTTCTTTGCTAACACAAAACAGTTTGTGCTTTGTGGCAAGCCATCCATGTTTACTTTTATTTTGAGAAAAACGTTTTGGATGGGGAGGAACAATCTTGATTTTTTTTTTAAAAATTGTTATTTGTTCTTTTGAATCAAGTCTTAACTTGTCAGTGGCATCTCTCCTCCCCACCCCTTCACATCTTGCTCTTGTATTGTAACATTTTTAGGAAGAGTTTTCTACTGATTGTGAAAAAGCTCTGTGAGAAGGAATTATAAGAGAAAGTAGGCTTTGATTCACAAAAATTAGTGGTGGACAGCAACAGGTTTGCACACACCCCGGGACGGGGGTGGCAAAATTGGATGGCCTCTGAGTGTGTGTGTGTATGTGTGTGTGTGTGTGTGCATGTGTGTGAGAGAGAAATTGGGGGCCTTTGGGCAGGGGGAAAAAAGCAAAATTGGGTGGCCATGCCCACCTCCTTGCCCTGCCCTGCCCCATCAGGTTTTGTCCCTGCAAGTGGTTGAAGGTCTCCCTTGCTCAAAAGCCAGTCATATCTGACTCTAGGGTGCAGTGCTCATCTCCATTTACAGCCAAAGAGCTAGTGCTGCCTGATTTTGCAGATACAGCATATACATGGCCATATGGCAGGCATGACTAGATTGCCCATGGCATAGGCTCCGCCCATGGTGTTGCAGCAATTTTTTTTTTGCTGCACACCACTTACAAAAACTCACACTGGAACAATTCTCTTCGTGAAGGTGCCATAGCATTTTGTGCTTTCCTTTCCCTCTTTCCCCTTTTTAATAATGCCATGGGCACAGTATATTGGGCGGGTTGAGAAGGATGGTGGAGGATAGAAGCCATTGTCGTGCAATTGTCCATGGAGTCACAAAGGGTCGGAATCAACTGTGCAACTGAACAACAACAACATGGCTTTCTGAGTAAGATGATTGCACCTTACGTCAAAGATGTGTATTTGTTATTTGTAATATTCTACCACATTCAGAAGGGACTGTGGTGGCCTTAGTGGTTAAGACGCTGAACTCGAAGACTTGGAAGGTCAGCAGTTTGAGACCCGAGTGCTGCTTTTTTTAAAATTAAATTTTATTAAATTTTGAGAAAATGAAAAAGAAATACAGTAAAGAGAACAATAGCAAAACAATTAGGAAAAAAAGGGGAAAGAATTCTGTACATTAAACAAATGTATATATTACTAAATAGAGAGAAAAAACTTACTAAAATAATAATCAGTTATGTCCTCCCTACACCAGGTGTTGGGAGAGCTTGTTATATTTTAAAATTTAATGTTTTTATCATCCTTCATTATTACCTTTCCAGAATTTCAAATTTTCCTGGGCAGGTCTACATTCAAAATGCTTTTCCATTGCATATTCTGTAAAGTATTTCCATATACAGTGATACCCCGGATAACGATTGCATCGGATAACGCTAGAATCGGATAACGATGCAAGTTTTTTGGAAAAAAACTTGCATCGGATAACGATTCTGGATAATGATTCTTAGCGTTTTCCGATGCAATGGTCTGCAGGTATGGAACTACCCAATCCACCCCCCACACACACACACCTACAGCAGTCTCTGCGACTGCAGTCGGGTCGGGGAAAAGGCGGGTGCTTCCCCCGATCCTACTGCAGTTGCAGAGACCGCTGCGTGTGTGGGGGTGGGGGTGTGTGGGGGTGGCTTTAAAGGCAGGGAGGTCTCTTTCTTTCCCTGCCTGCCTTTAAAGCGGTTTGTCCCTGAAGTCAGGGCTTTTTTTTTTAGCGTTGTTCGATGCATGCTCCAGACAACGCTAAAAATCGGATAACGTCATGACTTGTGGAACCAAGTCATAACGTTATCCGGGGTATTGCTGTATTCCAAAACTGATTCTGTTTGATCAATCCTTCTTTAACATTAATCTCCCAAGCTAACTTATTGTTTAACGCAATGTCCCATATCTCACTCTACCATTCTTCAATTTTAAGATTGGGAATAATTTCCCATTGTTTAGCTATTAGATATTTTGAGACCCTACTGCTGCATGATGGAGTGAGCTTCTGCCTCTGTCCCAGCTCCTACCAACCTAGCAGTTCAAAAGGAAGAAATTGTAGGTAGATAATAGGTACCACTTCAGTGGGAAGGTAAACAGTGTTCTGTGCACACATGACCACAGAAATGTTTGCAGACACAGACACAGTGCTGGCTCTTTGGCTATAAACAGAGATGAATATCAAACCCTAGAGTTGGATATGACTGGCTTTCGAGCAAGGGCAACCTTTACGACTTCCATAACTGTCCCCTGCGTCCTCATTCTCTTTTCCCCATCACCATCAATCCAATAATGATGATAATCATAATCATTGGGAACATCAAGTAGAGAAAGTTTTAGAAAACGAGAGTCAAGATCGTTTGTTGTTGTTCAGTCGCACAGTCGATTCCAACCCTTTTGCGATGACCCCATGGACCACGGCCCGCCAGGCACCCCTGTTGTCCTCCATCTCCTCTGCAGCCAGCTCAACTCTACGCCCATGTCATAGAATAGACCCCAGTTCTTCACCTGTCCAAGATGGAGTTTATTAGGTTTTAGACTATAGTAGAAGTGTGGCTTCTTGTGCTAGCAAAAGGCCACCTGTTGTTTTCACTCCCTGGGCCCTGGATGGGAAAAACTAGACAGGGAGGTGCCATGCTTCATCAAAGTTGTTTACCCCAAACACTGGGACCTGATTGGATGTATGCTAATTGTCTAGGATCAACTCATACCTGGGAGAGTCGAGCACATGGTATGAGAAAGAAAGGAGAGGAGTTCGAATCTGGTGGTCATGAAGGAAACACCAACATGGGGGGAAGAAAGGCTATTTCAACAGGCTGCATCTCCCTAAGTCTTCAATATGGTAACTTAGAAAAGATATACACTAGTACCCCGAATAACGTTATGACTTGGTTCCACAAGTCCCGTCGTTATACGGTTTTTAACATTGTGCGATACATTGAACACACAATGTTTAAAAAAGCCCTGTTTCCCTGGAGGCTGCAGGAAGCCAGAACGTCGGGATTTGAATCCTGACATTTTGGCTTGCTGCTGCCTCCAGGGAGGTGGGGGAACTTTGGAAACAGCTTGGAGCGGGTTTCCCCACCTCCCTGGACCCGGTGGGGGGGGGGGGTCAGAGACCCCAAAATTGGTAAAAAAAAGTCCATTTTTTTTTACCAATTTTGGGGTTTCTGACCCCCCTGCCGGGTCCAGGGAGGTGGGCAGACCTGATCCAAGGTGTTTCTGGGCTTCCCCGACGTCCTGAGCCAGTGCAGCAAGCCAGAATGTCAGAGTTCGAATCCCGACATTCTGGCTTGCTGCACTGGCTCAGGACGTCGGGGAAGCCCAGAAACACCTTGGAGCGGGTCCCCACACCTCCCTGGACCCAGCGGGGGGGTCAGACACCCCAAAATTGGTAAAAAAAAACGGACCTTTTTTTTTACCAATTTTGGGGGCTCTGACCCCCCCGCCGGGTCCAGGGAGGTGTGGGGACCCGCTCCAAGCTGTTTCCAAAGTTCTCCCACCTCCCTGGAGGCTGCAGCAAGGCAAAATGTCAGGATTCGAATCCCGACGTTCTCGCTTCCTGCACCATAAAAAAGGGTGGGGGAAGTTCAAAATTAGCGCGCATCAGCTCTAGGGAGGTCGGGAGACCCGATGCGCGCTAATTTTGAACTTCCCCCACCCTCTTTTATGCTGCAGCAAGCCAGACGGGGGAGCCCCCCGTCAGCTTTCCAGCCTCCCCACCCCTGCCTCCGTAGCTGCAGGGTGGCTGGGAAGATAACGGAGAACCCCGTTCAGCTTTCCCGCTGCCCTGCTGCTAAGAACGACTGTATCGGATAACGTTAAAAATCACGTTATTTGATACAAGATTTTTTCGAAAATCTTGTAACGTTATGCGGTTTTCACGCTATACGGTACTCACGTTATACGGGGTATTACTGTACAGTATAGATTATTTTTATTTAGGGGAGGATATGCCTGAAAGCATTCTTTCTCTAAAAGCTAATTTTGATTAGCATATTTTTCTATGCTGAGATCTGTAACTTGATTTATCAAGAACCATGCTTCAACTTCAATAAAGCTACTATTTCCAATCAACGTGTGTTCATTGGAAATGGGATGCAGGGGTATGATACAGCAAGTCCACTGGCCTCCTTTTTAACGCTACCTTTTTACCTCTCCATTATTAATTTGGCTGGGCTGTGTATGCAGACAAGTCCCAGGTTTGTTCAACCGGATGTGGCTGAGAGAGTGATGAGAACATACATTCCTTGTCATGAGTTTTGAGTGAGTTCTGGAGGGGATTTTGGAATAATCCGCCTTGGAAGGAACGCTGGAGAGGTCCCAAAGCAAGGTGAGGAAGGGTGCTCATGTGTCAAATGGAGTTTTGACGCATGCACACTTCCGAGCAGCCATTTTGGGCTGCCCGGAAAAGCAGTCCGGAGGGCGGCCGGAGAGGTGACCGAACTGGTCGCTCAGGGGTTTACTACACACACACACACACCCCCGGCAATCCCCTTTGGATTTCTGCTTCCGATTTGGCCAAACCGGTCTGAGCTGGCAGCAGCCCACCACTGCCTATGTGGCCTAATTGTTTTCCCTATTTTCTTCAATCTCACCCTGAATTTGGCAATCATTAGCTCATGATCTGAGCCACAGTCAGCGCCAGATCTTCTTCATCTTTGGCTGCAGAGTATGTAATCAATCTGATTACATCAGAATATGTAATCAATCTGATCAATATCCTATGGGACTTTAAAATTCAAACAGATAGACATCTGCCTCACAACATGCCTGATATAACTGTTGGGAAGAAGAAAGTCTGGTTTATTGACATTGCTGTACTAAGAGATGCACAATTGCAGACAAACAACTGGAGAAAAAAAATACAGTAATACCTCGGATAACGCTAAGGCTTGGTTCCACAAGTCTTGGTGTTATCCGAATTTTAGTGTTATCCGATGCTTGTTAAAATCCTATGGGATGGATCGGATAACGTTAAAGCTCCATAGAGATACATTGTAACCGCACAGGCTTTAGCGGTTGTTATCCGATCCATCCCATAGGACCTTAACGTTATCCGATCCAATTCTCCTCCCCAGATTACTTAACGTTATGTGATTTTAGCGTTATCCAAGGTAAACGTTATCCAGTGTTTTACTGTATCATGATTTTCAAATTGAAGTTGAGCGTCTATGGCAGAAGAAATCTGTTGTTGTTCCCAGGGTGATCGGAGCCCTCGGAGCAGCAGCAGGACCCCCTAAAGGGCTCCCTGGAAGGTATTGGGGGAAAACCCAACTCTGCTAGAAACTGTATTATATATATACTCAGACGTTACCTAAACAGCTCTTAGGTTCCTGGCTTAGGGCTTGAACTGTTGATTTTATTCCAGTCCTTGACTGTGAATCAAATGCTAGATTTGTATACTACTACTACTACTACTACTACTACTACAATAATAATAATAAATCCTTGGACTGTGCTGTTTGCCCATGGCTACACAGGATGGCTCTTCCCCCAGGTAGGGTTGACATAATTTTTTCCTGCCAAACTGTCCCTCCATCTAGGCTCACTGCCGCTGCTGCCGCCCCCCGCGCACCTGTCCCTATTCTGCCCAGTCTGCCCTCGCCCCTCCCTGCCCGCTTTCTCTCGTGGTGCGCCCCGCCCATCCCACAGTTTTGCCGCAGCTGCAGGGAGCCAAACCCCGGGTTGCTCATGTTTTTGGCAAAGAGGATTGGTGCCTTGTAAAAAAATTTCTGTTGTGTTCTGTCTTTGAAATCCACGGCGTTAGGGACCTCGTGGCAAGGACTCCATTTCCCAGACTCCCTCAGTGAACTGCAGCCCTTGGAGTCCCCGTTTCCCTCCGGAAGGAGAAAGGGAAGGGACTTATTTTGGAGGAGGTCCTTTGTGAGAGACAACTCTTCACTTCCTATCCACAGTGTTCCCTTCCTCTCTAGGAATGCTGACTCTAATGCATTTAACCCTTTGCAGTCATGTGGAGAAGGAATCCCCCATAGGCATGGGCATTTCTTGCTTCCCTCCCTCCTGCGACTTTTACATGTTTTTCTTTGAACCAGACGGGACAGCTTGAGACCGGGAAAATCCCGGAAAACCGTGACGTATGGCAACCCTACTTCCAGGAGGTACAGGGGCAAATCGAATTTCCAAACTCCTGCTCTGCAGTCAGTTACCTAAACCGCTGAACTACCCAGAAAGCTCACAGTCCTACACTAAAATAATGTATAAGTTAGATCACCTCCACCCCTCCTGCCCTGATGTACCTGTTAGCGCAACAGTTGCAGCCTTTCCATAGAAAGTACTTCATCTTTCACTGGGTTATATTTCTCTGGACAATAAATAAACACATTTCTCCAGGTCTTACTCAGAATGATAAATGTAATAGTAGATCTACCGGACTGAATTTTTAAAATGGTTGTTGAGCAAATTATATATGTTAGGATTTTTGTTTGTTTTAAGCCCTTTACATCCCGGCATGTGTGGTAGGCATTTTAATCTTAAATAAACCAGAATGCCAGTGGAACTTTGACCTAGTTTGTGGGAAGGTCGGAAAAATCAAATTTGTTGTGTTGCCTCCAGCACCCACAGCTGACAGTCTGCTGACTCACCCCCCTCTCACCATGACAAATTGTTGAGAAATTGCTGCCTCTTAAATAGGAACCTCTGACTAGTTTGCACTGGCATAAATGGTTACAAGGGTTTGCTCTTTCTGCCTCTTCTAGAGTTCCAAAGGGAAGGGGGAATAATGTTTTTATCTCATTCTCTGATGACAGTGTTCGTTTACAAACAGCAAGTGAATACTCATCTTGCCCTTTAGATTTTGTTTTTTAATATAAGGTGCATTTGTAACCCTATAGGATGAAACATTTAGGATCTGTGAATCAAGGAAAACTGGAAGTGGTAAAAAAGGAAATTGAAAGGATAATTGACATCTTGGGAATCAGCGAGTTGAAATGGGCAGGGATGGGCTAATTCAGCTCTGGCAACCATCATATCTACGACTGTGGACAAGAAACCCTCAGAAAAAAATGAGTAGCCATAATTGTCAATAAAAGAGCGAGAAAAGCAGTAATGAGATATATAAAAAATGATAGAATGATGTCAGTCCGAATACAAGCCAAATCGTTCAATATCACTGTAATCCAAATACAGTAATACAATAGAACCCCGAACAATGTGATGACATGGTTCCACAAGTCATGACGTTGTTCAGTTTTGCACGTTGTTCGATACATTGATCGAACAATGCTAAAAAAAAGCCCTGACATCAGGGACAAACCACGCTGAGGCAAGGCTCGGCATTCCCCTCCCCCCGGGTAGGCACACGATCGCGTGTCGTTCGGGGTTAGGGCAAGGTATGGGAAAGACCCCCGTCCCCTGCCCTAACCCTGAACAACACGTGCGCGCGCACCCGAAGCTCCGAAAGTGTAAGGATCTTTACCCTTTTGCAACCTCGGGCAGCTTGGAGGGTTGCGCGGCGCGGCGGCAGTGACGGGAGGATGTGGTAAGGTCCCTCACATCCTCCTCTCACCAGCGCTGCGCGCACACGCCCAAAGTTGCGAAAGTGTAAGGATCTTTACCCTTTTGCAACCTCGGGCGGCTTGGAGGGTTGCGCAGCGCAGCGGCAGTGACGGGAGGATGCGAGGGACCTTCCCGCATCCTTCCGTCACCACTGCCGTGCCGCGCAAGCCTCCAAGCTGCCCGAGGTTGCGAAAGGGTAAAGATCCTTACACTTTTGCAACTTCGAGCGTGCGCGCGCGTGTCGTTCGGGGTTAGGGCAGGAGACGTCTCCTGCCCTAACCCCGAACAACACGCGTGCGCACGCTCGAAGTTGCAAAAGTGTAAGGATCTTTAACCTTTCGCAACTCGAAGTTTCGAAAGGGTAAGGATCCCCGTACCCTTTCCAAACATCGTGGGGGCGGGCGCTGGGGGGTGGGTTGGTTTGGGTAGATGTTCTACCCAATCCACCTCCCCCCCCAAATCGCGTTATTCAATACAAGATTTTCCCGAAAATCTTGTCGCGTTATTCGGTTTTCACGCTATTGGATACTCGCGTTATACGGGGTATTACTGTACCTCGGATAACGCTAAGACTCGGTTCCACAAGTCTTGGTGTTATCCGATTTTTAGTGTTATCTGATGCATATTAAAATCCTATGGGATGTATTGGATAACGTTAAAGCTCCATAGAGATACAATGTAACCGCACAGGCTTTAGCGGTTGTTATCCGATCCATCCCATAGGAGGACCTTAACGTTATTCGATCCAATTCTCCTCCCCAGATTACTTAACGTTATGTGATTTTAGCGTTATCCGAGGTAAACGTTATCCGAGGTATTACTGTATACACAACAACCACTAGTGCAGATGAAACCACAGTTGACCAGTTCTATGAGGACCTAGAATACCTCCAAGAACAGACACGAAGAAATAATGTACACATATTCATAGGAGACTGGAATGCCAAAGTAGGAAATCAAAAAGTAAATGGAATAACAGGCAAGTTTGGTCTTGGAACACAGAATGAAGCAGGCCAAAGACTGATAGAGTTCTGCCAAGATAACGCACTGGTCATAGCAAACACTCTCTTCCAGCAACACAAGAGGAGACTTTACACATGGACATCACCAGATGGCCAACATCGAAACCAGATTGATTACATACTCTGCAGCAAAAGATGGAGAACCTCCATACAGTCAGCAAAAACAAGACCAGGAGCTGATTGTGGCTCAGATCACAACCCTACTGATCGCAAAATTCAGGCTTAGACTAAAAAAAATAGGGAAGACAACTAGGCCAGACAGATATGACCTAGACAACATCCCTAAGGAATACACAGTGGAGGTGTGGAACAGATTGTATTGTATTGTTCGACTTTTATGCCGCCCCTCTCGCCTATAGCGACTCTGGGCAGCTCAGAGCAAAACAATGTTTCATAACTACAAATATTACATCACAAAAATCACATATCAAAAGTACATCAAAAACGTTACAAGAAATCCCCCATCCCGATTACAAAATTAAGAATTCATAAACATTCATTTCATTTCAAAAACACATCAAAACACTTTGAACAGTCTACAAAAATCTCGAACTCTATCCCACTTACTAAGCCCACTACATCCATTTCCCTGCGACTTCTTTCCCCTCAGCCGGACTTGGCTGAGAGAGCGGCCAAATTTGGGATGGAGGGGGAAAGACCCACATAGCTCTCCCCGGTCCGAGGCCGGGGGAGAGCGCCGTCAATGTCCGGCGAGGCGGCGGCGGTTCTTCTTAAAGCCGGCAGCCCCGGACGCAGCTGTCCTCGCTCTCCCCGGTCCGAGGCCAAGAGAAAGTGGCGTCAATGTCCGGTGAGGCGGCGGTTGTTCTTCTTAAAGCTGCCAGCCCCGGACGCAGCTGTCCTCGCTCTCCCTGGTCCGAGGCCGGGGGAAAGCGGCGTCAATTCAATGGCTTGGACCAGATAGACAGAGTGCCAGAAGAATTATGGACAGAGATGCGGGACATCATGCAGGAGGCAGCAAGGAAAACCATACCAAAAGAAAAGCATAAGAAAGCTAAGTGGTTGTCCAATGAGGCTCTTAAAATAGCAGAGGAAAGAAGGGACTCAAAAGGCAAAGGAGAAAGGAAAAAATACAATCACTTGAATACAGAATTTCATTTCATTTATTCGATTTGTATACCGCCCTACTCGGTACAACTGACTCAGGGCGGTTTACAGAAACCATACATATAAGACAATCAAAAGTAATATAACATATAGCATAATCACAGGTCATACAGTATAATACAATAAATATAACAATACAGTACCGCAGTGCAATAAAACAAAACCACACTGCAAAATAAGGTTACAAAATACAATTCCAGTTACATATACATGACATAGTCTCAGTAATGCAATACAATGTAAAAATACAGTACATGATCCAACATTGTCAGGGCTCTTACCCTAACCACAAGCATGCTCTAGAAGCCATGGCAGCAACCCCGCTGCAGGGGGCTTTTGTAGCCCGGCGTATGAATGAAATGAACAAATGAATGAATACAGAATTTCAAAGAAAAGCAAGGAGAGATAAGGAAACCTACCTGAATTTGCCCATGTCTGCTAGGTAAAACTGTCTTCATCCTTTCCTAGCCATTAAGTTCTACAAAAAAGATGCATAGAAAGGATAGGGATGAGGTTATTCAGGGGAGCTTGTATATGTCAGCAGTGGCTTATTAACAGAGATGTGAAAAGTAGAAGTGGTATTGGACATGAAACTCAAAACAGTACTTCATCAATCTGTTGTGTGGTTTTTATTTAATTAGATGCCATAGTTGTAACATACATGGTACATGAATGGAAGCCTGTTTGGGCATAATAGTGGCTTGTTTAAAATCTTGGTTTGCAAATCAGGGATTGGGCTAAAAACGCACACTCCCTTCTGCATGCTGAATGCCAACTAAAGCATGAATTTTGTCTTGATTCCTTTAGCAATCATGTAGGGGTACACGGAAAGAGCCTCCTTGAAGATTGTAGTATTTTTGAACCATAATCAGGTGTACCCTGGTAATGGCCACCTTGTGTTGCCAGCTAATCTTTCTCACATTGGGTCAGGTGAAAGGAACTGCAGAATGAACCCATCCCAAGGTGCCTTGATTTTGGCAGTTTCTTCTCTTGCCTGGACACAGAAGAAGAAGAAGCAATCATGTAGTAACAATGATGCAGTATTGTATCTGATTCAAAACTAACTATGGTTAAGAGTGTCCATGTTTCTTTTTAAAAATATATTTATTTAATTTTAACATAAAAAGACATACAGTAAAACCTCATATAACACTAAAACCTGGTTCCACAAGTCTTCGTGTTATATGATTTTTCGTGTTATCTGATCCTCTATGGGATCCATAGAGATACATTGTAACCACACAGGCTTTCGCGGTTGTTATCTGAAGCATCCCATAGGATCTTAATGTTATCTGATGCAATTCTTCCCCCCAGATTCCTTGATGTTATGCGATTTTAGTGTTATTCGATACTAATGTTATATGAGGTATTATTGTACAGATAATTTTTAAAAACCAGATACTGTACATACTGTGTAAACCCATCACCTGAGGACATCAATTCTTCTCTAATACAGTAACTTTAACCAACTATACATACAGTAAAAACCCGGGTTGCGGAAATAGTTCATTCCAGGACTTTTTCCTTAAGTCAGTTTTTCTATAACCTGAAGCACAATTTCCTATAGGAATGCATTGAAAAATAAAAATCCGTTCCAAAGGTTAGAAAAGAGCCCCCCCAAAAAATTTTCTGTTGAAAACTCATTCTAAAGTGGTGAAAACACAGTGAAATATTCCAAAGTGGTGCCCTTTAGAAAGTGTTTGGAAAAGAAGAAATATGGGTTGTTGTTGTTGTTTTGGCTGATTATTTTTATATTCCGTGAATATTTGTCACATTTTCAACATCGACATCTATTGGCCAGCCCTGACAATTACAGAAAAAGTCACTGCCTCACAGCTAATGAGGGGCCGGGGGAATTTCCACCTCTTCCTGGTTTTGGGGAGAGCTTCTGCTGGAGCTAAAAAGTGACGGAAAATTTTAAAAACAGAGCGGAAATAATCCATCTACCCTTCCCCCGGCCCTGGGAAGTGTTGGAACACCCCAAAAAACTTTCTGTATCTCAAGTTTTTTTTTGTAAATCGGGATGTTATTTCCTCAGATTTCCATAGAGTTTTCTGTTACCTGAGGCATCCGTAACCCTAGGTTTTACAGTACAGTAATACCCTGGATAACGATTGTAATGTATAGCGCTAAAACCGCATAACGTTACAAGATTTTTGGGAAAATCTTGTATCAAATAACGCGATTTTTAGCGTTATCCGGAACAATCATGTGGGGGGGGATGGGTTGGATTGGGTAGAACATCTACCCAATCCAACCCCCCCCCCCAGCGCCTGCCCGTACAATGTTTGGAAAGGGCACGGGAAAGAGCCTCCGTACCCTTTCCAAACACCGTGCAGGCAGTGGCAGCTTTGGCGAAGAGCGGAGGAGGCGAAAGAGCTGGAGAAAAAGAGAGAGGGGAAGGAAGGAAGGAAGGGGGGGGAATCCCCGCCACTGACTCGCCAGTTGATCCTATCGTTTCTTAAACTGCCTTCTTTCTTTTTTCGTCGTCTCCTCACCACCACCCGAAATGAACCTTAGCACTAGCCGCGGGTGGTGGTGGTGGTGGGGAGACAATGAAGCCACGGCTGCTGCTGGGCTGAAGTCACCTTTCTTTGTGATCGCCAGACGAAGCAAGGAGGCAGTTTAAGAAACGATAGGATCAACTGGCAAGTCAGCGGCAGTGGCACCCCCCCTCTTCCTTCCTCCCCCTCTCTCTTTCTCTCCAGCTCTTTCGCCTCCTCAGCACTTCGCCAAAGCTGCCAAAGCTGTTGCTGACTCGCCAGTTGATCCTATAGTTTCTTAAACTGCTTCCTTGCTTCCTTTCTCTGGCGATCCCAAAGAAAGGTGACTTGAGCCCAACGGGTCTCCCCCTGGGCGGGTGTCGGGGTGGCTGAGGAGTGAAGTTGTCGGAGGTGGCTGATGACCGGCACTGGCTGTCAGTTCTGCCCATGCCAGCCGGGCTTCATGCTCATGTTGGCGCCTCCCCCCCCCTAAGGCTCGTGTGCACCGCACTGGCTCCTTACCGCTTGGTAAGGGGGGGCCGACGACGACGACTGCGAGGCTTTCCCTTCTGGCCAGATACCTGGTGGCGGGAGGGGGAAGAGGAAGGGGGGAGGCACCAACATGAGCACAAAGCCCGGCGGGCATGGGCAAAACTGACAGCCAGTGTCGGTCGTCAGCCGCTTCCGACAACTTCCCTCCTCAGCCACCCCGACACCTGCCCTGGGGGAGGGCCACGAACAAGGGGACCTGCAGGTTCTCCTTCCACCACATGCCCACCCCCCACCCCCAAGAAGGCAGTAGCAGCAGCAGCCTCTTCTCGGCCCCCTTCCCCCTCCTTTGCCTCCTGCAGGGTCTCCTTGGCCTCCCACAGAGCTCGCTTGTGGTCCTCGCAGATCCTGGCCAGGTTCTCGGCCGCTTCACCCGCCACGCCGCGTTTTTCTTTGGCGGCAGGGACTCATTCCCGGCAGGCGCGGGTTGCAAAGGAGGCAAAAGGGCCCCGGTCCCCACTCGCCTCTCCTCGTCCGCCAAAACTGGGGGGGGAGGGCTGTCGAGTTAAAAGCCTTCTCCTGTCCCAGCTAGCAATCGCTATCCTAGGGTTTGACTTCAGGTACAAACCGCGCCCTGATGTCAGAGCTTTTTTTTTTGCATTGTTCAATGTATACCCCGGACAACGCTAAAAACCAGATAACGTCATGACTTGTGGAACCAAGTCATAAAGTTATCCGGGGTATTAGTGTATTTCACAAAACTTTCCCTTACCTCCAAAATAACATGTTAACACCTTTACATTTTCCCAAGGTATATTCAGTAAATTCTCCCCAAATAGCCACAAACTCAGTTCACACGTTAATTTATCATTAATTGGCATATTCCAAATCCTTCTATACCATTCTTCCAAACCTAAATGTTTATATATTTTCCAATTTCTGGCTATTAAAATTCTTGTTGCCATCATCATCAGAATATCTTTTCAATGTTTTTGAAGGTTTAACCCTACCAAATCATTTAACAAAGCAATCCTAGAAAGATTGCCCATTTTCCAATGTCATCCAAAACCACCCTGGCAGTTTTTTTTTTATTAGGTATATAAAGTATTACAAAACAAGACACATACATAAAACAAAATGAATTACATAACTCTAAAGAATATTAAAGGAGAATTCAAAAAGAAAGATAAAATCTCACATATATAACCGTGTTACATTGTTAGCATACATCAGAAATTGTTACCTCGTTATAAACCAGTATTTACTACATCAATCTCCAAACTATATCTCCATCTATCACCTCGTAACCAGAATATGTTATTCTCTATCTCAGCTATCCTTCTTGTCTTTAAAACCACCCTTGTGATATTTACAATGTCCGGGGATTTATGTTTACTTATGTTTTCCAAAAATCATTTTGCTCAGATGCAGGGGATATGCCCTTATTCTTTACTATTACATATTCAATGAAAGGTTTCCAGATCCTCCAGAAATTGTTACCAGTTACTTTACCCTTTTTAAAATTTATCTCCCAAGTGAGCTTTTCATTGAGTGCCAGATCCCACATTTCCTTGTACCAATTCTTTCTTTGTAAATTTTCATTATTTTTCCAATTTCTGGCTATACAATGTCTGGCCGCTGATAACATTATCGCCATCAACTCGTTTTTATCCTCACTCATTTTATATTTGTCCATCTCAGTTAACAATATTGTATTAGGCCCCAGTTCAACCTGCACATCCAATATATTTTTAATTTCAAACTCAATTTTTCCCCAAAAGTCCTTCAAAACCTCACAAGACCACCACATGTGTTCATATGTACCTCTAACTTTTTTACATCTCCAACATTTCTCACTCACATCTTTGTACATTAAATGCAGTCTTACTGGGGTTCTATACCATCTCCAGATTAATTTGTAATTATGTTCCTTCACTCTTACCGACATAGATCTCATAATTCGTCTTCTCCACATTTTCCCCCATGTTTTCTCAGTAATTGTTGTGTTCAATTCTTGTTCCCAACTTTCTTTCAATACTTGTTGGGCTTTCCCTCCTTTATTTAGAATTTTATATAATTGACTAACTATCCCTTTTAATCCTATGTCTCCTTTTCTCAATTTGACCAGCAATATTTCAAATTCTGTAAGCTCCCTGTCTGATCCCATTTCGGAAAAAAATTTCTTATTCCAATTATTTATCTGGAGGACTTTAAACCAATCCAACTCCAATTGCCGATAAAGCTCCTTTCTCTTCTCTAAATCCCTACAATTTTTGATCCAATCTTTCAACAGAGAGACCCCATTTTTTAATAAGATATCCTTAATCCTACCTACTACTTTCACCGGAAAGTTATTAAAATCCTCTACTTCTGTAACCATTGAGATCCCTGGGATAAGTTCCTTTCTTGCTTTGTTCCATTCTTCAATTGTTGCTCTTATCATCTCACCCTGAATCCTCATTTTTTTTATCTTTATCCCCGCATAAAAAAAAAGCCTTCCCTTTCCTAGAAAACTCTTTAAATTCTAATTTTCCCCATATTGGCTCTTCCCTGATTAACAATTTGATAACATTTCGTAATTGAAAGGCTCTATAATACTTACTAATGTTCGGAATACCCAGTCCCCCTTCTTTTTGTGATATATACCATAAAATCTTAGGTATCCTAGCTTTTCGTTTCCCATTGCAAAATCTATTTATGGTATTCTGATATTTTTCCAGTTCTTTTTCTGTATGTTTTATTGGCAGAGCATCAAATAAGAAGTTTAGTTTAGGTAACAACATCATTTTACACATTGCAACCCTGCCAAACCACGATAAATTCAACTTGTTGTACTGTAATTTTTTTTGTCTATCTCTTTCATTTGTTTTCCATAGTTCAATTCCTTAAGTTCCCCAGTTTTCCTAGCGAGTATTACCCCCAAATATCTTAATTTATCCGGAATTTGAATATTGAGTTTTTGCTTTATTTCTTCTTCATCCTTCTTACTCCCATTGACTAGAATCATCTCGGACTTATCCCAGTTCACCCTTAAACCTGTCATCTCCTCAAAAGTATTCAGATGTTTATTAATCCTTAATATTGCCTGTATTGGTTGTTTAATTGTGATTAATGTGTCATCAGCATATAAACTTATTTTATTTCCTTCAATTCCAACAATTTCTTTATCTTGCCGAATTAAATTTGCCAGTAGTTCCATAGCCAAAACAAATAATGTGGGCGACAGAGGGCAGCCCTGCCGAGTTCCAGCTTCCAATTTTATTTCTCCTGTATAATTATCATTAAATTTCACTGTTGCTGTTCCCTGTTTATATAAGTTCTTGATAACTTTTTGGAATTTGACTCCAAATCCATAAAATTTAATTACCTCATGTATTGTTGCCCATTGCAAAGAATCAAATGCTTTAAAAATGTCCAGGGCTAAAAAACCTACTTTATCCTTTTGTTTGTCAGCTATATCCAATAAGTCCACTGCCCTCCTTGTAAGATCTGACATATACCTGCCCTTTATAAACCCTGCTTGATCGTCTTTTATATATTTGGCTATGAAGCTATTTAATCTGGTCACCATTATTGTGGAAAAAATTTTAGCATCTTGGTTAATCAAGGATATCGGCCTATATGATTCTATTTTATGTAAGTCTTTACCTGGCTTAGGGATCAGTACAATAATAGATCTATTCCAAGATTCGGGTGTTGATTCTCCCTCTAGAATCCCATTAAATAATTTATGTAATCTCGGAACAACCCAAAATTTAAAATCCTTATAAAATTCAGCAGGCAGCCCATCTTCTCCTGGAGCTTTGTCCAGTTTTAATTTGTTAATTACATCCTCAATTTCTTTTACGGATATTTGTTCCTCCATCCTATTTCTATGCTCTTCTGTTATTAATAAAGAGTTATTCATTTTGAAGTAATCCTCCAATTTGTTCAAATTTACCTGCTTCTTTGAGTATAATTCCTTATAAAAATCCTCTATTATTCCCGCTTTCTCTTTCCTTTTATTGCATCGCTTCCCATTCTCATCTACCATTACTCCCACCTGACCTTTGTTCTTTTTATCCCTCGCTGCTTTTGCTAATAATTTAGAGTTTCTGTTACTGTACTCAAAGAATTCTCTTTTTAAAAATATCAAATCCTTCTTTACCCTTTCCATATCTTGGGCTTCCAGTTCTTTCTTTGTTTTCTGTATCTGATATAATACCCTCTGATCTTTGCCCTTTGTATATTCCCGATGGAGTTGTTTTAGTTGCGTTTCCAATTCCTGATTTCTATTAATGTTCCGTTTCTTTTCCCAACTACTTAATTTTATTGATTCCCCTCTAAAAATCGCTTTCATTGTATCCCATAACACTCCAGAGCTGACCTCTTTATTGTCATTCCATATCCAATATTCATCCCATTTTTCCATAATTTCTTTTTTCAGATTCTTCTCTTTGTATAATTTTGGATCATATCTCCAAACATATCTTTTCCTGTCACCTTCGCCCAATTTTATATCCATAGTTATCTTGGCATGATCTGATTCTCTGAACGTCCCTATTTTTATATCCTCTATGTTTTTCAATAACCCTTGTGTGACAAATATATAATCAATCCTTGAATACATATCATAAACTTGAGAATGGTAAGTATAATCCCTTTCCTGTCCTTTCAATTCCCTCCATACATCTTTTATGTTCATTGAATTTACCCAATCACTCAAAATGTATTTTTTACTTCTCTTTTTAGTACTTGTAGTATCCATCTCAGAGCTTAACAAATTGAAATCCCCCCCAATGATCATATTCCTCGTTCCTTCATTATTTAAAATTATTCTTAATTTTTCTAAAAATTCTTCCTGGTTAGTATTTGGAGCGTATATATTTGCCAGGGTTATCTCTTCATCCTCGTCTTCCATCCTCCCCTTAATTATCAAGTATCTCCCCTCTGGGTCAGCTATAGATTTTGTCACACTAAAGCCCAATTTTTCAGAAATAAGGATTGCAACACCCCTCGCCTTTGATGTCCCATAAGCCATTTCATAAGTATCAATTCCCCTCACAACTAATTTATTAGTATCTGCCGATTTTTGATGAGTCTCCTGTAGAAAGATGACATCAACTCTAGATTTATTGAGCGCTATCTGCAACCTCCTCCTCTTCACGGCATTCCCTGTTCCTTTCACATTCCATGTTAACAATCTTATACTCTTAACCATCTGTATTTACTAATCTCTCCCTTCTTTTACATTCCTCCCCGGACGTGCTATCCCCACCCCCTACTAAAAATCTAAAAAAAGATACAAATGATTGAAAACAATATAATATCAAAAAAGAAAATTGTGAGTTCTCGCTACAACATAACTCAGTAAAATAAAATATTTGGTAAAGAATGCATAGTGTTACAACTACAAAAAAGAAAAGAAAAAACTTACCTACTCTTTCGTTTTCTGTTACCCTCCCCACATCTTGTTCCAAGATATCGCCTCTGACTCTCAAAGAGGGGAGGGGGGGACTGGTAGAAAAAAGCATTGTATTCTTCTGTGGTCCCCCTCCCTCCACCATCATGATTTTATTTCCACTAATTACTTATTCAAAAAGCTCAGCACTCGGTGTTCCTGACACATCCCCTCCTCCCGTTGCCCCCTCAACCTCCCCCTCCTTATTCAAGACCGGACCCATCACCCCAACCGCGTACAAATCAGTTCTCATTGTAATCCATTCTGGACTAGCCACCTTCATGAACCCAAGTTGAGTCAAGTACTCCAAGACATCTGTTCTGTCGTCCAATACATGCCATCTTTTCTCATAAAAAAATCTCAACTGTTGTGGAAATCTCCAATTGTACTTAATATCTTTTGAAGTCAGAAATTTCGTCACTGGTTTCATCATGAATTTCCATTTTCTCTCCTCTGGTGCTATATCGTTGTAGATTTCCACATCAGTACCCTCAATCTTTAGAACGCCAGACCCTGCTTGTTTGATGTAAGCCATCACTTTTAACTTATCCGCCCAATTTGCAAATTTAACCAAAACATTCCTTGATGCTCTCCTATCTCGCCTTCCCCCCACTCTATACACCGCTCCAATGTCTTCTGCCACAAAATTTTTCCCCATTTTCAAAGAATTCAACCAATCCAATATTCTATCTCTCAGCTTGTCTGGCGTTCGTTCGGCCATTTTACGTATCACAAGGTTCTGTTTTCTCTGCCCCTCCTCCACCATCATCATCTTTTTCTCTTGAACAGATACTCTTGAGGCAGTTAAATGTTCTTGAATATACACTTCATTCACAGAAATCTTTACCTGTTCTAGATCTTTTTGCATTGTATCAGTAATCACTTTAATCTTTTTTGTATTCTCTGCAACCTCCTTCTGCATATCAGTAAGAGTCCTGGCCAGGCTCTCATGTTGTAACCTGGCCAGTTCTCTATCTTTTTTCATTTCTTCACAATTATTCTCCACCATTTTATTCAATTTTTGCATTGCAACCTGATTATCTTTTCCATTTTTAACCAATTGTTGTAAAATAGCACACATATTGTCCATTCTGTCCGGCATGTCTGCTGGTCGTCCTCCTGTAGCTTCTTGGGTCTCCGTTGGTACTGTTGTGGTCTCCATCGTTGGTGATGGTATATGCCTTTCCTTGTCTTTTTGATCCTTCTCTTTCTTTTCTCTCCTCCCCTTTGGCCTGACTGTATCCTCCCCTTCTTGCATAGCCTATTAAAATTTTTCACTCCAGATATGTAAGTATGTGATTTTTGCTTAATAATCCCACCTCCTAAATTAGTTCTATTTCAATTATATCAATTATATCAACAATTGGCTATGCTCAAATTTCTTATACTTAACTGCTAATTCAAACTTTATATTTCAAAACCTTAATATCAAAGAAATCAAAAGCTCAGTGACCTTTTATGTAATACACAGTCTGCAAGATGAACTCTTATTGTCTGTACTGTACAAGCCAAAGGGCGAGGAGGGGGGGAGCAGAAGAGGGGGGGAAGGAGGATCTAAATATAAGAATATTATGACCGCTGCTGCTTTTCCTCTTTAAATGGGCAAGTTAAATGTCTCCGCTTTAGGGGATAACAGACCGGAATGCACAAAACAGAAGTCTTAATCGACCACCAACCTCCAAAAAAAAACAAGTAAAGCAATGTCCTTTTTTCTTCTTCGTCTCGATGCTGCTCTCAGTTTCGTTTCCGCCCTCGGAGTTAAGTTTCGATTAACTCCGCCATTGTTGTTGCTCTCATTTTCGCTCCCCCTTTGTCCCAGATCCAAACACCCAAACACAGTTTCCTTTCACTCCCTCAAAACGCAGTTCAAAATGCTTTTATTAAAATTGTTGTCCAAATAACCTCCTAACCAGGATCCAGGGACAAACTTTCTTCCAATTACGCTCCGAGCAGTTCCGCCATACACTCACTCCGATCCGTTCCCTCTCTTCTTTCCCTCTTCTTCGCTTCCAAGCCCCGTGTAGTCGCTTATTTGTCCCCCGACCGGCTCTCACTTATCAGTCATTTCTTTTCGCGCTCCCCCCGTCTCCCCCTCTCACTTAATCAAATAACCCAGTTCCACTCACAAACTTCGCGGGGGGGACTCCGGGGTGCGCGCTTCACTTCAAGCCGGCTGAGCTTTGCGCTTTAATTAAGCCACTCGCCTTCGCTCCAAGGGACCCTCTTTCGGCTTTCAGTTTTTAAAAGGCTTCGCGGTGCGCTCCGAACTCCTTCCGACACCGGAGGCGGCTCTACAGGCGACGACGGGCACCCCGAAGCTCTTTCGAGCCTCCGGGGCCCCCCCCCGCCGACCGGAGCACAACTCTCCAGGCCCCGCTCGCTCGCTCGCTCGCTCCCGCTGGTCCGCCGATCCTCCGCTTTTTGTAAGTTCCAACTCCGGCCCCGGTCGGGGGCACTTCTCAAAAGCTCCAGCAGTCCTTTTCCCCCCAAAATCCGCCTTAATTTTTTACATAAATCGCATTGAGAACCTCATTTAATGGCGGAGGAAGAACAAGCCGCTGTTTTCTCCTACTCCATCAAACCACGCCCCCCACCCTGGCAGTTTTCAAAGAGATAACTGTTTTACCTGCAGGTATAACAAAACAAAAAATTGAAGTATTGTAGCACTTTATCTGTTAGTCTGTAAAATACTTTTGTTGTCATACATGTAAAGCTATTATGAAATGGACATGCCAGGCCTCCTTTCAGGACCATATGTTCATCCCAATTACCCTTCTGAAGGTTGCAGAACCTTTCAGTTTTGTTCTCCCTTAATCTCAGTTTCTCACTGCTTGTAGTGATTGTAGTTTCAACAAGCCAGCTTTGTAAACAATGGTTCAACATTGACTTATTTTGAAACTATCTGCATGATTGTTTCAAACCACAACCACCAAGGCTTCAGATTCCATAAGTAGAAGAAAAGCTTGTAAACCACTTTCCATTATTAAAACACAAGAACTAGTTATAAGTCATATCACTTTTCTTCAGTTGTACTTTTATTTAGCTCAAATATTTCTGTTTTTGTTAAATCTGCTTTTGGGGTTTTTCCCCTTCAGGCATCTAGTTCTCATGCTGAAGACCCATTTTTAAGGAAACCATGCATAGCCTTCCCTTCCTATTTTAAAACAAGTCGAATGGGAACATGTGACTGTTAATTCAATATAATTAATTGAAGATGGGATAGGTGGACTCAATTACAGTTTTTGTAGTTGAATAAAACATACAAACATTTAGAAAATAAGAAAAAAACATCATAGGGAAGTCATTGGGGACTACTGGAAGGTAGAAGTTTTTAATTTCTGAAAATTGCTGCCACTGGTGGTAAAATCATCCTTCCTGTCGTTTTCATAGGTCTTGTTGGCCCATGCTTGTCTCATTAGAAGGGATACCTTTCCGTTGCTGCAGCTTGAAGGACAGGATCTTTGGAGAGGTGACAGGCACCAAAAGTGTGCTGATTCTTGCCCTTCCCTTGGTTTACAAAGCCCTCCTTTAATCCCACTGCATTGGATAATTATCTGCCAACCTCCATTATTATTATTATTATTATTATTATTATTATTATTATTATTATTATTATTATTATTATTATTATTATTATTATTATTATTATTATTATTATTATTATTATTATTATTATTATTATTATTATTATTATATTTCTATACTGCCCTACTCGGTAGGACCGACTCAGGGTGGTTCACAACATATACAAAATTACAAGTTCACAAACACAACATATCAATAAATAATCAATATCAATATCACATAAAGTTAACATCAATTAAAAAAACACAATACATGTGCTACACAAGCAACACGTAACAAAATAATAATACGCAACCCATTTCCCATTTTTGGGCAAGGTTTTTGGCGGCTTCTCAGTTTGTGAAGTTTCTGGGTGTGAATTATCTAGATTCCTTTCAGTTTGGCTTCTTGCCTGATTATAGAACAGAGGCAGCTTTGATTGCGGTGGTGAATGACCTATGATGGGAACTGAATGGGGGGATTGTTTCCCTGTTGGTTCTGCTGGACCTCTCACTGGCTTTCCATACCATCAACCATGGTCTTTTTCAAACATAATAAATGATGTAATAAATGTGGTTCATTCAAATAATTTTGCTTTAGTTAGGGCTGACAATTATATTTTACCAAAATATCTGCCAGTCAATGTAGGAATCCAATGATTAAGCCTAAAATGCATCTCTGGCACAAAAGTGCCCAGCGGTGTTTTTGTTTTAATCCTTCTTTGACAGAGAAATCACAAAATGAAAGCTCAACGTCAGTTTCAGGAATCAACATCTCAGAGAAGGCAGATGGCTAATCGTATTTCTCAGAAGTTTTTAGAGCTCTGTTGACAGTTATGTACAATGCTTATGGATAATGTTATATTTATATGTAACTATATTTATTGGTAACTATGTGCAGACGGGGGCTGTGGTGATTCTTTAAGTGAGTTTGCTCTTTAAGCGAAACACCATTCTAAGTGACCAATTGTGACTTCTGATGTGGGTGGGTGGGGGATTGAGCACCCCAATTTAGTTGTCAAAGTGAGTTTTTGGTTGGTTTTAGTTGTCAAGTGACCAGAGAAAATTCTGCTCTTTAAGCGAGTTAATTTCTAAGTGAGGCGCTCTTTATGCGAGGTTTTAATGTATTTTAAAGCAAAGAATACTTCTGTTTTTTTAAACCACTTTTTATATCCCTTTTCTGTGTATGTCCAGCTACCATCTCACAAGGGCTAGGACTATATTTACGCAATTGGGGGCCTGTTTTAAGAAAAGAAAAATTAACAGGTTTAGATATCTGGCTGCAGTCAGAGATTTGGACTTCAATTCCTCATTGTGCCACCAGGAAGGGAGGAGAGCCAACCTGTGTGGCTATTATGGACAAGCGGCAAAGTCTCCGGGTGTCTCCAGAAGAAGGGAATGGTTCAACCTCTTCTGGATCTTCTCTACCTAGAAAACCCTAGAAAGGTTCACCATCCATCAAAATTGATTTGATGGCGCACAAGTTATTAATGAACCTCAGCTATTTGTGAACCTCTGGGTGCTATTGAACTGCAGTTCCTGTTATCCCCCTCACAGTCACCAGTGATAGTTGGGTCTGGTGAGAGCTGCACTCCAGCAGAACGGGAGGGAAACAAATTGTCTCCACCACTGGGTTAAGTGGAATTATTTTTCTTTGAAAGTGTATTATTTTATTTATTTATTTATTTATTATTCGCATTTAATATCCCGCCCCAATCGGGAAGACCTGACTCTGGGCGGCTTACAACATACATTACCGTCATAGGTAATGGTCATAACAATATATAAAAACCTTAAAAGTTCATAATAATTCATAAAAATTTAAAACACTAAAACAGATAAAACAGCTAAAAACCGATGCAAATACAGATACAGATGCCAAGTGGGGGGAAGGATTGCTGCCCTTAAATCAGCCATCCTAGGTGGGAACCTGCGTTACTGTGTCCCCACACTTGACCCGCCAGCCAGGTCTTTACGCCCTTTCGGAAGGGCAGGATCTCCGTCTGCAGGCGCAGCTCTGTCGGAAGGAGGTTCCAGAGGGCCGGGGCGAACACAGAGAAGGCTCTCTTCCTAGTGCTCGTGAGGCGAGCATCCCTAGCTGATGGAGTAACAAGAGAGCCCCTCCGATCCGCCCTGGTGGGACGGGCAGACGTTCTTAGGGTGACGCGGTCTCTTAGGTATCCTGGCCCACTACCTCAGGGAACTGCAATATTAAACTGGCCCGTCGACTTGGGGTGGAATATGGATATCTGTTCTCAGGTACTTGGCCCTCCTCAGAAGGCAAGTCACAAGGGGTGACTTTTAACTTTAAATTGTAACAGCCAGGAGTAAATAAAATGCGACAGAACGTCCCTGTTCAGTTTGTAGAGTCACTTGTCAGTTAAGGAAGGGCCCAACAGCACAGCATGGAACGTGTGCCGACTGTGGGTCTTGGTAGTTCCTCTGCCAGCAATGCCAAGAACGTCCGCACACAAACTCCTGCTTACGGAGCTCAGAAACTGAACCCATTTTTCCAAGCAAAAATTTCTGCTGTGGTTTTACAACTTTTGCATTTACTCTGTGGTTCTTTCACATTATCCTGAGAATCTCATTAAGAGTGACGATTGACCTTGGGCGAGCCAGATCCTATGAGAATGGGCCCCCATATCTTGTGGTGGAAGCGGTCGTTCCACTGTTGTTGTTCCAGGAGTGCGTGTGTGACTCTGCTTACTGTGGATGGCATCCTCGTGCCTAATGTAAGTAACTAATGGTAAAAGGCAAAGATAGAGCCAGTGACGGTACTTAGTTCTTTGGTTAGTTATGTCCTGTCAAGACCTGAGGGAGAAGATTCCATGGCCTGGCAGGTGGGCTGAGAACATCCTCTCCCCTCCCCCCCCCCTTTTCCCTCTGGTCCCACAACAGCAGCCAGAGGAGAGTTAGTCTGTGTTCTGCTTTGGTGGTTTTGTGAGGTTTTATTTTATGATGTTTACTGTACTGTTGCTGTTTTGACTGTAAGCCACCCTGAGTCGCCTCGTAGAGTGGACGGCAATATAAATCTGAACAAACAAAATAAAATAATAAATAAATAAGTTGGAATTGACTAATAGCAACTTTAATGGGACTTTCAAAGGAAATTAGATATTTGAGTGGTTTTACGAGTTCTATTCCACCAATGAATTTTCATAGTAAAGTGAGCCCTGGTCTCCAGAATCCTAGTCCATCACTCTATCCCAGTGAACTCCAGGTGTTCTTGAACTTCAATTCCCAGAAGCCATGATCAGCAGGAGTACCTACTTGGGCTTCTGGTAATTGAAGTCCAAGAACACCTGGAGTGCCAAGGTTGGCCATCACTAGATACTAAGTTAGCTATAGGTACTCGCAAAGCTGCCAAAGTGCTTCGGACTTTCTCCCACAGAGCGGAGCACAGCCTTGCGAGAGGAACTGAAGTGGAAACTGCCAAGGTGACATTACCCTTTAAGGTATGGGTTTTGAGCAGAGGCAAGCAGCTGCCCATTCTGGTAAATTCACTCCCCAGCACGGTCCTGCGTGTGACTGTTGACCCTCAGATAGGGCTCGTGAGGGCATTAGGGAGGGAAAGAATTTTCTCCTAACTCAGATTTTTACCATCGTGTACTTATTTCAGACCAGAAGCATGGGGACTGCGTATCTTGGTAAGAAGTCAGATGGACATTTTGATTTGTGGTAGAAGGGATTTGATACCACATCATTTCAAAGGCAAAGGTTGGCGGTACCTTTCATAGTGAGTTCATGGTGAGTTAGGAGAGAGAAACCAGCCACCAAGATTGATTTTTAAACCTACATTCTTGTCTTGTGAGCGAATTTACCAGAATGGGCAGCTGCTTGCCTCTGCTCAAAACCCATACCTTAAAGGGTAACGTCACCTTGGCAGTTTCCACTTCAGTCTTGTGTTTGCAGTCTATTTGGACATCTGCTACGACTTTTTGATTTTCATATATTTCTTATGCATTTTTGACAATGCAGATGTGCCCAGACTGGCAAAGATTGAACTCTAGCTCATTTTTGTCTTTTCTAATTTTGGGGAGGTTATTTTAGAGGTCTAACAAAGGGATCACCTCCCCTTGTCTAAGAACCACATTAATTGTATTCTCCCCTCCCCCCCTCCGGACATTGTTCTATCATTCCATTTTTTGCGGACAGCAAAACTACCACCCATCCCAGTAAATTTTGAAATGACTTGTCAGGTTAGACTTTCTCACCTATCTTCTTTTTTCATCTTTCTATTTTGCTAAATAACCTTCAAAAGAGTTAGATAAAGGAACAATTAACTCTTTTTTTTTACATTTTGGCTGAAATCCTTAACATAGAAAGTCAATAGAATTTCCAGAAGGGTTGACTCACCCAATCTCCACTGAATCAGTGGGCCTACTTTAGTGCAACTTACTGTGCTTAACCACAGGATTTAAACCATGAATTGATCCTAAGAAAGATACTTCCCTGTTGGTTTTTTTAAATGGACTGCATATTTATTTATATGTCCTGCAAAAATGAAGGGCATACACCCTTCCGGGTTTTCTTGGCCTGCATATTTTTATATACACTAGTACCCCGGATAACGTTATGACATGGTTCCACAAGTCATGACATTGTCCGGTTTTTCGCGTTGTCCGGGGTATACACTGAACAACACTAAAAAAAAGCCCTGACGTCAGAGACAAACCGCGCATGTGAGATGGCGCCTCTCTCCAGGATCTCCCTGGGCTCTTAGCAAGCCACTAAGAGCCCGCGGAGATCCCGCAAGGATTTAGCAATGGGAGGCAAGAAAACTGTACAGTACAGATCAATATGGAGTCAGACAGAGACATAACTAGCATCAAAGCGGGGTGAGGGGATGGAGTGAGGAAGAGACCTGAACAATTTATGATGGAAGAGGAGAAATTAATTACAGCTCACGTTGGTTCTGATACTGTATGACCAAGTGAATGTCTGACCGCGAAGCGAGTTAAAAATGAACCCGATGCTAGGTGGGAATGAAGAGGAAGGGGGGGGAGGACGGACAAATTGCAGTGCTGGTCTGAGATCCTTTAGCTACAATCCTTTTAAACAGAAGAGGGGGGGTTGGCAGAATAGAAGGTGTCCTCTTTCATTGCCTTAACCCTATTACCCTCTCTAATTAGTTGTATAAATTGCTGGCCTGACCTGTATTAAATCCCATTTCTGAAATCGCAATGGGGGTGCGAGGAGGGGGGGAGAGAAAAATGTTGCGTGGCTGCTCTTGTTACTCACAACAGCAACGAGAATCGAAGATGGGAGGTTTTGGATTTTTAGCTTTTAAAAAACGCATCTCCCCCTGTCAGGAAAAAGAAAAGAGGAGGGGGAGCCCGCAGGATGGGGGGAAATCTTCTCTCTCACTCTCGCTTTTTTCTCGCTTCTTTCTCTCTCTCTCTCTCTCTCTCTCACTCTCACTTTTTTTCTCGCTTCTCTCTCGCTTTTTTCAGTGGGGAAGTCATTTGTTTTGCTAGCAAGACAGGCCCAGCTTGGGGGCCTCCAGTGTCCTCTTGCCTGCCTCTCTTTCTCTTCCTCCTACCACCGCCTGCGGTGACTTCCCCATTGAAAAAAGTGGCTTGAACATGATCCTGCGCGGACTTTCATCCTCTGCCGATCCCCTCCTGGCAGAAGGCTGAGAGAGAATGAGAGAAAGAGAGAGAGAGAGAGAGAGAGATTTTCCCCCATCCTGCGGGCTCTCCCTCCTCTTTTCTTTTTCCTGACAGGGGGAGATGCGTTTTTTAAAAGCTAAACATCCAAAACCTCCCATCTTCGAGTCTTGTTGCTGTTGTGAATAACAAGAGCAGCCACACAACATTTTTCTCTTCCCCCCTCCTCGCCCCCCCATTGTGATTTCAGGGGTGTGCGCGTTGGTGGGGGTTAGCCTCACCGATGCGCGCTGCTCGCCCGATGTTTGGAAAGGGTAAGGATCCTTTCCCTTTCGAAACATCAGGTGGCGTGCGGGGGGTGCGCGTTGGTGGGGGTTAGCGCAGGATACGGAGGTCTCCCCGTATCCTGCTCTAACCCCCACCGATGCGCGCCGCTCGCCCGATGTTTCAAAAGGGTACAGATCCCCGTACCCTTTCCAAACATCGTGGGGGCGGGCGCTGGGGGGGGTTTGGATTGGGTAGATGTTCTACCCAATCCAACATCCCCCCCTCACGCATACGCTTGTACAGGATAACGTTAAAAATCACGTTATTCGATACAAGATTTTTCTGAAAATCATATCACGTTATGAGGTTTTAACGCTATATGGTACTCGCGTTATCCAGGGTATTACTGTATGTCTCTTCCATGGACCCTAAAGCATACTATGGCCCCCATGTTTTACATAGCTATAGCATCTGCAGTTGTTAAAATAAAATAACATCACTAACAATGATGGATTAAATTTCTTACAGTGAGTGAAGATGTAGGTTCTAGCAATATTATATGTAACTGATCTTAGGCTTTATTTCATCCGAATATCTTCAAAATGCTCAGATTGAAAATAAAATAGTTTAATAGTGCTATAGATTTTCCCCCTCAACAAAGAATCTCTCATTGCACATGCACATGACGTGGAGAATCATTTTATTTTATTTTATTTTATTATTATTATTGCAGCAAATGGAACGGAAAATATTTGTGCTCAGGAATCTGGTTACGCAAATCTTTATTTTACTGGCAACCAACAAGATCAAACTAGGCAAAGTATAGGTGTATATCCCGGGGCATACAGAAAGATGGTGATATTTTTGAACCACAATTAGGCCTATACCCCAGGCAATGGTCACCTAGTGCTGGTTAATCTTTCTCACTCTAGGTCAGGCGAAAGGAACCACGGAATGACTTCAGTGACTTCATTTTGGCAGTTCCACGTCTGACCTAGCTAGACACGGAAGATGAAGTCCATATCCCAGTTAAAACAGGATTAAATTAGTTAAATAAAAATATATTGATAGCATTTGAACTATGATTAGAACATACCAAACATTTTTAAAAGTGGTAACCACAGTGATGTTTTAATAAGGCATGTTCTTTTCATGTGGATTCTTTAAAGGTGCTTCGTTCTTTCTCTCTTTCTTTATTGCAAAGTTACAGCTCTGCTGTATTGTATATGATGTCCTATAAAAAAGATCTATGCCTGTGATGCTACTTTGAAAGAGGACGACAGCGCTGTCTGCTTAAGGAGAATGCAGCCATGCAGCAAATGTAGGGGCACATCTCTTTTCACATTGACTGTATCTGAGCCAGCCCTGGTTAGCCTTTGATGTTGTAAGAATGGAAGCCAGGCAGAGAGAGGAGTATTAAGGGTTGGACGTGGTTGCAATGAGGCTGCTTTCATTAGTTTTCAAGAGAGAGACTTGTAGCGTATGCCAGAATTTTCTTTCAGGCTTACAGGAAGGAGACTATCAAGTATATTGCAGTTCTTACAAAAATTGCTTGGATTGTGTGCAAACTTTTTTTAAGTAAAAACCATGTTTTCTGGATTGTACGTTTGGGACTTTACAAGCTTCCTAAAAGCTTTCTCCCACTTTCTTTCTTTTTTCCTTTGCTATCTATCACCACGCTAGAAATAGACATATTGATTTCACAGGCCTGCTAATCTTCAATCTTAAATAGCCAGACATTAATTTTTTTAAAGAGAGATTAATTCTCAAAAATTATTTGCAAAGGCCGTAAGCATTCTTAATAGTTCCTGTTACAAAATTATATGGACTGTATTGTTTGAAACCTAACTTGAACACTGATTCCCATTCTGTGTAACGTATATACAGTAATACCCCGTATAACGCGAGTACCGTATATCGTTAAATCCGCATAACGTTACAAGATTTTCGGAAACATCTTGTATCGAGTAACGCGATTTTAACGTTACACGAAACAGTCGTTCTTAGCAGCAGGGTGGGTGGAAAGCTGAACGGGGTTCTCCGTTCAGCTTCCCAGCCACCCTGCAGCTACGGAGGCAGGGGTGGGGTGGCTGGAAAGCTGACGGGGGGCTCCCCCATCGGCTTACCCAGCCACCCCACAGCTGCGGAGGCATGGGCGGGTGGCTAGGGAAGCCGACGGGGAGTCCCCGTCAGCTTCCCCAGCCACCCTGCAGCTGTAGATCGGGTCCTCTGATCTCTCTGGAGGTGTTTCTGGGCTTCCCCGACGTCCTGAGCCAGTGCAGCAAGCCAGAATGTCAGATTTCGAATCCCGATGTTCTGGCTTCCTGCACTGGCTCAGGACGTCGGGGAAGCCCAGAAACACCTTGGATCGGGTCCCCACACCTCCCTGGACCCAGCGGGGGGGTCAGAGCCCCCAAAATTGGTAAAAAAAACGTCCGTTTTTTTTACCAATTTTGGGGGCTCTGACCCCCCCGCCGGGTCCAGGGAGGTGTGGGGACCCGATCCAAGGTGTTTCTGGGCTTCCCCGACGTCCTGAGCCAGTGCAGGAAGCCAGAATGTCAGGATTCGAATCCCGACGTTCTCGCTTCCTGCAGCATAAAAGAGGGTGGGGGAAGTTCAAAATTAGCGCACATCAGCTCTAGGGAGGTCGGGAGACCCGATGCGCGCTAATTTTGAACTTCCCCCACCCTCTTTTATGCTGCAGGAAGCCAGAATGTCGGGATTCGAATCCTGACATTCTGGCTTGCTGCACTGGCTCAGGACATCGGGGAAGCCCAGAAAAAGCTTGGATCGTGTCTGCCCACCTCCCTGGACCCGGCGGGGGGGTCAGAGACCCCAAAATTGGTAAAAAAAGTCCGTTTTTTTTTACCAATTTTGGGCGCTCTGACCCCCCCGCCGGGTCCAGGGAGGTGTGGGGACCCGATCCAAGGTGTTTCTGGGCTTCCCCGACGTCCTGAGCCGGTGCAGGAAGCCAGAACATCGGGATTCGAAATCTGACATTCTGGCTTCCTGCACTGGCTCAGGACGTCGGGGAAGCGCAGAAACACCTTGGATCGGGTCCCCACACCTCCCTGGACCCAGCGGGGGGGGTCAGAAACCCCAAAATTGGTAAAAAAAAAACGGACTTTTTTTTACCAATTTTGGGGGCTCTGACCCCCCCGCCGGGTCCAGGGAGGTGGGGAAACCCGCTCCAAGCTGTTTCCAAAGTTCTCCCACCTCCCTGGAGGCAGCAGCAAGGCAAAATGTCAGGATTCAAATCCCGATGTTCTCGCTTCCTGCAGCCTCCAGGGAAACAGGGCTTTTTTTAACATTGTGTGTTCAATGTATCGCCCAACGTTAAAACCCGAATAACGACGGGACTTGTGGAACCAAGTCATAACGTTATTCGGGGTACTAGTGTATTGTTAACATGAAGCATAGATATTTAGAGAAGCAAGAACTGTAGATTAAAGTGAAAATCAAAGTTTGTAAACCTGTAGTGAAAATGGATGAAGGTGATGGAATTAAACAAAGTTCCTTGACCCTTATGTGCGTTATCTTTGCAAACAAATTCTTCCATCCCTAAGTCTATGATTCCAAACACATCCTTTCTTAGAAAACCTTAAAAATGCCTTACATTTGATGTGCAGCCCTCTGAAACCCAGATTTTGTCTGCTAGCTGAACAGGAGAACTAATTTGTGGTTGCACTGGTTAGTCTGGAGAAGGACAAACTGTCAAGGTTGATTTTGTAATTTTCCCAAGGTTAAGTTTGCTCCATCCTGTTATTGCATCATTTGCAGAACATTTTCCAATGCTTACATGCTTTTAAAAGTTAACATGAAAATTTATGTCTTAATTTTTAAAAAGTCACCCCATCACAGCTTCCAAGTTACACTCATTTTTGCAGAAGATAAAGACTAGTACCCCCTAAACTAGTGCTTACATGTGTTGGCATGGCAATCTTAGGCGGTGCCAGTGGTGTGTCTAATCGCAGTTGTGAGATTTTTGTAGCACTTTGAGTTCTGTGTTCATGTAAGTACTGAAAAGGATACAGGCCATGGTGTTTCTTTGTGCTCTACAATTTATAATAAACATTTTTGCACAATTTTCTGGATGCTGTTTACTTTTGTACATGCTTTTATGTGCAAACTTTGATTGGTAATTTCAAGGAAGTGCTGATAATGATATTCAGTTGTGTTCTGATTGGAATTCAAGTACACTAGTACCCCGAATAACGTTATGACTTGGTTCCACAAGTCCCGTCGTTATTCGGTTTTTAACGTTGTGCGATACATTGAACACACAATGTTAAAAAAAGCCCTGTTTCCCTGGAGGCTGCAGGAAGCGAGAACATCGGGATTTGAATCCTGACATTTTGGCTTGCTGCTGCCTCCAGGGAGGTGGGGGAACTTTGGAAACAGCTTGGAGCGGGTTTCCCCACCTCCCTGGACCCGGCGGGGGGGTCAGAGCCCCCAAAATTGGTAAAAAAAAGTCCGTTTTTTTTACCAATTTTGGGTTTTCTGACCCCCCTGCTGGGTCCAGGGAGGTGGGCAGACCTGATCCAAGGTGTTTCTGGGCTTCCCCGACGTCCTGAGCCAGTGCAGCAAGCCAGAATGTCGGGATTTGAACTCTGACATTCTGGCTTGCTACACTGGCTCAGGACGTCGGGAGAGCTCAGAAAAAGCTTGGATCGTGTCTGCCCACCTCCCTGGACCCGGGGGGGGGGTCAGAAACCCCCAAATTGGTAAAAAAAACGGATGTTTTTTTTTTTTACCAATTTTGGGGTGTCTGACCCCCCCCCCACTGGGTCCTGGGAGGTGTGGGGACCCGATCCAAGGTGTTTCTGGGCTTCCCCGACGTCCTCAGCCAGTGCAGCAAGCCAGAATGTCGGGATTCGAACTCTGACATTCTGGCTTGCTGCACTGGCTCAGGACGTCGGGGAAGCCCAGAAACACCTCCAGAGAGATCAGAGGACCCGATCTACAGCTGCAGGGTGGCTGGGGAAGCTGACGGGGACTCCCTGTCGGCTTCCCTAGCCACCCGCCCATGCCTCCGCAGCTGTGGGGTGGCTGGGTAAGCCGATGGGGGAGCCCCCAGTCAGCTTTCCAGCCTCCCCACCCCTGCCTCCGTAGCTGCAGGGTGGCTGGGAAGCTGAACGGAGAACCCCGTTCAGCTTTCCACCCACCCTGCTGCTAAGAACGACTGTATCGGATAACGTTAAAAATCACGTTATTCGATACAAGATTTTTCTGAAAATCTTGTAACGTTATGCGGTTTTCACGCTATACGGTACTCACGTTATACGGGGTATTACTGTACTGTATAGTGCAAATTTATGCTTTGTGAACAGAACATATTCTTCATCAGATTTTGATACGCTTTCTGTTTGATCAAAAAATAAAAAAAATAAAATTTAATTCATTTTTTTCCTAAGGCAATAAAATATCCAAATCCAGATATTATTTGGTCTGTTGTCCCTGAATATTTTAGCTGAACAACAATTTATGGTATAGCTCTTCAAATATTTAAAATTAATTAAAAGATGTAGTTTCTTGGAACATGTAAACATCAAGATGTTTTAGGTATTGTGAATATGAGACTTTGAAGCATGAATTCTGTTATGTCATTTGTCTAGATTTGAGCATGATCAGACTGCCTGTTAGTGGCAGTCTGGGCTTGCTCATTTTCATTTTCACATCCACTTCCCCTCTTTGAACACCTGAAATGACCCTTGGCTTATATGTTAAAGTGGGGACAAATGAAACACTTTCCCTGCTTTTCTGCAAAGGTTGCCGGGAAATTGTCAAGTCCCACTTGCTCAACTGCTGGAAAGGAAAAGTGGTCAATTCAGTGGGGTGTGTGTGTGTGTGTGTGTGTGTGTGTGGGGCAGCAGGAGGACTGTCTTGGCTCTCCCAGCTCCTTGCTCTTGGAAGTGAAGGTGGATGGATTGCTGGCTAAACTGGCTTGCTTGCTCTCATTGATCTCTTGCCAAGAGCTGTAAGCCCAAATTCAATCTTTCTCTCTCAAAAAAAATTGCTCTGCCTGAAATCTTCCGGCTCTATAAATTGCAGACAAAGCCTTATGTTTTTTCAGCTGCAAAATCAGTCCTGCTTTCTAGTCTGGATCTGAAATTTCCCTTCCACAGATAGAAAGGTGGTATTCATACGGATTTGTTTTTGACAGAGCACAAGATGCTCACACAAATGAGATTTGAAATCCAGATCATCCTCCGGTTTGTGCAAAATACCATCCAGTCTCCTGCATGAGGTCTTTTCCATTATGTTTGAGGATGTGTTCTGATGGAAGGCATCTTACAAGATATTGTTAATTTTTGTATATTGCACAGAGTCTTTAATTTGGTTCAACAGTTTCACAGAGAAACATTACTTACAAAATTTATCCTGCCAGGATGTGTGTAGGTTGAGCTCTTTCTCATTTGCTTGCTGTATCTAATGTGGTGTTCGCTTCCTGCCTTCTTTTTCCACCTAGGACATTCTCCAGACCGACAGTCTTTCAGCTCCTGAAACTACATTCACATTAAATCCTGGAGACGGACAAGATTATCCTGACCACCAAGCTGCACACAGAGCATTTGCCAAGCAGCGATTCAGGCCAGAGAATGGGCATACATCTTTGCAAAGAGATGGACCCGGATCTTTCCTTCTTGGTCTCCCCAATTTCCCTGACCTCTCAAAAGCAGACATCAATGGGCAAAATCCCAACATCCAGGTAAATGTCTTCTATTTTATTTGGAATTTTTCTCAAAGGTGACTTGGGAGTTGAATTCGTCGTTTCTTGTGGAAGCAATTTCAACTACTTGGAATGCTAAATATATTGCAAAATACCAAGGGACTAACATTTGAACAAATTTTACAGAAAGCTACACAATTAAACTAAAATCTGCAAACATTTCTGTGGTCATGTGGCAGTCATGACTAGATGCCAAAGCGAATGGAACACTGTTACCTTTTCCACCAAAGTGGTGCTTATTTATCTACCTGCAATTTCTTGCTTTCAAACTGTTGGGTTGGCAGAAGCTGGGACAGAGATGGGAGTGTCATGCAGCATTTGGTTCTCAAACTGCTGACCTGCCGACCTTCCGGTCATCACCTTCAGCATCTTGCCCATTAAGCCACCACAGTTCCTACACTCGTCAAGTAATCATGTACAAAATGTCTCATCTCTCCTCTTATACATCATGTTTTGGCATTCATGAAGTGACGACAGGTGAGTTTTTATAGTAGAAGATAGCCGTCATTTACTGTCCATCTTTTCATGCAGAATTTTTGGAAGGATACAAATTTGCTGCCGGTTTGAATGAATACAGTACTTTTCTGTTCACTATGTGGCTGGATCAGTTTCAATACTGTGAAATATTACTCGTCCCTTCTGCCCTTTGTGCAGTTATTTCAGTGATAGCAAGACAAGAAAATGTTTGAAAGAGTAGCCCGAGCAGCTGCCACTTTTGTGCTGCTCCGGTCGCTTCTATAACTTGGTTGCCAAACCAGCAGCCAAATGCACCAGCGCACCCAAGGAAGCACATTCAGAAGAGGTCCCTGAAAACCAGGTGCTTTTTAAAGAAAGCCAGCAACGTATTTCCTTTGGGAGCATAGATTTCCTGGTTCTTGGTGAAAAGCTCTTTTGTTGCTCGCCACTGGTTTGACACCTGCCAGCTCATGCGGTTATGCCAGCAAAGCAGAGCTATTCAGCCTGCTACAGGTTGACTTCTCTTCTACAGAACAAAAGGGAAGTCATGTGTCAAGTGAGCAAACTTGGCTGCCGACTGGGTTTCCCTGTGATGTTCTTTTTTTGTTTCTTATTTTCTTTGTTCTTTGCTTTTCCAGCCCATTAAAATGAGGTCTACTTCCAAAAACTTTGGGTCCTTGGTTCTTCGTTTGGGCTCTTCTCTTCTTCCAAGTTTTCACTCACTGTTTCCCACACTCCCGGAGCACGATAGAGGCTTCTGGGATTTCACACAAAATAACCCATTTTGCCAATCTTGTGTGAAGTGTTTCCTTCAGCCAGGACCTACACATGTGGATGTAAGAACTGAAAGGAAATGTACATTATGCTCTACGCAATTCACTTTAAATCTTGAATATCCAGAAGAGAAAGACCATTCACCATCAGTCATTGGTAATCGTGCTGTCATCTATGTTTTACTGTGAAAATTGGCATTTGTGTTAGGAGTAGAAAATGCTATCTCAAAGATGAGATGTCAAGAGAACAAGTCCCTACCAGCATACCTTACTAGTTGTCATTCAGCATGAGGAATTTTAAAATGAGGTTAAGTGGTCTTTTTTCCATATACAGTAAAACCCCATACAGTAATACTTCGGATAGTGACTGCATCGGATAACACTAAAATCGGATAATGATGCAAAATTTCTAAAGAAATTTTGCATCGGCTTACAATCTGCTAGCGTTATCCGATGCAGTCGTTCTTAGCAGCAGGGTGGCTGGAAAACTGAATGGGGTTCTCCGTTCAGCTTCCCAGCTACCCTGCAGCTGTGGAGGCATAGGCGGGTGGCTAGGGAAGCCGACGGGGAGTCCCCGTCGGCTTCCCCAGCCACCCTGCAGCTTTGAATCGGGTCCTCTGACCTGCCCGGATCCAATAGGGGGGTCCGTTTTTTTACCCATTTCCGGCTCTCAGATCCCCCTGCCGGCTCCAGGGAGGTCAGGGGACTCCCAGGGCAGTGCAGCAAGTCAAAACGTCAGGATTTGAATCCTGACGTTTTGGCTTGTTGCACTGCCCCGGGATGTGGGGGAACTTTGGAAACAGCTTGGATCGGGTCCCCCGACCTCCCTGGAGCCAGCAGGGGGGTCAGAGAGCCCGAAATGGGTAAAAAAAATGTCCAGGCAGGTCAGGAGACCCGATCCAAGTTGTTTCCAAAGTTCCCCCACCTCCCTGGAGGCTGCAGCAAGCCAAAAAGTCAGGATTCAAATCCCAACATTCTGGCTTGCTGCAGCCTCCAGGGGAACAGAGCTTTTTTAAAATGTCATGTGATCAATGCATCGCACAAAGTTAAAAACTGGGTAATGACAAGACTTGTGGAACGAAGTCTCATCGTTATCCAAGGTACTAGTGCAGTGTTTCCCAAATGCTGGTGTTTGGACTTCAGTTCCCAGAAGTCTAAGCCAGTATATTGACTGATCAGTGCTTTGGGGAATTGACTTAAGCTTCTGGGAATTGAAGTCCAAACACTAGCATTTGGGAAACACTGTATAACGATTTTATTCATTCCATGGGTCTGGTCACAATGCGATTTTGTCATTGTACAGTTTTTCCTATGGGAAAAAAATTGTACAACAATATTTTTTTTTGCTAAGCAGTTATTCCCATAAAAAAACAGTTGTACAATTTTTTATAGGAAAAATAGTTATGCGGGACACCACTTTAAAAATCTAATCACTCATTATGCGATTTAGTCGCTATATGGGGTGTTCGTTATACAGTAATACCTTAGATAACGTTTACCTTGGATAACGCTAAAATCGCATAACGTTAAGTAATCTGGGGTGGAAAATTGGATCGAATAATGTTAAGGTCCTATGGGATGGATCAGATAACAACCGCTAAAGCCTGTGCGGTTACAATGTATCTCTATGGAGCTTAAACATTATCCGATCCATCCCACAGGATTTTAACATGGATCGGATAACACTAAAAATCGGATACGACCAAGACTTGTGGAACCAAGTTTTAGTGTTTTCTCCCTTCTTTTGTATTTAGGGTGACCAAATTTAAAAAAGGCCAAGTTTTTGCTTCCTTCATTGATTTGCACAAGACAGTTTTTTCCCCATACAGTATAAGATTATCAGTCTGGAGAGAGGGAAACCTACGCCTGTCTCTAGCAAAATAGAAATTTTTTAAAAGGTCACCTGTCCTTGCATTTCATCACGCATACTCTCACCCTCCCTTTGTTTGTCTAGTCTTTTCAACAACAACAGCAACAAAATGGGTATTGATCCCAGTACTATTGATACATGAGGTAAAGCTACAGAGCACCTGTGGAGTGATATACTGAGTGAAGACCAAGGCCACAGAACAGAGCAGGAATCCTTTATTGTCCTCCAGATATTGTTTGACTAGATTTTTCATCTTTGCTCACATTTGGCTACTCAAAAGGGCTTCTGCTGTGCATATAATACGTGGAGGGAATTAAGGGGCTGTGGTGGCTCAGTGGTTAAGAAGCTTGTCTTGTTAGCTGGAAGGCTGGCAAGTTGGCAGTTCAATATCCAGGTACTACATGATGGATTGAGCGCCCATCTCTGTCCCAGCTCTTTGGGACATGAAAGGAGCCTCATTTGGGCATTCCCTGAGTGGAATTTCTTCCGCAAAAATCCTTTCAACTCAGAATAATTTCTGACATGAAATTATTATTATTATTATTATGGAGAGAGGTGCTATGGCTTCATCTTTTCCCAAGCAGAATTGCTAACTATTGACAATTGGTTTTTAAGGAAACAAATGAAATACCCAAGTTAAATTTAGATGTATGTCCTAAAATAGCACTTTTCTCAGTATACTGTAAGATGCAATGTAATTGGTGAACTAAAGAATTAATTTCAAATTTGTCAACAGCAGCAAGATTAGTGGTAGATAGGCATTTGAAAATAAAGCATGATTTTCACATGAATGAATGGTTTGCGTGCATTTGGAGGCATATTGGAGGACTTGCATAGTGTCACAAATGAAGCCATTCAATGGCTTTCAAACCTAGACATGGAACTCTAGATAGGAACAGGAGATGGACAATTTGTGCTTATATATAACATTAATGTAGACAACTGAAGTTCATCATAAATAAAAATACAGTCAAACCTCGCATAAAGAGCGTATCGCTTAAAGAGTAACTCGCTTAAAGAGCAGAATTTTCTCTGAATGTTTGCTTCGCTTAACAAATAAAACCAACCAAAAACTCGCTTAACAAATAAATCGAGGTTCGCAATCCCCCCCACAGTTGGTCATTTACAGTGGTGTTTCACTTAAAGAGCAAACTCGCTTAAAGAGCAATCCTGTGGAATGCATTATGCTCTTTAAGCGAGGTACAACTGTAGTATAAAGAGGTTTGCAATATAGCAATCACTGATAAATTAAGAAGAGACGGTTAAGAGAGAATAATCTTAAATATATTTGGGGTGAATTGATTGATTTTATATTATTAAAGGGGTGAGTGTACTTTTCCAAGAATCAATGCAATTTTGGAAGGAAAATGGGGGTCTATAAAGGCTGGAGAAAATTGTTATATATCTCCTCAGTGGAGGGGAGAACTTTTTTCCTAGTTGTTTTGACAACAGCATAACTCTCAAATCCACAGGGACATATTGCATAAAGGCTTCATGAAGGATCATTTCACAAACACCCTGAAAGCTCTGAACATCCTCAGCTTGACACCATCTCGACAAATCACGCTCCAAATTACACATCAAAACACAGAAAGACTGTTTAGCAGGGTCATGTTTTCTAGTACAGAAAGCAAGACGCAAGGGTTCCGCAGTCAACGCGAATTGGACCTTGATAGCATTTACCACCTCCTTCCAGGACAGTGCAGAGTCCAAAGTCATTACAAAATCTCCTAGCTGGCCTGTGACCTGAGGAAAGTGGGCCAGTACATCTGTTTGACTTCCATGTCATTCATCACAGTAATAAACCGATCCAGGAAAAGCAAGATATCATCTCCTTCTTTAAACACAGGAAGATTCTTCCTATCTGTGTTCCGAGGAGTTGGGATAGCCCTCCTTCTAGCCTCCTCAAGCTGTAGGGTTTGAAGTTGCACAAGCTGCGCAAGCGCTTGGGGCAGAGTGAGATCCCCTAGGTTGCCAAGCCCAGGTGGGGGCCGTTCTTCCTCCTCATCACCACTAGCATCTGGGCTCAATCCACGCTCCCTCAGGGAATCCTTGTATTCTCTTTGGGCCGGTATTTCCAACGCTCCCCCTCACTAGGGCCCTGGAGCTCCTGTTCATAGGGCTGGTCAGGTGGGGGTGTGTGTTAGAAACAGGAACAGCCACATCCTCTTCCTTACCTTGCTGCATTGCGTTGACTTCCAATAGGACAAGGGCACGTCGCCTCTCCTTCGAAGCCAGGCTGCTTCATGGGCCACGAAGAAAGGTTGAAAATCCTCAGCTCAGGACGACTTCCTGAGCAACAGCTGTGATTCAGCTAGCCTGGAGCTCCCTCTCTCAGGCGAAGAAAAAAACACAGCTTGTTTCCAACACAGCGAAGAAAGAACTCCATCGCTGTCCAGTGCTTCAGCACGCGCACACACACACAGGAAAAAACGGTTTCAGGAGCGGAGAAACATCCCACCGCTGCCACCATGTCAGAATCCGGCCGTCCTACGCAAGGGCCCCTCCCTTCCAGTTCCAGAGACCCCTGTCTCTTTACGGGAACTTTCAGCCCTTGTAAAGCTCTATGGGAGAGCTGGTCTGCTTTAACATAACTCTTACTATGCTCAGGCAATGGAGCAAACAAGGGAGGTCTAGTAGCTAGGCCTTGTGTGTGTGTGGTGTCAGCTTCTGTTAAGGAAAGAGATGATCTTCAAGCAAAAACAGTGGCTTTATTGTAGTAGTAGGTTTCTTAAAGGTTTCTTAAAGGATAATCCAGAAAAGTATGATTAAGTCCAGTAAACAATTAGTCAGTCCAAAAAACAATCCAATCACTCTTAAGTGATCATTTTGAAGAAGTAAAAAGGCATAGATCCACAGGCCAAGATGTTAACCCATAGACATCTAAAAGCGAACTCCTTCTGCTCTCCCCAAGATGGGGATTCAGCAGTTAGGTGGGGTACCTTTTAACCAATCAGGGAACAGAGAAAACTTTTCTCATAACAAAGAAGAAGTTTACACATGTGAAGGAAGAGTGCTCTCTATTAGTCAAAACATGCGAGAGCTCAGCTAGCCTAGAAATAAGGAATAGGAACACTGAACTGAAAACAAGCTGTCTCGTGACACGTAGTCTTATGAGACAGAGAGAAGAAAGGATTTTTGAGGCCTAGTTTAAACCAGGTCCTCTCCAAGCTTTGAGAACGTTAGAAAAGATGTCATTTCATGACAATTTTATTAGGTTTTTATTACATTTTAAATTTACTTTTTGATGCTTTTATGTTTATAAAATTGAATTAAAAAATGAAACATTTGGCTGCATAAGCTAGGCCTGGTGGAAGTGGCAGTCCTGCAACATGTAGGCATTTACACACACTCTATCCTGGTTTATTTGTCACATACCACTAAGCTCATAATTACACCACGTGGTTCACGGCTTCCTGCCCTTCCATCACCACCACTAGACAGAACTTTTTGTCTCTTTGGGAAATATTTTACTTGTATATTCAAGAGGGTTTTTGTTCTTGTTGTTGCTCATTTTGGGGCTGGTGAGGGAGACGTCTGTCAAGGTCTGAATGCTTCAATTGACCTGCTACCTTGAATTCTCCAGGTAACTATTGAAGTTGTGGATGGAACAGATTCTGATCCAGAGAAAGATATCCAAAAAGAAAGCAGCAAGCCCACCTGGCCTGTGCCATCGCCAGAATGGAGAAACTGGTGGCAAAGATCGGCACCCACCATCACTCGCATGAGCAGCGGCGATCAAGATTATAAATATGATAGCACAACTGAAGACAGTAACTTCCTAAAACCAGTTAGTGGTGCATGGGACAGGCATGTGCCTAGCCATCGGACACTTGAATCAAAGGAACAGCCAGAATATGGTGAGGGCGCATTCTGAAGCTCTTGCAGGGTTATAACTGTGTCGTCCAGGTATGGGGAAGAGAAAGATTGGGCACCATTGACCAAGAATGATACAGGATTGAGGGGGTTAGATGGAAATTAGTTTTTTAAAAACAATTTTCATGTATAATCATCAGTATAATGAACTTGGTCTTCAAGTCGGCAGCAGCAGCTGCAAATCATATCTGAGTGCATTTTTTTTCCTGAAGCAGGAAAAATGCCATTGGCATGAATTTGTTTAAGGTGGATCCTAGCTTGCCATGAAATGACCCACACACCATAATCATGGAGCCATCTCCTGCAAGCACATATGAAATGAAACATGCAAGATTTAACACTGGGACTTCAATGGACTGCCACAGCCTTAAGGACATGGACAAGGTGCACCTTCACAGCCAGTCCATCTGACATGGCCTCTTCTGCCTCCATGAGCATTGGGAATCAATGCTCATTTTGCCGTTGGGTCCACCTAAAGGGGCTCATCCACCTGTAGCCGTTGGCCTCTTTATATAGGACATGTGATTAGAACCAAAAGCATATCAGCATTGGAAGGATATTATTCAGGCAGTCTTTCACATCCAAGCAGTCAGATTTCAAAGAAACTCTGGGCCAGGAGGACCAATCAAGAAACAAAACAAGGTATTTGCAAATGGTATTAGGTGAGAAAAGCTCTATGTCTACTTCCAATAGCTAAGGAATGATCACATCTAATCACCAGCTGTCTGTAATGTGTGTTTCTGCCCTTCTATAGAAAAGCTATATTATCCATGGAGAAGAAGATGAGGGAGCTCAAAAGTTCAGATTTTTTTTTAAAAAAAAATCCTTATGTGTGTGGTGAGGGATACACAGAAGAGTAGCTAAGTGAAGACCAAGCTTGTTAGCTGACTGTTGGGGGGGGGGGGAGTGAGAACTGATGAATTTGTGGAATAGAGTGTCCTCAGAAACGGTATGGCTGACAGTGAATACCAACATATTGTTAAGTTTTATTAGAGATCTTCCATGTATGCAGATCAATTTGCAAAATGGTTAACTGTAAAATAAACTGCTCACTGCATTTGAGTTTTGTAAGCACATCTTCATTTTTACCATTTCCCTTTATCTTTTCTTGTTTTCACCCAACAGATTACATTGATGGTGAAGGAGACTGGAGTCCTTGGTCCATTTGTAGTATAACATGTGGAAGTGGCAATCAGAAGCGTACCAGAACCTGTGGATATGCCTGTACAGCCACTGAATCAAGGACTTGTGATAGACCAAACTGTCCAGGTTAGGCTTTGCCCAACTGTTTTGGCCTCATTATAATTTAATTATAATTTAATCATTATCATTATTTTATAATTATAATTTTGAAAATAAAATTTGTAGTTATAATTTCAATAAATACTAAAAATTATTAGTATAATGAAATAAGATTGAAATATGTTTAATTTTACATAATAGTACTGTATATACTTGAGTATAAGTCTAGTTTTTTAGCCCCCCAAAATGAGGTCCAAAAAAGGGACTCAGCTTATACTTGAGTCAACGACCCCCAAGGGTCCCAAAACCGCATTGGTGCAAATTCAAACATACATTTTTTTAAAAAAGCACTACCACTACTATAAAAACTCAAAAACATGCCCACAGAAATGTCAGAATTAATTAATTTTACCGTATTTTCGTGTATTTTAATTACTGAAACTCACTAGGAGCTGCTGCATTTTCCACCCCCAACTTATACTTGGGTCAATCTATTTTCCTAGTTTTAGAGGTCCAAATTAGGTACCTCGACTTATATTTGGGGAGACTTATAGTCGAGTATATACGGTAATTGAAGCTACCAAGGTCAGAATCTGACTTGGAAACGCAGAACATAATGGTTTCATGGGTGGAAGCTCTCTTGTGAGATCTCCATCTGGCAGTTCTACTAGTTAGATTGTCCTATTGAAAGCAACAGGAGAAGCCAGTACCCTTGTTGTATAAACATCAGTAACCACAGAGGGGTGGATGCACACAGTTAAATAGGATTTTTGCCCCCAGATATTTGGAATGATCGGCTTCGGTGTGCCTTTCAAAATACAATTGTTGAACCAAATGCTTTTCTTTCTAAAGATCCTTCAGCAACATTATCCATGTACTGGTCCTCAGTGGAACCAGCAAATAATCATCCAAGAAGAAACTGCATTGCTTGCAAGATGAGCCAGAGTTGCCTACCTTCTGATGTTGTCCATAGCGTTCCTTATTATTGTCTACCTTTTACAAACAAAGCAAAATATGGTGGTGTCAAGTTTGTTCACTGACACCAAGTTTCAGACCACAGGGGAAAACAAGATGTGGGAATTTTCAAGAGGAGGCAGACTATAGACAGCCGTGAAAGATCATTACTGAACATATCAGATGGAGAGTCTTGACTAAGTCTTGGCTCTGTGTGCACAGAGCTGATTATAGTGAAAGACAGGAACCCCTTCACTCAGAAATTAAGCCTGTTGGTAACCCTTGTGACGTTCCACGCTGGGCGCCCACTGAGTGCATGGCATTAGAACTGCAGCCTCTTAACACACAGTGATGTTTGGGATGTTAATTGCTTTTTGTGACCCAAACAAGAGCTTGCTTGAAAGGTGTCACAAAAGGAATCACTTCCTGATTCACCCGTGGGAATGTTCTCATTTTACTTAGCAGTTGTATGATCGGAGGGGAAGACTTTGTGGTAGAAAATCTTTTCTTTGTAGGTATAATAGTATGGCTGCCAAAGGATTTATACTTTATAATTTAGACTGTTCGAAAAAGCTTCACAGTTGCTTCTATAAAACAGTTATTCAGTGGTTGTTTCTTGAATGTAAAGGCCCCAGTGTACAATCAGTTCACAATAACATAGCAATCTTTTTAGCTTTTGACCCCCTCTCTCTTCAGAGATGCCCTTAAATCTGTCTAATAAAGAGGGGTGGAGATATGAGAACTGCAGTCCTGACTTACAAACTGAGCAGGACAGTTAAATAAAGAAGGCTCTCTGAGGAAAGTCAAAAGACAAGGAACTATCTTGAAGGCAGAATGGTCTTGAGACCAGGTTACGTGAATGCCTGATTAACCTTCATTATACTGTAGTTGCATTTCCCAAGATGTTCTCCTGGACATAATGTAGAACCACTTACCTTAGGTTGGGGGTCTTTTAAGTGACTTGACCATGATGCATGCATGTGTATTTGTGTTCCATCAGGTTAGTCTTTCTTAATCCTTACTGGGGGGTCATTTGTTCTCTAGAATAAATTGTTCCCACCCTGCTTGAGAGAACATCTCCAAGGTCTCCTTTTTGTTCTTTTTATGTTTGGTTGGTTTCTTAAAGGCTGACTATATCAGTATCCTAAACATTGGCACTATAGTATAGGTCTGTGATGACAAACCTTGGCACTTCAGGTGTTCTGGAACTTCAATTCCCAAAAGCCCGGATCAGCAGGAGAGCTGACGTGGGCTTCTGGTAATTGAAGTCCAAGAACACCTGGAGTGCCATAGTTTGCCATCACTGGTATAGATCAATCATATTGTCCTGGCTTTTATTTAGTATAAAAATAAAATAAAAATATGATAGTGTAGCAGATGGAAATTCTACATAAACCACTTGTTTTCTGTCAGTACAGTAAAAACCCTGTATATTGACTTTAATTCATTCTGTGGGGCTAGTCGTTGTACGATTTAATCGCTATACGATGCATGCATCATATAGCGATTATCCCTATGGGATGCATTGTACAACGATTATGTCTTATGGGAAAAATTGTACAATGACAAAAAATCATTGTACGATTTTTCCCATAGAGACGCATTATAGAACGATTTTAGTTGTTATGCTGGGCACAATGTATTTTCAAATCCCCATCGTTGTACGATTTAATTGCTGTAAGAGGCATTTGTTATACAGGTTCTACTGTACATGCATAAAATAACAAAAACCTTTCCTACTTCTTTATTTCTAGTTGCTTGCTTGCTTGTTTGTTTGTTTGTTTGTTTGTTTGTTTATTTTTCAAATTTATACCCCGCCTTGCTCAGGCGAACCTGACTCTAGGCGGCTTTACACAGTATAAAAAAAGAAAACAACATCACAAAATTACAAACAGACTCCCACGAGACGAGGGTCCTCTATCGCCGCCCGGGACCCACAGGTTTTTCTCCCTTCGGGGCCGGCTGGCCGAGGGAGAGTCCAGCAAAGCGGCAGCAGTGTCTTCGGGCCTCCCTCAGCCACGGGAGGCTCCTTTTATCCTCCCGGCCAGTGGCGGGGCTGGGAGGGCGCGGTGGCGTCGGCGTCGGCGTCTTCGAGCCTCCCTCGGTCTCCAATTACTAGGAGTTCTGTGAAGCCTGAAACATTTGGCCAATTCTTAAAAGAGCACAAAGAAGTATTCAAGCTCTGTGATCATCTCATGACAATCCCAAATGTGTGTGAGAGAGAAGAGACCGTATGTGTGGATGAGATGAGTTTTGACATACTTTTTCCTAAATATTGAACTAGGTGCATTTCATCGGATGAAGGGGGTAAGTTTCATTTGCTGGCTCTTTCTCCCTCTCCTTCTGAATTGAAAAAAACATGAACATCATGGGAGAGGAGCTAGCATTGCCAGGATACTGATGCAGCAAGCACAATTTTTCTTCCACCTTTTATTCTTGTTAAGAGGGGAAATTATTATCTTAAGGGGAAAAAAACTGTTTCCTTTAGGCATCGAAGACACCTTCAGGACAGCTGCCACAGAAATGAGCTTGCTTGCAGGAAGCGAAGAATTCAATGCGACAAAACTGTTTGAAGTTGGTAAGCATCCTTAGCAGATGTTATTTTCCTTTCAGAACTGGATGAGATAAGTAGCCTTCACTGGTGCATGTGCCTTGGCAATGACAAAGTAGCAGGGAAGAAACCTCCCCGGAGGAATCATTGCCTATACAGAATGCAAAAGGGAGGGGGGGCAGAGGGTGTCTGAGATTTGTCCCAGCCTGTTTTGTATCCCAGCCTTCCCTCCCCCCCCCCCCCCCCGTATATCAAACCAGGAACACAATGGCTACCAGCCTGTCCCAGATTTATTTTTTGTTTTGAAATATCTATCTATTTTATTTATTTATTGAATTTCTATACCGCCCTACTTGGTGCGACCAACTCAGGGTGGTGTACAAAACAAATAGCACACAATCAACCAATAAAGTACAACAATAAGGCAAACAATGCTATGGTAGGACACCACATTGTAGAACAGCAACAAGGTGGGAACACAATCAAAAGACAATATAGCTGTACAAACCAGAAATACACATGTAGAAATACAATCCCAAGGGACAATAATAGCATACAATGTAAAAATATAACAATACAATGACAAAACATTCAACCGAGCAGCACAAGCAGTATAACCCAATGTCATCAATACAACGTACGCCTGCCGCCGAATGTTCTTTTATCAGCCTCCAGGCCGAGGTGGAGGGGCCGGGGGGGGGGGAGGGCGGGAGAAATATCTAGCCCAGTGGTGACCAAAATAAGGCCCAGGGGCCGGGTGCGGCCCCTGACGCCAATTCATTCGGCCTGCGAAGCCCTTGTCGCTCTTGGAAGTGGAAGTAAAACACGTCCGTACGGGCACGTTTTACTTCCGCTTCCAGGAGCGATGAGGGCTTTGTGGGCCGGATGAATTGGCGTCGGGGGCCGCACCCGGCCCCTGGGCCTTAGTGACCGGCTCCCTGAACCACGTGATCGGCCGATGGCCCAAAAAGTTTGGGCACCCCTGATCTAGCCTATCTGGTGAAAATGACAGAGAAAGAGAGCACTAAAAGGCCAATTTCAAGTGACTTACTTACTTAGACCCTCCCATGCTACGTAGCATATCGGGCAGCAAAAGGGATCTCAAATGGTTTCAGTCTTGATAAAGTTTGAGATTCTTCTTGCTGTTTCTGTCGCAGTTTCAGTTTTTACAGGGACGGGTTGCGAGTCCAGGGCCCAAACTTCCTCCTTTCTCACCCGGGCTTGGTGGAGTTAATTTTAAGTAAGATAAAATGTAATGACTTTTCAGAAATGTTGGCATGTTTTGGAATCATTCTCAAACACTTTGCTATATGTAAATAGTTTCCCCCCCCCAAACAAATCTTGCCCAGTATTCATCTTGTTTATATATGTGGTTTCCATGTTGTGTTTTATTTCTAAAACAGTAATGGTACACAAGGTGGCTAATTTTAATAAAGTAAAATACAAATAAAATAACACTTCAAAACACAGCATTGAAAAGAAATCAACAGCCCTCCAAACTTAAATGAAAGGATATGATCTTTCACATTGCCTGGACTAGGCCAAATAGGGCTTTATATGTCATACCCAGGATTTGGTCTTGTCCGGCAGGTGCCTAGTGAAATACACTAGTACCTTGGGATAACGTTATGACTTGCTTGCACAAGTCATAACGTTATCCGGTTTTTAATTTTTGTGCAATGCATTGAACGCACAATGTTAAAAAAAAAAAGCCCTGTTCCCTTTCTGAAGAGGAAAGGAAACGGGGGCGATCTGGTTTGCTTAGCAAGCCAGGGGTGTGTGTGTTTCTGAACAGAAGCTAGGAAAACGTTTTCCCAGCTTCTGTTCAGAAAACCTCCTTCTGGCTTGCTAAGGGGCTTAGCGATCCAAGCGGGGGGGGGGGGTTCTTAAGAGAGCCTTGGGACCCTTTTCCCAGCCTCTCTTAAGAAGCCCCCCCCCCCCGGATAGCTAAGCCCCTTAGCAAGCCAGGCAGGGGGCCTGATTCTGAACAGAAGCTAGGAAAAGCTTTTCCTCGCTTCTTTTCAAAAACCTCCACCTGGATTGCTAAGGGGCTTAGCTATCCAGGTGAGGGGGGGGGTGCACGGACACAATCTCTCTCCCCCACCACCTCAGCTGTCCCAGGCAATTGTCTGGGATTGCCGGGGTGTTAGGGGAGAAACCGATCTTTCCCCCAGTACCCTGGCAGTCCCAGTGATTGCTTAGGACAACTAGGGTGTTGGGGGATTCCCCCAACCCAGCAGTCCCAGCCAGGACAGCTGGGGTGGTGTGGGAGAGATCATGCACATGCACGGCTCCCCCCCCCAACACTCCAGCAGTCCCAGCGATTGCCGAGGACAGCAGGAGTGGTGTGGGAGAGATTGTGCACATGCACAGTTTCTCCCCCAACACCCCAGCAGTCCCAGTGATCGCCTAGGACAGCTGGGGTGGTGGTGGGGAGATCGTGCATGTGCACGATTTCTCCCCCAACACCCCGTCAGTCCCAGCGTGCGATCGGATTGCCGGTTTGGCTAGTGGGAGAACAGGTGCCCGTGCCCTACCCCCCCCCCCACCCACCAAACTGCTGATCTGAGCGGAGTTCTCTGCCCCAAATCCTGCACAGCTGGACTTCAGCCCTGTGGGCTTTGGGGCAGAGATTAACATCGGGGAATTTGAGGCAAACATTTGCATCACACAACGTTGTGCGATGCAAATGTTTGCCTCAAATTCCCCGACGTTATCTGATTTTAGCGTTATGCGATGCAAATGCTAACCAAGGTATTACTGTAGTTGTAAGAAGGAAGTTGCATGCTTTCTGTAAGCCATTGCAGCCTGGCAAGAGCATTCTGGACCAGATGAAGCTTGTCAATAGTTTTCAAAGGTAGCTCTGTGTAAGAGTACGTCATGCTGGTCTAGACAGAATGGGGAGATTTGGGCCACTGTGGTCAGATCCAGTAACTCCAGGAACAGAAATGCATTAGCCTTTGCTGTGGAAAAACATTCAGTTCTCCCAAACGGCAGGCTTGAGTCTTTCGGGGGAGTGTAACCTTTGTGGCTGGGTCTCCCTTTTAACTCATCCAGGGACACTTCGGTCGTCTTTTGGGGTGGGAGCTTCAGTTTGTTCTGGATTACAGCATGGAACGCAAACAACCTCCTTGGGTTTGGGTGGAAAGAAGAGAGAACTGAGTGCTGTGTAGGGATGTAGCAGTTTTATACCTCATTAACTGCCATGTCTCCATCCTGTGGGATTTGAGGATTTTGTAGGTTGTTCTAAAGGTCTTCCTTGCTCAAAATCCAGTCATGTCCGACTCTAGAGGATGGTGCTCGTCTCCATTTATACAGAGCACAGATTAGATGCCGGAGCACACACAACGCTATTACCTTTCCTGCTTGTAATTTCTTGCTTTCAAACTGCTTGGTTGGCAGGAGCTGGGACAGATGAGGGACGCTCACTCCATTGCACTTGAACTGCTGGCTTGCCGACTTGCCAGTCATCATGCTCAGCGTCTTAACCACTAAGCCACCCCAGCCCTGTATTTTGGTGCAGGAGATACAATCCCATTATTAGAGAGCTTTGATGCTCTTCCCTGAACTGCAGCAGATACCTGTGTCATTTTAAATGTCTGGGAAGATTTATCGTTAAAATATATGCAAACCACGTTTTTCCCCCATCTCTGAAGCATAACAAGATATTAATATGTAAATTCATCACAACAAGTATAGACTTCTCTTGTCGCTCTTCTTCTCCACAGATACTGACAGTTGTGAACGATGGATGAGTTGCAAAAGTGAATTCTTAAAGAAGTACATGCACAAAGTGGTCAATGACCTTCCTGCTTGTCCGTGCTCCTACCCTACAGAGGTCGCCTACAGTACTGCAGATATCTACGACGGCCTTAAGCAGAAGAACTTCCTCTGGAAAGATGCAAGTGGGCCAAAGGAGAAACTTGAGATCTATAAGCCTACAGCTCGCTATTGTATCCGGTCCATGCTGTCCTTGGAGAGCACCACGCTGGCAGCGCAGCACTGCTGCTACAATGACAGCATGCAGCTCATTACGAGGGGCAAAGGCGCCGGGACGCCTAACCTGATCAGCATCGAGTTCTCGGCAGAACTTCATTACAAAGTGGACATTCTGCCCTGGATCATTTGCAAAGGAGACTGGAGCAGATATAATGAGGCCCGCCCTCCAAACAATGGCCAGAAATGTGCAGAGAACCCTTCGGAGGAAGATTATTACAAGCAATTTCAGGAAGCAAGGGAGTATTGAAGTGGGAAAGGACTCTGTTGCATTGAAGGGTGTTTTTTTAAAGGCCAAATGGTACAACAGGACACACAAACACTTGAGATACTCAGTTAAAAGTCACACACCCCCTATTAATCTTGTATAGTTGTGTAAAGAACATGCATTTTCTTTCATGAATGTGTTATTTATATAAGTCTATGCAAAGGCAGACTTTGCAAAGAGCCATGAAGTTGCCATCAGTGAAGGTGCCATCAAGTAAGAGTTTGCGTTTAATGACCAGACTCGGCTTTTAAAATTGTGACCCGGGATGGTCTTTGCCTAACTCTAGGGGTAAAATCTGGAACCTGCTGGATGATGTGAGAAAGTCTCGGCTTTGGATGGCTGAAGGAAAAACGTAGAGTGCATCTGAATTGCCAGCACTGTTCCTTCAGTGGGAGTCTTCCCTCTTGCCTTTCCCCTCCAACCAGATCACTGAAGTAATGGAAGGCTGTGGGGTTTTTCCGCTTAGAAATGAGCTGAGAGGAGTCATGGGATCCACTACAGCAGGGGCAGAATTCAGTCGCACCTACTGTGGTGCTTCTGCAAATGACAGACTTTGTTTTAGTTAATGTCTTGTGGTTGGGTTTCCTTGTGTTGTTGTTGTTGTTTTAAAAAAACCTGCAATGCTTCCAGGGTGCTTTTGACCCACGCAGATGTCGTCCTTCCTCCAGAGAGCACTTGGCCACCTCCTGGATATTTTCACTTAAGTCAAAGCCAAGGAACAGAAATAGCACACTGTGAAACAGTGTCTGTATATGTATATGTATGTATATATATATATATGAATATATATTATTTAAAGCAAATGCCATTGTTAAAAAAAGAACTTTATTTTCTTTAGAGAGATATTAATGAAAATATTTAGACATATTTAAAAGAAGGGAAGAAAAGCTTTGGAAGGATCAGATCAGTAATTATTAGAGAGGAAGAAAAGAAGTTGGTTAGGCTCATGGGTGGCCAGCCTTGGCGCTCCAGCTGTTCTTGGACTTCAGTTACCAGGAGCCCAAGCCAGCACACCTGCTGATCCGGGGCTTCTGGGAATTGAAGTCCAAGAACAGCTGGAGAGCCAAAGATGGCCGCCCCCTGGTACACCAGGCAAATCATAACCGTACTTCCGTTCCCTTTTCGGAGTTGCATGTGCTTTGCACTTCACCCGGAGGCCTTCTACAAAAAGTGCTTATTACCTCTAGGCATTCCTCTTTTATTATTGTTACTGTTATTTTTGTGCCACCCCCCAAATCCAAGGCCCTGAAAGATGTTTGCACAGATGTTTTAATGCCTTCCAAAGGATATGTCATACATCCTATTTTGTAGGTATACAAGAACACATACAGCAAATGTATCTATTATGTGGACAAAGCTGCGCATCTCCTTTGTTGCCTGCCTTCATGATTGGTTAAGCATTTAAGAGTGGTACAGAAGAGGTGAACCCATGTGGGGCAAAGCGATACCATGACCCTTGTCTGAAGGGAGAAGGGTTGCAGTTAAAGCAGCAGCCACCCGTTAGTTGGAAATGTCTCCTATATACAGTATATGCATCTCTGCGGAAAGTAAGTCCAAATGTGTTCAAGTTAAAGGGCTGTTTCATTTTATGACTTAAGAATGGTAGCTCCCCAGGTCCAAATTAATCCTCTATGGACAATGAGACGGGGACGGGTGTTGTGACCAAACTTTCTGATTAATCAGAGTCCATGGGTTAGCATGCACCCTTTCTTTAGACCCCTTCGCAGTCTTCTTTGTAGTAATCATTTTGAGGGGGCTTCCCTGGCAGGGCCACGACATCCCTTCAGAACCCTCAAGCTTATGGTTCCATCGGTTTTAAATAGCCTTAACTGTGTGAGGCTCTGTGGTGATCTACAGCTGCATGGAAAAAATGGTCGAATGCATCATGCTTTGTTCCATAAGAAGGTCTTGCTTAGAAAGCCATTTTAAACAACGGTGAAAAATTTATAGTCCTTAAAATGTTATTGGACTACAGTTTCTATCTGCCCTAGCCAGCACAGCCAGAAGTGAGGGATGATGGGAGTTGCCGTCCAGCACCACATTGATGTGACACATTCTTGTTCCATGATGATGTTCAGGCATCCTCGGTTTAATACCAACATTCTGTTTACAAGCTCCAGTTTTGAAGGAACCCCCTGGGCAGGTTCATTGGCCCTTTAGTCGTCCCTCTCATTGATGATTCTGTATGCCAAATAAATGCACAATATTATGCAAAAGAAAATCTATGTCTTTGTAAGCTTTTATCAATGAAGGGATCAGGATTAAAACTCTTGATTTAGCTGCATTATTATTGTAGTGTATTTATTAAACTCTAATAAAGAGTAATCTGTAAAATTAATTGTGCAAGGAAAGGAACTTCTTGAAAGTCACAGGCATGGTCTGTAGAGAAACGTGTACATCCAAAGCAAATTTATAAATAAAGCCATGCTGGAAATATATGTTAATTTGTATTTTCATTAAGTGGATGTTAAATTACTTTTTAAAAGTTGGGGGGGGGGCAAGAGGGGGGCTGCAGAAGGGCAGCCCAGTTACCTCTAAGTCTAAGCCAACCCATCGGCAGTGTCTTCTGGGTGAGTAGATTATTAAGGAAGGAGGAAGCCTTCGAAGAGCCTGGTAAGGCCAGGAGCACACCAGCAGCCAGAGGTCGACCGCGCGACCCTTAGTTTCTGTGTCAGGTTGTGGTAGAAGCCACTCGAAGCATGCTTCCATTGCAAAGTTCTAACTGACACCCTGTTAACATCAGCCGTTGCAACAAGAAGTCTTTTCAAGGTGGAAGAAGAGGAATTCTTTCAGAGATTGTTTCTCTCCTCATTTATTAAATTCTCATTGCTTTGGACCTGCCAGAGTTGGAAACACTTTGGCAGCCCACAACAATGCGTTTCTAGGATCACTGCAGGTTTTCCCCCAGCAATAAGTCCTGGAACAGATCATGAGGAAAAATATTTCTCCCTCTGTGGTCCTCAGTAATGGCATTCTAAAATAATAATAATAATAATGTTATTGTTTTTGCTTCAAAAATTATTTTTAACAGCCTGTTAGATTGAGTATTGCATTGACAACTGTGATGGAACACAGTCCAGTTTTACTTCAGGCTCCAGCTTGGAGGAATACATCGGTGGCTAGAGCTTCATTGTGTCAGGAATGAAGTATGCGTCTATGTACAAAGAACATGGGTGTGTGTGTGTGTGGCCCTATTCATAGATCAGAGTACAGACAGACCTCCCTGCCTGAGTGGGAACTGCATGGAATAGGACTTGGGTCTTCAGCTCACAGTTGCCTTAAGTAATTGCCTTGCAACCAAGCACCCCGTACAAAGACACACGCACACATTTCTGACATGAAATGATACACTGTGTGTGTGCATGCATGCACGCACGCACGCACACGCCCTCTCGTGGCAATTCTGACTTACAGCAACCCTTTTCAGGTTTTCCCAGGTAGAGAGTGCAATACTCAGGGGAGTGGTCTTCCATTCTGGAGATACCCTGGGCCTGGGCCCCTTGTCCAAGCCCACCCAGGCGGTCTCTTCTGGGATGCGCAATGAGTAATAGATCTCCCAGCCCCAAACCCACTCAGCTATCCAGCCCGTCAGCGGGGGAAAAGAGGGTGGTTAAAAAAGGCTGATGAGTAACATCAGGTCCAAGAATCGCCTCTTCAGTTGCTTTCTTCATGTCATGGTTTAATCCTGTTATTTCTCTTTAGCTTGTGATCTCCAGCTCAGACTTCACTCCGTTCTTCTAACCTACTGAAACCTAATTCAAGCTTATTATGGGCCTTGCGTTAGTCCATGATCAAAGATCCAGAGTCCACCACCCACCCCTTAATACCTTACTGATAAACAAGTCTCAAATTCAGTTTTTCATCACCTCAGGCAAAGCGCTCTGCTAACGCTGCTCCTTATGGATGTGCATGACAAGTTTTCACTTAAATAAATGGTGGAAGGAAGGGCAAGTTTCCCTCACAAATCTCGGGCAAAGAGGAGGATCAGCGGAGAAGGCCGTCCATCTCTTGCTAACTTACCATGGCTTTAAAGGCCTTGAATTAAGGAACACTTTGAACTCCACCCAACTGTAAAATAGCATCCAGTTCAGCTACGCCAGGAGTTCTCAGCCTTTTTAAAATAGGTGCCGGGTCATGCGCCCACAGACAGCATCAGGCCAGATGGCCATTTTGCTCTTCCTCCACCACATGACACTTCCTGGTGTGGTGGAGACAGGGAGGGGGGAGAAGCATAGCGAGGGGGCGGCCTGCCCTGGGCGGCACTTTGTGGGGACACCCCTGCCCCCCAGACTTCCTGGCAGCCAGGGTGGGCGCCGGGACCCTCACTGCCAGGCTGGAGGGTGCGGGCCCAACAGCCCAGTGGAGACCGGGGGTGCTCCTCCCCAGGCACCCCCTCTGCACGGCTTGCCAGGCTGGGGCGGCGCGGCCCCAGCAGGGAGCCCACCATCAGCGTCCCAGGTGCATGGCCATCCCGCCTCCTAGCCTGGTGGCAGCAGCTCATCCACATTTGCCAGTGCCCAGAGGGGCAAGGCCGGTGGTCTTTGTGGCCCTGCAGCCAGAGCAGTGCCAGCCAGGCCTTGCGGGGGAGGGGAGGTCCTCCGGCCACATGCGCTGTGCCGTGATGACCACTGACCTCACTTCCTGGGTGCCACTGCTGCCGAAGGCGGATGAGCTGCTGCCGCCGGGCTCGGAGGTGGGGCGGCCACGTGCCTGGGACCCCGACAATGGGCTCCCCGCTGGGCCCACACTACACCGCCCCAGACCCTGGGCCTCGCCCATGCCATCGGGGTCCCAGGCGCACAGCCGCCCCCCCCCCCTAGCCTGGCAAACCCCCGAAGGTAGGACTTTCCTACCTAGGTGAGGGGGAGCCTGGGGATGCCAAGTTTTGCCTGGGCCCCCGGCCACCTAAACCCGCCCTACACCAATGGGTGGGGGCACATGAAATGGTGCCATGGGCTGCATCTGGCCCACAGGCCGCAGGTTGAGAATCCCTGAGCTAGACTGAATCGGTGTCAACGATCCCCTGTTGCTATTCCTCATATGAAGGAAGTATTCAAAGAAGTAGCCTTGTTATTCTGTTTCAAACAGATTATATTCCACTCTGGGCTGTAGCCTGGGGGCCCCCGAAACCCCTCCTGAGCTAACAGCCCCTCCCCCCCAGCCACTCTGTGGTGCCAATGTTATATATGTGAGTGTGACATTGTTGCCCCCCCTGGGAATTTTTTTTGCCCCTCCTGAAATTCACCCCCCCCCACCCTAGAATCCTGACTTTGGCCCTGATTCCACTTCAACACAGAGTTCAATGTTGAAGTCCCAGTGTTCTTCAATGGTGGAGGTGGCAGTGGGATCAGACCTCCTACCTCTAATTCATGGAATGGGGAGAAGAGCTGTGTGATGCTCCAGGTCTATTAGACAAGGCAAAGGAAATGCCACAGGGTCAGGAAAGGCAGCTGCAGGGTGGCTTTCTGTCCCTCTCTAGGTCTACCATCTTGGGCAGTTGTGTCGTTCTGCTCCATAGTGGATTTCTTACATTGGCCCACCACACATAGGCACAACTTGGACCTCACATATTCAGTAGGCTATGTGGTCACGCCATTTTTGCAAAGTTATATGGCTTTTGTCTTGAAGAAAAGCATACTCTGAAAATTCCTTACTAGAAGCATCAATATATTCTCTTTTTCACATGATGTATGTACCTGCATTCACATTTCCCCCTCTAGTGGTACTATGCTTTGTTCCGATGGGAGTTTCTGAGAAAACTAGTGTTTGCTGGTTATCATCTTTTGTAATCCTGTAAGTCCTTTTCATTCTCATATCAAATGTATGTCACTGGGAAGGAAGGGCAATCATGTACACTGTCCCCCAGACACAATCTATGTCTGTGATGGCCAACCTTGGCACTCCAGCTGTTCTTGGACTTCAATTCCCAGAAGCTCAAGTCCCCATTCCTTCTGATCAGGGCTTCTGGGAATTGAAGTCCAAGAACACCTGGAGTTCCAAGATTCATCACCACTGATCTAGGCACTTCCAGAACAGGAAGTGTGTGCAGTGGAACCTCAGTTAACGTAATTAATGCGTTCTCTGGGATGTTTCTTACAGCAAAAATTACTTTAACCGAATTTCCCATAGGAATGCATTGAAAACCAAAACACATTAACAGAAATGCAGTTTCCCATAGGAATGCTTTGAAAATCAATTAATCAATTCTGGAAAAAATTATGTAAACAGAGCCACTGTTTTCTATGGATTTCCTTTTGTTAATGTGATTTGTATGTTAACCGAGCCGTTTGTTAACCAAGGTTCCCCTGTATCCAAATCTTCAATTACACACACATAGGTGTCTCCTTCCTGCTTTGTGTCACTGAGAAAGGCAGGATTCCTGAAGATGTGAAGTCCACTGACGGAAGCATGTGAAGTGAAGTCAGCTGCTGCCCTGGGTCACTTTTTAGGAGGGTGGCGTCTAAGTATGATTAAATAAATAAATAAACATGCAAGTTCTGTTCAGACCATCATCCGCTCCATCATCAGCTTCACACTTCCCCAACCTGCACATTCAGTCCCCCTGGCTTGGAACAGTCTTTGGAAATAAAATAATGAAATTTATTTATCGCCAATAACATAGCTATACTTGCTCACTCTAATTTTCTCTGCTCCCCACCCACCCCGTGACTGTGTCACTCCCTCATTCTACACTCCTACTCTTGCTTACTCATCATCTCTCTTACATGATGATTCTCTCTCCCACTCAATTGCACTGGCATCAGGAGCACAGCTGAATCTCTATGTGTGAAGTAAACAAGTGATTCATAGGATGAAGGCCTGCCCACAAGATGAGCAAATAACTTCCATGGTAATTCTTGGCATGCCTCCCTGTCTAATTTATAAATGAGCAACCTTCCAAGAGTACATTTCTTTATAGACCAGCCTCAGCATGTACATTTTCACACTTGCCATAAATCTGTGCCTTTCACTTGTAACCCTGCTGTTTTAATAAAATATGCAGCTCAAGAAAGTGGCAGCACTGATGGATGTCTCATCCCCAAAAGAGAGAATGCCGGACGAGCTGGGGCGCGCGCGAGAGGGCGAGGACTCTTGTTCTGGTGTTTTACAACATACAACCTACAAATCAGGCAGATCGTTTGTTATGTGGCACCTGGCTTGGTTTAAAAGGCCCACTGTGCTTCCCATAGGGGTAGCCAGAGTAGTGTAACGGACAGAGTGACGTTCTCGCTCTCAGGAGGTCTGGGTTTGAACCCCCTGCTCAGCCCTGGAACCTCACTGGGTGGAGCTGGCAAAACCACTCCTTAAATGTAATTTACCTTGAAAACCCCGTTAAGTTCTCTATAGTTCTGACTTGAGGACACATAACCACCACAGATCTAACAAGAACATGTTTCTCTTCTGCAACCTGTGGAGTGGGAAGGGAGAGGCAAAGAGAGAAAGCAATGTGAGAAAGGAGGAAAAAGAAAAGAGCATGTCAGAGAGGGAGGGAGAGATGGGATGGGATGGGATGGGATGGGATGGGATGGGATGGGATGGCTACTTTGACTATGCAGTCATCAAGATGGGCATTGTTTGTTTGTTTCAATTTATATTCCTGCCCCCTCGGAAGACTCTTCTGGGCGGCTCACAGTAAAACATAAACCAGTCCACAATCCCAAACATAAAAAAAGACATCAAAGATTAAAAGGTTACAGAATTACAATATTAAAACATTGAAGATTAAAAATTTAAAAGATCAAAAGACAGAGTGTTACCTAATCAGCCAGCAGGCCGGGGTTACCGCATTAGTGGTACCCCACACCTGCCCCGCCAGCCAAGTCCTCAAGCCTTTTCTGAAGGGCAGCAAATCTGCCTGGAGACGCAAATCCCTTGGCAGGAGGTTCCACAGGGCTGGAAATAACCTCCTCAGATTTCTTGGGGAGCACTCTTTGTTTACAGCACCCACATGGGTTGGGTGCTAGAATGGTCCTGCTCTTCTGCAATAGTGTCTTTTGAGAACATGTCATAGAGTTTTGCTTTTTTGGGGTGCTCCCTTTTAGCACATTCCCACCATATATGTGTGTGTGTGTGTGCTGTGGTGGGCTAAAAGTGATCTCCAGAGGTGTCAAAACTCTTCCAGAATAAATATCCGGTATCCTGAAGCATCTTACAAGCAGCTTCAGTAGATTGGATATCCAACACTTCCCTGATAGTCTATGAATAGTCTGGGAAGTGAAATAATGTTTTTACAGCTGCTAGGTTATCACTTATGTGGTCCATTTCTTTGTTTAAATTTTTTTAAAGTTTTTTCTTTCTTTTTATCTGTGTATTGCTGATCAAAACTGGCTGCCAGCAGTTTCTCAATCAGCAATACACACAGACAACAAAGAGAAATATTTCTTAAATTTAAATGAAGTAGTGGATTGCATAAGTGGTAATCTAGCAGATTTTGTTTTAAAGAAAATCACTCCCTCTGACTATTGACAATTGATCAGGGGAAGTATTCCAAAGGTAAGTTCTTGTTTGGACAGGAGGGGAGCACCAAATGACACTTAACTCCTTACTCCCACCTGTAAGCAACACATTTCAAGCCAATCCAGTCATACCAAAATGGACAGTCTGGACAGGCCGTATAGCTACAACTACCAGTAACCTCACCCATGTGATAGAAAGGTTCTCAAGACACTGCATGAGATACCCAGTGTGGAGTAGTAGAGAGAATAAGGTGCAGGAGACCTGGATGTGAATCCTTTCTCAGCCATGGAAACTCACTGCAAGCGGTAGAACTGGTAAAAAAATCCTACTCCTTAAAGATCTCCTTTACCATGGAAGACTTTACAGGGTGGCTGTAAGTCTGTCTGAACCTGACAGCTCATAACACATAAGGCATAACAATTCCCCTCAGAACATCAGCCTGCACCACTCATTCCTCCCAGCTCCAGGTGCCAATCCCAAGATTAGCAAGAAAGGCCGTGACTCGTGTCACGTACCAGCTGGCCCCCTCACTTCTGGAAAAACCCCTGGAAACCAAAACAAACCTACACAGGGCGGGCTGGACGGCAATAAGAACTTTTCAGCTGCTTATCAGCTACAAGGAGGTTTAATTGGGTAGCGTGTTCAAAGTTGTGTGTGAAATGCAATGCTGCTCTTACCCTTTTAGTCCAATGAAGACAAGTTGTTCAGAAAAATGATGAAGATTTATTGATCAGTTTCATAAAGCATAAAAGTCAGTAGCACAGGTCAGTCCAATACAGTCCACAGGGTAATCTAGGTAACCATTTTTAAGGAGCAAGAATGCATAGCTCCTAGGCAAAAGAATGCTAGCCCATAGAGATCCAGAAACAAAAGCTCTCTAATAAAAAACAGGTCTTAATTCATGAAGAAGCAGAGACAAACTCCTTCTTCTCTCCAAAATGGAGAATCTGCAGTCAGGTGGTACAGCATCAGCCAATCAAGTAACAGAGAAAACTTTCTCAAAACAACACATTGTTTACACACGTGCACACAGAATGAACTGGCACTAGCCAAAACATGGCTCTCAGCTAACTTAGAAAAGATAAGAAATACTGGAAAACATGCTGTCTGTGACACAGCCTTGAGGCTCAGAGAAGACAAAAGATTTTTTTCTGAGGCCTATTTGAAACTACAACTTAATCAAGCTTTGTGAGCATTAGGGAAAAGATGTCTGTTTTCTGACAACTCGGAGAGGAGCCTCCTCGGGGGCAGCACCAACTTTATGGAGCCCTCATCCAGCTGAACTGCGCCAGGCTCCCACCTCTGCCTGTACTTTAAAAACAGCTAAAAATAATTCCTTTTTAAAGAGACTTTTAAGAATATATTGCCAATGGCCGAGCATTGGGTATTTTATTTATTTCCATCACAGATAGGTTTTCTGTTTGAGGTAGTATATATATTTTTCAGTGGGTGAGTGTTTTTAATGTTGGGGTATTGTGTTGTAAGCCGGCCAGAGTGGGAAAATATCCCAGATAGGCAGGGTATAAATGAAATAGATAAATCAATAATAACAGACAGTTTATCAACTATGCAAAAGCCATTGTTGAGAAAACTGCTGGGTTTTCGTAAGCCTACTACAAGCAATGACCACAATAAGAAGATGAGTAACAAGCGAATACTGGACTTAGTTTTGAGGTTATGCCTCAATAAAATGCTAGCACTGGCATCAGGCAAAAAGTTGGCCAACGTTATGGCACTTCCAGCTGCATAAAAGTGGCAACAGAGCTGGTTTTAAAACGTCAGTTAATTTCAAATGTGTAAAAGGCAAAGGTATTTTTTAGCACTTAGCTTAACATTCTAAAAAAGGGGTTTTTAATTTTTCATCCTGTTTGTAGAGTAGATAAAATAAGAGCAGGAACTCTCTCAGACATTCACCCTCCCGCTCACGCCCAGACACCGTGATTGCTAGTGACACGTGTCATGTCATGCACCACGTAGCCGTCGTCGTTGGGCAGCCTCGCCCGTTTGCTTTGTGGGTCACAGAGGGGCAAGTGCTGAGGCCACGCTTTGGAGGATACTTCCCCAGTTCCGGTAGAGAGCTTGGGATGACGAATCAAGCATAGGGGGTGTGGGGGGGAGAGTCTTCTTGGAAACTCTTCCACCACACAGAAGGTTAGAGCTTGTTCAGTTTTCTAGCCAGTCGCAGAAATTTGATGGTGCCATGATAAACAGCACCACCAAAACAAAATAAATAAGTGTGTAAGGTTACTTCTTGGTGAAAGAGCCAGACAATGGCATGAGCACTGCCTTCAAATAGGCAAGTGGCATTGGACTGTGGGCTTGTTTTGAATTTCTGAGCAGTGGCGTGAATTTAAATACATGATTGCACCCATTTTTCTACTCAAATCCTAATTTATGTGTGGCTAAGCTGGACTGCACTCATTACCACAAACACTCATTTGGCCATGGAGTTTCCTTGCAGAAGATTTTAGTATACACCATGAAGCGGTTATGTGGCCAGCTGTCCTTTATTTTAAGACCATAGTTCCCAAAACTGCATTTGCAAGACAAACATTCAGGTACCAGCAGACCCTGTCTGCACTTTGCCTCTTTCCCAACCATATGTGTCAGTTGTCATTTTCCAGGCATTTGGAATTATGAAAACTCTGGCATTTGTGAACTATTCAAATATTCAAGATCCCGACAAGGCAGAGAGAAAATAATGTTGTTACAACACAAACTCTAGAACTACAATGCTTGCTCCCTACGAACCTTCGAAGATCCAGGGTCAAACTTTGCAGGTCTATGCTTAGCCAAATTGGCTCTCAAGCTTGGCCTCCATATTTTAGATGGCTCCCCCTCCTTCAGTGATTTCCCAGCAAAATCCACCTTTCTGGCTAGAAAAAGAACCAGCACTCTAGATTACAGGCTGGCATGTGGAGCCTTGCTACCCCTTGTAAAGCGGTTCCCTATCCTGCCTTACCTAGATGGAGATCCAGAGATGGGATGTAACAGGTTCTCACCAGTTCTCCAGAACCGGTAGTAACTTTCCCCAGTGTCCTGGAGAACCGGTTGCAGCTTTTGGTGGGAACCACCTTCGGGGCTTACCTTTTCACTGGTTCCTCCACTGTACATGCGCACCAAGCACTTTGTGTGCATGCACGCCTATAGTGCTTGGCGCATATGCACAGCCTCCTTGCTGTCCTCCCAAGTGGGGAGGAGGATGTGAAGCTGCTAATCTGAAGCTCCCTATAGCCTGCTCCCCTAGATATCCTAGAGAACTGGTTAGGCAAAGACTTAGTACCTAACTTCTTTAACTGTTGAAAAGTGCCAAAATGAAGCCATCTTGTGGTGAATTCATTTTGTAGTTCCTTCCATCTGACCTAGTGTGAGAAAGAATAAGCTTTAAGCTCTGGTTTAAAAGCTCTGGTTGATTTGTGTTGTGGGTGTTTGGGTGGGTTGGTGTATTTTAATGTATTTATTTATTTATTTATTTATTTATTTATTTACAGGTTTGTGTTGTGGGTGGGTGGGTAGAAGTGTGTGTGTGCTTATTTTTATTTTATTTTTTATTATTTTTAAAATTTGTTTTCTTTGGCCCCGCCCACAACATCATGATGTCATGACATTGGCTCCGCCCATGATGTTAGCTCCGCCTACACTGTGATGATGTCATGGTGAGGTAGTAAAACTTTTGACATCCCACCACTGTGGAGATCCTCTCCCCCTCTGCAGCTGTATTGCCTTCAGAAACATCCAAATCCATTTAAAAGTGAAAGTATGATACGCAGTTTACCCCTAGTGAACAACCAGGATGCTGAGCTAAATGGTCTCCTCTTTTACAGAAAATTAATGAATCTTAGGCCTTCAGATGCTTTGTGCAACTTTCACAGATACAAACAGAAGCCACATGGGATTGAATCGGTTATGACCACCTCATGCAGATGTTAAAATCCCTTTTAACTTGCCCCAAGTCCAAAAAAATACCAGTGTCAAGTAAACGTCCAAACCTTGGTTTGATGGAGAGCATAAGGGTGCAAAAAAGACTCTTGAATAAAGCTTATCTCTGTTTTAAAAATGCACAAGGATCAAAAATACAAGAAAAATTTGCCCTTCTCAAATCGGCCAAAAGAAATTACAAATTGCTGATCACCTGTAAAAAAAGAAGAAGAAAGAAAGAAACAGTTTAATGATCTATGGAGAACTCTCACCCAGGCAGCAAAAGAAAAAAAATTAATCTCTCTTTTGGAAATTAATTTCCAGTAGAATAAAAAGGGAAAGCTCCTCTCTGGATGCCCACATTCCTCCAGACAAATGTGTCCTCTTCTTCCAGAAAATAGCTCAGTGTCTCTATGCTGCAGAACAAGGAGGAAAATCTGCCTATATAACATCCTCAGCTTTTACCACACCAGAGGAGGACAACCTACTCTTGCGGCACTGAAGTTATTTCGAGCCAAATGTCTTATGCAAATGTTATATGGATCATGTCTTGGGCTTCCAAAATCCAGCCTCGCATCCCTAGAGGGAATACAATCTAAATTCTTAAGAGCCGTGTCAGGAAAAGATCTATTTTCTCATGCTTCACAAGGCTTGAAATTGCAATTATTCAGCTAGGCCTCATAAAAAGGCCTCATATAAATCCTTTGTCTTCTCTCTGTCTCTTGGACAGCATGTTTTTCAACCATGTTTCAGCCAGTGTTCCCGTGTTATCTTTCTAGCTAGCAGAGCTGAGAGTGTTATGTCTTCACATGGATATAAACAACTATTGTTTTGAGAAAGCTTTCTCTGTTACCTGATTGGCTAAGAGTAAATCACCTGACCAGGAATTCTCCATTTTGCAGAGAAGTTAGTTAGTTCGTATTTGTCTCTCCATGGATTAAGACCTGGTCTGGCTTATGGATCTGTTATTTCTCTTTTTCTCACTATGATTTCCTAACGAACTTGGACTGTTTTTATTGGACTGAACTCATGGTTATGACCCTCTAATCTGCATTTTTCTATGGACTTTGCTATCAATGAACCTGGAGAATAAAACAGCTGTTTCTCTGTGAAGATTGTTGTTTTTCTTAGCACACACACACCAACGCTACGCTACCTGAAGCCTCCTTTGTTTTGCTCTATGTTCAAAGGCCTTACTGCCTGAGCATAGTAAGAGTTCCTTTTTAATCTCCTCGGTTCTCCCAGAAGTGGTGAGGCAAGGGTTAAGTTCCAGTAATGAGCATGAGGCTCAGGAACTGATAAGGAGGTGCCCTTGCGATGGGACAACCGATGCGTGATAAGCCGTACTCCAAATGCCTAGCTGCATTTCGAATGCCATGCTACGCCTTGAAACTGGTATGATCAGAGTAGAAGCCAGGGTCTGTCTTATGTCTCTGTACTTGTGTCTTAAAGTAATGCTAGACCCATAAGGTCTTCTTCCCCTGATTCTTCAAGACCCTTTCCAATCTAGCTGGCTTCAAGCAGTTAGGAATAAACTGACGACTCTGGGACTCTCCACAAATGATCTACTTGGAGTATTTATTTATTTAGATTTATATCACCGCCCACTCGCCGTGGCGACTCAGGGCAGTTTACAATCAGGGAAAAAAACCCACAGAAACAAAAACAACAATAACACACACATAACACAAACAGCTAAAATCCATTCCTCCTTCCGGCCAGAGGACGTTAGTCTTTTCCTTCCCTGGGCAGATAAGGCCCAGGATTAGGAAGTGGGAGCTTCCATCTAAAAACCTTAAAACTTTTAAAAATTAAAATCTGAGAAAGATTAAAAACAGATTAAAAACACACCAGATGCTACAACTACTAATTTAAAAGTAGAAAAAAAAGAGGGGCTGAGATCAACCAATCTGCTGGGGTCATTATACCTTCCATACCCCATATCTGTCCTACCAGCCATGTTTTTAGAGTCTTCCTAAAGGGCAGCAACTCTGTCTGGAGACGTCGCTCCGTAGGCAGGAGGTTCCACAGGAGGGCCGGAGCAGACACAGAGAAGGCCCCCCTCCTTCTGGTGCCAGAGAGATGTGCCTCCCTGGCCGATGAAACAACTAGGGAGCCTCTGAGTTCCGCTTTGGTGGGACGGGCAGATGTTCTTGGGGTGAGGCGGTCTCTTAAGTATCCTGGCCCACTACCATAGGTCTGGTCTAGGTCTGGCCCAGCCTAAGCAAATCCTCAAGCACAAGAACTGAAGATAATGAGACGCAAAAAGACTTAGCTAAATCTCCCGCCTTTCTCTCGCTACCAACCACAAGGTACACTCTATCATCAGCTGCCTACCTGGCATCAATTGACATTCAAACTACAGAAGAGCTTTCACCCTAGCCAGATGTCAAGCCTTGCCCTCAGTAGTTCTGGCAAGCAACTATAGAAGAATCCCTTACAAAGAAAGACTCTGCTCCTCCATATTAAATGAAGAGAAAGGCACTATGGAACACATTTTGCTCTAGTGCCCACCATATGGAAGCAAGGACCTCCAAAACAGATGCTGAGCCTATCAGGGAACTTTTCATTGATAGAAAACTTCAAGTTTCCTTACAGATGGCAAAGTTCTGTGCTTTTGCCATATGGATGCATTAAGAGTAAAAGACGCCCGCCACACCCCTCTTTTTCTTTTAACAAATTATTTTATCTTTAAATGTTCACATAAATTTTGTAGTTGTTCTAGACCAGGTTGCTCCCAGAAATTGAAATTTATCCCTGAGATATTTCTAGGAATTTTTCAGATGGTTCCAGAGTCTCTTAAGACTTGATTTTATAGTTTTATATATTTTTAGTTGTATGCCATTCCTTTTAAGTGTGAATTTTTCTGGTCTGTGATTGTACAAATAAAAAATTTGACTTTTGAACTCCAGAACTCATAATGTGTGTTTCTCCAGGACCAGCCTAAGATAGCAAAGCACAAGATGCTAGCCCCCCCCTCCCCAATCTCATTCTCTCTAACACACACACATACACAGAGAGAGCGAGATCAATCCTTTCTGCAGAACCGGATCTAAATAGCAAATAAATCTTAGTTGCAAGACAGATTCTTCCATCACACTTGATTACAAAAACCTTGCCAAATGCAGACCAGGCTGCATGTCACACACTCGGCCACTTTATAGGCCACAGCATAGGCCACAATAAAGCCAAACTGGAAGCCAGTCAGGGCTTTTCACCCTAATTCCCCCTGGATGCCCTCCCCTTCCCCCCCCTCAGCTGAGGGGTGGTGGTGCATGTCCTCCCACCATATGAAGAATAGCAAGCTTAGGGTCAGCACAGCTCAGCACACAAAGGGGTACATGCAGTCTTATACAGTTACATCACTCCAAATCCCATTCTCCACCTCCCCACCAGATGTGACCCAATCACCAGGCCTTGGGGGGGGTGTTAATTAGTGGAGTCACTCATCCCGGAGCATCCCCGCCCCCTCTTTCTCACTCCCGATGACCGACCCCCCCTCCTCTGGAATGTCTCCTACAGATAACTCGGGACCAGACAGACCCATCTCTGCATTATCGTGATCGCTGCCACCTTCCTAGAACCTGAGTCTCATAAACACCGAGGGGAAAAGGGAAACTTTCTCACAGGGGAGGGCGACTCACTCCTTGCCTTACAAGTTCATTTTGCAGTTTCTTTCACCTGACCTAATGTGAGAAAGATTAGCTGGCACAATAAAGTGGCCATGGCCTGATTGTGGTTCAAAAAGTACCACAATCTTCGAGGAGGTTCCTTCTGTGTGCCCCATTTTAACACTTCTTCATCTTCCATGTCTAGGTCAGACATGAAATATCACTTTTGGTGAATTTATTCTACAGTTCCTTTCGTCTGACCTAGTGTGAGAAAGATTAGCCAGCAGGGGCGTAGCTACCACCGTACCTGCCGTATCAATTATACGGGGCCCCTGGGCCATGGGGGCCCCCAACGTGCGTAAGCAAAAATTAATAAAAACTTTCCCCAAAAAATTTTATTTCACAAATGACAAAAGTCAAAAAAAGCAATTTCTGTGGTCATGTGTCAAGCCTTTCATAATTTCCAGATGCCATGTAGCAACAATAGCAATCATGTACCATTATGTTATTTCTGAGATATGATGACCCTTTCCAGAATTTTCTAATTAGAAAAGGTGATTCCCCTTCCCCTCCTTCTGGGCGGCACTCTGGGACTGTGCAGCTTGCCCAGAGCTATAGAGAGTCTTTTCTCCCAGGAAGCACGGCGGGGAATTTCTGGTTCCATCCATCCATCCATCCAACGGCACTAAAAGGGCCTAGACAAAAATTTCCTCAGGCGTCACGTCTGCTAAAGGCTAAAGGTTATGCAAGATACACATTCCTCAGGAATGGAGGCAACCGCTCAACAAAGGCAAAACGTGGTTTCAAGACGTTTACACCTTTTAAAGTGTAACGTGATGCAGGAAATTCCAACAAATGAAATTAACTCACCCCACTGTCTTCAGTCTCTTGTCTTGCCAAGACGGTACAGTTGCACACTGCACAACGGAAAAGCTGCGTTCCACGGACCTCTTCGTAATACAGTTTTTTTCATTATGCGAATCATATTGCCAATGCACAGCATAACAAAAAGGAAATTCGTTATATGGGGTAAACCCCGTATAACCGGGGGGGGGGGGATGTTCGTAATACAGGGTAAACCCCGTATAATGGGAGGGGGGATTTCATTACGTGGGGTGTTGCCAAGAGTGCCAAAACACTTCGTTATACAAATGTTTCATTATACGAAGCATTTCATTATACAGGGTAGTACTGTACTTTTATTTTTTTCCCATCTGCCCCATTGTTTCTTTGCTCTTGCTGTCATATTTGGGATTCCATTTTTCTGGACTACCACAAAAATGAAACATCCCAGATGTAAATATTTTATCTGCAACTTCAGTAATTAAGGTCAGCTTTCACTAACACAAATATCAGTAGAGAGAGAGTAAAGATGAGGGGAAAGTAGCCGGTGCCTCAGAATCGGAGCCTTGCAGAGAAAAGGGCCGGGGGAACCCAAAGCAAATTCCACTTCAGCTGCAACCCCTGGAATGTAGATTAGCAACCTTGCGCTGGTGAGTTTCCCGTCTCTCACCCAAACGCGTTTTCTTTCTTTTGCTAAACTTACTTGGTTTTGGAATCAAGCTACCAAGGAATGTTTTGGCATTTACAAATCTGAGATGTATAAAATACAAAAGTTCTTCCTGTGCCTCAAATAACATGACTTGGCATTAATCTTTGGCAGTAGAACTAAAACCGCTTTAGTTTTTAGTGGAAATAGCTGAGTTTTTTCACAGCAGGGAAACCAGTGACAACGACAAAGTAATAATCTTATACCACTTAAAGGCTAAATGTTTTGATGTGGTGTCATCCTTTGTTGCTTTCGTTGCAGTATGATTTAAATTTATTTTAGTTTATGTTATTGTTGCAGTATGACACTTTTTAAAAATTTCTTATTTTATTAGCTATCTTTTGCAAGTTGGGTAAAAAGTATATTCTCCTGCCAACCTAGCAGTTTGAAAGCAAGAAATTGCAAGTAGATAAATAGTTACCACCTTGCTGGGAAAGTAAACAGCATTCTGTGTACTGTACTTTGGTGTCTAGGCATACCTGCCACATGTCCACGGAAACATCTACAGACACAGACAGTGCTGGCTCTTCAGCTATAAACAGAGATGAGCACTGAACCCTAGAGTTGGATACGACTGGTGTCACGTACCAGCCGGCCCCCACACATCTGGAAAACCTCCTGTAAACCAAAACAAACCTACACAGGGCGAGCTGGACGGCAATCAAACAGAGTTACAGTTTATCAGCCAAAAGGAGGTTTTAATTTGGTAGCATGTTCAAAGTTGTGTGTGTGAAATGCAATGCTTCTCTTACCCTTTTAGTCCAATGAAGACAAATTGTTCAGAAAAATGATGAAGATTTATTAATCAGGTTCATAAAGCATAAAAGTCAGTAGCATAAGTCAGTCCAATACAGTCCACAGGCAATCTAAGTAACCATTTTTAAGGAGCAAGAATGCATAGCTCCTAGGCAAAAGAATGTCAGCCCATAGAGATTCAGAAACAAAACCTCTCTAATAAAAAACAGGTCTTAACTCATGGAGAAGCAGAGACGAACTCTTTCTTCTCTCCAAAATGGAGAATTTGCAGTCAGGTGGTTTAGCTTTAGCCAATCAGGTAACAGAGAAAACTTTCTCAAAACAATACTTTGTTTACACATGTGCATACAGAATGAACAGAGAATGTTCTCTGTTTAGTCAAAACATCCAGGAGCTTAGAAAGATAACACAGGTACACTGACGCTGAAAAACATGCTGTCTGTGACACAGCCTTGAGGCTCAGAGAGAAAAATGGATTTCTATGAGGCCAATTTCAAACTACAACTTAACCAAGCTTTGAGAGCATTAGGAAAAAGATGTCTGTTTTCTGACAACTGGCTTTTAAGCAAGGGTGGCTTTTATCTTAACTAAAGATTATATTGTTTTGCAAGACAGCTCAAACATCCTTTAAAGGCATTGTTTACTCATTTATATTTATTATTTATATTTATTATTTTTATAGTCATGCCGTCCTTCTGTATCAGGCCCACCACCATATTCACCACCATATTCACTACAATTACTACTATTGTGTAATAAAGCATTTCACATAAATGAGAAAAATGCAAATAAAAAATAGAAACAAGTACAATCTTTATCTTGTATGCATTACAATGCAATGGATGCTTGCCAAGTAATTGATGGCATAGGCGTTTCCACCATCTAAAAGCCCGCTGAAACAATTTCACCTTCCATTCCCTCCAAATCTCTGCAGGGATGTCATACACTGCAGGGACTCTGGAAAATGCCAGAACAGACGGGCAGCAGCATGGGAAGATCTTTTCCTAATACATTCAAGCCAAACATCTTTAATGGTTGGCACCTTTAGAAGAGCAATTCCAGAGACCTCATATGGGTAGAGGTGGCCAAGGAGGTATGTGGGTCCCCAGGCTATAATATGTAGCACTTTAAAGGTAATAGCAAACACTTGGAAGTGAATCCAGAAAACCACTAATGCAGCTAATGCAGCTGGCACAAAAGGGGTATGGATCAGTACTGGAAGCCCCTGTGAACAGTCCAGCTGCTGCATGTTGTATTAGTTGCATCTTCCAATGTGGTCTTGAAGGGTAACTCCATGGAGACTGAGTCACAGTAGTCTAATCTCAGCATTCCAAATGTAAGGCACGGCATGGCTCAATCTACCTTCTCCAAGAAGAAAGTTTCCAGGTCAGGGACAGATGATAAAATAGTGATCTAGTCACGGTTCCCACCAGAAAAAGGATTGAGCCTCATATAAGACACCAAACTTCCTTAGCTAGTTCAGAAGGGGTTTTTTCCCCCCTCCATCAGCCATTAGATAATTGATTGCTGGATTTGTCAGTTGCCAAATGGCCAGAATTGCCTTGTCCTTGAATATGGTTTCAGCTTCAGTTTGTTGATACTCAGTAAATTGCCCACAGCCTCCAGACATTGTCTAAGCACTATCACGATCGATCGTCACTGGTTGCTTAATGCAAAGTATAGCTGGGTGTTATCAGCCTATTGATGACACCCAACTCTAAAGCCACAAGTAGTCTCTAACAGTGATCTCACGTATAGGTTGAAAAGCATAGGAACTGAAATTGAGCCCTGCAGGAGCTGATAAATAAGCCTCTCTGGATCCTCTTGAAGAGAAAAGAGCAGAATCAGTGCATTAGTGGCCCAGCAAGAATCAGGTCTCTTTTCAGGCTCCACAAAGATCTATCATGGTCCACTGAACTAAAGGTTGCTAAAGGACCTACCAATACCAGCAAATATTGCTCCTTTTTGTCTGGGTAACAAAAGAAAGAATCCACCAGAGTTGACTCAGTACCATACCCAGGTCAGAAGACTGATTGGAAAGGGTCAAGGAGGGATGTGTGTTCCCTCTCGGTCTCTCTGGAGTTGCTCTGCTACCCACTTTTAAACAACCTGACCCCAAAAAGAGCTGAGAGGACTAGTTTGAGATTTATTTATTTATTTACTCATTTTAAATGTATTGTTCTATAATAATTATGATGTGTCTTTAATGACCTGAAATTGGATAATTTGTAACTATGATTGGGGATTTGGTGATTTTGATTTGTAATTGTAACTGGGGGTTGGGGGCGGTAATGATATTTTTATTGTATTAATGGATATTATGTTGACTGCATGTTTTTATATTGTATTGATATTGTATTGATATGTCTGTAACCCGCCCAGAGTCGCATTGCGTGATTGGGGCGGGATATAAATCGAATATAGAATAGAATAGAATAGAAATTAGAAACGAGGCAATAACTAGACACTTGCCACCAGTCCATTGTGTATCTCTATAATAAATGTCTCACAACTGTGGCTGTCAAACTGTACGTAGTAGGAATCCGCCAGCTTCCTCTGAAAAGGAAGGCTCCCAGATCTCACGCGTCCAGCTCCCAGATCTCACACGTCCAGCTCCCAGATCTCACACATCCAGCTCCCAGATCTCACACGTCCAGCTCCCAGATCTCACACGTCCAGCTCCCAGATCTCACACGTCCAGCTCCCAGATCTCACACGTCCAGCTCCCAGATCTCACACGTCCAGCTCCCAGATCTCACATGTCCAGCTCCCAGATCTCACACTTCCGGCACTGAGAGCCATCCCCTTTTGCTAGGTTGACCAAGAGCAGCCCCAGAGCAAGTGAGGACAACACACAGTGGGAACAAACCCATAGGGAAATCAGACCATCCTCTGCATTTGGGAATACATATATATATTACTCAGACAGTACTATTAGGCACAAATTTGTTGTTGTTGTTGTATTGTATTGTATTTTCAACTTATATGCCGCCCCACTCGCATAGCGACTCTGGGCGGCTTACAGAAGAAACAGTTACAGTACATAGCACATTCCATAGCATAAAAAACAATTTCAAATATCACATAGTAAATTACAAATATCACATATACAGTATATATATCTCCAATAACAATTGCAATTACAAAACATCAGGACATCCTAAGAAATAAATAACAGATACAGTACTATATTGAATCAATACAGCATCAAAATCCAAACGCAGCAGTATCAAGCAACAGTCAAAAATCCCAAATACCAGTCCAGTTTACACAAAAATTACAAAAGCAGAAAACTGAACACAAACAGTTATTAAATCCCGCATAAGTGACAAACTGGTCCACCCAGCCTCACCACCTGCAGCTGTTTCGGCGTCTCCTCCGGCAAGATGGTGAGTCCAGGGGGGGGGGGGGGCGGCGGGAGCATCCTCACTCCACTGCCGCTGCCAACAAACTTTTATCCGCTGTCGGGCCAAGATGACCAAGTCCTACCGGTTCGAAAGAGAAGTCCGATGGTGTTTGGGGCGGCGGGAGTGAGGTTTTATGCCTCCCGGCCGCCCTGCAACAGCTGTCGCGCATGGCCCCAATCCGTGCTCAGGCGAGAGAAGTCCGGTGGTGTTTGGGGTGGCGGGAGTAAAAGGTAAAGGTCACCCTTGCTCTAAAGCCAGTTGTATTTGACTCTAGGGCTCGGTGCTCATCTCTGTTTGCCACCAAAGAGCCAGCACTGTCTGCGTCTGCAGGCATTTCTGTGGACATGTGGCAGGCACGACTAAACACTGGAGTGCACGGAATGCTATTTACCTTCCCACCGAAGTGGTACCTATTTATCTACTTGCAATTTCTTGCTTTTGACCTGCTAGGTTAGCAGGAACTGGGACAGAGACAGGAGCTCACTCCATCGTGTAGTACCTGGGTCTCAAACTGCTGACCTACTGTCCTTCCAGTCATCAAGTTCAGCGTCTTAGCCACTCAGGCCACCTGTGCCATAAATCAGAATTTACTTCTTGCGCCGTGATACGTTAGGAGTGTTTCTAGCACTTCTCTGCCCCCAGTGAGTCTCATGTCTCAAAGTGGAGATTTGAACCCTTGCCTCCAGAATCCTAATCCATCGCTACAACACGCTGGGTGTCGAGCACAAATTTAACCAGGAAGTGAATTCACTCAGAGCCGAGGGCCACCACAGACCTTAATTCTGACCACGCAAGTGCATGTTTCCATTGTGACTTTGACAATACAACCAGAAACCGCCCATGGTCAGGGATCAAACAAGCAACCTCTTGTGCTTGTAGCCATTTCATACCCAAGACGTGTAATAACAACGCACTGTCTCCTTCACTAAAACTGGAGGTCTTTTCCATTGCTGAAGTATCTGAGCTGTTGTAACAATTATCTGGCATTTGATTTGTTTGCCTGAAGATGGAAAATTTCACAAGAGACATGAAAGGTTTTTGATGGCTGGAAAGTCACTTTTGATGAAATCATTCCTGGCCCGAGGGACCGCATTCTTGAGAATCTGGGCATTTGGAAGGTCAGTATCCTCTGATGGTTTTTAAAGTTTTTGGCTCGTCTTACACTCGTGTACCGAAACTCATCTGGAACAAAGGAGTTGAGTAAACAGAAAAGAACGTGAGAGAAGAAAGCTGGCAGAGGCAGTGGAGGGAATTTCCTTTCAAGGGAGCAACATCACTTCATTCATAGGCTCCCTGGCAAGGGTGCTCACAAAAACAACAACGAAGCCCGCTTCCCCCCCCCAAAAAAAATAAAATATTGCCACATTGCTCAATCCTGCAGGCAATGTAACACTCACAGCCAAATTCCTGCTTGCTCAACCCTGTTTTCCAAAATGCAACCTTCTTCTCTTTTTTGGAATGCAGGACAAGCAACAAGACATGACAAGGAAAGAGGCGAACCTGGAGCAAAAGCTGAGCTGTACGAATGAGTCGAGAACAGAACTCGTTCGGCGTCTCTTCCTCCTCCTCAACTAACGAGAGGGAAAGGGAAGTCACCTTTAGCCGTTTAATGTTTGGAAAATCCAGCTTCCAGGTGCCAAACACCACATGGCCAACGTGAAAGAACTGCCACATTTCAACACAAGGTTCCTCACTCTTGGCATGAGAGGTTGTGACCATTTGAGCTGAAGTCAAAGGAGAAAGAAACACCTTGTTCAGACCGTAGGATCCTCCACCACAAGACTGGCAGATCGACCACATTGTTTACATGTGTCTCACTTCTCAAAAGATTAAGAACTTCAAAGGACAAGCATGTCAACTTGGGTGTCCTTGGATTACTGTGTTGGTATTTTCCAATTATTAAGTGTGTGTATAGTGTACAAGGTTTGTGTCGGTTGAGAGACACAGCTTGACACTTTTTATCAGCAGCAAATCCACTGCCCAGAATCAAATCCCCAGCAGAGAAGCAAACCGAGCATCCAACAAAGGTGTCCCAAAGCTGGCCTGCCTTCCTCTCAGTCTGCCTTTGTTTCTCGTCTGTCCTCTTACAAACAAGCTGACATCGTCCACTGAGTAGGGAGGGCTCAGAAATCGACCTCTAAAAAGTGACTTGTTATTTGTGAGCAACTTGAATGATGAAAGCCTTTATACTGCTACTATTTCAGTAAGGTTCAGGTTAAAGTACAATAAGTAGAATCCACCTGAAGCAATCCACATGACGCCCAAATATGTTCAACAATGTCATACATTTTAATGGAAAAGAGAGAGAAAGAGTGAAGCCCTTCGCTCATTTTGCCATTGGGCCCAATGTGATGGTTTCCAGTGGCATTTCCTCCACTGAGGAGGGGGAACCCCCACCCCCACCTAAAGGGGCTCATCCCACCCATAGCCTCATTTGCTGATTATATCCCGCCCCCAGCCTCATTTGCTACATGCCCCCCCCCCCAATGCACTGTATGCATCGGGGTAAAAGGGTCTCTGATGGGGAAGAAAAATCATAGAGGCTCTGGAATTCTGGGCTACTTCACATATCCAATTGCATCATGTAAACAATTGCAAATAATAATAATAATTGCAAACCAGTCTGCCCCAAATCTGTAATATTCCCCATATTTTTCTCTGTCTAGCAGAGCCCCTTAGTGGATTATGTGTCTACAAGAGCTCATGTTATAATCAGTGATGGCATGTAATAGGTTCACACCAGTTTGCCAAAACCAGTAGTAACTTTTCCCAGTGTCCTGGAGAACCGGTAGCAGCTTTTGGGGGAAACACCTTCAGGGCTTAAATTTTCACTGGTTCCCCCACTGCGCATGCGTGCCTACTGTGCTTGGTGCGTATGCACAGCCTCCTTGTTGTCCTCCCAAGTGGGGAGGGGGAAGAGAAGCTGCTAGCCTGAAGCTTCCTATAGCCTGCTCCTCAGGGTAAGTGACTCACCTGTGGATGTGGTGTGTCTGTGTGTATTTTAATGTTTATTTAATACCGTTACCTATATTGACGTACTACCACAGTTCCTAAAAAGGCCTGGCAGCCTGGCTTGGGGTTTTTAAGCAAAGTCTTGGAGTTACCTCATCAATAAGCTACACCTGTGCTGTTCCAATTGCTATTCCAGTTGGAGAACCCTTAAGGAGGTACAGCTGTTTTACATTTACATTAAGGCATATTATCTTAGAGAATCGATACGATGACCATCTCCATCTTGCAACATGGTGCTGCCCAGGCACCTATTGTATTGTATTGTTCGACTTTTATCCCGCCCCACTCGCCTATAGCGACTCTGGGCGGCTCACAGCAAAACAATGTTTCATAACTACAAGTATTACATCACAAAAATCACATATGAAAAGTACATCAAAAAATTACAAGAAATCCCCCGTCCCGATTACAAAATTACTTATGCTAACAGGTAAGTCATTGGTTTGTGTTTGGGGTGGGTGGGTGGATGTTTGGGTGGGTGGGTGGGTGTATTTTAATGTAATTTTTATTTTATTTATTTGTTTAATTAATTTATTTATGGGTTTGTGTTGTGGGTGGGTGGTTTGGGGGGGTGCATGCCTATTTTTATTTTATTATTTTCTTTGGCCCAGCCCATGATGTCATGATGTCATGATGTTAGCTCCGCCCACACTGTGATGACGTCACAGTGGGGTAGTAAATTTTCTGACATCCCGCCACTGGTTAGAATAAATCTGTCGGTGTCCTCCTATGGCTCTGTGTTCTTTGCAGCCCTCTTGGCTAGCATGGCTTCCAAAATGAAGGCTCTGCCTGTTGAATCCTCTCTGGTTCTCTCTTTCCGGGGTGGTCATTTTCATGCTTCTCCCAGACACTTGCCAAAGACTGTCTCTCTCCCTTTGCCACAGGCATGGCCACATACTTTAAGAGAGCCATCAAAGAGCATTGCATCATTGAAATGCCAGAGACCCTAACGTGATACTCCCCCACCCCCATGCACATCTAGTTCCTGGCAGTCCTGGAGGGAAACAGAGCACATCAGCAAGGCAGACTCGGAGGCAGAGGTGCCCAGAGGCCCTCAAACCACTGGGAAACTGGGCCAAGAACCGCAGAACACAAGGGGCCATTGGTTTGCCAGAGCCGAGTAGATCAACCTGGCTATTTCTAAGCCTTTGGAGCCCTCTGTGCGCTTTGCCACATCCCCCCCCCCTGCCCCAGTGCACCAGTGAAGAAGACAGCCTTCAGCCTGGTTCAAAATAGTAAAAGTTGAAGTGTTCCAGTTTCTTGGTGTGAAAACACCCCCGCTGCCTCTCAGCCATGAAATGAATGGAGAGCAAAGACCATGCGCGTAAACATCCAGCCAAAAGGAACCCTTGGAGGCCGCACAGAGGCTACCGCTTCATACAATGTGGGTCACGTTACCCCAATGCAAATATTTCCCTTGGCACACAGCAACCTTTACACCGTGAGTTATGTGGCATTTTCTCCTTGCTATATTTGAGTTGGGTCCCAAAAAGGAGGAGGAGGAGGAGAAAGAAGGAGACAACCCCCCCACCCCCCACCCCCCGAAATCAGGAAAATACAGGATCCTGCCTGAGCGAGAGAACTTCAGGTCCCCCCCGTCCCCCCGTCCCCCCCAGCATTTTCCTTGCAAGCACAGCAACGTTAATCACTGACTGGCTTAAAAAATGCCATTTGTGAATTGAAATCTAACGTGAAACTGGAATGTATGATGGCCAGCTAGTTACAGGTACAGCCGTGCCTCGCTTAAAGAGCATAATGCGCTCCACAGGATTCCTCTTTAAGCAAGTTTGCTCTTTAAGCGAAACACCACCGGAAGTGACCCATTGTGACCAATTGCCAACCCCGATTTATTTGTTAAGTGAGTTTGTGGTTGGTTTTATGTGTTAAGCGAAGCGAACATTTAGAGAAAATGCTGCTCTTTAAGCGAGGAGGAGGAGGAGGAAGAGGAGGAGGAGGAGGAGGCGCCCTTCTTCGGGCGAGCTTTGACTGTATAGACCGCAGCTGTACTCTTGGGAGCTCAAGTGAATTTCCACAGTTCTTCACTTCTTTACCCAGACAGCAGAGCCACCTGAGGGAGGGAAGGCAGAGGAGGTGGTGGTGTCCAGTCCAGGCTGACCGCATGGCTGTCAATGGCTCAGCAGAGGCAGGTGCCGTGGGCTGCAGAGTGGTTCCCAGAAAGCCACCCCCAGGCAGCCTTCCGGTCCTCACGACTACCCCACCTCTACCTCTACCTCTCTCTCTCTCTCCATCCATCCATCCGAGGGAAAACGACTTGCTCAAAGAGTTCCTTTGAGCCCCCCAGCAGGCATGGAACAAACTTTGCTGTTTTAAAACATTTCGGCATCCTTGCTCCGCCATCTCTTTATAAAAGGTATTGGCTACTAACAGACACAAACGTTTCTTCCCTGGGAAAAGAATGGGCTAGGATTATGACAGTAAATGTGGCCATGCAAGGTGCAGGGATAGGTGCGTACGCAATGGTGGGCCAGAGGCGGTTCGCACCAGATCACGCAAACCGGTAGTAACTTTTTACAGTCTCCGCATGAACCGGTGGTAACTTTGAGGGCAACCACCCAGGGTTTTTTTGCCTCCCCCCCCCCCGGTTTCCTCCACCGTGCATGCATGCCTCCAGCACTCAGTGCGCACCTCCAGCACTTAGTGCGCTGCTGCTGAGGCCCTTGGAGCTGCCCCGGCCACGTGGCTGAGGCCCTCGGATCCTCCTGAGCGGGGAGAAGGAGGAGGAAGAGCCACTGGCACCAGCGTTGGAAGGGGGCCTTCCCCACTTCACAGAGTTCCCGGGGGTGGGGGAGGCATGGAGCCTCGGGCGCCAGGGTCTGGGGAAGCCTCACTGGGGGGGGGGTTCCAGGGACACGGGGGGGGGGAATGAGGCCCGTGGAGTTCCCTGAACCAGTTGGTCTCTTAAGGTGCCAGAACGTTTTTGTCTTTTAGTTTTTTCCTGACATGCTTGAAACACAGACTAACGCAGCGACCATTTAAAAAGTTTTATTCTCTGCAAGCCTATCGGAGAGTAAACAAAAGAAAAAGACAAAAACCTTGTGGCCCCTTAAAGATGAACTGCTGTATTTTAATGTGAGCTTTTGTGGATCAAGTCCACTGGCTCTTTGGCTAGAAAATGAGATGAGCACTGAACCCTAGAGTTGGTAACAACTGGCTTTCAAGCAAGGGTTATCTTTACCTAATAACAGAAGATCCCTGATTGGTATTCAAATCTGATGTCAGGTTTTGTCCCTGCAAGTGGTTCAAGGTCTCCCTTGTTCAAAAGCCAGTCATATCCGACTCTAGGGTGCAGTGCTCATCTCCATTTACAGCCAAAGAGCCAGTGCTGTGTTTACAGATGTATAGATGGCCATATGGCAGGCATGACTAGATAGCCCATGGCGTTGGCTCCGCCCATGGTGTGGTAGTAAAGTTTTTGACAGCCCACCACTGTGTGTAGAGCTCCCAAACCTCTGCAGGTGCACATCCTTGACTTGAATGTGGGCCAAGATTGTTTTGCCAAAGATGCGTGTATGTTATAAAACAATTTCCCTTCAGTGGAATGCACTATTATTACTCTATCACTGCTTGGTTAAGTGCAGCTTCAGTCTGTAATTGTTATTCATTCTTAGGAGTCACTTTCCATGCTCTCTCCCGTAGCACCTTTGGACCTGCAAAACATTTCCGCACGGCCTAAAAGTCTGCATAAAAGTAGGAGACGACGAGTTTTGTTGACCACAGCGTTGGTCTGGATGTTGGCGCAGAGGAACGGCTGCTTCCCCCGTGGAGTCAAGCACTGCAGTGGCAAAGGAGAAGTCGCACAGAGGCACCAAAACTATGAACAGACGCCACATGGGAAGATCAAGTCCCAGCAGGGTCTCACCTATGAAGGGATCAAGACACACCCACGCAAGGGAACGGAAGCAAATCAATGTGCCAAATCACTCGAGGAGTTTCTGCGTCTCAAGAAACATCATGCTCAGGGAGCTGCTGCTGCTGCTGCTTTCCTCCTCGCCACGTCTCTTGCTCTCCCTTCGTAAGAGGAAAGGGACCGTCAGCCTTTCAGATGTTTTGGGGCCACAAGTCCAACATTCCTTAGATGAGGAAAGTCGAGAAGATCTGGGAAGCAGCCAATGGTTCCCCACCTTCACTCCGTGGAAAGCGTTCCTGTTTAGTTTAGGGGGGCTGCGGGGGCTTCGTGGTTAAGACACTGGACTTGATGACAGGAAGGTCAGCAGGTCAGCAGTTCAAGACCTGAGTGCTGCCCAATGGAGAGAGCTCCTGTCTTTGTCCCCCCAGCCTCTGCCAACCTAGTGGTTCAAAAGCAAGAAATTGCAAGTAGATAACTAGGTACCATTTTGGTGGGAAGGTAAACAGCATTCCGTGCGCTCTGGTGCTTAGCCATGCCTGGTACATGTCCACAGAAACGTCTGCAGACAGAGACAGCACTGGCTCTTTGGCTATAAACAGAGATGAGCACTGAACCCTAGAGTCGGATATGACTGGGTGACCTTTACTTTTCCCTTGCCACATTGAGGGTTTTTACTTCGACAGCAGGGAAGGGTCAGGAGACTTGAGATGCTGAACAGTGTGGGGTTGGAATACTGTCCCCCACCTAACACTGTCAGTGTGAGGCAGCTGTTTCAATGTGCCTAACTGAAGGCCTCGGTCTATGGCCCGAAGCCACACCTCAGCAGCCATGCCCTAAAGATGTTCTAAAAACACCGGCGGGGCTTCCTTGCTTATACAGCCTGCGACGCAGCTAAGAATAACGACTTCATTCTCTGTGTTATTACTGGTGGGGTTCCAGATACCTGTGATGTTTTCATTGTTGCGTCAATGGCTTTACGTTGCTTTGTATACTTTAAACTTTTAGAAAAATGGTACTACAGGTATATCATTTTATGCTATAGCTCCTTAGAAAGGGTATTACATCAAGTGGATCTACATGCTGCTAATGAACAAACCCAGATAACGGGGATTCAGGAATGTCCTCTAAGATGCCAGATTACTTATTTCATTTATGTTTCAGTTTTGTCTCTACCTTTTATCTCCACCACAATAAGAATCCCTCAAGACAGCTTACATTTATTTGTTTAGCATACTAAAATCATTTAGGCATCAAACAATAGAAGCCTCTTAAAACGCACACATGGCAGCAGCAAACACCACACCAGCATGGAAGCTGAGCACTAGTTCATGCCCATCAATTGTAACTGGCACCAGTCCACCACTTCAAAGACCTTCTGGAACAAGTGGAACATCTCAGTCTGTCATCCACTTAAAGAACAACAGATGCCTGGAAGATCAAGGATCTTAATCGCACACTGAGCCTCTAGTCTAGGAGCAGCAAATGCTCCCGGCGGGAGACCTTACAAGGGAACACAGTCTCATGGAGGAGGAGGAGGAGAAGAGCTGCTGCATAAGAGTGGGAACCAGGCGGGTGGGTGGGTGGGGGTGAGGACCACCACAGCGGCAGCCCCATAACCCTCTTCCTAGTCATTATTATAGCCATAATGACTACGATACATGAATAGCGCTAGAGAGAGGGGGCAGAAGGGGAGGCCATAAAAGTGGAATGCCTCGCAACTCAAGTACACCCTAGTCCTCTTCATCATTTTGGCCTAGTCTCAGAACTCAAAAGCACCCATCGCAGGATCCCGTGAGGTAAAGAAGACTCTGTGGCAAAACAGCTAGAATATTAGGGTAACTCTAGGGAAGGGAAAGGCAAACGTCTCCCTTCCTCGAAAACCAGTTGTCTCTGACTCTAGGCGATGGGGCACAACTAGAATAACATGTTCTGATAAATATGACACATCCAGTGGTGGGCAGCAGCCGGTTTGGACTGGTTCTACCGAACCAGTAGTAACAATCCCGTGTGGTCTCCCAGGGGGTGTAGTAACCCTCCCAGGAGACCACTCAGGATAACAGTTACTTTTTTTTTAGGCGACCGATTCGGTCTCCTCTCCAGCCGCCCTTCATTGCAGTTCAAAATGGCTGCTCGTAAGTGCGCATGCATCAAAAAACCATTTGATGCATGCATGCTGAATACTGGAGGCACGCATGCGTCAAATGGTATTTTGGGCTGCAGTGAAGGCAGGGTGCAGTGGCTAGCTGTTGAGTCCTGCAACGGTCAACCGCCGATGTTGCTCCCTCGGCGATGCCATGCCAGGCTAGGCTGCAGCGCTCTGCTGTGCCGTGCCAGGCTGTGCCGTGCCGCCGTGCCAGGCTGCGCTGCCGTGCCAGGCTGCGCCATGCCGGTGCCGCACCATGCCGCTGCCACACCATGCTGCTGCTGCTGCTGCTGTTGCCACCTGCCTGCTGCTCCCCGACCCCAGGGTAAATGACTAGGGCTTGTGTTTGGGGTGGGTGGGTGGGCGTTCAAAACACCGTGTTTTACATAGTGTGCTTTTATTTCTATTTAATGCCCATTTTAATTTGTATTTTTATGTGTTTTATTTCTATTTAATGTCTATTTGATTTGTATTTTTATGTGTTTTTTATTTCTATTTTTATGTGTACTGTATTTTTTATTTTATTATATTTTATTTTTTACTTTGGCTCCACCCACATCATTGGCTCCACCCATGACATCATGACATTGGCTCCAACCACCATCACCCACGACATCAGCACAGTGTGGTAGTAAAAATTTTGGCTGCCCACCACTGGACACATCTGTACTAAAACTGGCACTTAGCAAGAGGGTCACATTATTGGTGATGAGAGCAAGCTGGTTCCAAGCCATTTTTATCTCAAAGAGAACCTTTCAGATCTCCAGATAATCTCAAAGGTTAATAATACTAAAGGTCAAGGTAAAGATTTCCCTTGTTCTAAAGCCAGTTGTGTCTGACTCTAGGGGGCGGTGCTCATTTCCATTTGCAACCAAAGAGACAGTGATGTCTGGACCTGCAGATGTTTCCATGCTCATGTGGCAGGCATGACTAGATGCCAAAGCAAATGGAATGCTGTTATCTTTCCTGCCAAAGTGGTACCTATTTATCTACTTGCAATTTCTCACTTTTGAACTGCTAGGTTGGTAGGAGTTGGGAGAGACAACAACCGCTCTCTCCATCAAGTAGCACTCAGACCTTGAACTGCTGACCTGCTGACCTTCCGGTCACTTAGTTCAGCATCTTAATCACTAAGGCCACTGATGGGCAGCAACAGGTTCTCACCAGTTCGCCAGAAACGGTAGTAACTTTCCCCAGTCTCCTGGAGAACCGGTAGTGGCTTTTGGGGGGAACCACCTTCAGGACTTACCTTTTCACTGGTTCCCTCACTGTGCATGCGCACCAAGAGCTTGGTGTGCATGCGTGCCTACAGCACTTGGCATGCATGCATGGCCTCCTTGCTGTCCTCCCAAGCAGGGAGGAGGAAGAGAAGCTGCTAGTCTGAAGCTCCCTATAGCCTGAAGCTCCCCAGGGTAAGTGACTCACCTTTGGAGTCTGTGTGTATTTTTTAAATTTTTTATTTTATTTTAAAACAATTTAAAAAGAATAGAAAAACATAAACAAAAATCATCACAATACATATCTTCTAACATACAAAATACATTACAATACTAGACATATTAAAAATAAACAAATAATGTGTAACCTTTTTTCTTATATCTTGTTTACTATTACATATATATTCCTTATCCTTATAGTCTGTACCCACTTATATATTTAACTATATGTTGTTTGTTTGTTGGTTTTAAACCACAACTATATATTTTATTCCATACCTTCTAATACTATAAAAATTTCCACTTAAATAACATCATAACATTATATAATAATAAAAAAATAAAACTAAAGCACCCCTGTGCTATTTACAAAGCCCTGGAGATTGCGATTTCCCTTTTAACACTTACCTTCCCAAAAAATAAGTTGTCCGGGTACTGGTTTACCTCCTTTATCCTTTTTCAATGTATATTCCAGGAAGGGTTTCCATATATTCCAAAATTTATTTTCCTTAATGATACCCTTTCTCAAATTGATTTCCCAAGTTAATTTATCATTCAATGTAATTTCCCACATTCCTCTATACAAATCCTCCATTTTTACGTGAGTATCTTTCTTCCAATTCCTTGCAATACCTTGTCTTGCTATTGTCAACATAATGTATAACAATTCTTTTTTATTTGCATCTATATTAATATTATCCACTTCATTCAATAAGGCAGCACCTGGTCCCAACTTCAGGTCCACACCAATTATTTCTTTAATTTCTTTTTCAATGTTTTTCCAAAAACCCTTTACCACATTACAGCTCCAGCACATGTGCTCGTATGTGTGGGTGTGTATTTTAATGTGTATTTAATGTGTATTTATTTTTAATGCATATTTTTATGTGTTTTTATGTCTATTTAATGTGTATTTATTTTTAATGTGTATTTTTGTGTTTTATGTGTATTTAATGTATATTTGTATGTGTTTTATGTGTATTTTTATGTATTTTTATGTCTATTTAATTTGTATTTTTATGTGTATTTATTTTTATGTTGTACTTATTTTTATGTGTACCTGTACTTATTTTTACGTTGGCTCCGCCCGCATCATTGGCTCCGCCCATGACATCATGACATTGGCTCCACCCATGATGTCATGATGTTGGCTTCACCCATGATTTTGGCTGCATCTTGTGGTAGTAAAATTTTTGGCTGCCCACCACTGCCGCAGCCCCTTAACTTTAGGGAAAGCATCATGTTGCTCACACGTGTCCTTGACAGAGTCACCATCTCTCTCTCACCCCATACCTCACAGAGGTGCAGAAGTGGCCCCGGCTGTCTGGCAGTGAAGTACAGCAGGGCGTGTGCCCCAGCAGGTTCAACCAAATGGTGAAGGTGTTAGACCAGTGATGGAGAACCTTTTAGAGACCTTGGAGTGCCCAAACTGCAACCTCAAAACCACTTATTTATCGCAGAGTGCCAACATGGCAATAGGGGAGGGAGGAAGCACTCCCATTGGGCTGCTGGGCAGTGGGGCGGGGTGAACTCTGTGCTGGGGGGAGAGAGGAAGCGCTCCCATTGGGCTGCTGAGCAGTGGGGCGGGGTGAACTCTGTGCTGGGGGGAGAGAGGAACCGCTCCCATTGGGCTGCTGGGCAGAGCGGTGAGGCAAACTCTGTGCTGGGGGAGGGAGGAAGTGCTCCCATTGGGCTGCTGGGCAGAAGAGTGGGATGAACTCTGTGCTGGGGCGACTGCACGACTGCCCACAGAGAGGCCTCTGAGTGCCAGCACTGTGTTAGACTATCAACTAGTGGGACAGGGGAACAACTGTGCCCTACCCATGAAGTCAAGGCTAACTAAGTTTGGAAGGCAAACATATCACTGACAGCCCAGCCAGTGGCTGTCTAAAAGTTATGGCTAAAGCAACTTGCACTGAAGGGCCTCCATACCCCGCAAGCCCCTCAAACCGCACTATGGTGGAGGTGCAGAAATCCATCAACCAGAGGCTGCTAAGAATCTTGGGAGATGCCAGGCCACCTTGGCATCACACAACCACAGCCCTCTCACTGTGCACCGATAGCTGCCCAACACTAGTGAGAGATGATCCACTGATACATCTTATTTATTTATTTATTTATTTATTTATTGGATTTCTATACCGCCCTACTTGGTGCGACCAACTCAGGGCGGTGTACAACATAATTAATATACAGTCAATCAATAGAGTCCAACAATAAGACAAAAGTCACATTTTGTTGTTGTTCAGTCGCACAGTCGATTCCGACCCTCTGCGACCCCATGGACCCCACTGTCCACCAGGCACTTCTGTTGTCCTCCACCATCCCCCTCAACTCGCTCAGCTCTGTGCCCATTGCCTCTACAATACCATCTAGCCATCTCATTTTTGGCCGCCCTCTTTTTCTTTTGTCCTCCACCTTTCCCAGCATCAAGGCTTTCTCAAGCGAGCCTTCTCTTCTCATTTGATGTCCAAAGTACCTTAGCTTCATCTTTACTATTTGGCCTTCTAAGGAGCAGTCAGGGTTGATTTCTTCTAAGATTGACCTATTTGTTCTCCTCACTGTCCAGGGGACTCTCAAAACTCTCCTCCAACACCACATTTCAAAGGCGTCTATTCTTCTGCGCTGAGCTTTCCTAATGGTCCAGCTCTCACAACCATACATTGCCACAGGGAATACCATTGCTTCGACTATACGAATTTTTGTTTTCAATGTGATGTCTCTGCTTTTCACTATTATGCACCCCAGGTTTCTGATCGCTTGCCTCCCAAGAATCAGTTGCCTTTTTATTTCATGGCTGCAATCCCCATCTGCAGTGAGTTTTGATCCCAATCAGAGCTCCTGCCCTTCCGGAAGGGCCTAAAAACCTGGCTGGCAGGGCAAGTTTGGGGATCCAGGGATAGGGGATCCCATGTTGGGTGGCTGATTTGATTAGACAGCCACCCTCTTGCCTCTCGTTGTTTTAACTTCTTTTAATTTGTTAGCCTTAAATTTTATTTTTTTTAGTATCCGGTAGATTGTAGTCGATATTTTTAAGCTAATTTTTAAACTAAGTATAATTCTCCCCATATGATTCTGTACCGGAATTTGTGTCTTTTTTGTATTGATGGATATTTAGTATGTCTTATGATGTTTTATTGTATAGATGGTTATTATTTACTGAATGTTTTTATATTGTATGATATTGTATTGATATGTTTGTAAGCCGCCCAGAGTCGCATTCGTGATTGGGGCGGGATATAAATTGAATATAGAATAGAATAGAATAGAATAAAGTAAAATCTGTCACTGCCGCTACTTCTTCCCCATCTGTTTTCCAGGGACTGAGAGGGCCTGTTGCCATGATCTTGGTTTTCTTGATGTTGAGTCTCAAGCCAGCTTTTGCACTTTCTTCTTTCAAACTAATCAGGAGCTTCTTTAGGTCTTCCTCACTTTCTGCCATTAGGGTGGTATCATCTGCATATCTCAAATTGTTGATGTTTCTCCCAGCAATTTTGATCCCAAATTGTGATTCCCCCATTCCTGCATTGCGCATTATGTGTTCTGTGTATAAGTTGAATAAGCAGGGTGACAAAATGCAGCCTCGTCTTACTCCTTTTCCTATTCCAAACCACTCTGTCATTCTATTTTCTGTCCTAACTGTTGCCTCTTGATTCATGTACAGATTTCTCATGAGGCCTATAAGGTGTTCTGGTGACAATATAATAGCAAGATAATAATAGCAATATAATAACAAAAATTCCGTCCAGCATTACAAATATAATCCAGTGTCATCAATACAAATATCAAATGTCACAAGTACAAATACCATCAACTTTCACAAATATAACTTCGTACTCCCGCCAACAGTTGTTCTTCATCAGCCGTCCTCTCGTCACCACCACCGCCATTTTAGGTTTACAGATGATGGAGTACTGATTGCCAGAAATGCTCAGACTCCAAAAAATGCTGTGCAAACTCAACGCAGAAAGTAGGAAGGTTGACCTAAAAATGCATGGCATGAAGATAAGGCAGATGCTACCAGGCAACCAGCAGAAATTCCAAATTTAAAAAAATCCAGAATGAACCCATCAAGGAGGTCAACCACGACGTCTATCTGGGATGGATAACAATCAGAGAGCAGAACTAGCCAGAAGAAAGAAAGCCAGATGGGCAGCATTTAACTCCATCAAATAAATTTTGCTAAACAAGAAAGTCAACAAGAAACAATGTGCCAACCTTTTTTAATTTGACGGTATTATCTGTGGTCCTCTATGGAAGTGAAACATGGTTATTAATGAAGGCTGAGGAAGAAGAATTATCAAGAGCCATAAAAGCCATGGAAAGATCAATGTTAAAGATATCCCTTTGCGACCACATCCCCAATGCCCAGATAAGAAAATAAAGCAGAATCAATTAAGCTGTTGCTGAATATCACAAACCGAAATTGTGCTGGGCTGGACACATCTCTTGGATGACCGGGAAGGGGGGGGGGGTTGGACAGCAGCAGTCACTGAGTGGTATCCCAGAGGAGTAACAAGAGACCTTGGCAGGTCCTCCACCCAAAGACCCAATTGTGAAATGTCTTGGTCAAACCTGGAGAAGAAAAGCATGGCAGCGAAACAAATGGAACACAAGTTGGAAGACCAGCAGGAACGTATCCCTCGATAGTCAGGTCAGTCAAGAAACCAAGGAATTTAGGGGCACCTATAATCATTAACAGGGCCGCAGTGCCTTAATGGTTAAGATGCTGAGTGTGACAAATGGAAAGCTGGCAGGTCAGCAGTTTGAGACCCGTGTGCTGCATGGCTGAGTAAGCTCCTGTCTCTGTCCCAGCTCCTGCCAGCCTAGCAGTTTGAAAGCAAGAAATTGCAAGTAGATAAACAGGTACCACATTGCCAGGAAAGGTAACAGTGCTCCATACACTCTGGTGTCTAGTTATGCCTACCACATGACCACAGAAATACCTGCAGACACAGAGAGCGCTGGCTCTTTGGCTGTAAACAGAGATGAGTACCACCCCCTAGAGTCAGACACAACTGGCATTTGAACAAGGGAGACCTTTACCTTGACGTTTATTATTATTATTATTAACCTTTGAGATTCTCTGGAGACCTGAAAGGTTCGCTTTGAGATAAAAATGGCTTGGAACCAGCTGGCTCTTATCACCAATTCTGTGACTCTCTTGCTAAGTGTCACGTTTCGTACAGATGTCTCATATTTATCAGAAAATCTTATTGTCGTTGTGAAAATAACGTTGCGACAGGCATCTGAACATTTGCCCCACGAGTGCCGCTTCCCCCCAATCTTTCCCAAGAAAGAGCGATCCATGCTGAAGGGCAAAGCAAAGGAAGCCGCTTTCAAGGCTCTTCCTTCCATGGCGTGCGGGCAGGCGGAAGCCGCTTATTCCGTGAGCTAGGCCGTCTCAGGATTAACTTCATGACTCATCCTGCTTCTCCCAGTTGTACCTGGAATTGGGCTCTGTGGGGAGCTGAAGCTTTGGATGCAGACCATCTCGGACGGTCTGTTGTTGGGCGGAGGATTGAGATCAAAGCAAATACTCTGCCTCTTTCTCGGCTTTTTGCCTGTGAATGAACTGACTCAGTCCATGTCTTTAATGCACAGACCTTCAAGATGCAGGCCAGAGAGGCTGATGGAGAGGAGGAGGCCAGATTTTATTCTTACGCTGGAGAAAGTAATTTAGTTATGTGAGAAGTCTGGCCAGGTGATCCTGCTGTGTTAATAGAGTAGACCCTACTGCCAGCGACTCAACACCGAGTGTCAAAAGCAGCAGTTAACTAACCTGACCACCCTGAGGACTAGCGGCCTTGGCAAAATCCACAGGGAAGGGTGATGGCCCGAAAGTGGATTAAATGGTCCCACCTGAATCCCTCTTGATGGAGGGCGGCAGCTTCATCCTTCCTGGCCTCCTCCTGGTGCTGAGGAGGAGGATTTTGTGTGCCAAAAGGACTCAGGACCAGAATGTGACTCGCAGAGTTGGATCAGTGGTACCATGGGTCTCACGCTGTGATGTGGAAGGCAGATGAAAGGCCACAGCATGATATGTGCAGGACAATCTTCATGGCTGATCGCCATGATGATGATGCTAACATTGCTCTTTACTCCAAAACCTCACTGCCAGGCTATCCAGTTTCCGCTATCATAGGTAGACACCTCATGGAGCTTCTCAGGATCCTGCTTTGCCAGAGGGTTTCAGGGAGAGCCAATGCTTTTTCAGAAGCTCCGTACAGGTGAAGATAAACAGCAGGTAAACCAAGGAACATCCGAGGCTATCGAGTTGAACTAGGGAAGCTTTGGCTCTCCGGACCTTGTTGGACGGCAGATCTTGTGATCTGGAAAGAGTGGCCAGAGCAGAGTTCCCCGGCTTTTGGTTTGGGGACTTCAATTCCCAGAAGCCTAAGTCATTTCACTGATCAGCCAATGTGCTGACTGAGGCTTCTGGGAATGGGAGTCTCCCTGTGGGGCGTGTGCCTCATGTTGGAAAACACTGGACTAGGCATTGGGGCTGGAAAGGATCCTTACCCGGAGGGTGACAACTTCCCCAGCCCTTCCCTAGGGTGAAAAGAAACAGCCAAGAGACTCTCTCAAGATGAAGCCTGAGAGGGAACAGATGAAGCCGGTAAAGTAACTGTTTGCTAAGTAATTACGGTACTTAAAGTTATAGTTTCAAACCCCCAGTAATTAGTTCTCACAACAGTTACTTTTCAGGTAAAGCAACCATTAACTATTCCATTTACAGTATTTTGAAATACCTAAAATGTTCACTTATTAGTTAGTTACTTATTTAAATGAAAGAAAGTGAATATTAACTTTTCTGTTTATTTGAAAGTAACTATGATTATTTTCAATTACTTTTTAAAAACACATCAAAATGCTAGGAGCCATGACTACCGTAGGCTATGAAGTGTACAAAGCACACTTCTTTACCGTCTGCCTCATCTGTGCCTCAACATCCACAGCAGAATATGTGGCAACACAGCACAAGGGCACAATGGGAGAAACCAGTACAGCCAAACCTCAGACAGCGCTAAGACTTGGTTACACAAAGGTGTTCTTGGTGTTCTCCGATCTTTAGTGTTACCCGGTGCATTTGAATCAGTTGATGTTTTTCTGGTTAGCTTTAGTGGATTAGACTTGATGACCAGAAAACTCGCAGGTCAGCAGTTCAAAACTCAAATGCTGCATGATGGGAGTGAGTTCTGGTCATTTGCCCCAGCTCCTCCCAACCAAGCCGTCTGAAAGAATTTACAAGTAGATAAATAGGTACTGCTTTGGTGGGAAAGGTAACAGAGGTCTAACCATGCCTGCCAAATGACCATGGAAATATCTGCACATGCAGACAGCATTGGCTCTTAGGCTATACATGGAGATGAGCACCCACCCCACCCCACCCTAGGGTTGGACACGACGGGTTTCCGAGCAAGGGAGACCTTCGTACTGTTTCTATACACATAAGAGAAAAGTTAGTTACACTGTGAAGGAAGTGGATTTTTCTCTCAGTGAATTACAGTTGCACAGTAATATAGTTACATACAGTATTCCTTGCTAGGGAAGGAATCGGGACTGCAATGGCTCAAGTGGCTGAGAAGACGCTGACTGGGAGGCGGAAGGTCAGCAGTTCGATACCCGAGTACTGCAGGGCAGAGCGAGCTCCCGTCTCTGTCCCAGCTCCTGCCAACCTAACAGTTCAAAAGCAAGAAATTGCAAGTAGATAAATAGGGACCACTTCGGTGGGAAGGTAACAGCGCTCCATGCACTCCGGTGTCTAGTCATGCCTGCCACATGACCACAGAAACATCTGCAGAAGCAGACAGTGCTGGCTCTTTGGCTTTGAAACAAATGAGCACTGAACCCTAGAGTCGGATACAAGGGAAACCTTTACCTTTACTAGGGAAGGAATTAACTGCAAATAATTATTTTATTATTAGCTACTTTCAAGCTCTGGAGCTCTGGGAGATTCTATTGGATACAGGGGTGACTATTGTTGAGTGGCTGGCCAGTCTTCACTAAAAGGTGTGGAGGGAGGGAGGAGGCCGGAAAGGGAAACGGGGGCCGAGAGGCCCGCCTGGGAGGAGGAGGCTGGGAAGGGCAGCGATGGGTCTGAAAGGATGGCCAACAAGCCAACGGTTAAAGCTCAAGCCGTACAGCTCTCTGCTGACGATAAAAGATTTCGTTCTCTTCCTCATGCTTCTTTCACTTGGTCTTTTTGGTACTTCAGGAAGCATCCAGCTACTGCTACTAGAGTGTATATTTTCTTGATCATTAAAAGGTCAAGGGTTTCGGAAGCCAGCCATCATGATTTCACTTACATGCAGTTCCCTCTCACAAGCAAGATGTGAGCGAGTGTGTTTTAGCACATCTGCCCACAGAAAGGAACGTAGAGGTCGTCAGAGCTTTTCTAGGCAGGAGGGTAAAGACAACACTGGATATTGAGAATCTCCAGGTGTGGTAGAAAGTCAGTATCCATATCTCTCTCGCACACGCGCACGCGCATGCCCGCGCTCTCTCCACTCTGCCCACCCCCTGAAGTTGAAAGAGATCCCCTTCTTCCCTCCCAAGCCTTCCAGCTGTGAGCCATTCTGAAGTGTTTATATTTTCAACAACACTGGATTTGTACCGAGAGAGAGCGAGAGAGAGAGCGGTTGGCTTCCAGCCATGGCGAGGGGCTGCCAAGTGATCTAAACTGTTCCTTTCAACCCAGTCAACAGAGGCATTAAAGTATTAAAGTGCTACAAGAACAGGCACAGACTGGGATAGGCTAGATTCAGAGGGCGATTACAAAGAGCAGGTTAGCTTAATTTATCCCTCTGTCAATAGTAACCAGGTTAAATTATGATCACAACTTACTGTGGGACAATGTCACTCCTTTTGTGGTCTACGTTTGGTGGCCATAACCCTGTGAGGGATCTATGCTCATGGAAGTGTAGTTTTGTAAATTGCAAAAGTATTTGCTGCCTGTGAATTAGCTGCTATTTGCATTCCTAGTCATGAACCAAGTTGTTCGCGGGTACAAGACCAGGAATGTGAATGGCATTTTATTTTTATTAGCAACAAATTGCCATAATGATTTATAGTATTACACCTATGTTGGTGTAAATCAGGGGTTCCCAACCTAAGGCCCACAGGCCAGATCTGGCCCATGGTGCCATTTTGTGTGCCCCCCACCCCTCCAAGGGTATTTGAGAAACAAAATGACCACCCCTTTGAAGCTGTTGGAACAAAATGGCCATCCCCACTGTGCAGGCAGGACAAAATGGCCGTCTGGCCCTTGAAGCTGACTGAGAGTGTGTGACCCAATGCCCCCCCTTCCCCCCGGCTTGAAAAGGTCAGGAATCCCTGGTGTAAATCCTAAATAAGATTCAGTCTGCTTATTTTTGCAGTTACAAGCATGTGGTCCCACAAAACTGTGGAAGAGGAACATCCTGTGGTAGAGATGCCACCTGAAGCACTGTTGTGAACATTAAGGCGACAATGAGGTGGACAGAGGAAGACTATGTTTTATGACATTGACTTTGTGCATTTAATTTTTAAGCCATAATTAAAAAGTAACACTTTTGCCCACTTTTGAGAAATGATTAAAATAGGGTGGTGGGGTGTGTGTGTGTGTTGCAAATTGCTGCTATAATAGCACTCTACTGAATTATGGGGCTCGAGATATTAACTAGGTCGAACTGTCAACTGAAAGCACATTTCCATGTTCTGGTCAGAGTCAAAAATAGCTCTCGTCCCACGCAGCTCTCACTTGATAAAAACGTTTGGCCCTAGTTTGCCATGGTTGCAAGAGAAGGGCCATTTTCTACAATGGGTTACATTACCCCTTCGGGGGGGGGGGGGATTCTACGCCTCCCTGTTTTCTTTTATTTATATCACACACACACTGAAGCACACACACACACCACTCATTTCACTACTTCATGATCTGTTTTCTCCTTCTGATTCTCCCCATCTGGGTTCTCCTGGATCAATGTCCCTGCGCATTCCTCGGGCGGGGGGGGGGGGCCCTTCGGGAACGTATTCCTTGGAATAGAGAGATACACATCTTTCTTTCTCCATCTTGAGGCGAAAGACTGCGTGAGCTTCTACTGCAGAGCGGGTGGGAGATGGAAGGCAATGGAGTGTTTGATAAAAGGGTTAAACTGTGGCTAAGTTGGCACAAGTAGTGCAATTTTCTCTGACACTTCAACTCAAGATAGTTCTGCTTCCTATGTTTTGATCCATCATTGCATTGTATTGTGGGAGATTCATTGGATCTCTTCTGTTCACTGGTCATCTTACAGATAAATTAATTTCATGTCAGAAATTACTCTGGGTTGAAAGGATTTTTGCTGGAAAAGCTCCGCTCAGAGGACGCCCCAATGAGGCTCCTTTCAAGTCCCCAAGATCAATCGTGCAGCACTCGGGTATCGAACCTTCCAATCTTCAAGCTCAATGTCTTAAATCACTAAACCACCCCAGTGCTGCATCTTATAGATGATGGTAATAGGTGAGGTTTGTTGGTGTTATTAGCAAGGAAGAGGACTCCAGATTAAGTGGTCATTACTTGTTATAAAAACACCTAGAAAATGTAATTTCATGTAAATGAAAGCCAATATTCATGTTTTCTATAAAAGAATGTTATATTTAAGGAGAAGAAAATCATAACGGAAAGGTTGTTTTATTTAAGTTTCAGGAAAAGGCTCTGAAACATGTGGGCCAAATAGCTAAAATATAACAAGAAACACTGAAATATAACAAGAACCCACCCCCACCCCCCGGTTGCAATTGCAAAATAGAGTCCCATTTTAAGCAAGGAGTGCAAGCCTGCACATTGTTCAGTTCAGGAGCCCTTGCCAAGGGAAGTCAGAGAAAATGGATGCAGAGAGCAATGTTTCGAAAGTTTCTGTCCATTCATTTATGCTTCCATCTAGTTGTCAGGGTGACACTGGAAGAGACCCTTCAGCCATTTATGTGGCCATGCTGCAAAGTGACTCATCAGCTCAAGGATGATTTCCAGGTGCTGGTATGTTTGCTTATGCTGTATACATTAATACAGCAATAGATTTCTCTTCAAAGTATTTTGAGAAGCTATTATTCAGGAGTCTTTTTCTTTCACTTACAGAAAAAAAAGGTCTATAAATTAGGTGGAATGGGCCAACGTAGCCACAAGTGCAATAATTTCCATGGGGGGCAGCTGTCGGCTTTGTGGACACATCGAAGAACCAATTCCAAGAAAGGCATTCGGTCTTACTTCTGACACCATCTTAAAGGCCATAACTGGGCATTTTAAAGCAATGGAATGGATCCATGTCCTACATCAGTGACGGTGAACCTTTTCGCATCCGAGTGCCCAAACTGCAACCCCAAACCCACTCATTTATCACAAAGTGCCAACATAGCAACAAGGGAGGAAGTGCTCCCATTGGGCTGCTGGGCAGAGGGGCGGGGCAAACTCTGTGCTAGGGGGAGGGAGGAAGTGCTCCCATTGGCAAACTCTGTGCTGGCGTGACTGCATGGGTGCCCACAGAGAGGACTCCGAGTGCCACCCCTGGCACACATGCCATAGGTTTGCCACCACTGTCCTACATCCTTAAACATGACAAGCCCCGTGCTTACGCTGCCATTCGTCACATTCCTAATGGAAAGATATAATTACATTTTTAACACCTAGGAAAATTTTATGGCTGCCCTTAAGTATCCCTTTCCAGGACCAACAAAGAGGGGGGTCATGGTCAACTGGCTGGCAGGTGCTGTTGCTCTGGGGACTTTTTAAGAAACAGGAACCAGAAATGAGGCGGCAAAAGAACCCAGGCTTAAATTATAAGAGCCCAATTCACTGAGGTGACTTCTTTTGGGGTCATTCTGTAACAATGGCTCGCTTAATACATACGGGGCCAGTAAGATGCCATGGGCAGCATAATTCAAGGACTATTCCAAAAACCTTACCCTGAATAGAAGGGGCCATCATAAACATTATGGACAATCACATTTAAAACAGTAATAAAATCTGTTAGTGACAGTGCAGAAACATTAGCAAGGAGAATGGCAGACATCTCAGAAAGACGTCCTTTATCCCACACTGAGCCAGATGTTTCAAAAGGGAAACAACCCCTCCCCCCCAAAAAAAACACCCCACCAGGATATGATGTAAACCCCAACTTTCTTTTCTCTCTTCCCTCCTCCACTGCCGCTGAAGGACTTAGGAAGGTGACGATGGCGATATCAGTCCATAAGCAACACCATGTGCATTTAAACTGGATTACTGAGACTGACTTCCACTTGTTTTCTAAGTACAGTGGTACCTTGCTTAAAGAGCATAATGCGTTCAATGGGATTGCTCTTTCATCGAGTTTGCTCTTTAAGTGAAACACCATTGTAAGTGACCAATTGTGATTTCTGCCCGGGGGGGGGGGGGGATTGTGAAACCCGATTTATTTGTTAAGCGAGTTTTTTTGTTGGTTTTATTTGTAAAGCAAGGCAACAATTCAAGAGAAAATTCTGCTCTTTAAGGATTTTTGCACTAAAACCATGTCCCAATTTACATAATGTCCCGATTTACATAACACAATTTCCTATGGGTTTGCTTCAAGTTACATGGGTTGCTTTGATTTACATAAATATCATTTTCCTATGGCTTTGCTTCGAGTTAAGTAAAAAAACAATTTACATAAAAGCCAACGGAACAAACTTTTGACATGAATTCTATGAACATCTTACATTTCGGTTGGCTGGTCTGACAGCTCTCCAATTTAACAAAAATCATGTACTTTTGCCAAGCTGCAACACCAAAACTAAGGCACCCATGAAAATAAGGGTTATGTCATTTGAAAGATCGTCTCAGCGACTTTAAGAATTGGTAGAAACCAAAAGCCCAAAATGCAAAGTGATGACATCATCGCTTTCAGAAGTAGCATCAGAAAAGTGACAGTTTGGCACTTGAAAGAGGAAAAATTAACCTTTGTGGTTAACTACTTTCAGATTTAGAATTGGACTTTGGAAACATAATCTATGAAGCGTTTTACAAAAAAACAAACAAACACACACACACACACACACACACACATACACTAAAAAGAGGTCACACAAACCCCCCAAAAGAAGGGAAAACCAATTTAAAAAGTGAATATGACAACTTCCCGAGGTGGATACAGTTCACATACAACATATGGAGAAAAATAACGCCAAAGCAGGAACCCGCAAAAAAAAAAAATTGAGGAAAAACATGACTCATTGAAATGAGATTTCCGCAGTTATGTGTGTTTGGCAGTGATCCAACAAAAAACCAATCGACCGATCAAAGTGATCTAAAGTGCGCTTGAAAGAGGACAGCATAATCTTTCTTTTGATACTTATATAATTTGGATCGGACTTCAGAAACATTTTCTATGAAGGTTTAAAAAAAAAAACACACTTTCTAACCTTTCTTTCCAAAAAGAAAAAGAAAAACTCTCCACACCAGAATAGATACATTGGTGTGAGAATGGATACACTGTAGGATGTTTCTCCTTTGAAGCCATAACCAGTTTCCTTTTTGGCTTCCCCTCAAATTGAAGAACTGCTTTCAAGGAATTGTGAAGGAAAAACTCTTTTTCTTTGCAGTTTGACTATTGAAATATTAAAAATAGATCCTTTGCAGTTATTCACCTGTGGTGAATTGTTGTTTGTATAGTGGGTTGCTTATGGACACATGTGCATAGTGGGTAGAGTCAAGGAGAATGGAAAATAAAGGTTAAAAGCATCTTTATTGAAAATTAATATATATATTAAAAAATAAACACAAATGAAATTGGGATTTCTGGTTTTGGAATAAAACAACGTAGCAGTTCAAGAACAAGAAATCGCAAGATAAATAGGGACCACTTGGGTGGGAAGGTTAACAGTGTACCATGCCTGCCACATGTCCACGAAAATGTCTACAGACACAGACAGCGCTGGCTCTTTGGCTATAAACAGAGATGAGCACTGAAACCTAGAGTCGGATATGACTGGCTTTCGATCAAGGATGACCTTTACCTTAGCTCAGAAAACCTTAGATTTTATGAACATTTTATGAAAACCTTAATTTTATGAACACAATGTCTTTATTTTCCCCCATTTGAAACATCACCTTTAACTAATGAATGAAAAATATATATAAAAGGACTAATGAACATAATTCAACACATTGAATTCACACACTAAATCTCTGACGGTCGTGTCCTTAGACTCGACCTGCCACTTTTTTTTAAAGTAAGGGTTTTACTGTAAATGTGACACACAGACTGTGCGCTGGGTATGCTGCCTTTCTCTCCACCCTTCAAAGCCCAGTGAGGCTAAGAATAAAATCAAATGAACCAAATACAGATACAAACCGATGCATGTGTGATATATTTTGAGTTGCCTCTCACCTGCTCTGCAGAGAAACACTCACTGGCGATCCTCCAATGTGCCTGAGCATGTTTCAGGATTGCTGCCACTCTATAGATTTCACATTTGCATCTTAAACACTGCTGTTTATTTGCAAAAACATTTGTTCTCTGTGGACAGGACGGGAACCATTAAACCAGAGCAAGGCCTGGCAAACTGTATTACTCTGCGAGTAGGGCAGCATACAAATGTGAACAAATCATTACTGAGATAAAACAGTACTGCGTCTACTGGATCTTTGTGGAAAAACAAGGACATGCCCTTTTAAAAACATCACATTTTGTATTAATTTCTCTTTGGGCTGTATTAGCTATTACCCAGAATGAAAAATCATATGGCATTAGTGACTTTGCCACATTTCTGTTGAATGTACTGTATCTATCTCTGATCACGCTCCTTATTCCTAATGTTAAGAAGCATTCTGAGTCGCCACAACGAGTGGGCAGCAATATAAATTTGAACTAATTAATAATAATAATAATAATAATAATAATAATAATAATAATAATAATAATAATAATAATAATAATAATAATAATAATAATTAATTAATTAATTAATTAATTCATTCATTCATTCATTCCCTGGGCCTCAAGAGAGCAGAAGCCAACAGCAACTTACTCAGTACTCCAGTTGGAGCAACCGAGGTAGGGAACCTCAGTCCACTCTACTACACCATTACTGGTGCAATCAGAAGCTGCAAGATTCTTGGGAACATCCTGACTTAAACTGTTTCAATTTTGTGGGCAAGCTTGAGTTAGGGAGATCCTGGTACAGTAATACCTTGGAGAAGGATGAGACTTGGTTCCACAAAAAAAAAGCCCAGTTCCCTTTCCGAAGAGGTTTGCATCAGATAACACTAAAACCGCATAACGTTAAGCAATCTGAAAAAAATTGCATTGCATGACATTAAATTCTATGGGATGAATTGGATAACGTTTGCTAATGCCTGTGCTAGTTACAATGTATCTCTATGGAGTTTTAATGTTATCCGATGCATCTAAGACTTGTGGAACCAAATTTTAGCGTTATCTAAGGTTTTACTGTATTTTAAAATGTTATCGGAGGATGCGCCTCTTCCCAAGATATCATACCTGGAGTCCCAAAAAGATGAAGCTTCAGGTTGCCACACCAAAAGAAGAAAGTCTCTAATCAGAGACTGATATTTTCAGCAGGTGGAATGTACTATCACCAGAAATTAGAACTGGCCTTCTGAAAGATGCTGAAAACATGTTTATGCCATCAGCTATTTTCCTCTTAGACCCCCTAATAATATGTTACATCTGACAATTTGTGCTATCTGGCCTTGTTGCCTAATCTAAATCTCAGCTGCAACACAACAACAATCTATTGATTGTATTTTATTCAGTATTGATTGGTTTTTAAGTTATGATATTGTATTGTTTATGCTGTATTTGGTTTTTACCTATGGTTGTTCTTTGTACAGTAATACCTCGGATAACGCTAAGACTTGGTTCCATAAGTCTTGCTGTTATCCGATTTTTAGTGTTATCCGATCCATGTTAAAATCCTATGGGATGGATCGGATAACGTTAAAGCTCCATAGAGATACATTGTAACCGCACAGGCTTTAGCGGTTGTTATCCGATCCATCCCATAGGACCTTAACATTATTCGATCCAATTCTCCTCCCCAGATTGCTTAGCGTTATGCGATTTTAGCATTATCGGAGATAAACGTTATCCCAGGTAAACGTTATCCGAGGTATTACTGTATATTGTTAGCCATCCAGAGTAGTCTTTTATTCTAAATGGGGCGGAAGAAAACCAAATGAATGAGTGAATTCAGGACAAATTCCAATACCATCCTAATAGTTCACCATTATCAGTGTTCAATTTTTAGAATGTTCCTTAATGGCACGGAGTACAATGCTGCCATTTTCTACATGGGATCAAAATGTTTATCAGAGGCATATTGCAGAGCCAGGACCTCCAAAAATGAGGGTGGCACTCAACCATATAAAAATAACATCAGTTTAATTAAAATTTGATCAAAGTGAGAGGACACAAGGAAGGAATGTTTCTGGGTTTAAAGAAAGTATTACAAGAATCTATGACACAGGAATAGCTAAAGAAGTAACATAATATGTGACTGTGAAAAATGTGTGTAGTGTTGGTCAGGATTTTTGAGATGCTTAGGTGGGGCTTAGCCAAAAAAAGGTTGGCAACCACTGGTCTAAATAGGTATGCAGTTCCTAGTAGAGTTGTTGGTTTTTTGGAGAGTTAAGATATTCAGGTCCACCAGATTCAAAATTTCCAAATATTTTTGGAGTCCTTTATATCACAAGGGGTACAACAGTATTCTTCCTCCATAGACGTTCAATTTCAATTTGCAAATCATGATATTTTGCTATTTTCTCCAGTTGTCTGTCTTCAATTCATGCATCTCCTTCTATAGCAATGTCAATAAACCAGATGTTCTTCTTTTCCACAAGTTATACCAGGCGTGTTGTGAGTCAGATGTCTATCTGTTTGAATTTTAAAGTCCCACAAGATCTTGACTTTACACCCAGAGTGGTGCTCGCATCAAAAGGGTGGGACATAAACTTATATTTTAGACAACTACCATTTTTAAAATATAGGTATTAACCCCATACGATACTCATGCTGGTCCATGAAAAAGAAAACAATATCAACTACTGGGCAATACCTTTATTAGGATCAAGTCAAATGCCACAGAAAAGACATGTCAGCTGGCGATGAGTGCCACAAGTCACACATACATTTTGAAAGACTCTTATCCAAGCCTTATGTGCAAGTATCACAGACAAAGAATAAGACTAGTCTTCCTTAGGGGTAGTAGTAAGGGCAAGAGTAAACTGACAGTGTAGGGAAGCCAGGCTTCGCAACTGATACAAGGTAGTAATCAGCACCACAAAAGCCTTGATCTAAAAAAAGGGGGGGACCTGTCCGACTGATTGCAAAATTTGGAAAATACCTGCAAAGAAAACTGGCATTGTCTCAAGCCACAAAGTACTGCTTCTTTCAGAACTCAGCATAACACAACTGAAAAAAGTGCACTTCCAAAGTGCCGAAATGTTCTACAGGAGGATGAACTCTAATGCAATTATCATGCAACAATTTGTAGCCTTTGTTTTTCAAACTAAGCAAAGGAATAGAGATCACAACAAACAAATTATTGAAGAACCCAAGAGCAACAGACATACATGTTTGCAATCAGAGGTCGATGTACTTTATATCAAGTAGAATGCACCTGATTAAGAGCATTTTGGTAATGTTTTTCCTTCAGTTGTGAAGAGACACATCAGTTAGGGAAGACAAACTGACTAGATGAATATTGGGAATATGTGGAGCGTTACTATGCAAATACTTCTAACAAAGGTGTATACTATTTCTCAATGCAAGATGGGAGAAAATAAACCCCAGTTACTTTCTCTTACTCTGTTAAGAAGGAAGATGGGGGAATATAAACTACAAGTAACTCCCCTAAACAGAAAATTTGGACAGTTCATTTCACAAAGTACTCAACATGATTGTTCCATTAGCACTTGTTTCCCTGTAAATATAAAAACAATAAAGATCCTGAAACAAGTCAGAAAGAAAATAGAATAATACAATGCAAGTAAATAAAATTACAAGTTATTATACATTTTGGCTGTAAAAATTATTTTAAAGGCCACATATAATTCAACATGCATAACATGTAAATTTAATTGCAAACATTTATACATCTTCACTGCAGATTTGGAATGTAAGGAACTAAAGAAGAGAGCAGAATCACAATCCTCATCATCTTCGATTTATCACACTTTGGATTATTCATCCAGCAATACCTTGTTTATTCTCCACCATTCACTTAAAATATATATTTAAACCAAAGAATAATATTGACTCTTTCAATAAACTTTGTTCTTATTTACATTCCAATATTCCATTATACACAAAGTCAAGACTCCAGGGCTGTCCGTTATCTTTACAGAGCCATTCATAATACATAACAGCTGAAGCAATGCAACACTTAAGTACCGGCAACTGAGCGATTAAAGGGGGGAAAGGCAGGCCATGACTCTGTCCTAGGCGGTTTCATTGACATTAATCGCCCTGTGCTGAAAGGAAAAGACTTGCCCATACTTGGGAGAAGAGAACAGGTTTCAGTTATTACTGAGCTCACTGAAACTATTGCAAAATGCACCCAGCCAATTCTGTATTCCAACTACTAGCCCTTCAGCCCGCACTTTCCCAATATAACACAACCACACCTGTGGACCATATACTGCACTGCACCCATTTTAACCCTTTGCCCTTGCAATTGCAGGACACCCTCACCTGATAGGCAAATCTATTAGCAAATAAAAATATTTAGTAAAAATTAAATTCACTGCCCATTTCCTTATTGTTATTTATTTATTTATTTATTTTGCACAATGGGGAAGAGAGCTCCCATGCAAGTGGGAGACAATTCTCGCATACATTCAAGCAAAGTGTAGGAATACAAAGCTAAAGCAGCGCTCAGTTCAGGTTCCAGAGTGTGCGCGTGGGGCGCAATGAGGAGAATAAAACGAAAGTAAAATTCCCGACACTTGTTAAAACATAAAAGGAGCTTAGGATACAAAATGGCAGCCGCAGTCGCCTTGCCAACGACGAGAGGCAGTTCAGCTTTCTGGCCTCTCTAGCCGACAAACTCCTCCTTCAATTGCCACGGACTGTCCCGCCACAGCGCATGGCGGAAGCCTTGAAATGTGAGTCTGTGGAGAAAGTTGTATTAAGGAAATGTGAAGGTAAAGGGGGGGAGGGGGAGACAGAAAGTAACGCCAACAAAAGCAGAGAATGAGTCACGCATATCAGGAGTGAAACCCATTGATGTGAGAGAGGCTTACACCTTCCATGTTGACTGGAACTGTGCATCTTCCATTCATTAACACAGATCCACAAAAAGTCATATCAGAGTCACCCCCACCCCCACCCCCACCCCCACCGGACAAAAATTGTTGTGGCACCTTAAAGACTAACTCCTGTGTTTTAAAATTAGCTTTCATGGATTGAGTCCACTTTGTCAGACAGTGGTCCTGATCCACAAAAGCGAACATTGCTAACATTTAACAAGAGCCGTATTAGCCATGGAAAGGTCCATACTAAAGGTATCTCTTTGTGACCACATCCCCAACGCCCAGATAAGAGAACAAAGCGGAATCAATGAAGCTGTTGCTGAATGTCACAAATGGAAATTGTGCTGGGCTGGACACATCTCTCAAATGACAGACAGGCACTGGGCAGCATCAGTCACTTTGTGGTATCCCAGAGGAGTAAAAAGACCCCTTGGCAGCCCCCCCCCCCAAAAAAAAAAAAGATGGGAAGACCCAATCATGAAATGTCTTGGTCAAACCTGGAAAAGAAAAGCATGACAGCGAAACAAATGGAAAATGAGTTGCAACCAGCAGGAATTCATCCCTTGATAGTCTGGTCAATCAAGGAAAAAACATTAAACATTGAGGTCTGACAAAGTGGACTTGATCCACGAAAGCTCACATTAAAATGTACAGCAGTTAAAGTGCTACAATGGTTTTTGACTTTTGTTTTGTTTACTCTCTGATATGCTTGCATAGACTACCACGACTACCACTTCAAAAACCCCAAATGACCGTGCAAGTATAATAGGAAAAGAATGTGCCCTACATAGCACATAATGGTGATGATTAAAGGAGCATTACAGGGCAGCACTTCAGCAAAACGCTACTAGAGTTCCCATTTGTAAACTGGATTTGGCTTTCCCTACTATGTTACTGACAGAGTTAAAGGGCCAAACTGTTGTTACCCTACATGGGAGGAGAATGAGCTGATGAATGAAGTCAAAAGCCAGAGGAACCCCCAGCAAAATATGGTAAAGATTAAAAAAAGTAACACTCACACCTGGTACCGTTTATTAATAAAACCAGGGGCTGCGGTGGCGGCTCAGTGGTTAAGAAGCTCACCTAGTTAGCTGGAAGGTTGGCAAGTCGGCAGTTCAAGACCCGGGTACTGCATGATGGACTGAGCGGCCGTCTCTGTCCCAGCTCTTGGGGACACAAAAGGAGACTCATTCGGGCGTCCCCTGAGCGGAGTTTCTCCCGCAAAAAAATCCTTTCAACCCAGAATGATTTCTGACTAACAACAACAACGACAACAACACAACTTGCAAGAGTTGCTTGCCGTAATGATTTTGCTTTTAAACATGTAACAGTTATTGTCAGTTTTAGCAGTACTGCCAGATCTTTTTAAATTTCCATTGCTATGTTACAGCTTGAGAAGTCGTGAGCGAAGACCCCCTTCCCCCTCTAACCCTCACTGGCCTGTTTTTCTTGTACATCAGAACAGATTTAGATTCCGGAAATGGGGTATCAGCAGGAGGGAACTGCTACGAGATCCTTTGAATCAGAGCAATAAGATGCAAGATTGAGCATGAAATGTTTCAAAGGCTCTCTTTCCATGAACATTTGGGCTCATGCATCCACCAGGGACATCATCAAGGAAGCTTCGTATGTGTCCTAAGACCTACAAGCACGCAACAAAGGGTACCAAAGGACACCCAGCCATAATGGGAGTTCCAGGGCTCAGCACTGTTTATGTTTGGACTTTCAAGCTCAGTGAAGCGAGCCAGAGAGGTAAAATGAGCCATGCCTTCCTATATTCTAATTCCTTGCTAAGAATTACACATTAACTACCTACATGTAGATAAGATTCCGCAGATTCTGCTCTGAAGATGGAATTATGCCTGATGGCGGCAGCTGAAAGTTCAACGGGGGCCACCGGGTGTCCAGCCCTGCCTTTTGGTTTGATCAGCACAACTGGCACTTATCCACCTGATGCACTGATGTCACTGGCAGTGCAGGCATTCTACTACCACTGGGCCTAAACTAGGCATTGTAATCTAAATTGCAGTGGAAGGAGAAAAGTGGAAGCCTACTTTCTAGTGCATCATCGACACATTTCCTGGCCCAGGGGGTGGTGAACCTTTCTTGGGCCGAGTGCCGAAAAAGGGGGGGGGGGACAGCTATCCCATGTGCCACCCACATGACATCATTGCACACATCATTGCACACACATCCTGCCACCCTAGCAGTTTGAAATCAAGAAATTGCACAAAAGTAATAATCCACTCTTCTGTCCCTTTCGCTGTGGAGGGGGAAAGGCTGCTCTCTAAAGGGGAGGGGGAGGTAAGGAGATCTCAGTCACTTCCCCCAGTTGTTTTTAAAAAGGGGGGGTTCCAAACGGCAGAAAGAGACAACAGAGACGAACTGCAAAGCCATTGATCACGTCTCGCGCCTTGCTCAGAGGGTTTTTTGCTTGAACGGTGGAAAAGGGAAGGTGGGGTGAAAACCTGGAATCCCCCCCCACCCCTGCACCCCGTTTCTCTAGTAATCTCCCTTTCTGTTGCCTTTAACCCATTCCCAGCCGTGCTCATAAGGCTAAAGGGGGGGGCCCGCGATCTTGTGATTGTTGTAAAACTTTCAGGAACCCTTGCAAAGTTACACAAACCTGTTTTTTCTGGCAGGCAGGTCTGTGGCTATTTATTCAGGGCCTGCAATAATGTGCCTTTTCACCCCCCGCCTTGCTTGCATGGGTCCTGAACTCCCGGCCTGAGGGACCAACAGGGAAACCCAGCTCTGCGGAGGAGGTCCTTGGCTCTCTCTCTCTTCCCCCCCATTGCTCTTCCTCTCTCAGGAAATATTTTCACCCGGGCCTCCTGACAAGGCCCTGCTGCCACCCCCAAAGCCCAGCCCAGCCTTGTCGGAAGCCCCGGGTGGGTGAAGGCACCGCAGCCACCCTGGGCCTCCGACCATGCCCTGCTGCCACACTGCCCGCAGCCCCCCCTCGCCTCCCCCCAGGCAGGCACTGGGCATACTGAAATCCCTACCTTGAGGAGATGAGACACCCCTCCCTCCCTCCAAGGAAGAGAAGCAGCTCACTGCCGTCTCCCCCTTTCCTAGGTAGGAGGGGAATGTCTGGCCACGTCTCCTGGGTGGGATTTCAGCCTCCCTATTGGGAGAGGGAGCCCGGTGGTAGAAGAGGCTGCGCTGCCACTGGCAGTGCAGGGAGTGATGTGGAGGTGGGGGCGTGGCTTACGCGATGTCTGTGCATGCCGACTGAATTGGCTCTGCGTGCCACCTTGGGCACGCGTGTCATAGGTTCGCCATCACGGTCCTAGCCCATCACTCTAGAGCAGGGGTGCCCAAACCTTTTGGGACGTGGGCCAATCATGTGGTTCAGGGAGCCAGTCCCTAAGGCCCGGGGGCCGGGTGTGGCCCCTGACACCAATTCACCTGGCCTGCGAAGCCCTCGTCGCTCCTGGAAGTGGGAGTAAAACGCACCCGTACGGGTGCGTTTTACTTCTGCTTCCAGGAGCAATGAGGGCTTCGCGGGCCAGGTGAATTGGTGTCAGGGGCCGCACCCGGCCCCCAGGCCTTAGTTTGGGCACCACTGCTCTAGAGCTTGAGCTATGCAGGGGGCCATATCTGCCTGTTGCAGCAAATGTATCCACAGGCTTGCTGTACCTTAAAGACTAACTGGTGCTGGCAAATAAAAACAGAAACCAACTAATCCATAGAAACAGCTTTCAGGGCTGGTTAATACCTTTACTGGGTTACTAAAATGTTACAGACAAAACAAATGTATGTGTTCTCCAGAAATTGGCAATATAAAATGTAGCATTGAGGCAAGTGATCAAAAAAATAAAATTGGAGCAGATATAATGTCCACTTTTCTTGAAAGAAGACTGGCAGCCTATGACAGAGGTGCCAAAACAGCTCCTGTACAATCTTCTCCTCTCACTGCAGACAAAAACCTACTACAGCTCTCTTGCCTCCGGCAAAGCAGCCAGACCTCTCTGCAACCTTAGAGAGAGAAACATATGCTGCAAGGTAGCAGGTAGCAAAATAAAATCACACTAGGTTAAAAAATAAATTATAGTCAAATAAGTAATCATACGTTTGTGTGGTATGGAAAACTCTGAGTAATAATCATTCTGTAATATAAAGTGTCTAGGACAGTGATGGCGGACATATTAAGAGACCGAGTGCCCAAGCAGGTAGAGGAGGGGGCGCACAGGTAGGCACCATGTGTGCACTGCTCAAGGTACGCTGGCAACATTACATGGGTGCGTGCACTGCTTGAGGGACACTGGAGGGGTGTCTGTGGGGTGTCTGGTCATCTCGCCTTGCTGGGGCGACGGTGCGTGTTCCCACAGAGAGGGCTGCGTGTGCCCTCTCTGGCACGCGTACCACAGGTCCATCACCACTGGTCTAGCATATCCCAGATATAATAACCTATGCATGGTACCTTTGAGAAATGTTCTTTGTAATAGTCCTTCAAAAATGATGGAATATGTTGACATGTCAAATACAGAGTCACAAATCACCAGGGATCACTGAAGCTCCAAATACAGAAATATAAATCTTTGCACATGTACTGCTTGTTGCACTGTGACTCAGAGATTATTTCTGTATGGTAATTAAAATTCTCCTTTTTGCATTCAGTTAATTTTAATACTATAAAGTGGCTCTAAATAATCTGTTTTAAGAAGCTAAGAAATATTACATCCACTAATTGTTTTTGAAAATGACAATACATCAGTAACTCATACACTATATATGTATACAGTACATCATTATAAATGTCAGCAAACTGACTTACATGTCAATAGAGGGGAGTTAGCAAGTTCATTTTGAGTCTGCTTGTTCAATAACATCACACAGAAGCTGCTTCTGCCGCTTAGTCCCATTGCTAAAAAGAGTTGAAACCAAATAGTCAATTATCCAAGTACTGGAGATGAAAGATCCCAGCCTCAGAAATATGTTGTAGGACCTGAACTGGAAGGGACTTCCCAAGAAAGGGCTCTTGGGGTTGTGGCAGAAAGCCTGAGGACAAGTGCTTTGAAAAGGGGGCATTTCATGTTGAACACAGTAAGGGAAGAAAAAACACCTGAAATTAAATTGCCGAGCTCATTTTGTACTTGTAAAATCTAGAATAGTCTGTAGACTTCCAATAGCTGTACCTGAAGGAAGATATTGTGGAACAAGAAAACAGGCAGAAAAAATCAACCAAAATGATGACAGGACCTTGCCCATAATCAAAGGTTATGTTTTGGGACTCTTTAGCTTAAAAAAAAAGTAAGTAAGGGAATAATAATAACTGCAGAGGTGTTAATAACAGCAGAGTTGTGAATACATTCCAACTTATTCAGATTCTTGCTAGGATTTTCTAGGTAAGAATTACTAAGTAGTAGTTGACCATTCCTTCCTTTGGGGGGGGGGGCACTACGGGGCCATACAGGTTGCACAAGGCTACATAGGCCAGCTTGTCTCCTATTATCAGAGGCAATGTGCTTCTGTATAACAGTTGCCTGGGGCCATGAGATGGTGCATAGCACTGCACTCATGTCCTGCTTGTGGTTTTCCCATAGACAATCAGTTGGCCACTATGTATGTATAGAATAATGGACTAGGGAGGTCTATGATCTACTACTCCATCATTAATCTTATGTTGTAACAACTTACAAATTTCATCCACACCTGATTTTATTGCTTATATCAATGCTGTTCTAAACACAGAAACCGCTTTACACAGAAGCAGCAGTTTCAAGTATCTCACACTAAGATGTTTTTAGAGGTCATGCCTACATGCCCTTGAAAACACACCTGTGTCCATTGCAAACACAGTGGAATACAAAGTTATCCCTCTTTATCTACTTGACTTTTATTTTTCTTTGGACAACATTAGAAAATGGAAAGAAAAAGCACACTTGGCAGTTTAACACTGAAACCAGACCTCGGAAAAGATTCATGTTTCATGGCATGAATTCAAAATATAAGGAATAGGTTCTGAGTTGCTAGTTCAATTTGGAGTGCTTTCAAATAATGTTACTAAGCGTTCAAAAATTAGACTATATGCACTCAACATAAAATATAAATTCTTTCTGAACAAATTATCTCTTAAAAGAGATATCAACCTACTTCATAACCCAACACCCTACAGTATGTATTATCTCCAAAAACATTATCTGGATATTAGCCAGTTAGAAGTACATCTATAAATGAAATTAAACTAGTGTTCTGCTTTACAGTATGATGGAATTTTTGCCATTTGGGGGAGAAGGAAGGAAGGATAGAAACACAGAAAACAAATATTTCAGACGCTCAAAAATTATAATCTGAACAAGAATATTAGAATTCATCGTGCATTCTTAGAATGGCTTTCAGAAATTCTGTATCAAACAAGAGGACTATAATTTAAGACCAAAGTACAACCATTTAAGTCCTATATATACTGTACTGACTTGCAAATAAGTGCTGTTGGCACCAGTAAAATTTACGGTGGAATAAAGAGAGTTAAGCCCAGGGTGAGAGTATTAAAAGTTTAGATGATACTGAATCCAGTCCACCACTGAACATATAATGTATGTTGCCCCTCTAGGGCAACCACACGAGCATTTAAAGCAAGACACAGACAGACAAGAAGAGAGAGGCCACCCCACAGTAATAAGTACTTGTATTCCTACCACCCATACATAAAGCCACAGTGAAATTGTACCACAAATGCTTCCCTCAGGCGCTCACTTAAATCTCTATAATCTCCAAGAAGATCTGAATCAAATTTCTTCTACATGTCTTTTTGAGTGCTGTTTTCAAAGAAATAGTGTACTAATTTTAGGAAGCACCATACTGAAAGACAGAAATGGCACAAGAATGAGTTTTACTGAAACGTAGCCCAAAATAACATTTCCACAGGCAAATAGGTTGTTTCCTCCAAACCAGCCATTTCCGATCTTTCTCCCCAAAAGTATATTTTAAGACAGACTAAATACAGCTGATGGAAAAGAAAAAGCAGTTACAAGCTCAGTGTGCCATTTTTTTAAAAAAATGAAACTTTAATTTTGAGCTATTGACAGCTATGCAGCTTTCACTATCTGCTTCTATTGAACCTTCACAGAGAAAACCAAATGCCACTACTAGGGAAAGAGTTAGTTCTTGAGTTTCAGCTGTTAGGTGCTTAGTCAACTATAAGGAGAACAGGTGGGTGGAAAACTAGCCTCTCAATTCTGCCTTTATGTATTCTTGAAGGTTTCCCATTTCCTTCATTTCCATTTTGAGTATCACTTGCTGTCCTAAGGTTAGTCTCAAACTAGGAATATGGAAAAATTCAGAATGCTACCTTTAAAAGAGCAGTTTATTTCTTGATGAGCAGCTATGGGGTTAATTTCAGAAAAACATTTGAAACTATGGGATCAAAGGAAAGAAGAGGAGAGAAGAATCAACTCTCCCAAAGGAAAGTCACAAGCATAATTTAAAAGTGAAACAAGAAGAGCTGCTAAAAGAATATGCAAAACCCAGCTAGTTTGAGGAAAATTTCATATTTGGGGGGCGGCACATAACTCAGACACCCCTAACTTCAAACCTAATCAAACTTGGACAGGGTTGAGAGGGGAGTTAGCAAAAGAATTCCCTCCAATGTTGGTGTGTTAGGGGCCGAATTATGCCCCCCCCCCCATCACTCACTGAATTTTCCCCAGAACAGCTGGTGGTAGTGCAAGACTTTTGCATAGTCCTCTATGCCACTCAGCCCAATCAAGAGTATCAGTTAGAGAGAATGGAGCACAGCTGTGAGGGGCGGCCAGCCGGCATAAAAACTCCACTCCCACCACCACCGCCACCGCCACCGGACTCTTCTCTTGGCCAGCCCTGGCCTCGAGAGAATGGAGCACAGCTGTGTGACATCTGCCTGGTGAATGTGTTATATTATGATATATTGTATTGATATTGTGCTGATGTGATATGGTCTAGACCCACCTGATTGTATTGTATTGTAGTGTAGTGTAGTGTTAGATGTATTTGATTGTATTGTATTATGTTGCTATATTTATATTATGTTGCTGTATTTATATTTGATGTTGTAATACTGTGATATATGTTGCTCTATTGTTTGACATTGTAATAATGTGATATATGTTGCCCTATAGTATGTTAGCCTCTCTGAATCGCTTCGGCGAATAGAGCTGCATACAAATCTAAATAAATGAATAAATAAATAAAATAAATTTGCAGTGATATGAAAACAATGCACACCAGATATCCAATGCAACCTCTGCAAGCGGCCAAAGATCCCCAGTCATTGACACTTAGCTGTAAATTGCATCCAAGCCTCACATGCCACCCTAAAACTGTGATACAAAAAACATTTGATTTTAAAACTGTGATTCCGAAGTGGTGGTAATACATTAGTGGGAATCTAACATACAAATACGATAGCTAACTTGGTTAACCAATAACAGAAATGCTGTTGGCTTGGCTTGCAATTTACCTAAAAAAATGATTTCCCTCCTCCCCATATGTGTACTCCTAACAGTGTCCATCTCCCTAAACTGATCATCTAAGAAACTGTGACATAACTGCTTGATTCTTGTCCTATTCCAGGTATCCTCAACCTACAGCCCGTGGGCCAGATGAGCCCCAGAGCACCATTTCATGTGGCCCACCACCACCTCCACCACACCAGGAAGTGCCATGTGATGGAAGAAGGGAAAAATGGCCGTCTGGCCCCCAAAGCTGCCTGAGGGAGCGTGACCCAATGGCCCCTGGCTTAACAAGGTTGAGAGCTCCTGCCCTATTCCATATTTATCATTTAGAGCAAACTCATTTTTGATAGAAGGCACAACTTTAGCCCCATTAACCTCTGGTTTTTAAACCACACATTTTTATTTATATCCATAATCCTGTCCATTTAAACTCCTTAAAAACTTTTAAACCCAATTCTACTTGATTTCTATGGGGAAATCTGGTAGCATAAAGTTACGCTGGCATAACTCAGATCCAGTGTTAGAAATAACTAACTAAAACAAACTGAACGTTTCATATCCCCCCTTCCAGGTTCCAGGTCCTGAGGCTCCTGAGGGTTTGTTCTCGCCCTGGGGAAGTCTTTGTGAACCTTGGGAGGGGAAGAAACATACAACGCTTCAGTTATGATCTGTGACTTACCTTAGCTTTGCCATCCTGTGCTGACATGTACCCCACGCACATGCTCTCTGTTGTATGGCTCCACAGGAACTCTACTATGGATTAGAACACAACATCAACCCTTTATTCACATCATGGAGTATAAAAGAATGTATAACTACAGATTTAGTCAAAATACACGACAATTTCATTTCAACAATCACTTATTCATTCATCACATTTTTTTGTGTTCTGAAACTTTCTGAAACATTTTCTTCCAGTCAAAAAATGCTCATTAACATGCATTATTTTTCCTATAAAAAGAAACATGTATATGACAGTCTGGATGTCCACACCCAAATGTTTTGTATAATTACTTTCCAAAAAAGTCAAAAGATGCCTGAAATAGCTCCCTTTCACTTATTCACTCGTTATTTTCCCCTTCTGACAACCAATCCCCAGATTTACTAGGTCCCCTTTTAAAAATAGACGTCCTTCTTCTTTGAAGTAAAGTGATTCTTTTCATTCAGGAGCTCGTTAGGAATATGATCTGGCATGATGGAATTGTCTATATAACTAAATTCCTGGCAAATCAAATCAATTTGTCCTCACTTCTTCCTTCTTCCATGTCTAGGCCAGACATGAAACTGCCAAAATGAAACCACCTTTTGGTGGGTTCATTCTGCAGTGTGAGAAAGATTAGCCAGCAACAATTGGCATTACCAGGGTACGTCCAATTGTGTTTCAAAAATACCATAATCTTCAAGGTGTCTCTTTCTGTGTACACCATCCTCACTCTAAATCAGGGGTTGTCAAACTATGGTCCATGCCACCAAATAATCCAACCCCTGACCTCACTCCAGCTGCCGCCACCACCGGAATCAGCCATGGACTAATTTAAAGCTGTCATAAATGTGTTTACAACAGCCACAGACATGTTTTATGGCAGCATTTACAGCTGGGGAAACCATCACTCTGGCCTGCTCAACTGTCTGAGGGGGCATGGTCTGGCCCACGGCTGAAGAAGGTTGAGAACCCCTGCTCTAAATGGTGAACAAAGAAAATACATCTTCACCGCAGAGAGCCTCTGTCCAGAATTTCAGATTAGTAGATTAAGAAGTACAGTATTGGTCTTGTTGCCGTAGCAATTGAATATCTCTAATAAACAATTTCCCAGTCCTTGGATTACCCTGAAACCATAGCTAAAAGGAAGAGTATTTTTTAAGAAGCTTGAAAATGTTCAGAGAAACACCCCCCCCCCCCAATCTCCATACGTTGTCTTCGTTCAGTGTTAGAGCCACACTATTTCTTCTGAGTGTATTATTTCCAGAGTAAAAAATTAACGAGTGGCAATTTCTGCCAAGACTTATGTGATATCCTTTATTCAAGCTGTAAAATTCTAGTCCATATTTAAAAGTAAAAGATAGATGAGTTCTATAAACTCTCAGTAAGTTTAGCTTTTTAACAAGAGATGAGCAAAAACTGTAGATGGAACACAGACTGGGTGGCTATGCTATAATGCAAGATCTGACTGACTAAACCTCATCCAATATTTTGAAAAAACTGTCAGCATAGCCACCCAGTCTGTGTTCCATCTACAGATGCTGAAGGGTGTGTGTGTGTGAAAAGATTTTTATGCAAGCATCCAAGAAGAAGATCACACATCAAAACAAGTTATGCTGATAGTCATAGGTGACTGGAACACAAAAATAGGAAACAAAGCAGAACTAAACATTGTTGGAGAATTTGGATTAGAAGTAAGAAATGAAGCAGGAAAACTACTCAAAACTTGTGTGAAACCAACATCTGTTTACTGCAAATAAACAGGCAACTGAAGATGCAACTGTATGCCTGGACATTACCAGATGGCCAATGCAGAAATAAAACAGGCTACATAATTGTTAGTAGTAGATTGGCAAGCTATATTCTCTCTGCTAAAACAAGACCAGGGGCAGACTGTGAATTATAGAAAAATAAAAATTAGGGGGGGGGGACCCTGAAAGGAACACTAAAAGCATCCTAGTGATAAAATATAATTTTAACAGCATTTCTGACAGATTTAAAGAATAGATTTGAACTGCTAAACAGAACTAACTTCTGATTGAACCCAGGAAAGAATAAAAAGCAACACAAGTAGTCAAGAGAAAAGAAAGGCCTAGATCAGGGGTGCCCAAACTTTTTGGGCCGTGGGCTGGTCACGTGGTTTAGAGGTGCCCAAACTATGGCCCAGGGGCTGTATCCGGTCCTCGACACCAATTCACCCAGCCCGCACCACCCTCATCGCTCCCAGAAGCGGAAGTAAAACACACCCATATGGGCATGTTTTACTTCCGCTTCTGGGAGTGACGAGGGTGGTGCGGGCTGGGTGAATTGGTGTTGAGGGCCGGATCCAGCCCCTGGGCCGTAGTTTGGGCACCCCTGGCCTAGATGGATGACTTAAATCTGTTACTGACAAACAAAAAAAGTGATCAAAATAGATTGAGAATCCTGAATGCGACTATCAACAAAGAGATAAACAGAATTATTACCACACCAGTGCAAAGAAATAAAAGAAAACAATAAAAGAAAAACATGAGATCACTTTCATAACAGCCAAGAAATCAAAGAGAAACTGGAACCTAGAATAGGGAAGCTAAAGGATTAACTGAAGGAACATAATGTTTTACCAGAATAAAATAAGGAGAAAACAGAAACAACCTGCTAAAGAACTACACAGAAGAGATGCAAAGTATAATGGATCATTTTGAATTAAATAACAAAGAACTTACATATCAGAAAACAAAACAAAACAAAATAAAAAACACTGTAGTACTTTAAAGACTAACTGCTTTATTTTTATTGTTAGCTTTTGTGGATCATGTCCACTTCTTCAGACAAAGAGTGAAACTTATAGGCATGGTTTTTATACATCAGATTCAGGGGGTGAAAGGGAGATGGGTGTGGTCAAGCAAGATGACAGACAAGAGAGCACAAGATTGCAGTTTCACCCAGCCATTAGCAACAATAGATTATTCAGATTGCTCTAAATGACTCCCTTTCAATCTCAAGGTTGCTGAGAAAGCCCATTCTGGTCTCTGATCAACTTTTGACCTCTATGTCAGAAAACAAACAAAACCACTGTACCTGGTTACTTTCTGTTTTGCTAAAGAGAATTGGCAGGAAAGTTGTAATATAATATATAAAATCATATAGCAATCTGTGTATCAAATCTGATAACGTCCCAGAAACCCTTCGCTAATATTTAGTCCCCTGCGATGGGTGTCTAACAGATGGATGTATTTGACTTCTGCTGTCTCCCTTTCAATCCTAGTTTTGTAATTTCTCTGTTCCAGAATTGTAACTTTCAGGTTTGGATAAAGAACTTGCAGGTTCAGAAAGTGATGGGAGATGTGATCTCAACACTCTTGGAAGAAATAAATAACTAGGAGTAGATGGAATACCAATAGAACAATTTCAAGCTACAGACTCAAGAATATTTATATGTTGTTTTATGAACTTGTATATGTTGTGAACTTTTTAACTTTGTATATGTTGTGAACCGCCCTGAGTCGGTCCCACCGAGTAGGGCGGTATAGAAATTGAAATAACAATAACAATAATAATAATATGCCAATAAATATGGAAAACAAAACAATAGCCCACAGAATAGAAATTTTCGATATACCTTCGAAACGCCAAGAATGAAACACCAAGAAATGTGGTAATTATAAAACGATTGCATTAATTTCCCACAGATTAGGATTCTTACTATCTGCACTGCAATTCTCAAGATCTGTCTTTTCACTCTTTTCAGAAGCTTCATAATTTTGGTGACAAATTCTACCTCTGGTAAGAGGAAGAACAATTTTACAAGGGACATTTAACTGGCATGAATTTTAACTTCCTTTTTGGTTTTTAAATCTTAGAAACTGTGATTTATGTAAATATCTCCTGTCAATTAACTCTTCCATAATGGGTTTTTTTTTCACATTCTTACCCAGCAAAGGCTGCTTATCCTGCGAAGAGCTGGCCTCTGCTGAACACCTACAAGATCGAAGCACTATCACTCCTCCAAGAACACCATCTTCATTTGCTAGAAAAGGTGAACCTGAGTAGAAATAGGAGACAGGGAGCAAGAAACATGGGGAATGAATTAGCAAATAGATTTTTTTTTAAAGGACTGTTGCTAAATTCTTTTGAAATGAGTTCAGGTTGCAAAAAAAAATGTTGCAACATATACCAGTTACCTGTTATGAAGTATTAGAATAATCAATGACCAAATTTCATGTAACTTAATAGAACCACAAGACATTATCCGTCAAAAGAGATATAATCAACAAAGTAGCATTACAATGAAAAAAGAAGCTTTAATTTTCCCAGCATATGAATAGCTCTGTGTGTACACATATGTAGAAACTGGTTACAGAAAACTGAAAAAAATCTTGATTCTCTTGTCTCTAACACACACTTTTGCTTTACATGGCAAATTAAATATGATATTGTTTGCACATTCTTTGAAATATCTTGCTGGGTTGTTGTAAGTATTTCTAAAGGCATAATATTCTATAATTACACCTAAAAGTCTGCTCCTGAGGACATATAAGCCCACACTAGACTCCAAGCCCCAAATATTCCAATCCTCCCTTGCTGAAAGGCAAACGGTACTGAAAGTTTTTATGGTAGGTGATTTGGGATCTCATGAAACTTAAAAAATAATTATGAGGTGCCTAGGCTGCTTTACTGGCAATAAATGGAATACTAAAATTAACAATAATCTGTTAATACTACATTTCCCCAACAGTGATATCATATATAATACAAGAAATAGTTAAGAGCATGTGAGGATTCTTCAGAATGACCTTACACATCTCCCTAAACTGACCAATGGAGAATTTGTTAACAGTGGTAGAAGAACAGCATAAATGGCTCCTAACTTTTTAAGACATATCAGAAAACAAAATAAAAAACACTGTAGCACTTTGAAGACTAACTGCTATATTTTTATTGTTAGCTTTCGTGGATCAAACCCACTTCTTCAGACAAGGAGTAAAACTTGCAGGCAGATTTATATACACCAAATGCAGGGGTTAAAGGGAGAAGGAAGGTTTGCTCAAGCAGAATGACAGACAAGAAAGCATAACAATAGAGCATCCTACAACTATCAGCAACAATAGATTATTCATATTAGTTTTAAATGTCTCCCTTTCAATTTCAAAGGTGTAGAGAAAGCCCATTCTGGTTTCTGATTAACCTCTTACTTGCCTGTCAGAAAACAAACAAAAACACTGTACTTGGTTACTTCCTGTTTTAATAAAGAGAATTGGCAGGGAGGTTGTAATATACCAAAATATAATATATAAAATATCTAGCAGCATATAGCAATCTGTGTATCAAATTTGATAATGTCCCAGAAACCCTTCACTAATATTTAATCCCCTGCGATGGGTGTCTAGCAGATGGATGTACAGTAAAGCACCGGATAACGATTGGATCGGATAAAGCTAAAATCGCATAACGTTAAGTAATCTGGGGAGGAGAATTGGATTAAATAACATTAAGGTTCTATGGGATGGATCGGATAACAACAGCTAAAGCCTGTGTGGTTACAATGTATCTCTATGGAGCTTTAACGTTATCCGATCCATCCCATAGGATTTTAACATGGATCGGATAACACTAAAAATCGGTAACACCAAGACTTGTGGAACCAAGTTTTAACATTATCCGGTGTTTTACTGTACAGTAATATCCCGGATAACGTTATGACTTGGTTCCACAAGTCATGACGTTATCCGATTTTTAGCGTTGTCCGATGCATGCATCGAACACTAAAAAAAACAAACCCTGACTTCAGGGACAAACCGCTTTAAAGGCAGGCAGGGAAAGAAAGAGACCCGATTGGGTCTCTTTCTTTTCCTCCCTGCCTTTAAAGCCACCCCCCACACGCAGCGGTCTCTGCGACTGCAGTAGGGTTGGGGGGGGAACACGCCTTTCCCCCAACCCTACTGCAGTCGCAGAGACTGTTTGTGTTCTTTCCCTCCCTGTATTTAAACTACAGGGAGGGGAAAAGAGAGAGACGTGATTGGGTCTCTAGAGAATCAATCACGTTTCTCTCTTTCCCCCTCCCTGTAGTTTAAATACAGGGAAGGAAAGAGACACAAGCAGTCTCTGCGACTGCAGTAGGGTTGGAGGAAAGGCGCGTGCTTTTCCCCGACCCTACTGCAGTCGCAGAGACTGCTGCGGGTGGGGGGTGGATTGGGTAGTTCTACCCAAACCACCCCACACCTGCAGACCATTGCCTTGGATAACGCTAAGAATCTTTATCCAGAATCGTTATCAGATACAAGTTTTTTCCAAAAAACTTGCATCGTTATCCGATTCTAGCGTTATCCGATGCAATCGTTATCCGGGGTATTACTGTACTTGATTTCTGCTGGCTCTCTTTCAATCCTAGTTTTGTTATTTCTCTGTTCCAGAATTGTAACTTTCAGGTTTTGGATAGAGTGTCCAGGTAGATTGAAGTGGTTTGAGACATGATGTCTGATTTTTTCAACTTTTTAAGAGTACAAGGTAATGGGTTAAATCCTCTTCTTCATGTTGTATCATCAGCCCTAAATTACTATATCAACATTGGAAGTACAGTAAAACACCGGATAATGCTAAAATTTGGTTCCACAAGTCTTGGTGTTATCTGATTTTTAGTGTTATCCGATCCATGTTAAAATCCTATGGGATGGATCGGATAACGTTAAAGCTCCATAGAGATACATTGTAACTGCACAGGCTTTAGCGGTTGTTATCCGATCCATCCCATAGGACCTTAATGTTATTCGATCCAATTCTCCTCCCCAGATTATTTAACGTTATGCGATTTTAGCGTTATCCGATCCAATCGTTATCCGGTGTTTTACTGTAGGAGTTTCAAAACTGGCTATGTGGCATGCTCCCAACCTAGTCACTACATAGACAGTATTCTCCTACTACAGTGGAACCCCGACATACAAACGGCTCGATTTACACAAAAATTGACATACAAATAGGAATCCTAGCTTTTTTTAAAAAAATCGACATACAAATTTTTAATCAGAAAAATTCAACATGCAAAAAAATATGGTGACGTCTAGAGGCCTCTTCTGGTAATCCAATGTGTTTTCAACATACATTTTTTTTCAACATACAAGTAACCTTGTGGAATGGGGGAAACTTGTATGTAGAGGTTTTACTGTATTCTGTTTTGGAATATCTGTGCGACTGAACAACAACAACAACCACTACAACTACTCCTCTCTTTCTTAGAGATGTCTGGACAGGTTATCCTGCTATGGTAATAGAACAGACCATATTGCCAGAGACTCAGCGCTGAGTGTCAGGCCGTTAACTAACCTGACCATCCTGAGGACTAACGGCCTTGGGTGATGAAGTCTACAGGAAAGGGTGATGGTCCCCAAGTGGATTAAACCCCACTTGAATCCATCTTGATGGAGGGCAGCAGCTTCATCAATACTGCCCTGGGGCTGAGGAGGATTTTGCGTGCCAAAGGGGCTCAGAACCAGAAAGTGACTCGCGGAACTGGATCGGTGGCACAGGGGGTTATGCTGTGATGCTGAAGGCAGGTGAAAGGCCACTGCATTATATTTGCAGGACAGTCTTAATGGCTGATCACCAATATTATGGCACAACAAGAAGAGTTGAGAAGTTAGCGCCCCCAAAAACAGTATCCTCCCTTTCACTTCAACGGATAAAGAGGAATCTCCTTTTGATTTTACCAAAATTTTGAACAGATGCTAATATATTGTCTCTATGGGAGACAGTTGTACTTACAATGATCCAACAGAATAGGGAGGGGTGACTTTCTACTTATTTTCACAAAGTTAAAAATACGTAACAACTGGAAGCCCCAAAATTAGGGGGTGGGGGAGAGACTTGGCCCTTATCTATTGGTGGCTCTGCTCTACTAATCCACCATTACAGACTAAATGGTATGAACGGAGAAAATTCTATCTGTTTGGCCAGAATGTTTAGTGCCAGGCATACTTTTCCTGGGAGGGCCATACATGCCTCCCATATATAGATCCAGCAATCTAAATATATGCAGTCTGACCTGCGTATGGGATGCTTGACGTACATATGGGAGGCATATACGTAAAACCTGCAGATCCCCTCTTATACAACTGCACAACCTTGTATCAAGGCATTTCTACACTTTAAAGAAAAGACATGCTATCATGAAAATGACATTTCATTTCAAATGAAACAGTGGGAGATAATATATTAGGATTTCTATGGTTACTGTATCCACTACTGAGCAAAGATGGCTAAAGTTATTGCTGCCTGTACTGTACTGTGTCTTTCGCATTGAGAGGTCCTTCAAAACCAAAACTAAAATGAAGAACGTTAGCAAGGGACAAGAGGATGACTGCCTGACAAATGTTTCCTTTAAAACTCAAAGCCTAGTTTTTAAAAGTGTTACAGCAGGAGATGCACTTATTTTTAAATTAGCCAAATTAGCCAAATGAAACTGAAGCATTCCGTTTGAATGTGGCTTAAAATTAATGTTATGCATTTTAAAATGTGGAAAGTATTTTATAGTTTAAATATGACCTAAACATCTTATACCACAGAATTAAATGCAAATGCAACAAGTCAGTTAAGGTCAAAATGTTCCTGAGCCCACATTTATGACATTTTATTACCTTACATGTCAGACAACAATTGCAGAAGAGAACCATTTAATTTTAATTTTATTTCAAGGGGGTGGGGTGGGTTTTCCCCAAAGACTCTGATGAGAAGAAATGCCTCTCATGTGTTTTGTTCTGCACAGACAGATCAAAGACATCAATTTTTTTTGTTACTTATTTGATACAAATGTTAGAAATGCATAGAAAGTAGGTCTATATTAAAAAATATTTGCAGGTCAATATGCTATTAAGAAATGCCATGTGCATAAGGGCATGTATTTTTACATTTTCCTGACCATATGTTATGCTCAAAATTGCACAACCAGTTGAGAACGTCAGACATGAGATGAAAGTGTGCATGATTGCATAGATTACTTGTGTGATTTCTGCTTGATGCTTTGTGATACGAACAAGATTCTGGCCTCAGTTAGTTTAATCAAATGCTACTTTCATGCAAAAAGCATTAAATGTCAATAGGATACGGCCAACAGGAGTGTCCTCGTCTCAACACAGAAGCTCTATACCCATCTCTAAAAATTAAGGTATCCTTTTCACAGACTGAAGTAGCAGTGCAATTAAATGAATAGGGGTTCAAGAATTCTGGAGTGCCATCTCCACAACCATAAACAGCACAGTCCAAGCAAGACAGGCAAAAAGAATTTTTTGGAATAGTAGCCGTGTTAGTCTGTGATTCAGGCATATCAGAAAACAAAATAAAATAAACAACAAATAAAATAAAAAAACACTGTAGCACTTTAAAGACGAACTGCTTTATTTTTGTTGTTAGCTTTCGTGGATCAAGTCCACTTCTTCAGACAAAGAGTGAGTCTGTAAGTTTCACTCTTTGTCTGAAGAAGTGGACTTGAACCACGAAAGCTAACAATAAAAATAAAGCAGTTCGTCTTTAAGGTAAAAAGAAGTTATGAATCCATCCCACCCTGATTTATGAACAGGGGGCCTGGCAGTCTGGCCTGGCAAACAGGGAGCTGCCCAGCCTTTGTTCACTATAGAAAGTAAAGGATGTCTGCCACATAGAAACTGATCACTGATATTGCAGAACACCCCTCTCAGATTTGGGCTGCTGGGCAGAGTGGTGGGGCAAACTCTGTGCTGGGGTGACTGCACAGGTGCCCACAGATGGCTCCAAGTGCCACCTCTGGCATGAGTGCCATAGGTTCGCCACCACTGCTCTAGCACCATCCTGGATCACAGTGTATTATTATAGTTAGTACCAAACTTTAACAACAACTGCAGAGGTGGCTAACTTGATGGTGGCAGCAATGCACCCCTCGATGGATGCTTGTAGACAATGTCACCCTGCAACTCCAAAAAGTTATCCATTTTTGATCAAAACAGAAGTTCTTCACAGTCTGTTCCTTCTTCAGAAGGATACCTCAAGATGTGTACTTCAAATATAATTTTAATAAAAGTGAACAATTCTGATATAAAATTCACTGTAAGACAATAAAACTACAATAGTTATACTATTAAATTTCTTCACTCTTTCCTTATGGTATAGGTTTCGAACAGTTTGTTCCCAATGCCTTTAGAACCAAACACCGCTTGATTTCAACTGCTCCAAGACTAATGTAGGTATAGTAGAACCCCGTATAACGAATGCCTCTTACAGCGATTAAATCGTACAACGATGAAGATCTGAAAAAACACTGTGCCCCATATAACAACTAAAATCATTATATGACAAAATGCATCTCTATGGGATGCATCGTACAACAATTTTTTTCTCTTTGGAAGATTCCCCCCCCCCCCATAGAGATAACCGTTGCACGATGTATCCCATAGGGATAATCGCTATACGATGCATGCATCGTATAGCGATTAAATCGTACAACAATTAGCATCGCGGAACAAATTAAAGTGATTATATGGGGTTTTACTGTACTAAGTTCTATTAAGGACAGATTTTATAAGAAAATTTCTAGATCCATTTCTGAGTCCCAGATTCAATTTCATTCCAGCGTTTCCTATTAAGGAAATCTCTCACACACATTGTTTTCCTATTCAGGTGTTTCTCCTTAGTAAAAGACAAAGATATATAACATGATGTGTGAGGAACAGATTACTTGGTAATAGTGTATATGAATTATTCATACTTTTTCCTACAAAGAGGAAATATCTGTGTAGAATCATCATCCTTTATAAAAAGCCAAAGCAGTTCTTGAATTCTATCCTCACATATTTTGTTAGCATAAATTGTGAGAGGAATGACATCAACTGTACCATGAGGAAATTGAACAGCAGCTCAAGAGGGCATGTCACTCAATTTTTCAAATTCACACAGTTTTTACTAGGGCGTTTGAAACTTTGAAGTTTGAAATATAAGTATTTCTAACACATTTGTAAGCTATACAGTACTGTACATCCAAGTAATACCTTCGTAAATGAATAGGTTTACTGAAAATATACATCACATGGTGACCTAACTGCTATTTCTGTTTTAACTAGTTCACATATCCTGTGTAGTAAACCATAACAGAGATTTGTATCAACAGAAATAAAAATGTTAACCAGATTACTCTTCTGGACTGTACTGGGAAAATGCAAACAACTCATACACATTTTTAAAAACTGCATTTGGACAAAAGAGAAACAATAGTTCTACCCTTTGCCCCAGTCACCACAATTATATCAGATCTAACACTTCATGTTTTTGTGTACAGTGGTACCTTGCTTAAAGAGCATAATGCGTTCCACGGGATTGCTCTTTAAGCGAGTTTGCTCTTTAAGTGAAACACCATTGGAAGTGACCCATTGCAGGGGGGATTGCGAACTCCAATTTATTTGTTAAGCAAGTTTTTGGTTGGTTTTATTTGTTAAGCGAAGCGAACATTCAGAGAAAATTCTGCTTTTTAAGCGAAACACTCTTTAAGCGAAACACTCTTTATGCGAGGTTTGACTGTACTGTATTTTTAACATTAGCAGCAATTAAGATTGATGAAGATACAAGCTGTCAGGAAACGACATATTTCCTCAGGTTTCCCAAGGCTTGAAATTGCTGTTTCTTAGCTAGGCCTCATAAATAGGCCTCATAGAAATCCTTTGTCCTTCTCTGTCTCATAGACTCATGTCACAAGACTGCCTGTTTTCCAGTATTATCTATCTAGCTAGCTGAGAACCATGTTTTGTCTTCACTGACTGCACATGTGTGTCAACAATCCATTGTTTTGAGAATGTTTCTCTCTGTTACCTGATTGGTTATGAATAATCCACCTGACTGCAAATTCTCCATTTGCAGAGAAGTTAGGGAGTTCGATCTTGGATTTCAATGGCTTAAGACCCTGGCTATTGTATGGGATTATTCTCTCCTTTCAAAATGGTTACCTAATGAACCTGTGGACTGTAACTCTGTTTGCTGGACTGACTTATGCTACTGACTTTTATGCTTTATGAACCTGATCAATATACCTGATCAATAAACCTTCGTTTCTTTGAGCAACATGTCTTCATTGGACTAAAAGGGTAAGAGAAGCATTGCACTCACACACAAAGCCTCTGAACACACTACCTGTTTAAACCTCCTTGTGGATGAGAAGCAGCTAAGGACTATAAACCTGCTTTGCCGGCCAGCCCGCCCTCTGGGGGCTTTGGTATAGGAGGGCCAGAGCAGAGGGGGTCAGCTGGTTTCGTGACACAAGCCACTGCTTAGTTTAAAAACTGGTCGATCATGTCGATCCTAGAGCATTGCTTGGGAAAAGAAATTAACCAAAGCATCTGAAACACACACACACACACTTTGCTTTTTGCCAAGTCCCAATGCTATTCTAATTAAAATTTCTTCATTACAGTCGCTTTACATACAGAATGATTCTCCAATTCGCATGGCAGCAAAAAAACAAAAAACATACCATTCCCTTCGTTTTATGACGGGATCTTCATTTTTCCCATCAGGCCCCTGTATTTCAGTCACAGGATAATGAACCAAGCTCTCTTTGTAGCAGTGAAATAGCTGGATATGCCCCGTTAACTTCAAGAGTTTGCTTAGCACATTACTTCTCACATCAGAAATAAAAGAAAAGATCTTAGGTAACCCATCCTTTTATATTTGATAAACAGTAATGGTGAATTTTAGATTAAAAAGCAGAAGCAACAGAAGTATTAGACAAATCCTCTCAAATACATGTAGCTCCTGAGGTTTTTTTTTAAAAGGTTGAAGCAAAAATTCTACAGTGCTAGACTTTGTTGGAAAGTGTTTTAAAATGGCTTCTCGTTGTTCAGTCACACAGTTGAGTCTGTCATCTACCATCTTCCAAAGTATGCCCAGATCTACACCCACTACATCAACAATGCTGTCTAGCAATCTCATCCTCTGCCGCCCCATTCTTATTTTGCCTTTAATGTTTCCTATCATCAGGGCCTTCTCTAGTGAGTCCTCTCTTCTCATTTAGTGGCCAAAGTACTGGAGCTTTAGCTTCAGTATTTGGAAGGATAGACAGACGTTATCATCTTGGGATCCAAGATCACTGCCCATGGTGACTGCAGCCATGAAGTAAAAAGATACTTATTCCTTGGGAGGCAATATATGGCAAACCTGGGCAGCAGAATAAAAAGTAGAGACATTACCCTGCCAACAGAAGTCCGTATAGTTAAATCAATGGTCCTCCCAGGATAAATTTATGGCTGTCAGAGCTGGACCATAAGTTAGGCTGAGTGCAGAAGAATAGACACTTTCAAACTGTGATGCTGGAAAAGACTTTTGAGATTTCCCTGGACTGCAAGGAGATAAAATCTGTCAATCCTGATTGCTCCTTGGGAGGACAAAATGGCTTCTACTCCTCCCCTAAAGTTTAATAGCAACCTGTAATGGAAACATGTGTCTAAGGCAGTGGTTTCGAATGTGTGGCCCACACTCCACAGGGTGACTTCAATTCCCAGAAGCCTAAGTCAGTACATTGGCTGATCAGTGCTTTGGGAAATTGATTTAGGCTTCTGGGAATTGAAGTCCCAGAACCAAAGGTTGGGAACATACAGATCTAAGGTATAATCTAAAGCAAAATTAAGTTGGACAATTCTCTACTCATGAGAATTATCTGCACAAATTTTGTTCTTAAAAGTGCAGAAAAGTTGCTTCAGCATTATCTACTATCAAAGATCAGAAGTTTCCAAATAATAAATTTTTTATACAACTAAAATGATTTTACACAGTATTGATGGCAAGTGTTCAAAGGGCATAGAGGATCATGCTGACTCTCCTTTGGTGCCTATTATATAGCTGTTTATTAATCAGATTCTGAAAATCATGCCAAAACCCTTTTCTTGTTCACTTGTTGATAACAAAGTATAGAGTAGAGAAAACAGAAATAGCAGTAGATTTTGAGAAATACATATCAGTATATGGAATGAGGGACTGGAAGTTTAGCCTTCCACGAAAAAGTATTTTTCCTTGCCACATTAATGATGTGAACATCAGGTTTTTCCTTGCCACATTAATGATGTGAACATCAGAAAGAAGGGAACCAATCCCAGCTTGGTTTCCATTTTAGATTGAGCAGGGGGGCATGGAGAAGTGGTTTAAATACCAGTCCTTGTAGCCAGAAGAAGGAAGTCGGTTGTGGACAATAACAAAAAATTCTAACATCAACTCTTCAAGGGCAACAGTCTGATTTATTGCTTCTTGAAGTCTACCCAGTCCCATATATGGAAATCTAGCAAACTATTTTACCCGACAAGTATTACAATAATAATAGCACCCTCACACCTCAAGAATTAGGTTGCTATATGTGTTATTTTGGAGGATTGCAATTTTTATTGTCATTTTTGAATAGTGTATTCTCATTTAAATAAACTATAAATTTTTAAAAATATATGTAATGTTTCACAAACAATAAAGTTAAGTTGTGCTTAACAGTAATAACTTTCGTTCTTCGAGTATGTAGTCTGTGAATTCACACTTTTGGGTTCTGCGCCTGCACAGAGCCATGACCGGACTTTCAATCTGATTGGATAAAGTTTGAATGTTAGGGCCACCCACCATACCGCCCACCCTTAGGCGCCATTTCATGCTCTTTCCTCAGTTAATACTTAAGCTGTACACAGGATAAAATAAACTATCTCATCCGTGCAGCTCAAGTGGGGAGGAAGGGTGGTAAAGTGTGAATTCACAGACTATATACTCAAAGAAGGAAAGTTATTACTGGTAAGTACAACTTAACTTTCTCCTTCGTATAGTCTGTGAATCCCCACTTTTGGGAGATTAGCAAACTCACACTTATTTGGTAGGCAGGCAGCTGGATGAGATGAATCCACACGTCGGGTAGGTAGGATGAACCCTCACGGACGTGGAGCCTGGAGCCCTCTGGTAAGGATGATTCGACCAAGTCTGGCATCCGCAGTGGCTCTGGTGTCCACCTAGTAATGCTTGACAAATGTAGAAGGTCTGGACCATGTGGCAGCTTTACATATGTCTTCAATTGATGTGCCTTCCAAAAAGGCAGTGGATTGGCAACAGGCCTCGTAGAATGTGCCCTGATGTGAAGTGGAGGAGGCAGAGATGCAGCCTCATAGGCAAGGTAGATGACGGAGGAGACCTACTTGGAGAACCTCTGTGATGTGATGGGCTCACCTTTGGACTTTCCTCCATAAGCCACGAAGAGGTGTTGTGTTTTTCTGAACTCTCTTGTTCTGCTGATGTAAAACAATAAAGTCTGTTTCACATCCAGCATGTACCATGGTCTTTCTTGATCAGAGGTTGGATTGGGAAAGAAAGTTGGCAATGATATCGATTGTCCCAGATGAAATGGAGAGACAACTTTAGGGAGAAAGGTGATGTCTGGGTGAAAAAACACCAGATCATTGAAGAACTTAGTGAAAGGCGCATCTGCCCGAAGTGCTGTGAGTTTGCTGGTCCTTCTGGCAGACGTGATAGCCATGAGAAAAGCCACTTTCCACGTCAGGAGGTGAACGTCTGCAGTGGCTAGCAGTTCAAACGGAGCCTTAGTGAGCGCAGTCAGAACAATGGATAAGGACCGATGTACAGCTGGAGGCTTTACCAAAGTAAAAGCATTGTGAAGGCCTTTCAAAAACCATTTCACGGTTTAGTCTTTGAACGTTGTGGAGGCAATGGAGCCTGTCAAAGAATGCACCACAATAGCCGCCAAATGGACCCGTATGGACGCAAGTCCTAAGCCAGTCTCTGCCAATGGAGTAGGTACTCCATAATGTCCTGGATGCTGTTGTGGTTCAGGCTCAGATGCTTGGAGACAAGAAAGGAGTGGAACAGTTTGTATTTTGAGGCATAGGATTTCCTAGTGGAAGATCTTCTGCTCATTCTGAGTATTCTTCCCAGTCTGGGGTTATCCTCCACACCGTGAGATACAGACTGGGCAGATCGGAGTGGAGAATCCGGCCGTCCTCTATCTGGAGTAGCGACGGAGAATCCGGCAGCATAAGCGATTGTGAGGACAGCTGTAGTAGAAGAGGGTACCATGGTTACTTCAGCCATGTTGGAGCGATTAGGATCGCTCGAGCTTGTTGATGGAACATCTGGATCAAAACCTTCTGGATGAGCATAAACAGGGGGGAACGCATAAAGATAGTCCAAGTCACACCATTTCATGAAGGCATCGCCTTTGGAAGCTAGACCGATTCCCGCCCTGGAGCAGTACGTCAAGCACTTGTGGTTGGTCTCTGAGACAAAGAGATCAAGCTCTGGAGTCTCCCATTGCCGGCAAATGGAGTGGAACACTTTATTGTCCAGTTCCCACTCGTGAGTCGTGGAGCTCAGACGGCTGAGATCGTTGGCTAATACATTCAGTTTGCCCTGAATGTGGACCCCAATGGGAAATAAGAGTCTCTCCAGGCACCATTCCCACAGTTGTACGGCAAGGTAAAGAAGCGTAGTTGATTTCATGCCTCCTTGCTTGTTCAGATAGGCTATTTATTGCAGTGGTATTGTCTGATGCTATCTGAACCGCCTTGCCGAACACTACCATTCTGAAGGACCTCAGAGTTGATGTGAGCAACTGCCTCCGTTGGAGTCCACAGGTTGTTTACCATAAGAGACCCAAAAGCAGCTCCCCGTCCGAGATTGCTTGCATCGGTCAAGATCTGCAAAGTGGGTTGAGGGGAGTAGAAGTGTTTCCTGGTTGCCACATTCGGAGTTAGAGTCCACCAGGTCAACGGGTCCACCAGTTCTCAAGTGGGAGACAGGCGCTTGGATTAGCTCTCCACCATCGGGTTGAACTCATGAAGAAACCAAGACTGCAGTGAACCCATTTTTAGTTTGGCATGAGGAACCACTGCCGTGGTTGACGTCATCAGCCCAAGCAGTCACTGAGCCGTCTTGGCTCTCACATGAGTCTTGCGCTGAAAAGCCGCAATTACCTTGGAAATGACATCGAGGTGCTTCGGGGGGCGTAAGCCCTGAGAGTTAGGGAGTCGAGTATCGCTCCAATGTACTCAACGTGCTGAAACGGAGTCAGCTTCGATTTGGTGAAGTTGATCAGTAGACCGAGACTCTCCATCAGCCTGACCTGATGGCCCTCGATTTCATGGAAGAGAATATCAACCAGTCGTTGCTATATTTATTTATTTATTTATTCACGTTTGCTATCCCGCCCCAATCGGGTAAACCCGACTCTGGGCGGCTTACAGCATAGCTAAAAACACAGATTGAATCTAATAAAAATAGTAATATTTAAAACCTTTAGGAATTCATAGGAAAGAATTCATAAGAAAAGATTAAAAACAGCGTAACAGATAGAACCCGGGGCAGGAGGGGTGGGTGTCCCTCAAATCAACCAGCCTGTATGGGATCCCGTGTTACTGGGTCCCCACACATGCTCCGCCAGCCAGGTCTTTAAGCCTCTTCGAAAAGGCAAGAGCTCCGCCTGTAGGCGCAGTTCAGTTGGCAGGAGGTTCCAGAGGGCCGGGGCGAACACAGAGAAGGCCCTCTTTCTAGTACTAGTGAGGCGAGCCTCCCTAGCCGATGGAATAACAAGAGAGCCCCTCCGGTCCGCCCTGGTGGGACGGACATTCTTAGGGTGACGCGGTCTCTTAGGTATCCTGGCCCACCGCCATATAGGGCTTTAAAGGTAATAACCAGCACCTTGAATTGCACCCGGAGACATACTGGCAACCAGTGCAGCTCCCGGAGCAGTGGTGCGACATGAGCATATCGCCCGCGCCCCATCACTACCCGGGCCGCCGCATTTTGGACCAGCTGTAGTCTCCAAATGGTCATCAGGGGCAGCCCCATGTAGGGCGCATTGCAGTAGTCAAGTCTGGAGGTGACCAGAGCATGTGTAACCATGAGCAAGGCATCCCGGTCTAGGAGTGGGTGTAACTGGCGTATTACACGAAGATGTGCAAAAGCCCTCCTGGCCACGACTGCCACCTGCTCTTCGAACAGTAGTCGTGAGTCCAGGAAGACCTCCAGGTTACGCACCGGGTCTGTTTGGGGCAGAACTGCCCCATCCAGAACCAAAGCTGGTAGCTCCTGTGATAACACGGGGCCCCTTACCCATAGCCACTCAGTCTTGCCGGGATTCAGTTGTAGCCCGTTTTCCCCCATCCAGACCTTAACAGCCTCCAGACACCTGGAAAGGACTTCCACTGCACCGCTTGGGTCCCCACGGGCCGAGATGTACAACTGGGTATCATCTGCATATTGATGATACCTCACCCCGTGGGAACGGATGATCTCCCCCAGTGGCTTCATGTAGATGTTAAACAGGAGAGGAGAAAGTACCGAGCCCTGAGGCATCCCATATTGCAGGGGCCTAGGGTTGGACTTCTCCTTCTCCAACCACACCGACTGGGTTCTGCCCCTCAGGAATGAGGAGAACCAGGACAACACAGTGCCCTGGATCCCCAACCCTTGGAGCCTCCCCAGAAGGATACCATGATCGACGGTATCGAAGGCCGCTGAGAGATCGAGAAGAGCGAGGACAGACGGGTGACCTCCATCCCGCTCTCTCCAGAGATCATCCACCAATGCGATTAGTGCAGTTTCTGTCTGTAGCTGCTGCGCCACTGCCTTTTCCAACACCTTACCCAAAAAGGGTAGGTTGGACACTGGCCGGTAATTGGTAAGCACCATAGGGTCGAGGGATGGTTTTTTCAGAAGGGGGCGCACCAAAGCATGTTTAAAAGGTGTTGGAAAAGACCCCTCCTTCAGAGATGAATTTATGATCGCCTTGACCCAGCCACCTGCCACCGCCTTAGATGCCTTAACCAGCCAGGCGGGGCATGGGTCCAGTGCGCAGGCTGTGGCGCGAACAGATCCAAGAAGCCTGTCCACTTCCTCAGGGCCAACTGGATCGAACCGATCCCAGATAACATGGCCAGACTGTGCTCCGGTCAACCCCAGCTCCATACATTCCACGCCAGGATTCAACTTTGAGCGGATCTGAGCGACTTTCCCCACCAGATAATCAGCAAAAGCCTCAGCCGATCCCTGCCAACCAGGGCCAGACCCCCTCTTCCAAGTAGGGACCTGGTCACCTGGAACAAGGCCACTGGGCGATTATCTGCGGAGGCAATAAGAGCGGTGAAATATTGTCGTTTCACCGCCCTTATCACCACTAGGTAGTCTTTAATAGCCGCTCTAACCCTTGTTCGATCACTCATTCCGAGTCTTCACCCAGCGGCGCTCTCTGCGTCTCTTTGCCCGTTTGAGCTCCCTTAGTTCTTCTGTAAACCAAGGGGCAGATCGATCCCTACAAGCGCGGAGAGGCCGTAGTGGAGCGATTGCGTCCAAGGCTGCCGTCGCTCTCCTGTTCCAAGAGTTGACGAGAGCCTCCGACGAACCGCATTGCAAGTCAAGAGGACAACACCCCAGTTCCCTCTGGAATCCATCTGGATCCATTAGTCGCCGGGGGCGGGCCCATTTAACCGGCCCTGCCTCCCTATGGTGGAGTCTCGCCCCCAGGAAGTCTAGAGTCACCAGATAGTGATCTGACCATGGCACAGGAGTGATGTCTAATTCCTGTAATTTCAGATCACTCTGCCACAGCTCCAATAAGATTACGTCCGGGGTGTAACCACTGCTCCTGGTAGGACCCTGAATTACCTGATTCAGGCCTATGGCTGCCATGGAAGCCATGAACTCCCAAACCACCACTGAGTCAGTTCCCAACGATGGCAGGTTGAAGTCCCCCAGGATCATCAGCCTGGGGGTCTCCAACGCCAGCATCGAGACCGCCTCAAGGAGCTCAGGCAGGGAATCTGCTACCCTGCAGGGAGACAGGTACATGAGCAGGATTCCCAGCTGACCCTTAGGACCCACACGCAGGAACAGGGCCTCACAGCCCGGAATTTGTGGAGCCGTGGCCCTGGCGACTCCCAGCGACTCCCTGGCTACTACGGCAACTCCACCGCCCCTTCCCCTCTCCCTAGGCTGGTGCCAAATATCGAACCCGGCTGGGCGTAGTTCAGACAGAGGAACCCCATCCTCAGGCACCAGCCAGGTCTCGGTGATGCATGCCAGATCAGCCTACTCCCCTGCGATGGTATCTGCAAGCAAAGGGGCCTTATTGCAGACTGATCTGGCATTCACCAGCAGCAGCCTAAGGGGGGGGGGGTCACTCTTGATCGGCTGCTCAGGACCTAGAGGTGTAGCCGAGGGACTGAAGATACCGGTATTGGTAGACTTGGCTTCCTATCTGGAAATAGAGGAATTTCCTGTGATCCTCGCAGATGTTGACATGAAAGTAGGCATCTTTCAGGTCTATCACCATGAACCAGTTCCCTCTGTTGAGGAGGAGAAGAACGGTGTAGAGTGATACCATCTGGAATTTTCTTGTGTGGATGTGCTTGTTCAGAGGTTGCAAGACAAGGATGGGACGAAGACCTCCATCCTTCTTCTGTACTACGAAGTACCTCAAGTAAAAGCCCTCGCTCCATTTCGAAGGGGGCACAGTCTCTATGGCCCCTTTGGAAAGCAGAGTGGATACTTTCTCCTGTAGGTGGGATGAGGGAGGAGTGCGACGTAGCTTGCCTACCAGAGGGACCCGCTTGAACTCGGTGGTGTAACCAGCGGATAAGATTTTCAAGACCCACTGGTCATTTGTGATATCCGTCCATGCATTGAGAAAATTCCGGAGGTGAACATATGGGAGCAAGGGAGAAAGAGTCTCGGTCGAGGGGAAGTCAAACTTGCTGCTTAGACTTCCTCTCCAAACGCTTGCCCTGTTGTTGGTAGGGCTGGTAGCATTGCCGACTCTGTTGTTGGTGAGGATGCCGCTTTGGCGGTGGCTGGTAGGAAGTGTCCTGGTACCACGTGGAGAAAGGCTGGAACCTCGGCTTAGAGGTGGAAGGGCCGGAGGACACCAAGCTGAAGAACTTTGCTGTGGTCTTTGTTTGCCTTAGTTCATTCAATACTTTGTCCGTGTCCTGGGCAAACAGACTATCGCCATCAAAAGGCAAGTCCTCAATAAGCTTTTTGGTTGGCTCTTCCAGCTCGGTCGAGGAAAGCCAGGCATGTCTACGGAGCAGGATGGATGTAGACATGTCCTTTGCTGCAGAGTCATTAATGTGGCGTGCTGTTCTCATCTGTTGCTCAGCCACATAGTCACCCTCCTCGCAGAGGGAGTTGAACTATGCGTGGAAGTCAATGGGCAACTTCACGGTGAAAGCCTTTCCCCGTTCCCACAGGTGGGAGTTGTACAGTCCCATCGCGGTTGAATAGTTGACGGCCCGAAAGGGACAGCGAAAAGGTGATGTACAATTTCCTCCCAAGCACGTCCAGCTTCTCACCCTCTTGAGAAGATGGAAGAGGGAAACCGCTGACAGCTGTCTTGCTCTGGGAAACACGGACGGCCAAGGTAGAAGCTGTCGACCTTTGTTGAAATCGTGTTGGACGAAACAGGCTTCTTCCAAACCACTTTTGCAGAGCTGAGCAGCAAAGGCAGCATGGCGATATGGACAGGTCGGATGGCTTTCCTGTCCAATTTCGCGGTGACCTGATCCTCCACAGGCAATGTAGGATGGTCAGCCTGGAGACTCAACGCCATGCCAAGGTGGGTCAGCATGGCCGTGAACGGCTTCTGGTCATCTCCACAAGGTGGATCACCAGCTCCAATATAAGTATTAGGTGTTATGTCCGCCTCGACCTCCACATCCTCCTCCTCCAAAGAGCACTCGGACTCATCCGAAGACGGTGGAGGGATCCTCGCCTCAATGTCAGATCTGCGCCAGTCTGGCCTGGGCTAATCGATGGAGTGAACGCTCGATGCCCTGGAAGGTGGTGGAGCAATGACCAGGTCTTGACCGGGGGCACCATGTCGTCCAACTCTTGCGAGCGTTGGAAAGAGACGGAAGTGGAAGCTCCAGACAGTCATGCAGCGGCAGCTGCCAGTTGGTCTCCAAGAGACCGCACCACAGTCTCTAACAGTGGCTTGAGAAAGTCTAGTTGGAGAGGCTGTGGAGGAAATGGCGCAGTCAAGGCACTTGCGAGCGGCGGCAAACTGGACCGTGAAACAGTGGCCCGAGCCCATTGAGGTGGTGGAGACGGAGGCTTGGCAAATCAGAGAAAGTCCACAAGGTATAGGCGGTGGACGCGGTGGCAGAGGAGGAGGAGAAGAGCTGGTGGTACGGACCGTCTTAGTCGGAGATCCCGAAGAAGAAAAACCTTCGGCCATAGACGACTCCATGGACAGCCAGCAAAGAATTTGCAGATGCAAGGGAGAATGATGACAAAGGACGCGGAGAGCGCCAAGGTCAAGGAGTAGCAGGCAAGGAGTGGTGCCCAGTCTTCTTGGACCTTTCCTTCTTCTCCCCCTTGTCCTTCACCTCCCTTGTCGCCAGACGCCATCTTGGCCACAGCAGTTTCGGCAGGAAACTGAGGAGCTTGGTGAACTGAAGAAAGAGCAAATGCCATTTCCATGAGATGTGCCTTCAGACGGTTACTCCTGTTTTGCACTGCCAGATGGGTGAATTTCTCACAGGGCACACAGGTGTGAGTCTGGTGAGCTTCACCAAAGCACAGCAGACACTTGTTGTGACTGTTGGAAGATGGAGCCTTCTTGTTGCAGTCGATGCAAAACTTGAAGGCTGAGGCCATCAAAAGGAGCACCAAGTGAAAAATTGGGACCAAATGCCCGTGGACGAACAATTGGCTGTGGCGTTGGCCCCTTCGCGAAAAGAGGGTGACAGAGAGAAAAACTGACGAGAATTGGCGTCTGACCTGCGAAGGACAAGTGCCCGAAAAAATTGAGATCATCAGGAAAAATTCTTTTGAAGAAGGTTGTTTTCCGAAGAAAATACCACAAAAACTAACAAAGAGCTCTCAACGTCTCCTGCTGCTATGGCAGAAAGAAGAGAACTGAGGAAAGAGCGTGAAATGGCGCCTAAGGGTGGGTGGTACCATGGGCAGCCCTAACATTCAAACTTTATCCAATCAGCTTGAAAGCTCCGGTCACAGCTCCGTGCAGGCGCAGCACCCAAAAGTGGGGATTCACAGACTCAATGAAGGAGAACCTGGAAAACCAAATGGCAGTTTTATAAATAATAATATGCAAATTTCTCAGCACCATTAAGGCCAGGTTTGTTTAGATGGAGAAGAGTCATACTGGGAAAAGTTAATGTAGATTTACTACGTTATAGAATACAGCTGTATTACAGCACTGATAACTGAGATGCCCTAAGATGCTTTGTTATTTGATACAAAGAAGCTGAGGTTGTTGCCTGCTACCCATGTCAACGACCATAACACCCACAGTTAGACAAATTATGTTGGATAAAGAAGCAGAAAATTCCACAAGCAACTTTCCCTATCCCTGGGATCAGAGATATGATAATTTATCAACAGATTGCTGCCATTTCATAATATGTAAAGTCTGCTACTTTAAGTAGTTACTTGATCCTATTAAATGGTAGGGTTGGAACTAACTAACCCCTCAAAAACTTTACTTCAATGGTGGGTGTCTACAAAACTGAATTTAGAAAGGCTTTATTTGATCCATAAAGATGTACACCTTACACAGATCTAAGTAACGAATTGTACATTTGGGAATGTCCCTTTTAAGAAAGTAACAAATACTTGCAAATGTTCTTATCCTCAACAACAAAAAGTGTGTCAAAACAATGAGACATCCTGTCTCAACCCACCCAAACACTGTCAACTATTGGGGGATTTTTCCAGTGATGGGCAGCAACAGGTTCACACACCCCTGGGAGGGGTGTTGGCAAAATTGGGTGGCCTCTGGGCAGGGGGATGGTGAAAATAGGTGGCCTTCAGGCAGGGGGGTAGCAAAATTGGGTGCCCACGCCCATCTTCCTGCCCTGCCCCATCAGGTTTTGTCCCTGCAAGTGGTTCAAGGTCTCCCTTGCTCAAAAGCCAGTCATATCCATCACTAGGGTGCAGTGCTCATCTCCATTTACAGACAAAAAGCCAGTGCTGCCTGTGTTTGCAGATGTATACATGGCCATATGGCAGGCATGACTAGATCATCCGCAATGTAGGCTCCGCCCATGATGTAGGCTCCACCCATGATGTAGGCTCCGCCCACGGTGTGTTAGCAAAAAAAAAAAATGCTGCCCACCACTGGATTTTTCTCTCCTGCATGACAATGGAAAGACCAGTGCTTCTTTCAGCAGCAGCAACATTGATAAACAAACAAGCAAGCAAATTCCTTGAATTCTGTGGAGAAAGACTGGGAAAAACTTTGGCTGCGGTACAGTTTAATGACTACAGCACCAAAAGACTACGGCAGTAGCAGCGGATGCTGAACACAAGGGGGTAGCTGAGACATTTTTTGACTGCAGAAGGCATGGCCAGCATGTCCCAGGCTGTGCCATGCCTTCCAGGTTCCAAACGTCACCAGGGGTCGGTGGGATTTTTGGCTTGCCCACAAGGGTGCAAGAAACAGGGGGCTATGTTGACATCACTTGTGTGTGTGTGCACTAGGGTGACCACAGTGATAATGGGAGAAAATTGTTTCCCGAATTTTGTCAACAGGAACTCCACAAATGATCAGACTTTGCAGATTTTACGATAGCCAAAGTTTGAGCATGATTGGAGCATGTTAAACCATGCCGCTGGATGCTCAAAGTTTCAAAAAACTCAATTTTTTTGGCTGGCTAGCGACGTCTTTGTTCCGTATCTCTTAAACTTCTCATTATTTTCTCATGATTTATGTCTCAAATCATAGGCAATATTCTAAGTAATTTCTATTCTATACATATTTGTTGCTACTTTTAGTCGAATCGAGCTATAATAGCCTTTGTCATCAAAAACGTGACTAGGAACCTCTATTAACAAACTTATGATATGAGAATTATTTTATATTTCTCAAAGTATGAAATTAATTATGATGGAATAAAATGACAGAATGTTTTGTTTTTTACATATTTCAATGTATCTAAATAAAAAAAGAGAGTGACATTACATTGTTTACCATCTTTAAGAAGGATACAATAATGAATAATCTATTCTAAAGGTTTGCTCAAAGTGTTTTTTGAAACATCAGGATACAGCTTTCGGCATTTGTGTACTACTGTACTTGCAAACCATATTGTTTCTGCTTCTCATCTTTGGTGAGAAGGTTATTAAAGTCTGTAATTAATTTCACTCCTCATTCTGCCACATCATTAACGACATTTAGTGACTTCACAATCCCCAATCCTTCCTTAAAATGTATATTTTCAGGCCAGCTACTGGGGGGTTCTCTGAGAAAATCTGTGTTAATCTGGAAACGCTCAAAGAAATTCATGGTACCCTTGGTAATTAAACCAGATAACCCTGCATTAACCAGTTCTTCCAACTGGTGTCTTCGAAATTTGGGGTTTACAATTCTTGAATTTTCTGTCTCGGTCTCGGTCTGAGTTAGGAGGACTTTGTTCGCCATTTCCAATTTTTCTTCGTCTGAGAATGAAGGACCAAAGAACACAAGGGCTACCAATTCTGCATTGAAATACCACAAATGGTTTGAGAATTTCACCAGAACTCTCTCAGAGATATCCTTGTCAATCTCCTGATAGTCCAACAAACATCGCAAGAGATCAAAGTCTTGCTTGGGAGCAGAGTGTGCTTTGTGGGCATTCAACCAAGCTTTGCAATACAGTTTAACGAGAAAAATACGGACAGCTTCTAAGGCACTGTGTTCTTTATCACTCAGTTTGAATTGTCTGCGGAATAGGAATATCTTCAGACAATAGATGGCCTTGGCCATCCACCTGGCATGACTGATGGCACCTGGAGATTTAAATCCCACTTCTGTTCCATTCAGTGCTCCTACAAACACCAATACCAATTGCAGGAGCTCCCTGTAATCGTCTCTGGGTTGTGATTCTGTGAGTTTAGTGTTGAAATCCGCAGTTATGTTGCCAATTGCTTCAGAAGGTAGATGTTTTTTCACAATTTCATTGCTGATACCCGTGTCATATTGTTTCTTGTTGAGCTTCGCCCATGCATTTTGGAATCTCTTGAATATATCGGGTTGAGGCCCAGTTGTTGATCCAAACTTACATTCGGAAACACCTCTCAACATGACTTCAAGAATATGGTGGCGGCAAGCTAGGTAAAGCAGCTCTCTACCCAACAAGTGTTCCAAAATTGTACAGGCCCCTTTGAACCTTCCTGTGTTTGATGCAGTGGTGTCGAAACACATTGCCTTGATAGTATGGGAGACACCCCATTCCTCGAGACACTCATGAACAGCCAGAGCTTGTTCTTCACCAGTTCTGCTGTCTGCTACAGGAACTCGTAGCAGTTGTTCATTTTCACCATAAGAAATTAAAACAGCAATTCGTTCTTTCTGCTCTGTCTTTAGAACGTCTGGTAACATTTTTCCGTCCCAATGAACTACAACAGCTTCCTTCTCTGGGATATCAATTCGTTCCAAGATCTTCTCAGTGTATTTTTCTCTGAATACTTTTCGCTGTTCATGGATGGAGGTTTTTGACACTTTGAACTCGTCAGGATTTTCCCCAAGTGCTTCTATGGTAGCTATGAGTATTCGTGTGGCATTTCTGTCAGATACCTTACACCGATCCAACAACAGAGATAGTTTCATGGTTAAAATTTCCCTAACCCCACGCTTCACCCTTTTGCTATGAGATGGTCCAGGAAGTTCCTCAGTTTCTTGAGAAGTACAAACATCCATTTGCAGCACATCCTCAATATATTCATCGCATGTGTTTTCCTCTTCATCACTGTCCTCATCTTCTTCACCATCAGTTTCTATGAACAAAAGAACAGAAAGAAAAGGACCAAATTAATTATGAAAATAGTTAGGTTGGTTATCTTGTTTTGTTGGTCCTTGGGTAAAAACTAAACAATAAAAACCAGGGGACATAAACGTACCTAGCAAAAGATCAATATTCAAGCATAAATAAAAGAATCTTACCTATGTCGAATAAACATTCCGCTTGAATTTGCTCGTTCATTTTCGCAAGTTCCTTTTGTAGCTTTCTTTCTTCACCTCGAGCTAACTTCAGATCAACTCCAAGCATAGAGCCTGGCCAACCTTTATCCCTTTGTTTCAAAAGAAACTTCTTATCTTCTTCTGATTTCATCATGGCCAAGGCATCCTGATGGGCGATATCAAAGATATCATCTACCTTTGAGGCGAATTCTTTGATTTTGTTCTTTGCAGCTTCTGATTTTGTACATTTCTCCACTCTGCGTGAAGTTTCTCTAATTTACTAATAGCATCTTTCACATGTTTTGTAGGAATCCGAGCTTCTCCCCAAAAAACAAGTACTTCTTGTATGGTAATTCTTGCTGAATCTCTTAGATTCAATTTCACAGTATGCAAATTGTAGAACAAAGTGGCCAAAACTTGACAATTAGAGGGCAATTTACAACTGGTTATCTGGTGAGCCGGATAGCCTACAATGAAAATTTTATCTTTGGTTCTGCTTCTTATGGCGGAGGTGGAAGCCATTGTTTTACTCTTTTATTTTAATCTGAAAAAATTAATAATATACATTACAACGAATATTGGTTTCGGAAATTAGATGTAAAAATAACAAATAAATAAATAAATAAATAAATAAATAAATGTCTCCTTACATCTAAATTTACATGAAAATCATGATATAATGATGAAGAAGCTGTTATAGCTCGGTTCAACTAGAAGTAGCAATAAATATACTGTATATAGAATATAAATTAGTTACAATAATATTGCCTTTAATTTGAGACATAAATCATGAGAAAATAATGAGTAGTTCCGGAGATACAGCCGCAAAATGTCACTAGTCAGCCCAAAAAATGCATTTTTTGTAACTTTAGAAGTGCCCAGCGGCACGGGTTAACATGCTCCAATTGTGCTCAAAGTTTAACTACCTTAACATCTGGAAAAGCTGATCACTTTGTGGGGTTCCCGTTGAAAATATTCCAACATTGATTTTTTATGGTCACCCTAATACGCACCCACGTGGTATCACCGACACACATTATGCCTGCTGCCCATCTTCCCACCTCCTTAGGCACTCAGCCTCTAAAAGGTTCCCCATCACTGGTCTAAACACACAACTAAACATAGAACTGCAGAAACAGAGTACAAAGAATACACTTCTAAAATAATGTAAATATTTTTAAAAATATGTTATGTGCCTTTCAAGGTTAAGAGTACTTTCTATGCAATTCTAAGTAACTGCACATATTTCCATTGCTAGCACCCCAGTCCACCCCACCAATCTGCCTGAAAAACAGGATTAACATTTACTGTGACGCCTGCATTCCATAAACTTGGCTGAATTTGAAAGGAAGAGAGAAGTCCTAAAATCCCTTGTTCTATACGAAAGATAACTTATGTTTACAAAAGAGCAGAAAACAGGATTAGAACCTCTTTTGGCCTATTGCATTTCTATAGCACTAGTTGTGGATGTATGAGTGCTCCATGCCACTGAAGGCCAGGAAACAGAAACTTATCCCAGACCTCTTATACTGACCATAGCTTTAGACTGCAGGAAAGACTGGAACTGGGATAGACTGGAATTAATCCAGAATAAATTCCTGACACTGGTACTGGCACTTCCTTCTCCAACATGCCAGCTTGTTTCAAACTAGCTGAACTAGCATTTTTGGAAGGATCCTGTTCTATTATATTAGACATTTTTACGTGACCACAAACATTACTACTTTTTAACTAAAAAAGATCAAGAGAACAAATCATACTGTCATGAGCAGGCTATTAACCTACTTTATTCACAGTTATTTCATAAGAGAAGGAAAACCTGCATCATACATTACAGCTGAAGTAAACTTTTGTATCACTTAAATCAACAGCAGGAAAGTTTCTAAGAAAAGAGCTATTCAGCAAATGCCCAGTATTTTTGCATAACCTCTTAGGTATATGTTTGCAAAAAGTTAGCTGTGCTGATTCCGAGAAATGGCAAGTTTTTGCAAACCACATTCTGGGGTTTCAGACTTCTTTGGATGTGATGGCATAATTCTAACAGTGCTAATATGGAACTTCACTGTTTGTAAAAGTTTCCATTTCAACATTTCAACTTAAACAGAATATTTGTTCTCTACAACTTATCAGCAGAGAAAAGCATATGCAGTACCTACAAAGCTACTAATAGTCCATTAAAAACACTACTGCAAAAACCACAGTAGAATTTTGTCAAGTAGTTACGTGGAGAAGAACTTATTCAGATTACATCAGGGTCGTAACCTTATTAAAAGCTACTTTTCATCTGCCAATATAACCACTAGTGACTCAAGATAAAGCAGGGATTAGAAGAGAAATTCTGCAAAGACAGTAGCCTTCAGAAAAAAGCACTTCTCCCACACACAAAATCAACATCATTTTAATTACAAATTGAATTATAATTCAATCATAGAATATCTGAGTTGGAAGGGGCCTATGAGACCTCTGCTCAAAGTCCAACCTCTGCTCAATGCAAAAAGGAGAAACTTAAAACCTAAAGCACATTTAGATAAAACAGTACTACCGTAGTTCAATGTCTTTTAAAATCTAACAGAAAACATTTTAAACTTTCCAGTTATATTGTGTTCATTTGAATAAGCAATCAAAAGGCGAAATTGTCTTGTCGTAACTTAAAACAGTGAAGGATGATGTCATCAGCCCTTGACAGACATTCTTCTTCTTCTTGTGCCATATCTGATTCTGAATATTGGTGATCATGAGAATTGTCCTGAGAATATAATGCAGTGGCCTTCCATTTGACTTCCGCATCGCAACATGACACCCATAGTACCACTGATCCAATTCCATGAGTCACTTTCTGCTCTTGAGCCCTTTTGGCACACAAAGTCATCCTCAGCCTCAGGCTGAGAAGCTGCTGCCCTCCATCAAGATGGATTCAACTGGGATTTACTCCACTTGGGGACCCTCACCCTTCCCCGTGGACTTTGCCATGCAAGGCCATTAGCCCTCAGGGTTGTCAGGGTTGTTAATCGCTGCCTGATCGGCTTTGAGTCACATATTTAATTGAAACTAAAAGCTTCCTATTTGCCAGCACCTCAGGGGTAGCCATTAGTAGCATCAGAACAGAGGAGGAAACCTATAATATCAAAAAATCACCACCAGATTGCCCTTGGCAGGATCAGGGCAACTGGCTGTGATCTGGTGACTATTTTTGGCTATTAAAGACTTTCTTCCCTGTCTTTAGGCTCCCAAAGGCTTCCCCAAGTAGAAAGGGAGGCCTAAGAAGTCTCAGAACCTGGGGGGAAGGGGGGGGATAGAAAGCTTTCTATTCATTTCATGTAATATTACTATTGCAGAATGGTGACACCATTATAAAGCTCAGTATAAAGTTGGACAAGAAGTGTTCAGACAAACAGAGGGTGATTAAAATGATTTAATGTGAATATTTTAAATCCACAATTTTCTCAATCTACACTCAAATACTATCTACACAATTACAGTTTACGTGTGAAAATTCACCTTTTGTAAGAAGTTATTACAGACTTTTTAACATAAACTCTTATGTGCATATAATGAAGGGATGAGGGGACAAGGTTAAAAAAATCAAAAATCAAATAAACAGGACAAGGAAAATAAAGAAGTAAAAAGAGGCAGTCTTCAACAGTGTCCCTTTCATTGTTGCTCTATGTACAAAACGTTTCATAGTGCGGAAATCCTGATTTTTGTCATAGTCATCATGTTACCCACTGAATCAGTGGAGATTTAGTGGATAAACTCCTTTCAAGGCTTCAAATAGGCCTAATCTAATGCAATTTATTACTCCAAGCAACAGGATTTCAGCCTATATTTCTCTTTCATATCTTGTATTGCCAAGTAATCAGAGAAGGAACAGTAATACTATACTGATATAATTTCATATAACAGTTCTTAAGATGTCTGCCCATTAAGGATTAGTATTACAGTTATAATTCCTTATACCTGCTACTAAACCTAAAACAAAATATTGTTTGCATTCTTCTATGTTCATTTGTAGGTAAAATGTCTCAGTAACAGAGATCTTAATAGGGCTTTGAATTAAGTGGGATATTCCAGGAATAATTTACTTGTGCCACCCAGTGAGTTTTCTCAGCCAAGCAAAAGTTTGAACCCAGGTCTGCTGAGTCCTAGTCTAACATGCTACCCATTATTATTATTATTATTATTATTATTATTATTATTATTATTATTATTATTATTATTATTATTATTATTATTATTATTATTATTATTATTATTATTATTATTATTATTATTAATGGGTAGCATGCTAGACTAATAATAATAATAATAATTTCAACTTTATATTGCCGCCCACTCGCTGTTGCCACTCAGGGCGGCTTACAAACAATACATTACATTACAATACAATATGCTGATGGGGGCTCAGGGGGAGGGGTGGCGAAGTCCTCAACCTGCCCTGGCTTCTTACTACCACATTGTGAGCATGGCTAACTGTGGGTGTGGTCAGGTGACTGGGTGGGCGTGGCCATCCACTTCCTTCTGCTCAGCGCATATGCACTACTTTATAGTTTAGCGCAGGGATCAGCAAACTTGGCTCTCCAGGTGTTCTTGAACTTCAATTCCCAGAAGTCCTGATCAGCAGGCATACTGACTTGGGCTTCTGGTAACTGAAATCCAAGAACACCTGGAGAGCCAAGTTTGCAGATCCCTGGTTTAGCGCATGTGTGCTAAGACAAGGCTATTTTCTGCACCTGGACTGGGAGCAGTGCGGACGGAGAACAGAGGGAGTGGAGGGCAAAGCGATGGTGGAAGAGGTGGTGGCAGTGGAAGAAGCAGCGGCCGCTGGGGGAACAACGACGGCTGGAGTGTTTTACTTCGGCTTCCAGGAGCAACAAGGGCTTCACGGGCTGGATGAATTGGTGCGAGGGGCCAGATCCAGCCCCTGGGCCATAGTGACTGGCTTCCTGAACCATGTGACCGGCCCATAGCCCAAAAAAATTGGGCATCCCTGCTCTATAAGGTCTTAAGAGGCTACAGCATTGAAGTGTAACATGTATGCATTTTTAAAAATATCCACAAGAAGCCAAGTCAAGAACTTGTGAAACAAACAGAGTGTAATGCTAGGGAGGGTGGAAGAGAATTAAGGAAAATACACCAGGAGGAGACGGAAGCAGCTCTCAATATCTTAGAAGGCATTAAGAGATGTGCTGACAAATTCTGTACTTACTAATAAACTTGTTTTGCATAGTTTCTAGCAGAGCTTGATGAGCATCTTCATTTTGCAAAGCACATGAACATTCTCTGGCCAGTAAAGTCCGTACAAGGTGCTCTCCACAACCTATGTACAACAAATCAGGAAGTAGGGTTAACACAAAAGTATACAGTGGAAAATTAATATCTAAGCAGAACATGTGGAAAGGCCTTTTCCTTCCTCTGCAAATTCCAGAAAGGTTTCAGTCAGATAGACATTAAAAACAAGGCATCAGGAGAGAAAAATGATCACTGACAAGAGAAGTATAAATTGTATTCTTTACTACTTAGTCTTACAAAATTACTTTTTATAGTATGGTGAGGGTTGTTAGAGCAAATAAAATCTATTGATCTTGTTTTTTAAAATGTGTTTGTATGTTTAAGATTTTATCCTTTTTCCATTCATACCCATCTGAACTTCAAATTAGGCTGTTAGATTAGGAAATGGGACAAGCTATTTAAACAACTCAAGGGTAAAAATCCAATAGTATCCATTTGTGTGAAACCACTGCAGATTCTCCTCCATCTGCTCCAAGCATTGGGGAACACTGCTCTACAACAGATGTGGGGAATACTAAAGGAAGCAGAAAGAAGCCTTGTTTCATGAATGAAAGACAGTTCGCCCCGAACTTATTTTCTCCCTCCTTATTGGTTCATTATGCTGCAATAACAGCTTAAGAGAACATCAGTTAAACATACACCATCATCATGTATTCTTTTTATTTCTCCATTTTCACAGAGTTGGGTAGATAGATCAGTTCTCACTAGATTCAAGGCCACATTTCTGGTCACTAGGAGCTCACAGCAAAATGGATGACAAACTTGGAAGAACACTGTATTTAATTAAATGGTTCTTGTTATTTTACAAATTCTGCTTTGTCTGAGAGTTTAAAGAATGAATGAGGGTAGGGAGACCAAAAGCTGTACGGGCAAAAGAAAAGGCCAATTGGTCGGATCACTATCTGGTGACTCTGGACTTTCCAGGGGTGGAGATTCACCACAGGGAGGTCGGGCCCATTAGATTGTTCCGCCCCCGGTGACTGATGGATCCGAATGGATTCCAAAGGGAACTGGGGGATGTTCCTCTGGATCAGCGACACGATTCACTTGAGGCGCTTGTCGACCTCTGGAATGGGAGCGCGACGGCGGCCTTGGATGTGATTGCGCCACTACGGCCTCTCCGTACCCATGGTCAACGAGCCTCCCCATGGTTTACGGAATAATAGAGGGAGCTCATACAGGTAAAGAGACGCAGAGAGCGCCACTGGGTGAAGACCCAGAGTGAGTCTGATCGAACACAGGTTAGAGCTGCTATTAAAGCCTACCTTGTGGCGATAGAGGTGGTGAAACCCTTATTACCTCTGCGGATAATCGCCCAGCGACCTTGTTTCAGGTGACCAGATCCCTCCTTGGTAGAGGGGGGTCGGGCCCCAGTTGGCAGGGATCTGCTGAGGTTTTTGCTGATTATCTGACAGAGAAAATCGCTCACATTCGCTCAAAGTTTAATCCTGGCGTGGATAATGTAGAGCTGGGGTTGCCTGGAGTGCAGTCTGGCCAGGTTATCTGGGATCGGTTTGATCCAGTTGTCCCTGAGGAAGTGAACAAGCTCCTTGGATTTGTTCATGCCACTGCCTGTGCATTAGATCCATGCCCTGCCTGGTTGGTTAAAACTTCCAGGGCGGTGACAGGCGGTTGGGGCGAAGCTATTATAAATTCATCATTACGGGAGGGGGTCTTTCCAGCAAATTTAAAACATGCTCTGGTGCGCCCCCTCCTGAAAAAACCATCGCTCGACCCCACAGTGCTTACCAACTACTGGCCTGTGTCCAACCTGCCTTTTTTGGGCAAGGTTTTGGAAAAGGCAGTGGCGTGACAATTACAGGGTGTCCTGGATGAAGTGGATTATCTAGACCAGGGGTGGCCAACTTAATTAGACCCAAGATCTACTGGCAAGGCAAAAGAACAAACTCGCTCCCCCCCGCTCGCCGCTGCCACCTCCTCCCCCCACAGGACCCAGGCAGAAGGCGGCCCTTTTGCTGATGAGCGCCCCGCCCACCCACCCAGCTAGCCGTCAGGGGCTCTCCGCCACCTACCCCTGACGAGTGCCCCGCGTGTGTGCGCGCTGCTCACCTCCTCCCGCCCAACCACCCAGCTAGCCATCAGGGGCTCTCCGCCACCTACCCCTGACGAGCGCCCCGCATGCACGCGCGTGCTGCTCACCTCCGCCCGCCCACCCAGCTAGCTGTCTGACAGCTAGCTGGGTGGGTGGCTGGGTGGGAGGAGGTGAGCAGCGCACGCGCACACGCGGGGCGCTCATATCAGGAGTAGGTGACGGAGAGCCCCTGACGGCTAGCTGGGTGGCTGGGCGGGAGGAGGTGAGCAGCACGTACATGCTGGGCGCTCGTCAGCAAAAGGGCCGCCTTCTGCCTGGGTCCTGTGGGGGGGTGGGGGCGGCAGCGGTGTCAGCGGTGAGCTGGGGGGAGCGAGTTTGTTCTTTTGCCTTGCCACGATCAACTGGACTAATAGTCACGATCGACCGGTCGATCGCAATTGACCGGTTGGCCACCCCTGATCTAGACCCTTTCCAGTCAGGATTCAGGCCCGGATATGGCACTGAAACTGCATTGGTCGTGCTGATGGATGATCTCTGGTAAGAGCGGGATGGAGGTCATCCATCTGTCCTGGCTCTTCTTGACCTCTCAGCGGCATTCGATACCGTCGATCATGGTATCCTTCTGGAAAGGCTCCAAGGAAGCCACTGTGTTGTCCTGGTTTTCCTCATTTCTGAGGGGCCGGACCCAGGTGGTGTGGTTGGAGGGTGAGGTGTCCAGCCCAAGGCCCCTTTGTTATGGGGTGCCTCAGGGCTCGGTACTCTCACCTCTCCTATTTAACATCTACATGAAACCACTGGGTGAGATCATCCAGTCCCATGGAGTGAGGTATCATCGATATGCAGATGATACCCAGTTATATATCTCAGCCCGTGGGGACCCTAGCGATGCAGTGGAAATCCTTTCCCGGTGCCTGGATGCTGTGAGGGTCTGGATGGGAGACAACGGGCTACAGCTGAATCCTGGCAAGACTGAGCGGCTGTGGGTCGGGTGTCCTGCGTTATCTCAGGAGCCACCATCTTTGATCCTGGATGGGGCGGTTTTGTCCCAAACAGACCCGGTACGTAACTTGGGGGTCCTCCTGGACTCACGACTACTGCTCAAAGAGCAGGTGGCAGTCATGGCTAGGAGAGCTTTTCCACAACTTCGTGTGATTCGCCAGTTACGCCCGCTCCTAGATCGGGGCTCCTTGCTCATGATCACACACACTCTGGTCACCTCCAGACTTGATTACTGTAATGCGCTCTACATGGGGCTGCCCTTGACGACCATTCGGAGGCTTCAACTGGTCCAGAATGTGGCTGCCTGGATTGTGATGGGGTGTGGGCGGTATGCACATGCCTCACCACTGCTTCGGGAGTTGCACTGGTTGCCAATATGTCTCCGGGTGCAATTCAAGATGCTGGCTATTACCTTTAAAGACCTACATGGTAGTGGACCAGGAAACTTAAGAGACCGCATCGTCCCAAGGACATCTGTCCGTCCCACCAGAGCAGACCGGAGAGGCTCTCTAATTGTTCCATCTGCCAGAGAGGTATATCTCTCTGGCACCAGAAGGAGGAGGGCCTTCTCTGTGTCTGCTCCGGCCCTATGGAACCTCCTTCCAATGGAGCTACGTCTCCAGACAGAGCCGCTGCCCTATAGGAAGAATCTAAAGACATGGCTGGTGGGACAGATATGGGGTGCAGAAGGTATAATGACCCCAGCACACTGGATGATCTGAGCCCCTCTCTTTTTCTATTTTTTCATTAGTAGTTGTAGCATTTGGTGCGTTTTTAATCTTTTTTAGATTTTAATTTTAAATTTTAACAGTTTTAAGGTTTTTATATGGAAGCTTCCACTTCCTAATTCTGGGCTTTACCTGCCCAGAGAAGGATAAGACTAACATCCTCTGGCCAGAAGGAGGAATGGTCTTCAGCTGTTTGTGCTGTGTTGTTTTTTCTTATTGTAAGCCACCCTGAGTCACCACGGCAATATAAATCTAAATAAATAAATAATAAACACCTACAGTGTTCCTGCTCTTTTAGTAGTAATGGGAAAGTGACAACTTCAGCTTTTTAAAAATACTATAGTAAAGCAGCCATATTAATACAGTCAAACCTCGCATAAAGAGCCCCTCGCTTAGAGACTAACTCGCTTAAAGAGCAGAATTTTCTCTGAATGGTCGCTTTGCTTAACAACTAAAACCAACCAAAAACTCTCTTAACAACTAAATCAGGGTTCACAATTCCCCCACCCAGAAGTCACAACTGGTCACTTACAATGGTGTTTCACTTAAAGAGCAAACTCGCTTAAAGAGCCATCCCATTATGCCCTTTAAATGAGGTACAACTTTATTCCCACTCATACACGTATAGTAAAAAGTTACCAATGACTCCTTAAGCTATGTATCCTGGTTTTGCTATGCTACCATCTGTGTGAAAATAGTATTTCCTTTTCAGTTAGCATATTAACTTTGTATTTGTTAAATCTCTCAGGATTTCCCAAATTTTTCAATAAATTCTGACCAGCCAATATGACTTGTGTTAATAGCTACTTCCGCTACTTGCTTTGAGTCTTCTAGGAGCTAAAGCACCATTGCTATTTATTAGAGACACAGAACAAGGGTGAGGCACTCTAAACATTTAGGAAATGATGCCCTCTTATTTATTAATGCAGGTGGGGGGGGCATATTCACAGGGGATATGTTCCGAAACCTACCATGGATACCTGAAACTGGAAGCTACAGAAATCTATATTGTGGTTTATGTTCTTTTAAATTGTGTGTTTGGGTTCACTTATTCATTCAAGAACAGAAATGAAGTATATATGACAGCTTCTATCCCATGTTGCAAAAAGTGAATATTGTCTGGTTCTCACTGATAGCACTGTGTCAGTGCTGGACCACATAGTTGTATGTGGGGGAAATGGGGAAAAAAATCCCTTCATACACAAATGACTTTTCTGGACTAGATTTCATTGCTATGACCTCCAAATATCATCTGAAATGACTGCAGCATTCAGCACCCTAACTGCAAAACAGTAGTGAAATAGACTTATATCATTCACATAATATGCATTCATTTGGTAAATAAGAAAGCATGTACAGTACTGTACTATATTTCAGTTATTTCTTATCATAGCATATCAAGCTAAAAACATCAGTGTCACTTTATCTCCCAAATTCAACTAAAACTTCATAGTTTTATGGTCATTTAAGTTAGTAAAACCCATTTAAAATAAGAATGTGTTAACCAATCTCAGAATATAGGTACAGTAATACCCCGGATAACGATAGCATCGAATAACGCTAGAATCGGATAACGATTCTTTTAGCGTTGTCCGATGCAACGGTCCACCCCCCACCCGCAGCGGTCTCTGCCACTGCAGTAGGGTTGGGGAAAAGCACCTGCCTTGCCCTGCAGTCGCAAAGCCTCCTTGTCTCTTTCCCTCCCTGTATTTAAACTACATCTCTCTCTTTCCCCCTCCCTGTAGTTTAAATACAGGGAGAGAAAGGGAGGGAGAGAAAGACGGAAGCAGTTCTTTTTTCCTCCCTGTATTTAAACTACAGGAAGAGAGAGGCTTGTGTTTTAAATACAGGGAGGGGAAGAAAAAAACACAAGTCTCTCTCTTCCTGTAGTTTAAATTTAACCGCTGCGGGTGGGGGTGACTTTAAAGGCAGGGAGGAAAAGTTCTTTCCCTGCCTGCCTTTAAAGTGGTTTGTCCCTGAAGTCAGGGCTTTTTTTTTTTAGCGTTGTTCGATGCATGCATCGGACAACGCTAAAAATCAGATAACGTCATGACTTGTGGAACCAAGTCATAACATTATCCGGGGTATTACTGTACATGAATAGGTACATACATCTTCAAAGGATGACTATAATATCTCCATACAAGCCAGGATATCACTGCAGGTCACTCAGAAAGTTTTGAAAATAAGCAAATGCTTTTGGAACGATAGCAGAGTGTGGCTTATTCCAAAAGCTATTTTTTTCCTCTAGTTTGTTTCCACTATGGCCCACATCTGCAAGGGATTTTGTTACTAAATGCCGTCCCCAATTGTCAGGCTCTTTTCTGTTACTTGACTGTGTACTCAGAAGGAAATCATATCAGGGGACAGGGATAACAGAGAAAACCTGAAATATGGAGCAAAGGACTTTTCCTTCAAGCTGCCTCTTAACATAAAAAATGAGGGCAGACCTACCTTTAAAGACATAAATCTGCTAGTACCATTAGGTTAATTTTCTTACTACTGTATATCCTTTTCTGTCAAAAACTTTCAAAATTTGTGGATTCCTAAGTGCACATACAAATATATCATAAGGAATAAAGATAATGACTGGTGTCACAAATATCCATATTATTACAGCTGCATCTTGTAAAACTCAAGGATCTGAAAAAGTCAGCATTGTCCAAGCATTCAGAGAAAGGGCTCAAAGATGTTCATTTAATTTGCACTAGTAAGGCATCCTATGAAATTCATAGCATAATACAGGGGAAAGAAATCCCTAGCTCTCTGGACAATTCTAGATGGCAAGTCACCACCTACAATGGCCAGGAGCTAGGACTGAGATAAGTTCTAGTCCAAAAACCTCTACAGGACCACACATTCTGTATCCTGGGCACATTGCCTTAGATGAATTAAATAAAAGATCAATTAATTAAAATATTGAATTTACCCGAAGGAGGACATGGACGTTGAGTATTTAATTTTAAAGCCTCAGTAACATTCTGAGGACTCAACAATCCTATGGATACAAATAATATAAGTTATTTGTTTTAAGGTACATTTCAACTAAATTAATTGTCCCTTAATGCAACCTGCCAAAATAGCAGTTTGAAAGCAAGAAATTGCAAGTAGATAAATAGGCACCACTTCAGTGGGAAGGTAACAGCATTGTGTGCACTCCAGTATCTAGTCATGCTTGCCACATGGCCATGGAAATGTATGCAGTCTTGGAAAGCCCAAACAAAATTTTAATAGTGCCAGAACATAGGTTATTTTATCCTCTATCTAACACACTTTGGATCACTACGATCAGTTGAGTGGTTTGGTCGCTGGCTCACTGACAACTGGACACCCCTAGCAAAAAATGTCATTTTTCCAGGGCAACTTCCAAGTGTAATTACATCATCAATTTGCATTCCCGCCCATTAAGTCCTAGCATTCCTGAAAGTCGCCGAGACGATCTTTCATACGGCATAATCCTTATTTTCGTCAGTGCTGTAGTTTCGTTGTGGCAACTCATCAAAAGTACACAATCGAATTCACAAACTAAATCCCTGACGATAGTGTCCTTAGACTCTACCTGCCACATTTTTTTTAATCCCATACTACAAATGGGTGCAGGTTCTTCACAGAAACATGTCCCAGTTTATAGAGTTTGATGCTGAAAGACATAACCTTTCACATTTGTTTTCATTTGGATTAACCCAAAAGTGACATCCTTAGGTCTTAGAGCCTGTTCTGAACTAGCCATTTAACTGAGAGGCAAAAGTGGATTGTTATGATAGAGGTAGACATGATCTATGACAAATGCAAGTATGTTCCTTCAATTGCATACAGTAAAACCACGGTTTACAATTTTAGTCCATTCCTACAGTTTTGTCGAAAACTGGATCAATCGTGGGGCGTGGTTTGGATGGAGTAGAGGAAGCAGCGTCTTCCCTTCCCTCCGCCATTAATGAGTTTTCAAATGCGAAATAAATAAAGAGAATTAAGGTGGATTTTGGAGGAAAAGGGCTGCTGGCGCTAACTAAGTGTCTTCGATCCGGCTCAGAAGGTTCGGAAGGAAAAACATCTAAAACAAAGGCAGAGCGGCGGAGAACGTGTGAGCGGGGCCTGGAGAGCTGAGCTCCGGACCGGGGGGGGGGTTGCTGGGAGGCTCGGAAGAGCGTCCCGGTGCTCACCGTCGCCCGTTGAGCCGTCTCCGGTGTCGGAGGAGAAATCGCGGAAGATCGTAAAGCCGCAAGAGGAGCCTGTAGCGGAGATTTGAAAGCAGTTGGGGCGGAGAGGTTTGCGGCGGTTGGAGGGAAAGCGCGTCCTCCGGAGTCTACCCCCAGTCTCGGTGAAAGTGAGTGGACTTGTGCTGGAGGGTGATTTAGTGAGAGGGGAGACGGGGGGGACGCGAAAAGAAGACGATTGAAGAGAGGAATAAGCCGGGAGCCGGTAGAAAGAGCTGAGAGTGGAGAAGGCGGGTGCTTGGAGAAGAGGAAAGGAAGAGAGAACTGAGGGAAGAGCGGGACTTTATATATCGCGGAACTGCTGGAGTTATTGGAGGCTAATTGAAAGCAAAGGTTTGTTGCTGAACTGTTTTTTATTAGTTACATTACCACGAGATCTCCTGATAAAATAAGAGAAGAAAACTTTGGAGTTGAGGAGTTGAGTTTTGGAGGGTGTGAGGTTGGACTGTGTTTGGTGATCGGGTCTGGAACAGAGGGCAAGTGGAAAAGAGTGCAATAATAATGGCGGATCTAATCGAAACTTAACTTTACTCTGTGGGTGGAAACGAAACTAAGTGCAGCAGCAGCGAAGCGAAGAAGAAGGAGGACATTGGTAGACTTTTCTCCTACTGGATTTTGATGGACGATTTATGTTTTTAGTATCAACCTTCCCTTAAAGAGGAGATAATTAACCTGCCTTTTTGAAGAAGGAAATAGCAGCGGTCTTTATATTACTATATTCGGAATATCCTCCCCTCCTCTTCGTACTCCCCCCCCCTCTTGCTTTTTGGCACGCACATAGTAGATTGTAAGAGCTTAATCGTTTGGTCTCTCATTTTATAACATCACATTGGATTATTGAACTTTGAAACTGAGTTTTGTCCCATATAAAGTTTGACTTTAATTCGTTTGCATTAGTACACTGATTATATTTGAGTACATATCAATCTGAAATAGATCTGAGTTTAGTGGTGAGACTATTATAAACTTGATTTGTTAAATTAAATCTGATTTGTTAAATTAAGCAGTTAGACTATGCAGGGAGGGGAGGAGACAGTCAAGCCAAAGGCAAGGAGAGAGAGGAAAGAGAAGGATCAAAAAGACAAGGAAAGGGACACACCATCGCCAACGATGGAGACCACAACAGTACCAATGGAGGCCCAAGCAGCTACAGGAGGAAGACCAGCAGATTTATCGGAGAGAATGGACAATATGTGTGTTATTTTACAACAATTGGTTAAAAATGGAAATGATAATCAGGTTGCAATGCAAAAATTGAATAGAATGGTGGAGAATAATTGTGAAGAAATGAAAAAAGACAGAGAACTGGCCAGGCTACAACATGAGAGCCTGGCCAGGACTCTGACTGACATGCAGAAGGAGGTTACTGAGAATACAAAAAAAATTAATATGATTACTGATACAATGCAAAAGGATTTGGAGCAAGCAAAGATTTCTATGAATGAAATGTTGATCCAAGAACATGTGATTGCCTCAAGAGTATCTGTTCAAGAGAAAAGGATGATGATGGTGGAGGAGGGGCAGAGAAAACAGAATATTGTGATACGCAAAATGGCCGAACGCACGCCAGACAAGCTTAGAGATAGAGTAGTGGATTGGCTGAACTCTTTGAAAATGGGAAAAGATTTCGCGGCAGAAGATATTGGAGCTGTGTATAGAGTGGGGGGAAGGCGAGACAGGAGATCACCAAGGAATGTTTTGGTTAAGTTTGCAAATTGGGCGGATAAATTAAAAGTGATGGCTTACATCAAACAAGCGGGGTCTGGCGTTCTAAAGATTGAGGGGGCTGATGTGGAAATCTACAATGACATAGCACCGGAGGAAAGAAAATGGAAATACATGATGAAACCTGTGACGAAATTTTTGGCTTCAAAAGACATTAAGTATAATTGGAGATTTCCACAACAGTTGAGATTTTTTTATGAAAAAAGATGGCATATTTTGGATGATAGAACAGATGTCTTGGAGTACTTGACTCAACTTGGGTTCATGAAGGTGGCTAGTTCAGAATGGATTGCTATGAGAACTGATTTGTATGCAGTTGGGGTGATGGGCCCGGTTCTGAATAAGGAGGGGGAGGTGGAGGGTGCAGTGGGAGGAGCGGAAGTATCAGGAACATCGAGTGCGGAGCTTTTTGAATAAATAACTTGCAGAACAAATTATAATGGTGGAGGGAGGGGGGCTTTAGAAGAACACAATGCTTTTTTCCCCCGGTCCCCCCTCCCCTCTTTGAAGGATAGAGGCGACATCTTGGAACAAGGTGCGGGGAGGGTAGCAGAAAATGGAAGAGTAGGTAAGTTTTTTTTTCTTTTCCTTTTTGTAGTAGTAATATATAATTTTTCTCAAGTATTTTACTTTACTGAGTTATTTTGTACTGAGAACATACAAATGTCTTTTTTGTCATTATACTGTATGTATTTTTTTGTATTTTTTCTTAGCTTTTTTTTTAGATTTTTAGTAGGGGATGGGGATAACACGTCCGGGGAGGAATGTAAAGGAGGGGAGGGATTAGTAAACATAAATGGTTAAGAACTTAAGGTTGTTAACATGGAATGTGAAAGGGACAGGGAATGCCGTGAAGAGGAGGAGGTTGCAGATAGCGCTCAACAAATCTAAATCTGATATCATCTTTCTACAGGAGACCCATCAAAAATCGGCAGACACTAATAAATTATTTGTGAGAGGAATTGACATTTATGAAATGGCTTATGGGACATCAAAAGCGAGAGGTGTTGCAACTCTTATCTCAGAAAAATTAGGTTTTAGTCTAATAAAATCTATAGCTGACCCAGAGGGGAGATATCTAATAATTAAGGGGAGGATAGAAGATGAAGAGATAACTCTTGCAAACATATACGCCCCGAATACCAATCAGGCAGAATTTTTAGAAAAATTAAGAATAATTCTACAGAAAGAAGGAACGAGGAATATGATTATAGGGGGGGATTTTAATTTGTTAAGTTCTGAGATTGACACTACAAGTATTAAGAAGAGAAGTAATAAATACATTCTAAGCGATTGGGCAAAACTAATGAATATAAAAGATGTATGGAGGGAACTTAAAGGACAGGAAAGGGACTATACTTACTATTCTCAAGTTTATAATATGTATTCAAGGATTGATTATATATTTGTAACACAAGGGTTACTGAAAAGCATAGAGGATATTAAAATAGGGACATTTAGAGAATCAGATCATGCTAAGATAAGTATAGATATAAAATTGGATGAAGGTGATAGGAAAAGATATGTTTGGAGATATGATTCAAAATTATACAAAGAGGATAGCATGAAAAAACAAATTATGGACATATGGGATGAATATTGGACATGGAATGATAATAACGAGGTCAGCTCAGGAGGGGTATGGGACACAATGAAAGCGATTTTTAGAGGAGAATCAATAAAACTGAGTAGTTGGAAAAAGAAACGGAACATCAATAGAACTCAGGAATTGGAAACACAATTAAAACAACTTCACCGGGAATATATAAAGGGTAAAGATCAGAGGGTATTACAGCAGATACAGAAAGTAAAGAAAGAATTGGAAGCCCAGGACATGGAGAGGGTAAAAAAAGACTTGATATTTTTAAAAAGAGAATACTATGAGCACAGTAATAGAAATTCAAAGTTATTAGCAAAAGCAGCGAGGGATAAAAAGAATAAAGGCCAGGTAGGAGTATTGGTAGATGAGAAGGGGAAGAGATGTAATAAAAGGAAAGAGAAAGCGGAAATAATAGAGGCTTTTTATAAGGAGTTATACTCAAAGAAGCAGGTAAATTTGAACAAATTGGAGGATCACTTCAAAAAATATGACACTTTTTTAATAACAGAAGAACACAGAAATATGATGGAGGAACAAATATCCGTAAAAGAAATTGAGAATGTAATTAATAAATTAAAATTGGATAAAGCTCCAGGAGAAGATGGGCTTCCAGCTGAATTTTATAAGGATTTTAAGTTGTGGGTTGTTCCGAGATTACATAAATTATTCAATGGGATCTTAGAGGGAGAATCAACACCCGAATCTTGGAATAGATCTATTATCGCATTGATTCCTAAGCCAGGGAAAGATTTACATAAAATAGAATCATATAGGCCGATATCCTTAATTAACCAAGATGCCAAAATTTTTTCCACAATAATGGTGACCAGGCTAAATAGCTTCATAGCCAAATACATAAAAGACGATCAAGCAGGGTTTATAAAGGGTAGGTACATGTCAGACCTTACAAGGAGGGTAGTGGATTTATTGGATATAGCTGAAAGGCAAAAGGACAGGGTAGGTTTCTTAGCCCTGGATATTTTTAAAGCATTTGATTCCTTGCAATGGGCAACAATACATGAGGTGATTAAACAATATGGATTTGGAGACAAATTCCAAAAAGTTATCAAGAATTTATACAAACAGGGAATAGCAATAGTGAAATTTAATGATAACTACACAGGAGAAATAAAATTGGAGGCTGGAACTAGGCAGGGCTGCCCATTGTCGCCTACATTGTTTGTTTTGGCTATGGAACTATTGGCGAATTTAATACGGCAAGATAAAGAAATAGTTGGAATTGAAGGAAATAAAATAAGCTTGTATGCCGATGATACACTAATCACAATCAAACAACCGATACAAGGAATATTAAGGATTAATAAACACCTGAAAACTTTTGAGGAAATGACAGGTTTAAGGGTGAACTGGGATAAGTCCGAGATGATTCTAGTCAATGGGAGTAAGAAGGACGAAGAAGAAATAAAGCAAAAATTTAATATTCAAATTCCGGACAAAGTGAGATATTTAGGGGTAATACTTGCTAGAAAAACTGGGGAACTTAAGGAATTGAACTACGGAAAACAAATGAAAGAGATAGATAAAAAGATATTACAGTATAACAAGTTGAATTTATCGTGGTTTGGCAGGGTGGCAATGTGTAAAATGATGTTGTTACCTAAATTAAATTTCTTATTCGATGCTCTGCCAATAAAACATACAGAAAAAGAATTGGAAAAATATCAAAATATTATAAATAGATTCTGTAATGGGAAAAGAAAAGCAAGGATACCCAAGATTTTATGGTATATACCACAAAAAGAAGGGGGACTGGGTATTCCGAATATTAGCAAGTATTATAGAGCCTTTCAATTACGAAATGTTATTAAATTACTAAATAGAGAAGAGCCAATATGGGGAAAATTAGAATCAAAAGAGTTTTCTAGGAAAGGGAAGGCAATCTTTTTATGTGACGATAAGGATAAAAAAATGAGGATTCAGGGTAAGATGATAAGAGCAACAATAGAAGAATGGAACAAAGTAAGAAAGGAACTTATTCCAGGGATCTCAATGGTTACAGAATTAGAAGATTTTAACAACTTTCCGATAAAAATAGAAGGTAGGATTAAGGATATCTTATTAAAAAATGGGGTCTCTCTGCTGAAGGATTGGATCAAAATTTGTAGGGATTTGGAGAAGAGAAAGGAGCTTTATCTGCAACTGGAGTTGGATTGGTTTAAAGTCCTCCAGATTAATAATTGGAATAAGAAATTTCTTCTTGAAATGGGATCAGACAGGGAGCTTACAGAATTTGAAACATTGCTGGTCAAATTGAGAAAAGGAGAAATAGGTTTAAAAGGGATAGTTAGTCAAATATATAAAATTTTAAATAAAGGAGGGAAGGCTCAACAAGTATTGAAAGATAGTTGGGAAGAAGAATTGAACATAACAATTAATGAGAAGACTTGGGGGAAAATGTGGAGAAGACGTATTATGAGATCTATGTCGGTAAGAGTGAAGGAACATAATTACAAACTAATTTGGAGATGGTATAGAACCCCAGTAAAACTGCATCTAATGTACAAAGATGTGAGTGAGAAATGTTGGAGATGTAAAAAAGATAGAGGCACATATGAACACATGTGGTGGTCTTGTGAGGCTTTGAAGGACTTTTGGGGAAAAATAGAGGTTGAAATAAAAAATATATTGGATGTGCAGGTTGAACTGGGTCCAAATACAATTTTGTTAACTGAGACGGATAAATATAAAATGAGTGAGGATAAAAATGAATTGATGGCGATAATGTTATCAGTGGCCAGACAATGTATAGCCAGAAATTGGAAAAATAATGAAAACTTACAAAAAAGGAATTGGTATAATGAAATGTGGGATTTGGCACTCAACGAAAAGCTCACTTGGGAGATAAATTTTAAAAAGGGTAAAGTAACTGGTAACAATTTCTGGAGGATTTGGAAACCTTTTATTGAATATGTAACAGTAAAGAAACAGGGCATACCCCCTGTATCTGAGCAAAATGACTTTTGGAAAATATAAGTAAACATAAATCCCCGGACATTGTATATATCACAAGGGTGGTTTTAAAGATAAGAAGAAAAATTGAGATAGAGAATAACATATATCGGTTATGAGGTGATAGATGGAAATATAGTTTGGAGATTGATGTAGTAAATAGTGTTTTATAATGAGTTAATAATTATTGATGGATGTTAACAATGCAGTATTGTTATATATGAGAGATTTTATTTTCCTTTTTGAATTCTCTGTTTATATTCTTTAGTTATGTAACTCATTCTGTTTTATGTATGTGTTTTGTCTTGTATTACTTTATATACCTAATAAAAATATTTAAAAAAAAAAGAAAAAGAAAACTGGATCAATCGTAAACCAAAGCACATTTTCCTATAGGAATGAAATGAAAATTAAAAAAGTTCCTGACCTCCCCAAAAAATCCCAAAACCACAATTAAACTTAATACAACACAAAGTACCCTATCTTTTTCACCACTTGACTTTCCTTGGCTCCAGCGCTATGGTGGTGGGCGTCAGGTGTGCCTTCCTCACTGATTTCCACCGGCTGGGGCAGCCCATGCCCTGGCCTAACTTACTGCAGAAGGCACCAGTGGGAGACGCTCCTCCTTCTGCCGGCTCAACATCAGCCTCAACACTGCTCACCTACCAGTGCGTTCCTCACCAATGTCATCCAGCTGGGGTAGCCCATGCCCTGGCCCAGGCTTTCGTAACCTTTTCCTGCTTTTCGTCATCATCGGCAGCGTGTGGCAGTGGCACGCAGCAGCAGCGCTTTTTCCTGGGGTTGTGGGCAGCCTCCACCATGTCCTAAGGTGGTGGGAAGCTTGTCCAAGCATGATTGATGCATTTTTAAAAATTTTCGCTGCTTCCCTGCTTTGTCTGATGAGCAAATCCGCATGCTTGGATACTTCCTGGTTCAGCACCGGGCAACCAATTGATGATGTAAGTGCCACGCACCAACAGAGCTCTCCAAATGCCATGGATTAGCTCCTGGGACAAAGCAAGAAGCAGCAGAAAATTTTAAAAACAGACCAATCCTGTTCAGAGAAGCCTCCCACTGCCTTGGGACATGGCAGAGGCTGTCGAAAACACCAGGAAAAAGTGTAGCCGCCGCCACCACAGTAAGTGACGTATCACAACTTCTGGCGGTGGAGGTGGGTGGGGAAAATTGCCAATAAATCACTGCCATTTGTCCCCCAGGAAAGCAAGGAGGAGCCAGGTGAGTGGCTCTCCCCTCACCTGGCACCTCGCTTTCCTGGGGGACAAATGGCTCCTTGTGCTGAAGCCCGAGAGGGTAAGGGAAAGGAGCCATTTGTCCCCCAGGAAAGAAAGGTAGTGCCAGGCGAGGGGACAGCTGCTCACCTGGCACCTATGTAAACCTAAAACATTTTTTAACCCAGGACGTCATTTCCTGTGAAGTTTCATATGTAAACTGTTTTTTCCCTGTAAACCAAAGCATATGTAAACTGGGATTTTACTGTACCTCTAAAAAGGAATTGTTGTTTAGCAACCATTAGTAAAATACTTCTGAAACCATGGAGTTAAAGGTAAGAAACAGGCATAAAATTCTCTCTACAAAGAAATCTAATAGCACATTAAGGACTAACATGTTCATTGTCATGTAAACTGTCGTGGACTATAGTGAATATCAATTGGTGGTGTACAAAGATGTGCATGCAATAAAGTACATCTTTAAGATACCATTAGAGTTTAGAATGGATCCCAAAGTGCACTTGTTCAAGAAAAAATGAAAACTGCCAAATCTCTTCTCATTCACCAAAAGATTTCCAGCTCTGTTCATACTTCCAAGACCACAGATGCCACGGATGCCATGCAATAACTTGTTTGCAAGGAAGGAGACTGTCAACCAGCTGGTAGACCAATAGAGTTGTAGACAACTGTCATGAACTTGGAAAACATTACTTTGGATTAAGTTACTTACCGCCACTTCTCAGTTTGAGGAAACTGAACTTTGTAGCGCAGTTAGTCTAAGCGTTTGCTTGGAAAGCATTACGTCATTAGGATTAGCACTTCTAGTGGTTTGCGAGACACCAAAGAGAGAGATTTCCCTGAGTTCAATGCACCTGGTTGAACTCTGCAATTTAAGTTCATTTTCCTTTTGAACTTGCAATCATTCACCTCACATTGGGGGGGGGGGGTTTAGACCCTTGGCACCTTGCCAGTTAGCAAGGTGACCTTGAAGGATCTCAAAGAGATAACATCTTATCTCTCAGATCTTATCTCAAGGACACCTCTAAATTCCTTAAGAGGGAAAATGAGGGAAATTTGAGCATAAAAAGCCATGATTTTGCCAAGTAAGAGCAGAAAAGAGGAGGGGATCTCATTGGAAGCTGCAGAGCACTTTGAAGTTCGGAACCATCACCAGACAGATCGGGAGATGGGACTCTGACATGGGGTCGAAGCAAGGCCTTACTTTGGGAGATGGAAAAAAGCTAGGTCGGCTGACTTAGTGCAATATCGCCAAAGGGACACTTAGCTGAATTTACATTGGAGCTCAGATTTAGGAGCCGTTTTTATTATTATTATTATTATTATTTTAAGTTAAGTATGCGGATTTAGGTTTAGAGTTAAGGACCCAGGAATGGGATACTTTATTTTAAAAGTATTTAACCAGTTTAGTATTTATGGAATTTATTTTGCTTCTTATCGCAATAAAAGGAAGGAGCCTGGTTGGGTTTCCCTTCCATGAAAAGACAAAAGGACATCTTGTTTTGTGAACTGGATTGATAGTTCAACACCGAGATATTATTTCACTACCAAAGTTTTGAAAGTTGCAATACTCCCATTGTTGCAATACACCTTGAAGTTCACCCAGGAGGAGGGAAGATCAAAGCCAAGGAGTCACTCAGACTGGAGATACAATTCTCAGGGCATGAGAAGGAGGACAACTGTGGGAGTTAATCTGTTGCCCGGCAGTGTGAGGGAGGACTGGGATGCGAGACCTAGCTGTCCCATCTAGTGCACCTGGTTTCTCACCTCCTCCGCCTGTCACATTCCAATTTGGCCCCCGATTTGGGAGTGTGAGGTTGGCGACAACAACCTACTACAATAGATACTTTTTCTTCTGCTTCAGTTCAGACCCGGGGTTCCCAACCTTTTCAAGCCAGGTGCTGGATCAGACTCTCAGACAGCTGAGGGGACAGATGGCCATTTTGCCCTGCTTGCACGATGGGGGTGGCTATTTTGAGGTGGCCATTTTGCCCCAACAGCTTCAAAAAAGTGACCATTCTGTTTTTCCATGGAAGGAGGGAGGGAGATGCCAACCCTCAAAGGAGGCTTTGGATCCGTGCCTCCTTGGGGAAAGGGTGAATAGGGCTTGTTAGTCCCTTCCTGTGGGGCTGGGGTCCTGGAGGGGGGGGGATTGGGTGAGATAAGGCCAGGAGACCAACTTTCCCCACCCACCCACAACACCATTTCATGTGGCCCACTGCGCTTGCTCCCAGCGCCGCTGGAAGCTGTACCATTTATGGTTCCTTTTGAATGTAAACAGCTTTGCAATGCTGCTTACAGGGGAGTGGCCCATAAGTCCCAACCCATCCATATACTTATGTATCCAATGTACAGTATCTGATTACTCTGTGGATAGGGACTTATCCATCTTGTACATTAAAACAGAACCACACATGGCACTTCCAGGTGCAACGGAGGGGGTGGGGGGCAGCATGAAATGGCGCCATGGGCTGGATCTGGCCAGCAGGTCATAGGTTGGGAACCCCTGGTTTATATTTCAGTTCTTATGAAGTCTTTGTAACACAGAAATAAACTAGAAACAGCCCGGAAAATCACTGTCATAGTCAAGCTCATTTTCCTTCCAACTGAAATGGGAAGAAAGTGAGAAGCACCAGGTCCTGATTAACACTGAAGTTGAAAATGATTTGGAGAAGATAACATCCAAGCAAAGAAAAACCTTATTTTTATTCCTACAGAGAATCAGCACAGAGCACACAGCCCACTATTTTCTCGTTTGAACTTAAAGCAATCAAGAGAACTTCAAAATCTCCGAAAGTGCACAGATCTGATTCTACGGCACCAAATGGCCTTCTGATGAACTGACTCAAGACCAGAAAGTCACCACATGCTGGAATAAATTGGTGTGTGAAATTATGTGTGATCTTTTTAAGAAAAAAACTATCCACTACCACTAAAAAAGATGAACTATTCACTTGGCTCATGAATGCTGAAAAAGCTAAAAGTGGGACCAAACTGAAGGGATTACAAGACATCAAGTTGTTTCCATCAGCTTGTGAGAAATGAAAACCACATAACAATTCATACTCTGAAAATCTTCACTTACTTGTCTCATACAATTTTAGCAAGGAAAGTTTTCAGGTATTTGTATTTTTTTTTAAATTTCTTAACTGCCCTGTCTCATGACAGTGTACTATAAACTCATTGTTCAGAATAAAAATCAGTAACAATAACCTCCATGCCAATTATAAAACCTAACCGTCAAAAGACAACAAAACTATACCATAGACAAAAGCAGCAAAGCCAATTAAAATTTCTGACTAAATAAAAGCATTCTAGTCAAGATGAAAAGTTTATAACTTTGACAGCATTCAAATTTCCTTAAGTACATGTCTAGAGTTAGAATCCCTCCACAGAATACCACCTCTTCTTGGAATGCATTCTGTGTACTTGTCCTACGTATCATACTTGAAGAAGTGCCTCATCTTCATTCTCAGGTAAGTATATAGAGAAAAGACATTCTTTCAGGTATTTAAGGCTTCAAATTAATGGAGAATGGCATACCTCTCACTACAATTGCTAGGGCAGGGATGGCTAACCTTGGCACACCAGCTGTTTTTGGACTTCGCTTACCAGAAGCCCAAGTCAAGACTCCTGCTGATCAGGGCTTCTGGGAACTGCAGTTCCAGAACACCTGGAGTGCCAAGGTTAGCCATCACGGTGCTAAGGTATACAAGTGGGATGATACTGTTGTATTCATGTTCTGCCCTATGGATAAACCATCATGTGAACAGAAAATTGGATCAGGCTGGATCACTCAGGACAGGTTTTTAGGCTGACCCAGAAGGGATCTTCATAAACCATTTAGGGACTTAAAGTGACAGGCAGTATTCTGCATTGGAGTAAGTAGCAAATAGCTAAATATTCTTGTTTCAGTATTGGTATAGCATGGCTCAGTGTGGTATCCAGCATGATGCAGGGGATAGATTGGTGGACTAGGAAACAGAAGACCTGGGTTCAAATCCCCATTTGGCCATAGAAACTCACAAGGGGGGTGGCACTAATAAAAGCACTCTGAAAATATCTAAATTAGCTGTAAACCCCTATTAGTTCCAACTTGACAACATACAACATAACTACACAAATCAGAATTGTAGCACTGAATCCTGTACTAGCTGAAACTTCAGAAATGCGTTCAAGGGAACTGCTTCACACTAAAACTACCACAAAGCAGATATGGGCAATTTGGGCCTATCTATGCTGGTCATTTTTTCCCAACTTTCCTTGAATGCACAATGTGAATACTGTACTTCATTGTGATGCCATAGAATCATAGCATTAGAAGGGGGCCTATGACGCTAAGTCCAATCCAGAAGCCCAATGGTAGCGCTTCCTCCCTCTCCCAGCACAGAGTTTCCCCCACCCCTCTGCCCAGCAGCCCAATGGGAGCGCTTCCTCCCTCCACCAGCACAGAGTGAGTTTTGGTTTGCAGTTTGGGCACTCAGTCTCTAAAAGGTTCACCATCACTGACATAGTGGATCTTAGTATATGCAGCAATAAGTACCCTCCTCACATCTGGAGAGCAGCAATACTGTTCAATTCAAATCTGCAATAAGAAATACTAAAATGACCTAGAATAGCAAGGGACAACACCATAGTATGGCCAAGATTTTGTCAAAAAACCAACAATAGACTTCTTGTTGAAACAGCCAATGAGCTAAAACAATTACAGTAATACCTCGGATAACGTTTACTTCGGATAACGCTAAAATCGCATAATGTTAAGTAATCTGGGGTGGAGAATTGGATCGAATAACGTTAAGGTCCTATGGGATGGATCGGATAACAACCGCTAAAGCCTGTGCGGTTACAATGTATCTCTATGGAGCTTTAACGTTATCCGATCCATCCCATAGATGGATTGGATAACACTAAAAATCGGATAACACCAAGACTTGTGGAACCAAGTATTAGCATTACCTGAGGTATTACTGTAATCCTTTTCTAAGTTTCCTGTCTCACAACATAGACCACTATAGCCAGACTACCCCGTCCAGAACTCTTCTGGCAATATTTTTGATAGTGTACAACTGAACATTGAAAACATGCAAACTTCATATATTACCAGTGCAACTGTTTTATCATTTACATGACCTTTTATTATCACATACTTCACTTTGCATCTGAGCTAGTCACAAAGCGCAGCAGCTACACCATGATCTTCTTTAAAGAAAACCATAACAAGAGTCTTTAAACACCTCAGCACAGGATAAAGTAAAACACAGTACGTACTGTTTATTATTCACGACCCACATCTCAGACTCATCTATCAATGGAACCAAGATGGCATAGCAAAGAACTGCTGTGAAGCACAAGGTTTCAGAGCAGTGTGTCATAGAAATTGTTTTGTGCTTCTTTTGATGGGTTTCCCTTTCATGTCAGGAAATTAGAAACAGGTGTGTCAGAGGGCATCTACATTCATGCACTGCACTGAAAAACACGCGTTTTCAATTTTCAGACATGAAAGCAAGTCCTATTGAATGGAAAAGAAATGAAAATCCAGCCCGCTTTTCTGCAAGCCATATGCAAGAGGCCTGGAGGGAGAAAGTCAAGCTGTATTGTGCCACAACTGCACACTTTGCAAGACAAAACAAAAACAGAAAGTTTGCAGACGAATAGAACAAATGTTAAATCTCCTTTGCAAGGCCACAAACACTGAATCTCTTGTGCTTAAATAGCATAGATTAGGATTTCAAAACTCATTTGTAACAACTATTTTGAAATGTGCTTTTCATCCCAGCCTTTTAAGTCACAGTAATACATAGTAATACATAGGGACTGCAGTGGCTCAAGTGGCTAAGATGCTGACTGGAAGGTGGCAGGTCAGCAGTTCAATACCTGAGTACTGCATGACTGTCTGAATGTCAGTCTCTGTCCCAGCTCCTGCCAACCTAGCAATTCGAAAGCAAGAAATTGCCGGTAGATAAATAGGAACCACTTCGGTGGGAAGGTAAACAGCACTCTGTACACTCCAGTGTCTTAGTCAAGCCTGCCACATGACCACAGACACATCTGCAGAAGCAGACTGCACTGGCTCTTCTGCTATGAAACAGAGATGAGCACTAAAACCTGAGGGATACGACTGGCTTTCAACCAACAGTGACCTTTACCTTTAATACATACCGTATATGCCAGGGTACAAGACGACTGGGCGTATAAGACGCCCCCCCAACATTTCCACTCAAAATATGGAGTTTGTTATATACTCGCTGTATAAGACTACCCCCTCTTCAGCACACCTTCCACACACCAAATAAAACGTAAAAGAACATCAGATTTGATTTCAACATGTTAATTTATACTCAAATGCTTATGGCATGCAGAAAAACTGTCACAAGGCTTTATGTTATCAAACATGTACAGTAAACATAAAACAGTGGAAGTTTATTAAACGTAATTTACCAAAGACAACTCACTAAAGCTGAATGGAACAATAAACCTATGGGAGCTGCCATGCTGTGTGTTTTCTAATCTGTTAACCAAACTGGAACTGTCAATGATAGAAGGAAGGTAACAAATAGAGGGAGAGAGCAAGTGCCAGGCAAGTCCCTAGCAAGTTTGCTGGCGTGACAGTTTCCCTTTAAAAGCCTTCAAACTCCTGTTCGTCATCTGATATTAAAAGTTGTTATCCGATCCATCCCATAGGAGGACCTTAACGTTATTCGATGCAATTCTCCTCCCCAGATTGCTTAACGTTATGCGAGGTAAATGTTATCCAAGGTAAACGTTATCCAAGGTATTACTGTATTTTATTCAACTGAAGTGCACCTGGCGTACAAGACGCCTCCCCCCCCCCCACTTGGAGGCATGTTTTTCAGGGGTGAAAAGTCGTCTTATACCCCAGCATATACGTAGTTATCAAAATCTTGTTGCAAATCTTCCCCAAAGGTACAACTTTTAGCAGCAAACTGCCATAAATCAAGCCATCTCCGCAGTCAGTATCTCTTGGGTTGGGCTGGTATGCAACTACCTGTACATCAAGTGGTCACTGGAAAACAAAGTGGGCCAGTTTGTTTCCAAAGCAGTGGAAAACGCAAAATAAAGCACTGTGTGACCACACCTTCTTTCCACCATTTCAAGAGATAAACCCTGGCAAGAACACTAAAAACTCAGCAATATAAGCAAACCCAATGAATATGTGGTCACAATCTGAGAACTAAAAAGTTAAGACAAAGAACCACAACCTTGAATTCTGGAAATCTCACAGTAATGCCTGTTAAAATTCTAAAGCACAACTCAATGACAACCAAGCCTACAAGATAAACTGAGCCTACAAGATAAACTGACAACTGAGCGACGTCTCCAGACGGAGCTGCTGCCCTTTAGGAAGAATATAAAAACACGGCTGGCGGGGCAGGTATGGGGTCCTGGTGGTACAGCAACCCCAGGTCATTGGTTGATCTGAGCCCCGCTCTCACTTTACCTTTTAATTTTGTAACTTTTAAGTGCTAGCTTTTAATTTTTGATTTATTATAATTTGTTTTTATTTTTTTAAAAAATATATATTTTATAATTTTAAACCTGAGGTTTTAGGAATCTTTTTATTGTTATGTGTGTATGTTTTATGAGATGTAAACCACCCTGGGTTACCTCGGCAAGGAGGGTAGTATATAAATGAGAATAAATAAATAAAATAAATAAATAAATAAAAACTCAGAAGGAGCACAACATACGTAGAGATGCATTTTCCCTCTTTATTCAACTGTGAAACAGCTTTTTAAACATTTGATCATTATTATTTATCCAACAAAATATACTGGGAAATAACTAATTGTTGTCCTAAGGATTTTAATTTCTGAGGTCTGACGGGAAGTGGAGAGGATGGGGAGGAAGGGAAGGAAGCAAGAGGTATCAAAGGATGGATGTGAGCAAGCAGTTGTGCAAACCTAGGTTTTGTTGTGGTTGGAGGAAGACTGCCTTCCAGTTCACTGAAGTAACAGCCAAGATATGCAGCCAGTGTGCCACAAACATCGGGTACGTGGGCTGAACATCTAGAATGAACAGTTCTTAAACATCTCTAGCACTGCCACTTTTGCAAGGGTGGAAAATCTTCTCACTTTAGTAGGACAGAAATATGCTTCCCTCCCTTACCCTTTCAAAAAATACTCCCGAGGTGGAAGCAGCCGTGTGCATCAGGTCTAGTTCTCACATTTATGCTTTGTAAAAATCACCTGGCAGGTGGCTCACCTACTCACCATCCAGTCCTGCCACTGCAAAATGAAGGAACATGTGTTAGGCAGCAGCATGTGCGTGCATTAGTGCATGGATGAGATGGATAAAGGCAAGAATTCGTGCCTAAATGCCGCAGTGAGACTGAAGACTTGCTGGTTCTAGCAATGGGTGGGGAACCATTTGGTCTCAATTTCAAGCAAAGCAAAACATCTTGAGCAAGCACTTGAAAACATGGGAAGGTCTTTTCTAAACATTCAATTATTACTTCTAAATAAACTGTTTGTCTGAGGCAGAGACAGTCAAGATGGGGGTTTTCTCAACTAATCTTTTTCTTCTTCTGTGTCCCCCTTTCTCAACCAATGATAGATGATAAACTGCAGTAACATAATTTTAACATGTACATTGGGAAATTATCCTCTTTCTAGTCTTGTTTTTTTTCTTGGATTAAAAGGGAGGAAAAGACACCTGCCAAATACATAACTTGCAGCCAGATGAAATAAAATAATAAAATAAAATTTAAAGGCTATATTTAAAGGTATGTACAAAACCACAGAAATTTATAGAGACAGATTTTTTTATTGACTCTTGACTTTATAAGTAATGTGATAGACTAAGTGTAAGCCTTTTATTTGTATAAATTAATGAGAATACATATACAGTAAATCAACTATATAACTTATTAATTTATTAAGAATCGGATTGGTAAACATATCCCTGGGATAGCAATGTTAATTATCCAGACATTTCTTTGTTCGACTACAGTTATGCCTGGTGTATTATGCTCAAGGTGGATGTCAGCTTGGATCCGAATAATGTACAAGAGCTTAACTTGGTCATTTTCTAACATTTTCTCTACTTGATGTTTCCATGAATCATTGGATAATGTCAAATTATGTTTTTATATAGCAATCAGTGCATTAATTTTGGAACTATTATTATATTGTTGCTCATGTGACAGAATGAAAATTAATGTGCACTGCATTCCCAATCTATGCACCTGAACAATAGAAAGAACACATGCATTGCTATGCACATGTTGTTGTTCTTCACAGAAACAGTAATGCACAAAAAAGAGGAGCTACATGTGACGTCTTCTTAAATAAACTTCAGGAGCATTACACACGATATTCTGCACTAAGCAGAAAGTTGCACATCAGGCAGGACAGGAAAACGATTACAAATATAATGCATATTTAGCACACTTGTTTCTCAAGAAGAGTAATACTAAGCTGACTTGACTGGAAATACAGGTGTTACTTGTTATTTTTAGATTCTAACCGTCACTGTCATCCCTCAGCTTTTCACTCCCCCTCTGTAGTTAACTTTCCCCTTCCAATTTGCATAGGTCCTTACCACGCATAAGGGCCTGGCAGCAAAAGAGGACAGCATCTGAAAGTTTCTTGTATGTAGTAGATTTTCTTCATACATACGTGTGCAACATAAGATTTGTGCAAGTTCCAGAAAAATCAGTTGAAAGATTCTAAAGATGATCCTCTAGAAGCAGTCTGCAGATTACTGTATATACTTGAGTATAAGTCTAGTTTTTTAGCCCCCAAAATGAGATCCAAAAAAAGGACTCAACTTATACTCAGATCAACAACCTCAAGGGTCCCAAAACTGCGGTGGTGCAAAATCAAACATACATTTTTTTAAAAGCACTAACACTACCATAAAAAATTAAAAAGATACCCACACAAATGTCTGAATAAATTAATTGTACCACATTTTCATGTATTTTAATTACCAAAACTCACTACCAGCTGCTGCATCTTCCACCCCTGATTTACACTCAGGTCAATCTATTTTCCTAGTTTTAGAGGTCCAAATTAGGTACCTCGACTTATATTCGGGACGACTTATACTCGAGTATATACGGTACCATATTTACTCACAGATATTAAAAGAAAGTAGTAATACACTTCAAATAACTGTACAATGTGGGAACGGGGAAATTCTAGACAAATATTTATAAGACTAGTAAATATACCTGAGGTACTCACAGCTGTAGAATAAGAATTCTGAATTCTAACATTTTCAGCCCAGCAGCCACATCCATAAAGAGCTGCCTGACAATAAAGGGAAAAGAAAAGAATGAGAGAGACTTGATCAGGTGATGCAGTAAATTTGTGATCTACTACAGACAGGGCAACAAAGGAACATCATTTAAAAAACCAAGGAAATGAAAATTCTATATATTTTACAACCTTAGGGACTAAAAACCACTACATGAAAGTGGAACAGGACTTTTTTTAAACATTGTGTAATCAATGCATCGCACAACGTTAAAAAACCAGATACACTAGTACCCCGAATAACGTTATGACTTGGTTCCACAAGTCCCATCGTTATCCGGTTTTTAACGTTGTGCGATACATTGAACACACAATGTTAAAAAAAGCCCTGTTTCCCTGGAGGCTGCAGGAAGCGAGAACGTCGGGATTTGAATCCTGACATTTTGCCTTGCTGCAGCCTCCAGGGAGGTGGGGGAACTTTGGAAACAGCTTGGAGCGGGTCTCCCCACCTCCCTGGACCCGGCGGGGGGGTCAGAGACCCCAAAATTGGTAAAAAAAACGTCCTTTTTTTACCAATTTTGGGGTTTCTGACCCCCCCGCCGGGTCCAGGGAGGTGGGCAGACCTGATCCAAGGTGTTTCTGGGCTTCCCCGACGTCCTGAGCCAGTGCAGCAAGCCAGAATGTCAGAGTTCGAATCCCGACATTCTGGCTTGCTGCACTGGCTCAGGACGTCGGGGAAGCCCAGAAACACCTTGGATCGGGTCCCCACACCTCCCTGGACCCGGCGGGGGGGTCAGAAACCCCAAAATTGGTAAAAAAAACGGACGTTTTTTTTTTACAAATTTTGGGGGCTCTGACCCCCCCCCCCCCCCCGACGGGTCCAGGGAGGTGTGGGGACCCGCTCCAAGCTGTTTCCAAAGTTCTCCCACCTCCCTGGAGGCTGCAGCAAGGCAAAATGTCAGGATTCGAATCCCGACGTTCTCGCTTCCTGCAGCATAAAAGAGGGTGGGGGAAGTTCAAAATTAGCGCGCATCAGCTCTAGGGAGGTCGGGAGACCCGATGCGTGCTAATTTTGAACTTCCCCCACCCTCTTTTATGCTGCAGCAAGCCAGAATGTCGGGATTCGAATCCTGACATTTTGCCTTGCTGCAGCCTCCAGGGAGGTGGGAGAACATTGGAAACAGCTTGGAGCGGGTCCCCACACCTCCCTGGACCCGGCGGGGGGTGGGGTGGGGTGGGGGGGTCAGAGACCCCAAAATTGGTAAAAAAAAGTCTGTTTTTTTTACCAATTTTGGGGTTTCTGACCCCCCCCCCACCGCTGGGTCCAGGGAGGTGTGGGGACCTGATCCAAGGTGTTTCTGGGCTTCCCCGACGTCCTGAGCCAGTGCAGCAAGCCAGAATGTCGGGATTCGAACTCTGACATTCTGGCTTGCTACACTGGCTCAGGACGTCGGGGAAGCCCAGAAAAAGCTTGGATCGTGTCTGCCCAGCTCCCTGGACCCGGCGGGGGGGTCAGGGACCCCAAAATTGGTTTAAAAAAGTCTGGTTTTTTTTACCAATTTTGGGGTGTCTGACCCTCCCGCTGGGTCCAGGGAGGTGTGGGGACCCGATCCAAGGTGTTTCTGGGCTTCCCCGATGTCCTGAGCCAGTGCAGCAAGCCAGAATGTCGGGATTCGAACTCTGACATTCTGGCTTGCTATACTGGCTCAGGATGTCGGGGAAGCCCAGAAACACCTTGGATCGGGTCCCCACACCTCCCTGGACCCGGCGGGGGGGTCAGAAACCCCAAAATTGGTAAAAAAAAAAATAGACGTTTTTTTTACAAATTTTGGGGGCTCTGACCCCCCCCCCGACGGGTCCAGGGAGGTGTGGGGACCCGCTCCAAGCTGTTTCCAAAGTTCTCCCACCTCCCTGGAGGCTGCAGCAAGGCAAAATGTCAGGATTCGAATCCCGACGTTCTCGCTTCCTGCAGCATAAAAGAGGGTGGGGGAAGTTCAAAATTAGCGCGCATCAGCTCTAGGGAGGTCGGGAGACCCGATGCGCGCTAGTTTTGAACTTCCCCCACCCTCTTTTATGCTGCAGCAAGCCAGAATGTCGGGATTCGAATCCTGACATTTTGCCTTGCTGCAGCCTCCAGGGAGATGGGAGAACTTTGGAAACAGCTTGGAGTGGGTCCCCACACCTCCCTGGACCCGGCAGGGGGGGTCAGAGACCCCAAAATTGGTAAAAAAAAAAACGTCCATTTTTTTACCAATTTTGGGGTTTCTGACCCCCCCTCCCCCGCTGGGTCCAGGGAGGTGTGGGGACCTGATCCAAGGTGTTTCTGGGCTTCCCCGACGTCCTGAGCCAGTGCAGCAAGCCAGAATGTCGGGATTCGAACTCTGACATTCTGGCTTGCTACACTGGCTCAGGACGTCGGGGAAGCTCAGAAAAAGCTTGGATCGTGTCTGCCCAGCTCCCTGGACCCGGCGGGGGGGTCAGAGACCCCAAAATTGGTAAAAAAAAGTCCGGTTTTTTTTACCAATTTTGGGGTGTCTGACCCTCCCGCTGGGTCCAGGGAGGTGTGGGGACCCGATCTATGAAAATGCCTTTTCCTTCCATTTCAACTCTCTCCAAAAACTGATATTACAAATTAGACTTTGTGTAACACTTACACAACAGTAAAAAATGGCTTTATAACTTTATTTAATACATTCACTACGGTCACAAGATAAGGATAAAAACTTGAGTAAAATAACTCACTTTAAAAAAAATCTCATTTGTGTTTAAAAATACAGGGGACTTAAATGTCTCTCCACACTGCTGTGCATACACACTGAGTTCTAGTTAACATTGCTATCTGAGCATGGATTCTAGATGCTTTCTCAGGCTAGTACTGCTTACTTGTATTAGAATGAACCAAGCCACATTCAGGTGTACAGCAGCAAACACAAGATCACAGGAAGAGGGGGGAAAGTAAGCAGAAAATACTATTAATGCTTTGAGAGAGGGTCTCATTTATACTCCACCATCTAGGATATTTTCTCATTCTGGGTGGTGTATAACATAATAATAAAAATCTTTACAAAAAAATTGTAGGCAAATTGAATAAAATGATAAATATCAAGAAAGCAAAAATAACACCCACACATTTAAAAAAGCCAGAAACAAAAAAAACAACAACTATTGGTGATGGGAGGGAAAATAAGTTATATCTCAGCAGGAAAGGAAAATCTTCAGAAGCAAGTGGTCCTCCAAATATCCTGGGCCCAAAATTCATTCGCCTTGTTTCTGAAATTAAGCCCTATGTTCTCACATAAACCAACCTGCTTCATAAACACACACTTCTGACTTATACTACCTACAGTTGGTTGAAAATGTAAGATTTAACCAGTTCTCATTTCGACAATGGGTTTCATCCAAAAATGCTAACGTGACACTGAACTGGTACGGCCTGGCCTAACCTACCTGACCAACTCTTCCAGGATGTTTCAAAGCTAAGCCTCCACTGGAGACTGCAGCAGCCACGTTGCCTTCTTGGTCAACAACAACTGCACCAACAGTATCCATTGTTCCTGAGTCATTCTCCTACATGAGAACAAAAACATTGAAAACATATTTAGGGTTGACGGCACGCGGATGTTTCTACAGATGGAAGCTATTTTGAAAGTCAGGTGCAGAATATGACTATTTTTATTTTATTAGCCTTTACACTTTACACACTCATTAATTAAGGTCACCCACCCAAGCCATTTACCATGTTAACTTTCCATTGACGTATGAAAATCATCTGTAAGAAAAAAGGTCTTGCAGAGAAGATATCATTTACTGGAAAAGTTTAACAATTTGGAAAAGGCCTCCCGTTGTACCCTCTCCTTGTTTATTCCCCAATTTAAAAGAATTACCACTTGTAAACAATAGAAGAGCTATGAAATATACTTTCCAGTTGGAATAAGCAGATATTTGATTTTGGTGATATAGGCCATATCAGAAACAGATATGCTCCTTTTGCTGCCCTTTCACTTTTGCAAGACTGGAGTTGTACATATACTCAACCTAGGAATAAATTACATTAAGTACAGTGGCTGAAATCCTGTCACTGCATGTCACCGAAATCTTACCTTCCCAGTAAATAAAGTGCTCTCATTGCAACTCTTGGAGCACATGCCCCCTCCAAGAATCGGGGCAGAGAAAGGACTGTTTTTCTGGGAGGAATGGACCATAAGTTATGATTTGGCTTATGCAAAGCAACAGGATTTCAGCCAGTGTAGCTGTTGAATCTGCAAACCAGTATGAACTTGTCTGGCAGTATGCTCCATCAGAAACAGCTCATTGTACATTTGAGTACACACACCAAAGATGTTACTTAGGCAAGATTTAACTTTTTTTAGAATTCTTTTCTGTCAGTTTTATTGTTTTCTGCATTTGTTTCTGGTCTATTCTTAAATCTGGTATGATCAAGGACCGAATAAAAGTGTTGTGGCTGGAAGAACGATTAATTTACACCATGTTCTAAGGATTATCTATCCTCTTTTTCTTTACTGCTCAAACAGCCCCTCACAAACTTTAATAAGAACCAACAGTTGATGGGAAATCTCCATCCAGCTCAGTACATGGAAAAGGAGAAATGTATATGCTTCTTTCTATTTAGCTTTACTGCATCTATAAGGCAATAGGTTTGATTTTAAAGGCTTTAAGCGTCTTAGAACAAAGCATACAAAAACAATGAAGGCTCACAACCGTTTATGTTTTATTTATTTGATATCAGCCTCAAGTAAGAATAAAAGCTGCAAATATATTTGAAAACCATTGTAAGCATAGACTGAAGATCTTTTATGCACACAAATGCATTCAAATTGTTCTCATGCAAAAAAGGACACTTACAGCAAATTAACTGGTTAATTCTTTTTCACCCTGAACACTCACTCCTATAATTATTAACAGAGCAACCAATGTGCTAGTCTAGGTACATGTAAAAAATATCTCTCTTCCTAAAACGCTTTAATCACACTGGGTATGTGGATAAACTTGCATGATTTTCAGAATGTGCCCAAAACAACAATTTTTCCTAACCATCATTCAGCCTCTGTATTAAAGCCAATGAAGGAATTTTTGGCTGTACAGAGAGCTAATCTAGCGAATGCCAAAACACAACAAGAAAGGACAAATGTGGATATGAAATGTGCTTTACACAATTGGAGAGTAAAAATAAATAAGTTTTTAACTTCCAAGATCTTGCTCCAGTGGTAGCCCCCCTCTTCCTCTGCCTGCCCCACTAGCAAGATTTTCTTGGTGCTTATAAGCAGTGTTTGACGGGCACAACAAGCTGTAATGGAAGGAACCATTATTTGAATAACATTTAGGACTTTTTGTGAAGTGACCCTCATCAATGTTATTTTCAAGTACTGATATCCAAGTCTGTATCCAAACTACAACACACTTGGCATCAGAAAAAAACAGTGAGCTGAAATGATACTAAGTACGTAAATCAGCCCTGATTTTTCAGTGGAGGACCATTTTTGGCAGCGTCAACACTACGTACGTGTCCAGACACGCTAACTTACAATCAGGTCTAGAAATACTGGAACAATGATAGCTTTTTTGGCATGTGGCCTCTGCACTCTGCCACAATGAAGATGAAAGGAGACGCTAAAGATGTGCGCAAAGTCAGGACTGTCAACTTTAATGCAAGGGATTTGCCAAAAGTGGGCCATTAGCCTGTCAGGAAGTACAGCCACTGGCAGACACCCACACCCATTTTTGGCGCTCTTAAATAATGGAACAAATGGCTAACAAGCATTTGCACGGCCAGGCATGGCCTGTTTTCTGGGTTCCCAAGGACCAATCAAGCAGGTGAGAGGCCTGGAGGTGGTTCTGAGTGTTACACTTGTATTGGGGTGGCTGTTCACTGGAACTCTTCCCATGAGATCCAAAGAGGTGTCCATGCTAGTGAAAGAGGCTTTTGTTAGGCTGAGAAAAGAAAAGAAACCCATCAAAGAGATAGCAAAAACATTGGGAGTTGCCAGTACCACAGTTTGGAACATCCTGGAAAAGAGGGAAAGAACTGGTAAGCTCAGCAACAGCTAAAGGTTTAGATGACCACAGAAGACAACTAAAGTGGGTGACCGCAAAATCCTGCTCATGGTGAAAAAGAACCCTTTCACAACATCTTCCCTGGTCGAGAACACTTTTGAGGAGGTAAGTGTGTCATTGTCCACATCTACAGTTGAAAGACAGCTTTATGAATGTATATACAAAGGCTTCACAGCAAGATGCAAACGACTGTTAATGCTCAAGAACAAAAAGGTCAGATTTGACTTTGCCAACAAACACCTAAAAATGCCTGCCTGTTTCTGGAATAAGCTCCAGCTGTTCTTGGACTTCAATTCCCAGAAGCCCTGATCATCAGGTGTACTGACTTGGGCTTCTGGGAACTTAAGTCCAAGAACAGAAGGAGGCTCACTTGGGCTTCTGGGAATTAAAGCACAAGAACAGGTGGAGCATCAAGGTTGGCCACCGCTGAGTTAGACCAACGAGACCAAGATTAACCTGTACCAGAAAGATGGGAAGATAAAAAGTATGGGGAAGGAAAGGAACAGCTCATAATCCAAAGTGTACCACATCATCTGTCAAGCACAATGGAGGCAGTGTTATGGTATGGGCATGTATGGCTGCAAATGGAGCCCAGTCCCTGGTGTTCATTGATGACCTGACTACTGATGGAAGCAGCAAGATGAATTCTGAAGCGTATAGGGTTATACTTTTTGCTCAGGTTCTCCCAAATGCTGCAAAAGTGAAAAGCATGTTCTATTGGGTTGCGACCCAGTGATTGGCTTAGCCATTAAAAAATACCCCAATTCTTTGCCCTGAAAAAAGCCCTTGGGTAGTTTTTGTTGAATGTTTTGGATCATTATACATCTGCCATATAAAGTTGCATTCTATCAATTATTGATAACAAGACTGAGGCAGAAAGACCCACGCACAAGCAACAGATTAAGGCAACTGCAGTAAAAGCCTGCAAAACATCTTGAGGGAGGAAACTCAGCATTTGGTCATGTTCATGGGATTCAGACTTCAGGCAGCCACTGATTGCAAAGGATTTACAACCAAGTATAGAAGGCAATCCTTCTGTTTGTGCTGATGTTAGTCTGTTCCATTACTTATGTGCCACCCAAAATAGGTGTGTTTGTCTGTCCACAGCTGTACTTCCTGACTGGTTAATGGCCCACTTTTGTCAAGCCCTTGCATTAAAGCTGACATTCCTGACTCCGCTCACACCTTGAGTGTTTCTTTTCATCTTCAATATGGTGGGGTGCAGAGCAACATGCCAAAAACATTATCCTTGTTCCAATCTTTCTAGACCTGACTGTACGCAACATTTTAAACTCCATTAAACATGCACAAAAATCACATGCATGCATACATACAAACAGAAATATACATGAGCTTTATAGTGACAAAACTTCTCAGAACAAAAGGATTAAATCCAATATTTAATCCCAAGTAAATCAGATCTGTTGAATGCATTGGACTTGTTAAATCATTATTTACAGCAGTTGATTTATGGCAATTCAGTAATTCCACTTTAGTTGGCAATAAGGCTTGAGCTCATCAATGTTTTAATGTATATTCATCTTCTTATAGTTTTTGCACAAAATTTTCTTGTAACTATGGTACAACTATGGTGCAAATGGTACTTTTGGAAGCAAACTGCCCCACGTTATGAAATCACCATAGACATTATCAGTTGTGCTTTGACGCACATACTACAATATGCAACAGGTAATGTGTATTAAGGCAATTCATTTCCAAAAGTTATACCATTTTAAGTTATGCCAGTAACTCAAATTTAAGTAGGCAAGAAGATTTGGGTCCATCATGTGCTTTGAGAAAATGTGAAAACAAACAGCAAATTACATAGGTCATAATAGCAGGGTAGATTTGTTTGTTAAAAAGAGCATGAACTGCATCCAACCTTAGTCATACCCAAAGTAGCCCAAGGTTAGAGCAAAATCAATGAGATTGGTATTAGGTATGAGCAGTTTGTTCACACATATATACACTCAAAATACACTAAATAGGATCACAAGAGGTACATGCAATCCATTCTTTACAAACACAAAGATTCCCCACACACAAAGCAAACTGCTTCCAATGGCCAGGGAATCCCTTTAATAGCATTAGACTGGCTGAAGAGGATATTGTTGTAAGGGGGGGGGGGAATCACATGCATGCTTATAAAGAAACACATATGTATACTCCATTAACAAATATATGCTTGTTTCAATAATGTCATAAGGGACAAAGAGTACATTGTCAACCATCAAGTCACATAAGCAGCAAAAGTCTCAACAAACATTTTTAAATTTTAGCCTCTGAATTCTGTTGACCAACAACTATTTAAAGGGTGACCAAACGCTTTGTGAACAGGTGACCTGACCTTTTCACTTGATTGTCTTCTTTTCTTCAACTGAAAAAGATCTGTTTCCACCTTTTCTGCCAACTCTAGTTTCCTCTTGTTCCTCCTAAAAGCTGCTAAGCTAAGTCCTATAAAATATTTAATAATGTTTAAGTCACCAAAAAATTAAATCCATACAAAAGTAACAGCTTCATTAAATGCTTTGGAAATGGCAGCAATACCTCCCAATCAATCATAGTACTGTTGTTTACCTAATGTTCCATACCGAATAGCAATGGATTCACAAATATCATAGGACTTCAACTTTCACTAAGTGATGAAATCCTGACAGAATATTCACCAAATATATCCCCAAGACATTTCACTGTCCAATATTACTATCTACTAACCAAGATATCCCCTAAGTAATGGTGCAAAAGTATTCTTGTTGTTATGTGCTGTCAAGTCACTTATGACTTATGGCAACTCTATGAATAAGTAACCACATATAAGGTCCTCTTGTTAACAGCCTCCTCATTGTAATGCAAGCCTGTAAATGTTTGTTTAGAAACAATTCCTTCTGGACTCAGTGGGGTATCTTTTAGGTAAGTGCATACAGATTTGTGCTCCAATTCATTTATTTAACAGAAAAAGTATTTGATATATAGGAATTTTCAGCAGTATTTCTATAAACATATGACAAAATCTAATGATAGATTTCATTGCTAGAAGAGCAAAAGCCACTTGAATCACTGACTATGATTTCCCCTTTACACGAGCCTCCTAAGACCTCCAAAACTAGTTTTGGCGGACTAGAGAGCTCCTGAGTTAAGGGCATTTCTAGGGCTGCAGGAGAGAAAAAGTTCCATCGTGGTAGTGCTGTAGTTCCCATTGCCACAGAGAATTTAACCTAGAGGTTATTAGCTATATTTATACCTCAGTGAGTTGAAGAGAGTATGGATTTGTCTCTTTCTCGGCACTTCATCCTTACAGCAAGAATCTTACAAGATTCAGGGATGCTCCTTCTGTTCTTTGACTTCAATTCCCAGAAGCCCAAGTCAGCAAACCTGCTGATCAGGGCTTCTGGGAACTGAACTCCAAGAACAGAAGGAGCACTAAGGTTGGCCACCCCTGAGCCAAGTTGAAAGAAAGTGGCTGGTTAAGGAAACCAGTCAGTTTCATGGCCCCACCATGAAACTCAGATCAAAGGAGGTACAGGTGGTTTAAAGGAATTGGGATTTGTCAGTTATAACCCTGTCTTTGTGGCACTCCCTACCTTTAGAAGAGGGATTCTCAACCTGTGGCCTGCAGTCCGGATGCGGCCCACAGCACCATTTCATCTGCCCTGCTGCTGCTGCCTCCACAGCTGGAAGTGTCATGTAGTAGAGGAAGAGCAAAATGGCCATCCAGCCCCTGAAGCTGTCTAAGGGAGCATGACCCAATGGCCCCCAGCTTAAAAAGGTTGAGAACTCCTGCTTTAGAAATTTACCAGGGCTTCGTCCTTTAAACTTTTCATGAACTAGTGAAAACAGAGCTTTATAATGCTTTTTCTAATACTATCCCCCTCCTTAATCTTTTTTGTTGATCCATATGTTTATGATTTATTTACAGTGGCCACTATTTGGTTTAATTTTCTTTTTTTCCTACTGTCTGTATTACGTATTTTGAATCTATTTGTTGGGTTGGGATAGTGGGTGAGATTTTTTCTTTATAAACTACACAATCAAATAAATGGGTGGCATATCAATTTAACAAGCAAATAAATTAGCTAAATCTTGCTAATCCCAGTTGAGGAGTCTAATCACTGCAAAAGAAGTAGGATTAAAGTCAACCAAGGCTGTAAGATGAAAGGAAAGTAATAACAGAATGCATATATATTAATATACACTTGCTGCTTTGTAATTTTAATGTAGAAGGCAAGTTTACCAATTCACATATACTGGTAAAATATGCTTTGTTGTAAAGAAACAATCAGAGAAATGATTAAAGAAGAAGTTTCAAACATGTGCAGTGAGTTGTTGAGATGATGATATGCTGGTATCCACTTCATATTTCTCCTATTTCCCTGTATAGTTCTTTCAGTTGTTTTCATTTCCATTTCAACTATTGTCAGATGATGGGGGCGAGGGATGAAGCTTCATGAAACACACACGAGTCTGATCCAGCAGAGAACACACTATTACTCGAACTCACGTTCGAGCCTTTTTATTGTTACAATCGTATAAGGAAATGCTTACATAGAAAATCACAGATTGCAAACAAAAATTCGCATAGTCAAAGCAGTGGTATTCCCTGTGGCAATGTAGGGTTGTGAGAGCTAGACCATTAGGAAAGCTGAGCGCAGAAGAATAGACGCCTTTGAGATGTGGTGTTGGAGAAGGGTTTTGAGAGTCCCCTGGACAGCGAGGAGAACAAATAGGTCAATCTTAGAAGAAATCAACCCTGACTGCTCCTTAGAAGGTCAAATAGTAAAGATGAAGCTAAAGTACTTTGGACATCAGATGAGAAGAGAGGATTCACTTGAGAAAGCCTTGATGCTTGGAAAGGTAAAGGGCAAAAGAGGACGGGGCTGGCCCAAGATGAGATGGCTAGATGGTATTGTGGAGACAATGGGCACAAAGCTGAGCGAATTGAGGGGGATGGTGGAGGACAGGAGTGCCTGGCGGACAGTGGGGTCCATGGGGTCGCAGAGGGTCGGAATCGACTGTGCGACTGAACAACAACAACAACAACAAAACATTGGCTGTGATTGGGTCATGTTAGTGTGGGCTTCTACCTGATTGGTTAATACATTGTATGCATGCCTCCTACCTATAGCATTCAGTCTCATGGCTCCTTAGATGTATAACAAACAACCCCCAGGCACGTATCTCGTGACCTGGGACAGTCACTAACAGACCTCTGAACTGGATCAGGGATGGGCGCTAGCTAGCTTACTGGGGTACAAGGGTTAACCGTTGAAGCACCGCCACCAGGAGTCTTTGGGCATCACTGCAATACAGCGTTTCCATCAGTTCCCCACAAACTCTAAACTATCTTTTCTCCAGGAACCACAACTTTATAAGGAAATTTATAAGGAATTAAGGTTGAACTGGCTTCAGATACTAACCCTGGATAAGTGGAATAAACAATATAAAGAGAAATTACAGCCTACAAGACAGTTGACAGACTTCGATGAGATGCTATATAAGATAAGGTTCAATGGGGATAAAAGGAGTAGAAAGTAAATTATATAAAATGATAAACAACACAGAAGAAACCCAGGACGTTCTTAAAAGATTGTGGGAAACGGATTTAAGTATTAATATTACAGATAAGAATTGGAAGAAAAAATGGAAAAGCAGGATTATGCGAAATCTGTCCACAAAAGTTAAAGAACATAATTATAAAATTTTGTGGCGGTGGTATATGACGCCAGTTCGGCTAAATCAAATAAACAGCAGCAACTCAAAAAAAAATGTTGGAGATGTCATCAGGAAATTGGGACATACAAACATATGTGGTGGGATTGTAAAATTATTTCCAATTTCTGGCATAAAATGGAACAAGAAATAGCAAAAATTTTAAATATTAACTTAAAGTTGAATGAAAAAATTGTTTTACTAACGGACTTAGAGGAATTGAATTTAAAGGAAAATATAAAGGAGTTATTGTCTATTTTCTTAACGTTGGCGAGACAACAAGTAGCCAGAAATTGGAAAGGTGATATGAACTTAGAAATTGGTAAATGGTGTGTCGATGTTTGGGACATGGCATTAAATGAAAAACTTACATGGGAATTAAATATAAAAAGGGGGTTAATAAAACAAAATAGATTTTGGGACATTTGGAAACCTTTTTTGCAACACACATTGAGGGAAAATAAAGGAGAAAAACCTGCATCAAATGTAATGTATTTTTGGCAGAATGATTGAGTTGTAAAAGGAATGGCTGGTAGACTCAAGGACTATAGTGCACTGGGTAGTATTTGAACTATGTATAAAATAATAAAGTTGTAATATGGTGGTAACAGAGGATAGTTGATATAAAGGTAAAAATATTCAGTATAGTAAATGAATAGAAAATAACTGAGGTAACATTTGATTATATTATATTATCTTTTTTTCTTTTTTTCCTCATTTTTTGTATTTTTTTAATTGATTTTTAAAATAAGAAAACACAAACAAAGGATTACACTAACATACAACATAATTATCCACATTAAAGAAAATCAAAAACAAATAGAAAAACATTCAATATGACAAAACTAAACAACACCAAAACCACTTAGATACATACATCAAGAAGACATACAATAGATAAGTAAATCACCCACATCTAACTCCTCACCTCCCACGTTCCTGGACCAACACAACATAAATCCCTTCACCTCCCATCTTTCCATATTAACGCAACATAAATCCCTACCACCCACCCTAAACCTTCACCATTCTATCATCTTCTCCCCCCCCCCATCCTTCCATTGAAGAACCGCCTCCGAGTGTCGAAGAGGGGGGGGGAGACCGGGACTAGGCGAATTCATATCAATGTTTGAAAGTATCAAATAAATCAACTTGCTCAAAGCTATACAGTTATTCCTTGTTCTTCCTTCCTTCTGCTTATGGCTGTCTACCCCTATTCTTTTTATCTCTGTTCTATATTTTCAACCCTTATTCCCCTTTAGCTTTCTTTAACAAAAATTCTTTATATTTATTTTTATAATTACCCTACAACTTGTAAGACACTGGGAGCAGCTAACTCTTCCTAACAATTCAGGTGTTACATTGACTTAATATTTCCTTCCAACTGTAATATCCTAGACTTCATTTTCATATTTCCAGACATACCCTTAAGCAAACCCTTTTTCATATTTCCCTTTACCTCTGCTACTATTGTATTTTTATTATAATTCATCCCTGTCTTCAACTCCTTCATCTTTTCAATACTTTATATTTCTCTCTCGTATTTATTCTAAACTACTCTCTTTTATCATTTTTGTCAGCACCTTATTTAATTCCTACCAACTCCATTGCCCATTTTTTATAGAGATTATCGTACTTCCTCATTCTAATCAGTTATCTATCCCATTCTATATTCTATTAATATGTATACCTATATAAAGTTTCCATAACTATGTTACACTATACTTCTTTTATTCCAGAAAATCAAAATCAAAATCAAAATTCTTTTAATCCACAAGAGAATCATATCAATTTTCATTTCTTTAAAGTTTTTTTACTATTATTGCAGTTATTTCCTATATTTAAGGATTTCTCTTTGATTTCCTTCCATTCTTCCTTTTTCATTAATATTACATGATTTTAACTTATATTCTCTTATCACTACTGTTTTCCGTATCCAAAAGAATCTCAACTGTTAGAATTATTACCTGTTTTAATTCACCACCTTATCTTATAACAATTTAGTATTTAGTTTATTGTCCTTCCTCCACACTCTTTCTCTTTTTGATAAATCCTAATAAATATCCATATATTCAGCCTCCAACTTTTTCACCTATATACCCTTTTGTATTTAATACATCAACACACTCGATGAGGAAAATCTAGGCTTTGACCCTACACCCCCTTACCCATAAATATTCCCATAATTTACCATCTTTATGTTTCTATTTCTTTCCTTCTTTCCCTTTCTCCTTTTTAACATATGATAACAACTCATTAATTCTCTCCCCAAATTAATATTCCTTTAAATTAAGTTTTCTTTACACACATAAATCAACCACTTCATATTGCTTTGGGAATTACGTCCATCGATTAACTAATAATATTTTTTCCCATAACTGTATTACTCTATGCTTCTTTTCATTCAGAAAGACAAAAATCAAAATCAGAATTCTTTTGGTCCACGAGAGAAATCATGTCACTTTTACTTTTTTTTTTTAATTTATTTGCTAATACTGCAATTATTGCCTATATTTGACAGTTTCTCTTTGATTTCCCTCCATTCTTTTGATCCTTTTTCAATAATATTACATGATTCCAATGTATCCATGTAGTCAGTTTGCTCTCTTATCATCACTACTTTCCCTATCCAGAAGAATCTCAACTATTGGAATTGTTGCCAATTATAATTCACTCCCTTGTCTCTTAATAGTTTTGTAATTGGTTTTAATTTCCTTCCTCCACAATCTTTCTCTTTTTGATAAATCCTGGTAAATATCCAATTGTTCACCCTCCTTCTTTCTTTCTTTCTCTTTCTCCTTTTTAACATATAATAACAACTCATTAATTCTTTTCCAAAATTAATATTCCTTTAAATTAAGTTTTCTTTACACACATAAATCAAACACTTCATATTGCTTTGGGAATTACGTCCATCGGTTAACTATTAATAATTTTTCCCATAACTATATTACTCTATACTTCTTTTCATTCAGAAAAACAAAAATCAAAATCAGAATTCTTTTGGTCCAAGAGAGAAATCGTGTCAATTTTACTTTTTTTAAAATTTATTTGCTAATACTGCAATTATTGCCTATATTTGACAGTTTCTCTTTGATTTCCCTCCATTCTTTTGATCCTTTTTCAATAATATTACATGATTCCAATGTATCCATATAGTCAGTTTGTTCTCTTATCATCACTACTTTCCCTGTCCAAAAGAATCTCAACTGTTGGAATTGTTGCCAATTATAATTCACTCCCTTGTCTCTTAATAGTTTTGTAATTGGTTTAATTTCCTTCCTCCACAATCTTTCTCTTTTTGATAAATCCTGGTAAATATCCAATTGTTCACCCTCCAACTTTGGCACCTGTGTACCTTTTTTCTTTAAATAAGCCAACAACTTTAATTTGCTTTCCAAACTTACAAATTTTACCAAAACATATCTTTTAAATGTCCCATTTCTTTTCTTTCCCAGTCTGTAAACTTCTGATATATCTTCTTGAGTAAAATTTCTCCCCATCTTCAGTTCATTCAACCATTTGATGATTCTTTCCTTTAATCTGTCAAATTTAAGTTCTGGAATATTCTTTATCAATAAATTCCTCTTTTTTGCCTCTACTTCCAACTTGTAAAGCCTCTTTTCTTGTCTATCACTTCTTTCATCTCCCTTTTTTCCTTTTCCTTGAATAATTTCAATTGATTCCTCCACAAATATTAACCTTTCCTCTGTTGCAGCAAGTTTTTCATTTGTTACTGACTTTAAATTTACCAGTCCATCCCTTAAATCCTGTTGTTCTTTCATAAAAACTTTCGTTTGTTGTTTAATATTTTGGACCTCTTCTTCTATAGATTTTGATTTTACTTCTAATAACGCAAATTTGTCATTTATTGTTTTCATAAAATCTTCCAACAAATTCCTCAGATCTTGTTGTTTTTTCATGATATCACTCATTTCTTGCTTCCTTATCTCATTCATTTTATCCAATTTTCTCTCTATTTTATCCCAATTGTCCATTTGTTTTCCCATTGCATCCAAGCATTGTTCTTCTTCTTTTAGTTTTATTAATTTCAAATTTTCTGCCTCTGTTTTCTTCTGTTCTATTTCTTTTTCTTTTTTTTCATCTTCTAATTGTATCAAGTCCTGTTTATCTGTTGTAGCAACTATTATCTCTTCCTTCCCTTTGAATATATTACTCGTTTCTTTCTTCATTTCCTCAAGGAAGGATATAAGTTGTTTATATTCACTATTGTCTGTAATGCTTACATGTTTAAATTTTAAATGGCTCATTATTGCTTACCAAATTTTCCACTACTATATGTTAAATTCAAGTTGTCATTCACCACTGTTACCCTTTAATAATCAGTCTCATACCAAATCATTCTTGGTCATACATTTTGAACTTCCTTCCACTTGTATCTTCAAAAAAGAAAAAAAGAACTTGTCCTTTAAGTAATTCACTCCCAACTTTCTCTCGGACTCTGCACCAAGTAATTAACAGTGTTATCTTTAACCAAGTAAATCTCTTTAGTTGCCGGTCTTTAAATAAACATCATAGTCCACAACTTTTCTTACTCTTTTAATATACTTTATCTCCAACTTCCCCTTCCAACTGTGTCACCGGTAATCTCTATCAGCTGCAATAATCAGTCTCTCATGGCAATTCACACCAAGTCTCTTAATAGTAATCCACCATTTTTTCTTCTCTCCATTTATCAAATCTTAAGTCCAACGCATTCCTAGCAAACTAAAGGTATTCAAAATATTCAGAGTTTCAAAGTTTTACTTTCAAAGTAGATTAGAGATATTCAAAGTTTCAAAACTGTTCTCTCCTCATGCTTGTCTCTTAATACTTTTCTCCATGGCTTCAGGAGTGGGAGATTAACTGTGTTATCTTTCCTTTGGTCTAATCAATCAAACATCCTTCCAGTTGCTGAGCCTTAAACAAACATTGTAATCCAAAAAGTAGAAGCATTGTGAGATTTACAAGGGTATCTTATAAAGAGTTCACCAGCTTAAACATTCCATCCATTTCTTGCCTTTTTACATATGAGCCTATCTTATTCATTATCTTCGTCTACGGCGTCTTTCAGCTTTTTCACTTCTCATCACCGTCCTAAGTTCTCATTCCCTCTGAAATTTTTCACCATCATCACTCCCAAAATCTCTCAGCTGTCATTTCCTCTGATTTATCGCTGAAAGCCTCCTTTTTTCACCTTTTCCAAAACATTCATCAGGCAGCCTGTTTAAGGTGTGTATTACTCCTTCGCCATTTTGTCCCGGTCCTCATTTTTAATGTTGTAAGATGTACTTGGGATTTTTTTTTCATATGTAACTGTTTTTTTGTTTGTTTGTTATGGTTGTTTGTTTGTTTTGTTATTTTTTTTAATATTGCTGAAAATAATAAAAATAATAATAATAATTTTTTAAAAAGGAACCACAACTTACAGGGATCTGATATCCAAGGGAAACTTTTTAATAGGAGTTTGTATTCTTCTAGCAGGTCTTTTTACTCCAAGGGACTGGAATACAAAATTGTGCAAGTTGCCACTCTAGTGGTAGTATTTGTTGAACCTATCATTCACTGAGCTGAAAATAACAATACAGTAATACAGTAATACCCCAGATAACGCTAATACCGGATAGCGCTAAAACCACATAACATTACAAGATTTTCGAAAAAATCTTGTATCGAATAACGCGATTTTTAGCGTTATCCGATACAATCGTTCTTAGCAGCAGGGTGGCTGGAAAGCTGAATGGGGTTCTCCGTTCAGCTTCCCAGCCACCCTGCAGCTACGGAGGCAGGGGTGAGGAGGCTGGAAAGCTGACGGGGGGCTCCCCCGTCGGCTTCCCCAGCCACCCCACAGCTGCGGAGCCAAGGGCGGGTGGCTAGGGAAACCGACAGGGAGTCCCCATCAGCTTCCCCAGCCACACTGCAGCTGTAGATCGGATCCTCTGATCTCTCTGGAGCAGGCAGGGGACACGATCCAAGCTGTTTCTGGGCTTCCCCGACGTCCTCAGCCAGTGGAGCAAGCCAAAACGTCAGGGTTAGAATCCCGACATTCTGGCTTGCTGCAGCCTCCAGGGAAACAAGGCTTTTTTTAACGTTGTGTGATCAATGCATCGCACAACGTTAAAAACCGGATAACGACGAGACTTGTGGAACCAAGTCTTAACATTATCCAGGGTACTAGTGTACCTCAGATAACGTTTACCTTGGATAATGCTAAAATCGCATAAAGTTAAGTAATCTGGGGAGGATAATTGGATCGAATAACATTAGGTTCCTATGGGATGGATCTGATAACAACTGCTAAAGCCTGTGCGGTTACAATGTATCTCTATGGAACTTTAACGTTATCCGATACATCCCACAGGATTTTAACATGGATTGGATAACACTAAAAATCGGATAACACCAAGACTTGTAGAACCAAGTTTTAGCGTTATCCGAGGTATTACTGTACAGTAGTTTGTAACATCAAGTATTTGATAAACCAGAGTACAGTAATGGCAAGATATTATAATATCCAGGTTCAAAAACACTGGATGATTGTACAAGCAAAATATTTTAGCATATTGCATTCACCAAGATATCATGCTACAGACTAATGCTATCTCCACACTTTTACACTGCAAGATAAAGAATATTCGACTGTTAAAATATTATAGTACAGTGACCCTGCTTAGTTTGAGCTAGTTAATTGTTTTTATAATGATGATAGTAAATTATTTCAAATACTTTTATTTTCAGGACTAATTTGTCTAAATCCCACTTAATTATTTTAATACTCTGTATACAAATCAAATTACCTTGACAGAGGGATTCTATGAAGTTTATGTTAATTCATGTAACCAAGTCATAGTCTAATACACTTAATAAAAGAGAAATAAAATCTAAGAAATTCAAATAAAAAGATAATATAATAGATACATTTTAGAAATGAAATGCTCAGCAATGAAATGAACTGACTTGCTATAGAAACTTCTCCCTTTGTTTTCAAATCTAACATTTCTTGGAGATGCTATACATACAAGATACTGCAATTATATTTCATGCTCTGCACCTCTTCAAGCAATGATCCTAGAATTTATTTTATGTTATTTTGTTAAACATGGTCAACATAAAAACATATTCTGGGTTTCTTCCACGAGAAGGGTTTGAGAAAGAACACAGAATACAACAAAAATGTTGTTTTAGGGCAGAGAAAATGGATCTACAAGTAGAGAGAATGATGACAGCAGCATAGGAGAGAGAAATTTTGGAGAGGCAGAAAGGACACTAGCAAAATGCAGGGAAGACCATCCCTATCCTGATGGCTAAAAGCTCACCCACTTGTGAATTAAACCATGCTAGCTGCAATAATAATAATAATAATAATAATAAAAATCAAGGCTACATGCAATTCATCTCCAAGAATTCTCATCCATGTTTTTGCCTCAACTAGACATTAATTTTGCCCACCAATAAAAAAACCTGCAACACCCAGAAATCTGGAATTAAAAACTGAAATAGCCTACTTCAGTAGGCAACAGCTTCAAAGATCATGGATATTCACCATGTTGATTTTACTATCATCATTCAGCAACGATGTCTGCATTCAGTAAAAAGTGGACTTGAAACATGCTTCAAATAGCAGAAGACAGATGAAGCACAGCTACAAAAGCATTCCCGTGGGGGTTGTGATTCTAAATCAGGAGTTCTCAACCTTTTAAAGCTGGGGGCCATTGGGTCATACTCCCTAAGACAGCTCTGAGGGCTGGATGGCCATTTTGCCCTTCCTCCACCACATGACACTTCATGGTATGGTGGAGGCAGCACAGGCCACATCTGACCTGCAGGCCACAGGTTGAGAATCCCTGTCCTAAATCGTCAAGAAAGTGACAAAACTCTGGCCAATCTAACAGCACCCCCTGGCAGTCATTTCATAGAGTGTGCTGAAATGGTGCTAAAAAGGAAGTGCTTGGTTGCTTACAATCAAGGGCAGGGCCAGATGGAAATAATTAAGGAAACATAACTGAAAATGAAATTATCTCTATGGTGTATTGCAGTCCAATGGTTCACCTGCTAATTGTCCAAAGTGCTTACATTTTCAATATCTATACAATTATAAAAGCGGCACCACATTGATTTAAACCATTTCTAATTTTATTGGTTTCTTACTATGAGTAAGACCATCACGCAATCATCCATATTGAGAGTGCACAAAATGTACAGCCATCTGAGTCAGCTACCTCAGACAAAAGAGATACAGAATGAGGATTATTGACTCCAGTAACTAACTTGTACAAGCATTTTGTACAAACAACACTGCACACCACACTGAGTTTCTGGCATGGCAGAGTGCTAAGAAAACCTGTACCACTTCTGTATACCTATTTAAAGTATTACTAAGGACAGTATTATTATTATATTATTATTATTATTATTATTTATTGAATTTATTACCCCGCCCCACTCGGGAGAACCCGACTCTGGGCGGCTTACATCGTCATAAAACAGAGGTAAAAGATAAAAACATATAAAATCATGAAGTTTAAAAGATTATCTAAAATTATTTGAAGTAAAAACAGTGCAAACTACACACCAGTATCCCCCTGGTATACTTGTGGTGTCTATACATCACCACAAAAACAAGAAGGAAGCAATCACAGATAAATAAACAGACCATGAATAAACATATAGGCCAAAATTGTACTAGAAAAGCTCATTCGTTTAATGCAATTGGTATAATGCTGGCTGAACTGCCACATATTCAGAGTTTAACGTGTGTTGTGCTGCGTATTAGTCAAGTGAGAGCAAATGCCTACAAGTAATTTGTGGACGTTTACCAATGAGATTTACATGTTATGCTGGCATAAAAATGGATCCTGGCCATTATTTAATACAAATAATGCTGTATTAGTAACACAACATTTTTACTTGGCTGGCTGACAGGATCTTCAGGAGGAGGGGGTTAACCTGACAAGCCTGAAGACTAATGGCCTTGGGTAGCAAAGTACACAGAGAAGGGTGATGGTCCTCAAATTGATTAAATCTCACTTGAATCCATCTTAATGGAGGGCAGAACCTTCATCAAGACTGGCCTGGGGTTGAGGAGGATTTTGTGTGCCAAAAGGGCTCAAGACCAGAAAGTGGCTTATGGAACTGGGTCAGGGGGTCACAACGTGATGCAGAAGGCAAATGGAAGGTAACTGTATTATATTGTCTCCAGGACAATCTTCATGACTGATTGCAATGAGAATAGCCAATATCCGGAGTTGGATATGGCATTCAAAGAAGAAGGCTCATAGGAAACTAAAACTCCCTTCTGGCACTAGTTGACACACACCATAGGTTCTACAAAATACAGAAAGATTGCAGATCTAACTATTCTTTTAAGAAAACAAGCATTTAATTTAGGTATGTTAATTAAGTATATTAATTCGGAAGCAACCTGATGGCACATAACAAACAATAAATTTAATAACATCTAAAATGGAAAGCTAGAGTAAACAAAATAGTAAATGGAAAGCCTTCTTCTGGCAAGAACACTTTACTTGATGTACTTTTATTTACCTCCTATATCTTTATGTCATCTCCTCTGCCCCAAGAGGTTTTATGGGGAGATGGAACAGGAATCATCTCCTTATTCTACAGTAAGAGTTCCAGCTAATTTGAGTGGTAAAATTTTCTCTATAGGGTAACAAGATATTCTCTTATGGTTCATGAGCAATTTCAGCACTACGGATTCACTGGGAAATGTTAGCATCTCCTTGGTAAGCTGAGCTGACAGCAAGCTTTTTTGTTGTTCAGTCGCACAGTCAACCCTTTGTGACCCTATGGACCATTGTCCTCCAGGTACCTCTGTCCAGTGGTGGGCTCAAAAAATTTTACTACCACACTGTGGGAGTGGTATGGTGGGTGTGGCCAGTGGGAAAGCCCTGTGTTGCACCTGAATTAGGACTACTTTATTTCAAAACTTGGATGGGCAGGGCCAGCCAGAATTTCTGCTGCTGGTTCTGGCAAACTGGTGCAAACCTGCTGATGCCCACCACTGCCTCTGTCCTCCACCATCCTCCTCAGCCCGCCAAGCTCTGTGCCAGCAAGCTAGAAGCTCTCTTCTTCTTCCATGCCTAGGCCAGATGTGAGTCACCTCAGTGAGGAGGACAGTGGATAAATATGAATAAGTAAATAAATAAATAAATAAACTGCTAAAATGAAACCACCTTCTGGTGAGTTCATTCTGCAGTTCCTTTTGCCTGACCTAGTGTGAGAAAGATTAGCCAGCAACACAAAGGTTGCCATTACCAGGGTATGCCTAACTGCAGTTCAAAAATACCACAATCATTGAGGAGGCTCTTTCTGTATGCCCCATAAACTCTAGATTGAACACTGAGGAAAATTCAGAATGAAGACAATTGAACCTAAGAGCTTTATTACCAATACCTCGCTGTGCCACGCAAGAAGCATTCCTCTTCACCACCACTGTATATCTCAAAATAGTTGAATCTGAAATGCAGCCCTCAAGACAATGGGGCAGAATCCTCAAAAGAATAATGTGATATGTTTGCCAAACATTTTGAGACCGAGAGAACAGTAACAAGAGGGCTTTTTTTTTCTGATGGCCTTCTAGCTTTTGAATTCTGTCCCAAATAAGCCAAGGCTAATCTCTTTTCAATGTAGCTTTCTTGTTCTCCCAGGTTATTAAAATATTTTGGTAGTTTTAGTGTTTTAGCTGTACTAAAATACCAAATATAATACTGTCCAAATGATGTGGTTTTAGCTCTTACAATTGCATGCATTGGTTTTGTTTTTTATATTTCTTTAATAATTTATGCTATGGTGACATATTTATTAGCTTTAAGCTACTAATTTTTATGGATTTGGGGAAGTCTTATTCTTTTAAATTATATAATGGCCAGAAAAAATATGTTACAATACTTATAAATAAATGAATTGGAAAAGAGAAAATGAAGGTATTTGATATAGAGAAATTTAATAACTGCTAATATAGAATTGCTGTGGGCTCAAGAAGATATAGATGAGATGAAAACATTCCAAAGAGCAGGAACAAAAATCAGAGAATCAGATTGGTGCTGATATTCACATAAATATCCATATCCATCTATTTTCAAGACCAGCATAACTCATAGGACTTCTTAAAATACATCATTTGCCTTCCATTAACTTTTTTGAAGTTAACTCCCCCCAAACACTGATTAGCAATGTTGCTTTTATCAGTGTCAAACAAGATATGTAGAAAATGCCTTAGTAAAGAGGAGACATTTTACTCAACCTTTTATGTCTCTAGCATACCAGAAGATCTATCCTGCAGCCAAAGTCCTTGCCTGTTCCCCCCCCCCCGATCCCAGCTTGCTATCGTAAAACATTTCTCGAGCATTAGCAGAAAAAGCTTACTGTTCTCTGTCAAAGATTCACTGAAAATAGGCTTTAACCAAAAATGGAGTTAAGAAAGATAAAATGGTCAAATCCACTCAAATGCTACACTACCAGTGAGAGTCTTTAAAACTTGTTAATAAATCTAAACACAATATATCATTTTCTAAGATAATATTTAGGGTGTAATCATTAACAAAACAGTTATATTTGTGATATGATTGTTTCTTTGATACTTAAGCGTTTAAACCAGAGATTCTCAACCTGTGCTCCATGGGCTGAATGTGGCCCACAGCGCCATTTCATGTGTGTGTCCCCCTCCACCACACCCACAAGTACCATGTGGTGGAGAAAGGTCAAAATGGATATTTGGCCCCCAGCTTTAAAAGGTTGAAAACTCTTGGTTTAAACACTCCTTTAAATACCACTGGTTTCCTTATTTTTTAGACTGCATCACAAGCATCTCAAAACAAACTCACACATTTACTCACTTGTTGCCATGACACCTGGAGGACAGGCAGGTATCCCATGATCCACTGCCCATTTGAAAGCTCCTTCACCAACTAAAAAACTAGAAAAGGGGAAGACTGAGAAAAGAGAGACTACATAAAAAGTTATAACCCATAATAACATATCTGAAATTTGCACTCTAACTCCAAGATAATTTTCTTATTAAAACAAGTTATACTTCAGTCAGATAAAAAACTGAAATTGTTCCATTAATATTTTTGCTGTAAAATAGTCTAAGAAGGGGGGGGGGGGGGAAATCACACAAATAAAAATACATACTTTAAAGGTTTAAGTCAGTGGTTCGCAACGTGGGGCCCAAGCCCCACAGGGGGGCTTTAATTCCCAGAAGCCTAAGTCAGTACATTGGCTAATCAGTTCTTTGGGGAAATTTACTTAGGCATCTGGGAATTGAAGTCCAAAAACCAAAGGTTAGGAAACACTGATTTACGGTAAGTTAAATGAATAATCCAATACAGTACAGTACTTGGAAAATAAATGCAGCACAATCTAAAACATACAGTACTAAAAAATAAATTCATTACAACTCTTCTGAACCATATTTAATACACCACACCTTTTAATGAGTTAAGATTCACAGACCTTTAGCTTACACATTATGTTTTATTTGAAGTAAAACCAAAAGGTTAATAATGGCTAAAAAAAAGCAAATCCTGGTCAATTATAGTTCAAGGCAGAGTAAAAATCTTCCCCTAAAATAGTTTGGCAGAAGGATAGGGAGAAAAAAGGACATTCAGAGCTAGGGGCTAAATCGAGTATTAATCCTCTCCAGTGAAGACATTGGTTATGACTAGCAAATTTCATTTCATCCCAGCCAGCTGTCTCCACATTGGACTCATGCTGAAGTCGCGCTATGTTTGCTATGTTGGTAATGGCTTACGCTTTTGGGGCTGCTCAATTCAATCTGTTCAGGTGACAAGTTATATTTTGTTCCCTATCTCTTCTTCTCAGAAAATGTTTCTTCTCCAACTATGGTGGCAGCTGGTGGACAAAATGGGCATCTCATCGGCAACTACAAGAACCAGGATCAGAGAACAGAAGAGTCTGCATCTGAATGTTCTGGCTTTTAGGTCAAGGTCGCCCTTGCTCAAAACCCAGTCGTATTCGACTCTAAGGTTCAGTGCTCATCTCTGTTACAGCCAAAGAGCCAGTGATGTCTGCATCTGCAGACATTTCCATGGACATGTGACAGGCATCCCTCGACACTGGAGTGCATGAAATGCTGTTTACTTCCCACCGAAGTGGTCCCTATTTATCTACTTGCAATTTCTTGCTTTCAAACTGCTAGGTCGGCAGGAGCTGGGACAGAGACGGGAGCTCATTCCATCGTGTAGCACTTGGGTCTCTAACTGCTGACCTGCCAACCTTCCAGCCGTGAAGTTCAGTGTCTTAACCACTTGAACCATCACCTGTCCCCTTTCTGGCTTTTACATATTCTCAAATGTTCTTCATGACAGACTTTAACAAAGATTCTTTGAAAACACATGAAAATTATGTAAACCTCACTCTTCAAATTAAGAATGTTGACAGGCAAAGAATTCTAATTGTAAGTTGCCTGCTTATCATAATAACCAGCCTGAGACATTTATTTATTTGTTGATAGATTATATTCAATTCAATTTATTTACAGTCCATGACCAGCATAGCACACAAAAACATAATACCACATCCTAACTAGTCTGGACATGGGTAATAAAAGGAAACTATGATACTATAATACTAAAAACCTACTGGGAATCGACATAAAACAGCAGGGTGCTTATCTAAAAAACAATATTACTAAAATCCCTCAATAATTACTAAAACCTAGTGTCATGAAAATAAAATGCAATACTAATATTTACAAGAAAAAGAGGGATAGCCTTATTACAAGGATATAAAATACTCTCTACTAGAGTTGTAGTTTACTAAAACTTAGTAATTTATGGCCAGACCGATAATGACAAGGGTGCACAACTTCGTGTAATATACCAGTTACGCCCACTCCTGGACCGGGACTCCTTGCTCAGGGTCACACATGCACTGGTCACCTCCAGACTTGATTACTGTAATGCGCTCTACATGGGGCTGCCCTTGGTGACCATTCGGAGACTCCAGCTGGCCCAGAATGCGGCTGCTCGGGTAGTGATGGAGTGCAGGCGCTACGCTCGTGCCTCGCCACTGCTTCGGCAGCTGCACTGGCTGCCAGTATGTCTCCGGGTGCAATTCAAGGTGCTGGTCATTACCTTTAAAGCCCTATATGGTAGTGGGCCAGGATACCTTAGAGACCGTGTCACCCCAAGAACGTCTGTCCGTCCCACCAGGGCGGATTGGAGAGGCTCTCTTGCAATTCCATCAGCTAGAGAGGCTCACCTCTCTAGCACTAGGAGGAGGGCCTTCTCCGTGACCGCCCCGGCCCTGTGGAACCTCCTGCCAATCGATCTACGTCAACAGACAGAGCTCCTGCCCTTCCGGAAAGGCCTTAAAACCTGGCTGGCAGGACAAGTTTGGGGATCAATGAACACTGGATCCCATGTTGGGTGGCTTATCAGATGATATAGCCACCCTTTGCTCTTACCCTTACTCCTTTTTTTTTTTTTTAGCAATTTTTAGCAATTTTTAGTAATTTTATAACTCGGAAATGTTTAATTCCTTTTTAGCCTAACTTTTAATATTGTATTGATTCATATTTTTAACTGTTAATAGGGTGTTGGATATTGATTTGTGGTTTTCAACTATGTATTTTTAGAGCCACACTAGACTTCCTAGTCAGTAACCGACGTATCCTGCGAGCCTGTGCACAAAAACCCGCCACTTTGCGCGTGATAGCAATACTCCTGTCCTGGAGTAGGAAGGAAGCTTGTTGGGTCGGCAATTTTCCTGTGCATTGGTGCAGCAAGGGGATTATTAATTCTGCACAGGCATCCCTATAGAATGAGCAGAAAAGGAGAACATGCTCAATCGATTCAACATCCCCATCTCCACATGGACATAATCGTTCTGAATAGGGTATCCCGTTATATCTGCCCTCAAGGACAGCTGAAGGCAGGCATCCACAGCGGGCCTGGGTGAATGCCAGCCTATGTTTTGGGAGATCTAATTGCTGCAGATAAGCTGCGGGGACAAGCTGGTACCTGATGGAAACATTGCAAAAGAAACCAGGAGACTTGGCCACATCTTCCTGCCGTTCAGTGTCCCTTATTCTCTGTTTCACTAGCTCCCTGGCTTGTTGTGCTTCCATTGCAAGCAGGGTAGCTGGACACAAGCCCAAAGAAGCCAATTTATTAAGTATATTACATTTCCAGGAAGAGCAAAATGAATCTTGAAGTGTAAGAAACACCAAGGTGCCCTGGGAATTGTGTATTTTAAGCCAATATGAAATTATCAGCATCCAGCACCTCGCCTCTACCTTCACTAAGCCCGTCTCCAGCCTTAATCTGGCATTGGAAACACAGCGGGGGGTCAAGAGAGCAGCTCTAAGAAACTTTGACTGAACTCTCTCCACCTGCTGATAACTGGCAGCCTCCTTAGCTGCCCTGGACCCTAAGTCAAAGAGTCTTCGTCGGGCTGAGAAAAGAGGAATTGAGAAAACCCATCCCCCTCTGCTTGCACCTTCTCTGAATAATAATCCAACTAGAGGAGGTCAGTGTTCTCCGGCTGTCTCTGACTCGGGTAATCTGGGGAGTCTGTGCTTTAACTGGCAAAACACTTAATCTTATCTTAGACAGACTTACTCTTATTGACAACAAGATTCAGGATCTCAAAGACATTTTTCTTCCGTTTGCAGTTAGAGGGTTGGAAAGTGGAAATTTGCTGACTAACGCTGGCCATAGTACTTCTCGGGGGAAAACTTTCCCATCCCCATCCCCCCCGCCCACCCGCCCCCCGCCCCCCCCCCCCCCAGATCCTTGATCCTGCAAAGAAATAGGATCCTTTTACAAGTACCTTATCAGATTCGCTCTGGCTGGAACTCAGCAAGGCAAATTGTTAATTCTTTAGCACACCTGCTTAGTATTTCAGCTGATAGGGTGAAGGTCAAAGATTTTTTCTACTTGCCTTCAGTCCGATATTGCAGAATTTTAATATCATTTGCAACACAGTCTTGTGTAAGGGAGATTTACAGGCAAAGAGGAAAACTCCGCAGCCACAATGTTGAACTACAAAGAGTTTTCGCAGACAGCACTCAAACTCCCCTTCTCCCTCCAAGTTTCTGGTCTGCCTCCAAGAAAGATGTTCCTGTGAGGAAAACAATCTCACAAACTGGGAATCTGTCAGCATCGCAACTAAGTGACTTAACTCAGGCTAACTCCCTTTCTCCTCCCTGTGTGGAGTTGGATAAAAAATGGGATGAGATCAGGGAATTTCTAAGAGAAGCAAAAGATGAATTATCACAAAATTTTCCCATGATCTCCTTCCCCTCCTGGCAGAAATTGTATCCATGCGGAACAACAACAGCCAGATATCCAAAATTTGATATACTTCGATTCTCCCATTGCTAGGCATCTCCCTAAGGGAGCAACTCATACAAGCCGCAGGAGATGTCTACCTATTTATTGCAGCAGTTACCTCACAGATATTGTCAATAATGACGATGATGAAGAGGATGAAGAGCTCCCATCTCGGATGATAAGTACAGAAGTAATAAAAGTTCAGACTGTTCCATTCCAAGAGAAACAGCAGATATACCCCTGTAGCCCACAACAAACTCCCAGGCCAATACTTCCACCTGGCAGTGAGTCACATTTTGATGAAATAAATGACCTGCTAGATTTAAACACTTCAAATACTCATAATTCACCTCTAGCTCTGACAAATGACCAGAGCCCTCTACTTATAATGGAGACACAGACAGATAGCCAACTGCCTCCTCAGCATGCAGTCGTTAACAACATAGAGGCATCAGTTGCACAGCCTTTTCTAACAAGTGTGCAGGTACCCATCAATTGATGGGACGCTGACCAGCAAAAACCCCAAATTAGGATCTTAACCTGGAATGTCTGTGGATGGCGGGAGAAGAGCTCTGAAAAATTCAACATGACTGAGATTATATAAAGAAGTAATCTATAGCTAAGTCCATTTGCAAGTGGACATGGTCCATGGGGACAGTGGTCCATGGGGTCGCAGAGAGTCGGAATCGACTGTGCGACTGAACAACAACAAGTATGAGCACATGCTAAAAATCAGCAAATAAAATGAAGGCATAAAAGAATGATTTCTGAAAGCCAGTTATGCTTAGTTTTGAGGCTTGATTTACTGACCTTTTATATTTCAAAGCCAATACATCAGAAATGGATGCTTAGTAACAGTGCAAACACTTGTACAAACAATTGCCTTGTACTCTTTAACATTTCATTCTATTTATAGATCTAACAATTTAACATCATGCTTCAAGACCAATGAACAAAGCCAGTTGTCATCTTCCAAGCACGCTAGTACTGCTAAACACCGAAGAATCCACACTTTCTTTCAGCCAGAATAATGTTAAATATTCCACAAAATACAGCTCAGAAGATGAAACAAGAAAAATAATTACCAAGGTGGAATTCTGCCAGCAGACAACTTTCCCTTCTGCCCTTCACTCAATAGTCTGTTTGCCACAGAAACAGGATTTTTGATTCCTGAAAGAGAACAAAAATTATTTGAGCAAATTTTCTGAATTGTAGTTGTGTTAATCAATTCTGGGGAAAAAAACATCACTGTTCTTCAGCTTTAATATAGAAGAGAATGAAGCACCACTGAAACTAGGATTATCTTGCCATTGCTCCCCTCTGCAAACCCCTGCAGTACTCAAAATTCTGCCCCGGATAGGGTTGTTAGAAGTCACGATAAATCAGGACTGTCCCGGATTCAAGGTCGGAAAAACTGTCCCGGCCAGTTCAATAAAAATCATGTTAAAATCCCAGCTTTTAAAAACTTACTGATTGTGTATTATAACAAACCATTAAATTAAATTGAACTCTTGCCATCAAACAAGCGATTTCCTGGAGTATACCTGGAGACAAATCTTAACGTCCTTGCCTCACACCACTACCCAATAAGTTTGACCAGTGTGTTTTCTGGAACTGAGGATGTTAAGAGCTGACCATGATGCGACTTCTCAGAAGTACAACAGATCATCTTACAGTAAGAATTAACTGTTATAAATAAATTCATTTATATATTGATATATTTAATGTGAAAGTGTTTTATAGCTGTCATTATATTAAGTTTGTTTATAAAAAGGCTATTTTGTAGATAACATGCCCATTTTTATCAAATATACTTCTGTCCTGGTTTTGTGGGAGAGAATTATGGCAACTCTAGCTCCGGAGGATTTTTCAACTCTGTAGAAGCTGTGTTAAGCAAACAGAAATACATACCCAGCTACATACTGCAAGATTAAGAAAAAGTACTATGACTGTAGCTAAAATGTTCAGATCATCACTACGTATTTAAGAAATGTGTTCAGTTTTTTTAAAAATGTACCAATGTCTGTTGTACCATATTAGTGCGCCCCTGCAAAAAGCTTTACTGGGTCTTGCACATAGAAGATATAATCAATGAGTTTAATAGATGGAGTCGGATACTGGAAGAACCCAACAGCACTATCCACTGCTTGTAGGCTCTTTGCAACTTATTTCATGGTACAATTTCCAGGAAGCAAGAAACATGTCTTCTATATCCTCAGTTTTGTGTTTGGCTTCATATCTATCATACTTTTATATTCTTGAACCACAAGATAGCAAGGTAATTCATGACTCTGAAGGAATATTATGGAAAAGCTCAATAAAACCACACACAAAAAAGTAAGATGAAAAGTAGGAACAATCGTGATCAAAGCATTTTTTGTACAATAATTAGAAAATATTACCAGCTCTAAGGTTCTCCCCACTGTCATTAGTGGAAGTACTCCCTGAACAGTACTCACAATACTAATAGGAAGGGAGGTAAGGAGATTTCCCCCAATTCTCTGCAACCACCAGCAACGTATTCCACATGGAACAAAATGCAAACTCCCAAATACACAAGTTGTCAGTACTTTTTACTGGGATCACCTACTAGTGCACAGAATACACATGCTTTTGAGCTTTATAGAGCAGTTTATAAGGTGGATATGGTAGCAAAAAAAAAACCACAACAACAGCAGAGATGGGTGCATGTAAAATTATAAACTAGGCAGGTGTTTCAAGCCACGGAGAACTGGAACCAAAGCTCCATGTTGTAAAATGGCACTCGAAAAGTCAGTGGATCAGGGAAATATCACATAACCATTGGTAGAACCCACTGCAAAGAAAGGATGAAAAGGGATACTGCCTATATAGGACTTCTACACAGCACTTGAAAGCATACTTTTTTAAAATCTCCTGATTCTAATAAAGGCATCGTCTACATACAAATTTTTAATTTTGATTTACCCTTATAGACCAAGACAATCAATCTCTTTCTTTCTTTCTTTTGACGTCTCCTGTGAAAATTGCCTTTCAACGTGACAGATCAGATCCTTTCTACTACTAATGGAAAGAATTATTTCATCTGCAGCAAGATTATGGCTCCATGTCACTGTTTTTGCTCTTTGCTTCATGAAACCTTTAGCCGTAAGATCACTTAAGATGATCTGAAGCAACATAAATAGTTTATGCCAGTGGTGGCCAACCTTGGTGGCCCAAGATGTTCTTGGATTTCAATTCCCAGAAGCCTTGATCACCAGGTGTGCTTCCTTGGGCTTCTGGTAATTCCAGTCCAAGAACACCTGGGGCACCAAGCTTGGCCACTCCTGGCTTGCGTCATTTTAGTGCCATACCAAGAAGTTGGATTAGGCTTCCCCCAAGCTGGGGGCCTCTAGATATGCGGAGAAAACTTCCATTATCCATTATCCACTGAGAGTTCATCACTGGCCATGTGTTTTAGAGAAGATGGGAGTTGTAGTGCAAGGGCCCAACATTGGAAATACCTGTTTTAAGTACTCACACAAAGATTTGTCCCCATTTCACCTTTTATACCTCCAGCAACATACCACTCAGGGCGCCAACTGCTCCAAAATTAAGGGATTTTCCATCCATTATACTGGCATCACATTCTATTTCGCCCAAAAGGTTCAAATTAGATCCCATTCCTGCATTTGTAAAGGGTGAATCCTATAAATAAGTTTGACAAAAAATGTTAAGGTAAACAATCCATGATGAAACATATCACAGCACAAGATGATGGGGCCCAAGTAATACCTACCAGGCCAACTGGCCACTCAGCATATATGCTGCTCAGTCCACTAGTTCCATTTGAAGTTTCCTCACAGGAAAGGAGAAAGGCTGGGGAATGAAGGGCTAGGGCAGTGTCTCCCAAACTTTGGCTTCTGGAGTTCAATTCCCAGCAGCCGAAGTCAACCACTAAAAGCACTGATCAGCCAATGTACTGACTTAGGCGTCTGGGAATTGAAGTCCAAAAAACAAAGGTTGAGAAATACTAGGCTAGGCAAACTGGATAAATAAAAAAGTAGTATATGGGGAATGACGGGTAGAAGCAGCAGCAAATTACTATCTATCTTGAAGAAGTAATAATAGAGAAAAGGGTGCTTTCCTGTAGGACTACTTGAATTTGTTTGAAACAAATGACATCTGACAGGTGCACACAAAGGCCAGGGGAGTGATTTTATTTTTATTAGTACAGTAATACCTCGGATAACGTTAAAACTTGGTTCCACGAGTCTTAAAGTTATCCGATTTTTAGCCTTAACCGATGCATACATCGAATAACGTTAAAAATCTTATGGAGATGACTCAGATAACGTCAACTCCATAGAGAAACATTGTAAACAGCACAGACTTCAAGGGGAAGTCAAGGAAACATGCTGGAACCTTAAAGAACTTTAAGAAATAATTGTCTAAAGAAGGGGTGTCCAAACTTTTCGGCCCGGGAGCCGGATCACGATTTTTCAGAGGCTCCAGGCGTTCGGGCTTGTTTTCCCCTCCCTGCACCCGGCTGACTATCAACCCTTTCTTTCCCTCCCCTTCCCTCCCATCTCTTTCCCGGAGTCGGGGGTGGGGAAGAAGAGCCTCTTTCCCCAGCAGCCTTCCCTTTCCCCGGAGTAAAGCCGGGGGGGGGGAGTGCCTTCCAGCAACATGAGCGGGACCCACTCCTTGGCTGTCCAGGGGCTGAGGCTGTCCAGGGGCTTCCGCCTGGCCGGAGGCAAAGAGTTCAACCAGCTGCTGACTGTCTCCCGCATAAGGGAGGCTCCCAGCCGCGAGGCTTCGCTTGGTTTCTTTCTCTTTTGGAAAAACCAGAAACATGGGAGGGGGGAGACGAGTGGGCATCTGGCCATATGAAAAGCGCCGCTCCAGCTCCCACTGAGTCTTCATGGCAAGGAGGAGTGAGATGTGGCTCCTGCCTCAAAAGAGGTGCCTCTCATCTTTCCCCCTCCCATGTTTCTGGTGTTTCCAAAAGAGAAAGAAAACTTGAAGGCGAAGCGAAACCCTGCCTCCTTGGAGATGGTCAGGGGCTGGTCGGACTCTTTGTCTCTGACCAGGTGAAAGCCCCACAGCCATGCCCCCTGGATGGCGACACGGTAAGGGTCTCGCTCATGTTGCTGGAAGGCACTCCCCCCCACCCAGTACTATGGGGAAATGGGGAAAGGAAAGCCTGCTGGCTGGGGAAAGAGGCTCCCCCCCCCGAAGAGAGAGGAGGAGGGAGGGGGAGAGAAAGAAAGAGTTAACATGAGGCAAAAGGGGAGGGGGAGAAACCCTCCCAAATGCCTGGTGTTGGCACGAAGTCCCTGGGAATCGAACTCAGACCTTACCATTCTCAAGTTCAGCATTTTAACCACTTGATGCTTCCAAAGACAAACTCAAAGCAGGGCTGGCTTTTGCCCACCCTCCAAACCCCTGCTGCTGATTTATATGATGTACTGTGTGCGTGCGTGCGTGCGTGCGTGCGTGCGTGCGTGTGTCCAGCCCCCAGAAGCCTCTGAAAAAGTGATCTGGCCCCTAGGCCAAAAAGTTTGGACACCCCTTCTCATCATGATGCATTGGATAACGCTAGAATAACGTTATCCGATGCAAACTTTTTTCCAAATTTTGTTGTCGTTATCCGATTCTAGCGTTATCCAAGGCAAACGTTATCCGACGTATTACTGTACTGTGTAAACGATATGACATTAAGTTGAAAAACTTGTTGAAATTTCTACAATGTGCATGAAAAATATGCTCTCTAATGACATATGCTACAATTACAATGCAATTTTATTGGTAGTTCACTCACATACAGCCCCTCCATAATCTAGTGAGACATCAACATGTGCTTTTGTGACTATGAGCAAGAGGGAAGATGCCAAGGTGCTAAGATAACTTCTCCAGTCAAATTTCAGGCAAATGGGGTGAGGCGGGAGGAACAGATATCTTTCTGAAAACAATGACTGCTCAACTGCAATAACAAAACTGAGCAGCTAAAAGAAAGATCTGTGCAACAACAACTTTCTTCTCATCAGCTGCAACTTGTATCCAAGAATGCATTTTTTTTCCTGAAGTAGGAAAAATTGCATTGCCATGAATTTGTTTAAGGTGGATCCCAGCATGCCATGAAGTGACCCACATACTTATGATCATGGAGCCATCTCCTGCGGAACACATGAAATGAGACATGCAGGATTTAACATCAGGACTGCAATGGACTGCCACAGCTTTGAGAATATTATCAAAGTGTGCCTTCATAGCAAGTCCATCTAGAATGGTCTCTTCCGCCTCCATGACTGTTGGGAATCAGGAAGTGGTTCCTCTTCCGCTCATTTCACTGTTGGGCCCAATAGGATGGTTTCCAGTGGCATTTCCTCCACTGAGGGGGAACCACACCCCTACTTAAAGGGGCTCATTTGTCTGTAGCTGTTGGCCCCTTTAGGGAATCAGGTTATTTAATGAGAAGATAATTAATCATTGCAATACTCAGTTATTACAATCAGTATTAGAGTTCAGCAGGTTGAGGTAAAAACAGCTACTCTGAATAAAAAAGGAGGACAGAATCTAACCAGGGATTTTTCTGGTCAAACAGCAAGATCATGGACAAGAGAGGAAAGATAAACCAAATATCTCTTTAAAAGGATAAACCTTTTTTTAAAAAAAAATTCCATGAAAGAAAGAACAATTAATAATTCAATAAACTTTACTCTAATTTTAATATTCTGTGAGCAACCCTGACTCCCACTACCAGGAAAAAATTGGCATAAAAGTGCAATAAACAACCAATATTGATAATAAATATTCTATATATTGTTGACATAACATAATTTCATCTGGACTTCAATACTTAGGATTTAATTTTTAGAATATTTTACTGCCAAAATACATTTACAGAAGTACTGACAATATAACAAATGCAGAATACTTTCTAGTTCTGCTCAGTCACTGCTAGAACAGCTTAAGATGTTCACAGTTCTGGTCTCTGAATTTTTAGCATAATTCTATAGACACTGTTCCATTTTATGTATGTGTTGATAATGTGGTGATAGAGACCTAACATGATTGAAACAACTTTGTCTTTACACCAGGCAAATGTTAAATTAAATGCAAAAACATTATCTTGCTTAGTAATCACATATTGGCTAAAATCCTTTTCCTGTAAATTCTGTAACATAAAGTTGATGATAGTGTACACAAATAAAAGTTTCAATAATTAAATAATTAAGCTGCATAAAATATTAAGCAATAAGAGAATTACCTTAACAAAATATTTGAGTTCCGGCCAGAAGTGTAGCGAGGGGGAGTGAGGGGGCGGACTATCCCGGACGCCACTTTGCAGGGGGGGGGGGTTGCCGCCACTGCCCCAGACTTCCTGGTGGCCGGGGCAAGTGCTGGGACCTTCTGTCATCACTAGGCTGGAGGGCGTGGGTCCTCTGAGCCCAGCGGCGGCAGCTTGTCTGCCTTCAGTGGCAGCCGCGCCCAGGAAGGCGGAAAATGAGGCCAGCGGTTGCTGCAGCCCAACGCTGGCCAGCCCAACACCTGGCCAGTGCTACTCCAGCCGCTGGGCCGCAACGACTGCCGGCCTCACTTCCTGCCTTCCTGGGCACTGCTGCCGCTGCCGGGTTAGGAGGCAGGGCGGTCGTGCCGCCTGGGACCCCAATGGCATGGGCAAGGGGCTGGGGCAGTGCGGTGCTGGCCCAACAGTGAGCCCACCGTCGGCATCCCAGGTGTGCAGCCACCCAGCCTCCTAGCCTGGCGTGGGGAACTCATCTGCATTCGGCGGTGGCGGCGCCCAGAGGGCCAAGACCGGTGGTCTTTGTGGCCCCACGGCTGGAGCAACGCTGGTCAGATTTGTGGGGGGAGGTCCTCCAGCCGTGTGTGTTGGGCCTTGCTTCCCGGGTGCCGCTGCTGCCGAAGGCAGACGAGCTGCCACCACCAGGCTCAGAGGCAGGGCAGCCATGCATCTGGGACCCCGACGATGGGCTCACTGCGGGGTCTGCGCCACACCGCCCCAGACCCTGGGCCTTGTCCATGCTGTCGGGGTCCCAGGCATGCAGCCGCCCCACCTCCTAGCCCGGCAAAACCCCCGAAGGTTAACCCACCCTACACCACTGGTTCCGGCACAAATTAATATCTGAACTGTTTCTTCCTTTCTATGCTAATCTAATGCAGGGGTTCCCAACCTCAGGGGTTGACAACCTTTTCAAGCTGGGGGTTGGGTCACATGCTCTCAGTCAGCTTTGAGGGCCAGACATCCATTCTGCATGATGGAGGCAGCCATTTTGTACCAGCAGCTTCAAAGGGATGGCCATTTTATATCTTGAATGCCCTTGGAGTGGTGAGGGCCACATGAAATGGTGCCATGGGCTAGATCCAGTCCACGGGCCTTAGGTTGGGAACCCCTGATCTAATGCAACAACTCCCAAGGCTACAAAACAACCCAATTCATACAATTGCTTTTCAGCCTTTAAATAGGCTCAGCTCTGATCACTGACGAGATAACAGAAAAAGTTTCTGAGTAATATAGGCTTAAATTATAGTTGTCCATTCACCTTCAAATGTCTCTATTAGAGGACTGACTGCCCTGATCATATATTACAGGAAAAGGAACAACAAGAAACTCTGAGATGCCAGTCATTTCATTCCTAAATGCTACAATAAAGCCAGAAACCTAAGCACAGACTGTGGTACTGAAGAAATTGTCTTGCCATTGATTTTGATTTGTGGGGGCGGAGCCAAGATGGAGACCTAGGAGGTTGTTTTTTCTTTAGCTGCAAAAAAATGGAGCCACATTTTGTGGAAATAAAAGGGATACAGCTTTTTTAAAAATGGAATAAAGGGATTATAAGGATTACAAAGGCCAGGGGAACTTTTAAAAGTTGTTTGTGACTAAATGTTTGCTGAGGCTGAGATAAATGTTTGCTGAGATAAACAGACGGAGATAAACACACGGAGAGGATCAGAGCAGAGCAGAGCGGAGCTGAGCTGATCTATAAGCAATTCAGTAAAATTTGGTGGGGGTGGGGTGAAGAAACGATTCCAAGCCAAAAGAAAGGGAAGCTTGAACATATTTTCTCTTCCTAAGATTGTTGGCTTGAGAAGATATTTACAAGGACTGTGGATTTGGAATTTGTGTGAGGACGAGACGCGAATTAAGGGAAGATAAGGAAACTTTCTTTCCAGCTGCCGTTCTGTACAACAATTAAACACAGTCACTGAGTCATTCTAATCTTTAAAAGTCCTCATCCCCTTACCAATTACCAACTACAAAACCTTGATAGCAGCCAAATAAACTGTTTAGAAACTGTATTGCTTTGAAACAAGAAAAAAACTATTAGAATTGCTGGCAGAAAAGTTGTTTTTTCTTCCTGTGGACACTGTTCACCGGAGCTGGAAATGGCGAGCTGAAAGTGAAACCGAGGGTTGCTGTTTCTTTTCTTACTGATATCTTTTTTGTTTCTCCCTTCGTTTAAGGATAAGAATAAGACATTTATATAATTTAAAGTGATTTTTGGACTCCTGTTGCTGATTTTGTTGTGCAGACCACATTTTTTATCCTTCTCTTTTTTCTCTTTTGGGGGGTGAAGAACTAAAACAGTGCTGTTTTGTTTCAAAATGGTGAAGACTGTATGACGCAGTTTTCTAACTAGCTGGCTTTCTAGCTCTTCCATTAAAAAAATTTTTTTTCCCTTTGATTTGTATAAGGGGGGACTTGACAATTTAACAAAACGTACTAAAGGAGGTGAATATAAGATTTAATTGGGGTAGGAAAAATAAGATAAATAATTTGAAATAATTATATACACACACTTCATATTATAAGGGGAAATTTTACTGGTTATATTAATTTGAAAAAGAAAAAAACTTTTAAATGTGTAAATGATTTTATGATTTTATGAAATTTTGCAGTATACTGTTGGATTTTTTTTATTTTTTTATTATTATACTTGATACCCCGCCCCAATCGGGAGGACCCGACTCTGAGCGGCTTACATGAGACTAAAAATAAGAATAAAAACATAAGACAATCTACATCAATAAAAACATCAAGTTAAAAAGTCATCAGAACTTAATCACAAAAATTAAAACAATACACAGTCCCACTACCAGACCCAAGGTGGCAGTCCATCAGATAAGCCACCTGGTAAGTGAACTCGCATTCCCAGGTCCCCACACTTGTCCTGCCAGCCAGGTTTTCAAGCCCTTCCGGAAGGGCAGGAGCTCTGTCTGAAGGCGCAGCTCGGTGGGCAGGAGGTTCCAAAGGGCCGGGGCGGACACAGAAAAGGCCCTCCTCCTAGTGCAGGCAAGATGCGCCTTTCTTGCCGAAGGGACAACAAGGGAGCCTCTCCGATCCGCCCTGGTGGGACGGACAGATGTTCTTGGGGTGACACGGTCTCTTAGGTATCCTGGCCCACTACCATAAAGGGCTTTAAAGGTAATAACCAGCACCTTGAATTGCACCCGGAGACACTAACTGTTTTTTACTGTGGGAATGATACCTTGATGAGTAAAAGAAGAGATAGATCTTTGGAAGATAAGCAAACTAATCCTGCCTGGATTAGACTTGGGTGGTTGGCAAGAAGGGACCAGCAGGGGAGGGAGAAATCACTGCAGCAAGAGATTGAATTAGCGGAAGAACTACAAAGACTACGGGAAAAACATCAACATCAACGGCAGCAACAGTTTCAACAGCATAGAGATAGATCACAGCAACGTTCACAACAACAAAAATTACAACAAGAACAAGATATGGAGCCTAAAGTGGAACAAGTGCCATAAAAAAGAAATCAAGTGAAAAGGAAAAGAAAGAGATTCAAGCAAGCCTGGTTGACAAACCTCAATCTGATTTAAGCGAAGTTATGTCAGTATGGATAAAACAACATGAAGAAAATGTTGAGAAAAAAATTGATAAATTTAATCAACAGCTGCATGATAGATTACAGGCCTCAGAAAATCAACGAGTTAAAGAGCAACAAGAACTCATCTCGACTATTCAAAAAGATATAAAAGACACGGCATCAGATTTGATAAAAACCACCTCAGAAGGAATAAAGGAAATAATGAAGGGGATGATGGAATTGAAAGAATCAGTGGTCAAAGTTAAAAAAGAAGTAGCAGATCTAAAACAGGAAGTAGTGGAGGTGAGAGAAGGAGAGAAAGAAAAAGCAATTAAATTGACTGATCATGAAAAAAGAATGGAGTATTTGGAAGATCAGATAAGGAGAAAAAATGTGGTAATTAGACAAATCTCCGAGAAAAAACCGGATCACTTGAAATTAAGGCTGTTGACCTGGTTAAATGAACTGAAAATTGGAAGAGATTTTGTTCCTGAAGATATTGAGTGTGTATAGACTGGGCCCAAAGAAAAATAGAATGGGTTCCAGAAATCTGTTGTTAAAATTTGCTGATTTGAGTGTAAAATTGAAACTGATGTCTCATATTAAAAATGCAGGTCCCAATGCTCTTAAAATGGAAGGAGTAGATATTGAAATTTTCAATGATATAGCGTTTGAAGAAAGAATTTGGAGAACTCAAATTAAGCCTGTTACAAAAAAAATTGAGAGACAAAGGAATCTTATACAATTGGAAATTTTCAAAACAGATGAGGTTTGTGCACCTGGGAAGAACCTTTTATATAAAGGAAGGCTCATACGTGCTGGATGTGTTGACAGAAGCAAAGATTGTGGAAAATGGAACACAAGAGTGGAAGGATCTCAAAGAAGCTTTATTACTGGCAGGAGCAAACACAGCAAAAAAAAAAAAAAACACAGAAGCCACAACTGATGAGGCTCAAGGGGCAACTGGGGGTAACTAAGATGTAATGTAATGTAATGTAACACCTGCAGCTGAAGTACTACTGGAAGAATGATTAGGTTTTGTAACCACATGACTCCCCTCCCCCCTTCTCTTATTAGTAGAGGTGTGTTTTGTTTTGTTTTTTTTTTTTTTTTGAAAAAAGAAGGGGGTTATTTTTTTCTGTTTTTTATGTTTGTTTGTTTTTTTTGTTGTAGATGTTAAACTCTGGGTAAAGGGTAACACGTCCGTTGAAGTCTGCCAGCCACTTCTTAAAAAATCAAATAATGATAAAACATGAAAAATATTAAGATATTGTCGTGGAATGTGAAAGGGGCAGGTTGTCCTACTAAGCGCAAACGGTTGGAAATGACCCTAAGAAGAGATAAAGCGGATATTATATTCTTACAGGAAACGCATCAAAAAGCAGCGGATAAAAATAATTTATATCTTGGTTGGACTCAGTATTATGAGAAGGTTTTTGGTTCTTCCAAGGCAAGGGGGGTGGCGACTCCCAATCGAAAAGATTGGGATTTACGAAAACAAAAATGATAGGAGACCTAGAAGGCAGATATTTGATTATAGGTGGAAGTATAGAAGAAGAAGAAATATTGCTGGTAAATGTCTATGCACCAAATGAGAATCAGGACCAATTCTTGACTAAATTGAGTCAAATATTGATAAAAGAAAATTGTGACAGAATGATAGTGGCTGGAGATTTTAATTTAACACGGTCAAATATTGATTGTACTAATGTAACCAATTATAGAAAAGGTTCAAAAGCCAAATTGTTGGATGATTGGATGAAAAAGTTTGGACTGAAAGACTCGTGGCGGGAGTTGAGAGGGGAAGAACAAATTTACACATATTACTCTCAGGTTTATAATTCATATTCTAGGATTGACTACGTATTTGTAACACAAAATATGTTGAAGGATTTAAATGATGGAGGAGTAGGAATCATTAAGGAATCAGATCATGCCAAGGTAATGGTTGAATTACAATTTAAAATAAATAGAAGAGGTATTAGAACTTGGAGGTATGATCCGAAACTATTTAAAAGACCAGATAATTAAAAATTGGGAAGAAATATGGAAAATTAATGATAATAAAGAAACATATTTTAATGTAATTTGGGATGCCATGAAAGCAGTATTTAGGGGTGAGTGTATTAAATTTAAGAGTTTAAAAAATAAACAATATAAAGATAGACAATTGGAGTTGGAAAACGAGATTAAACTATTGCAAATTAAACATGCTAAAACAAAGGAAAGGAAGATTCTAGAAAGAATACAATTGTTACAGAAGGAATTAACAGGAAGGGATATGGAAAAAATTAAAAGAGATTTAATTTATTTGAAAAGGGAATATTTTGAGTTTGGCGATAAAAGTTCAAAAATGTTAGCAAAAGCAGTGAAAGACAAGAAGGTAAAAAGGGAGATAGGAACTTTAATAAGGGAGGATAAGAAAAGGTGTAATAAAACAGTAGAGAAAGTTAGCATAGTTAAAAATGTTTACCAAAAATTGTATACAGATAAGAAAATTAATACAAGTAAGTTAGAAGAATACTTACAAGAATACAAGGGGAAGAGTATCAATGCAGAGCACAGGGCTAGAATGGAAGAACAAATTACAGAGAAAGAGATATTAGATGTTATAAACAAATTGAAAATAGGGAAAACACCAGGAGAAGATGGATTACCCGCTGAATTTTATAAAGAATTTAAACAAATTATTATTCCAAAATTAATTAGGTTATACAATTATATTTTGGAAGGGGGAAAATCTCCAAATTCATGGCTTAGATCCATTATAGTACTAATACCAAAACCAGGAAAAAAATTAGAATTGGTTGATTCATATCATCCAATTTCCTTAATTAATCAAGATGCAAAGATTTTTACAGCCATTATGGCTAATAGGTTAAATAGTTTTATGGGGGAATATATACACACAGATCAAGCAGGTTTTTAAAGGAAAGATATATGTCCGATTTAATAAGAACGATGTTAAATTTATTAGAAATAAACAAGAGAAGAGAAGGTAAAATAGGACTACTATCTTTAGACATCTTTAAAGCTTTTGATTCTTTACAATGGGTCACTATCAAGGAAATTATTAAAAAAGTAAAATTTTAGGAAAAATTTAAAAATGTAATTAATCAACTTTATAAAAGTAGTTATGCCAAGGTAAGAGTAAATGACTCATTTACAGAAGATATTGAAATTAAAGCAAGAATGAGACAAGGATGTCCTCTTTCCCCCATTTTGTTTATAATGGCTACGGAATTATTGGCTAGAGCTATAAGGAGTGTTACAAATATAGAAGGGATAAATGGAACAAAAATAAGTTTGTATGCAGATGATACTTTAATTATAATGAAAGATCATATAAAAAATATGGAAAAGATTCAAAATCACCTGCAAAAATTTGAAGAGATAACAGGCCTGAAAATAAATTGGGGGAAATCGGAAGCAATTTTTAGTAAATTAAATAAGGAAGAGATAGGAAAAATTAAGGAAAATTTTAAAATTCAAATTAGGAAAAGTATAAAGTACCTAGGAATTAATATTGCAGATAAAGTAGAAGATTTGAAGAAATTAAACTATGATAAAGTGAAAGAGGAAATTAAGAAGAAAATTGCTCGATACCGGGTACTGAAGACCTCTTGGTTTGGAAGAATTGCTGTGTGTAAAATGAGTTTATTGCCCAATATTAACTCTTTATTTGAAGTCCTCCCAATTAAACAATCTGAAAAAGAATTAGCAGTTTTTCAAAACTTATTGAATAATTACAGTAATGGAGGGAAAAGAGCAAGGATACCTAAAAGTTTATGGTATAAGTCGCAGAAAGAGGGTGGTTTAGGGTTACCTAACATTAAATCGTATTATAGGGCGTTCCAAATTAAAGGTTTGGTAAAACTTTTAACGATAGAGAATCTTATATGGAGGGAGACATAAATGAAAAATAGTAATGTGTGTGCAAAGGGAGAATTTTTGGAAAATACAGTTATTGATCTAAAACCAAGAAATAATGTTCTAAAATCTATGATAAGTGTATGGGTAAAGTTAAAAAATAAATTGGCTCCAAATACCTCTCCAATATTAGAGTTGCAGGACCTTAAAACTTTCCCAGTTAAAAATTTAGAATTATTAAAAAATATTACGTATAAATATGATATAATTCTATTAAAAGACTGGTTGAATCGAATTGAGAATGAAGATATAAAAAAAGAAATTTATAAGGAATTAAGGTTGAACTGGCTTCAGATACTAACCCTGGATAAGTGGAATAAACAATATAAAGAGAAATTACAGCCTACAAGACAGTTGACAGACTTCGAGGAGATGTTATATAAGATAAGAAAAGATTCAATGGGGATGAAAGGAGTAGTAAGTAAATTATATAAAATGATAAACAACACAGAAGAAACCCAGGACGTTCTTAAAAGATTGTGGGAAACAGATTTAAGTATTAATATTACAGATAAGAATTGGAAGAAAAAATGGAAAAGCAGGATTATGCGAAATCTGTCCACAAAAGTTAAAGAACACAATTATAAAATTTTGTGGCGGTGGTATATGACGCCAGTTCGGCTAAATCAAATAAACAGCAGCAACTCAAAAAAATGTTGGAGATGTCATCAGGAAATTGGGACATACAAACATATGTGGTGGGATTGTAAAATTATTTCCAATTTCTGACATAAAATGGAACAAGAAATAGCAAAAATTCTAAATATCAACTTAAAGTTGAATGAAAAAATTGTTTTACTAACAGACTTAGAGGAATTGAATTTAGAGGAAAATATAAAGGAGTTATTGTCTATTTTCTTAACGTTGGCGAGACAACAAGTAGCCAGAAATTGGAAAGGTGATATGAACTTAGAAATTGGTAAATGGTGTGCCGATGTTTGGGACATGGCATTAAATGAAAAACTTACATGGGAATTAAATATAAATAGGGGGTTAATGAAACAAAATAGATTTTGGGACATTTGGAAATCTGAGGGAAAATAAAGGAGAAAAACCTGCATCGAATGCAATGTATTTTTGGCAGAATGATTGAGTTGTAAAAGGAATGGCTGGAAGACTCAAGGACTTTAGTGCACTGGGTGATTTATGTACTATATATAAAATAATAAAGTTGTAATATGGTGGTGATAGAGGATAGTTGACATAAAGGTGAAAATATTCAGTATCGTAAATGAATAGAAAATAACTGAAGTAACGTGATTACATTATATTATCTTTTTTCTTTTTTTCCTTATTCTTAATGTGAAAAAAAAGAAATATCCTCATTTGTTGTTGTTTTTTCCTTTTTGGTCAAACACTCTGCTTCAAATACATAACAGTAATCAATTACACAGACAGAAGAATCCCTCCTAAATTAAGAATATCACTATGTTTCCCTTTGTAGAATATAGTGATTCAGTTGTGCCCCTGGAGCCTGGGTCCAATGAGGAAGACTTTCTGTCCCTGGAACCCAGGTCTGATAAGGAAAACTTTCTGCCAGTATCTCTGCCTGCTGTCAGCACGTCTCCGCCTCCCCTGGACGCGAAACACCTGTCCAGGGGAGTGAAAAGGACGGCCACCATGAGCTCCGGCAAGAGACGCTCCTGACCGCTTCCCGGCTGTGCCACTTCCTGGCTGCGCCGACGTCCCCGCCTCCCCCGGACGTGAAATACCTGCCCGGGGAGTGAAAAGGATGGCCTCCAGGAGCTCCGGCGAAAGACGCTTCTGATCGCTTCCCAGCTGCGCCAGCTGTGCCGACGTCCCCGCCTCCCCCGGACACGAAACACCTGTCCGGGGGAGTGAAAAGGATGCCCACCAGGAGCTCCAGTGAGAGACACTCCCGACCGCTTCCCGGCTGTGCCGACGTCTCCGCCTCCCCCGGACGCGAAACACCTGTCTGGGGGAGTGAAAAGGATGGCCACCAAGAGCTCCAGCGTCGCCTCCACCTTCCCTCCAGGACCCTTTCCAGCTCGGCCCGGAGGCTGATAAAAAGACTGGCGGTGGTGGCGCGGAGAGGATGCTCCCGCATTTCCTCCAGGCCCCTTCCACCTTGGCCCAGAGACTGATGAAGAACAGCTGTCGGCGGGTGGGTGTTATATTTGTGACTCTTGATGATATTTGTATTTGTGACATTTGATATTTGTATTCATGACACTTGATTATATTTGTAATGTGGACTAAATTTTTATTATTATATTGCTATTGTTATTTTGCTATGTTATATTTTCATATTCTGTGTAATTTTTGCCTTATTGTTGGACTTCGTTGATTTTCTGTATACTTATTATGTTGTACACCGCCCTGAGTTGGTCGCACCAATTAGGGCGGTATAGAAATCTAAAAATAAATAAATAAATAAATGGAGCTGCCTCCTGTTGATCAAGACTTGACAGAAGCACATGCTGAGGCACCAACTGTCAGTGGAGAGGAGGCAGAGCCAAGGACATCAGAACAATGCAAGATGCAGCTGAGAAATGAGCTACAGGTGCAAAGGAGAAAAGCAAGGGCTTGTTTGCAATGTCCACTCCCAGCTGTGAGCCCTGAGCCTGAACCTTCTTAAGCAGACATGCATGCCAGGAAAAACTTGTTGGAACAATCTGTGTTCATGCCAACTCCACGGCACTTTGACCTGTACCTCTTGCCTGATTACTGACCCTGGACTTGGACCCACTGCCTGGAAACTCGTCTACTCTTCTGGATCAACCTTCTGTCTCAGCTCTCCAATGACTAGCTTCTGAACGCAGCTTTTTCTGACTAACGACTCTGCCTTATCCTTCGGATTGTAGTAAGACTCTCCCTCTTATACTTACTCCTTGTGTAGTGGCTGCCAGCCAGTCTGCTCTCCCTTGTGGTGTGGGCCACAACAGATTGCCATATATGATAAACTATACCATTTTCTAACAATTTTCAAAGATGATATAAGTTAAAATACTAACAGATCATCCACATTCTTGTAGTCCCAAACACAATGTACAAGTGTAAAAGCTGGACAGTAACGCCCTTCCTTCCATCCACTCACTTGAAAAGTAGATCCCAAATTCTTTTAATGACTCCCTCATTCTTTCCTTTCTAACATTTCAAAATCACTGTATATGGGTGTGAAAGCTAGAGAGTAAAAAGAAAGGAAAGAAAAGCTGACAGCATTTGAAATATGGTGCTGGAGGGAAGCTTTGCAGATCCCCTGGCCTGCTAGACAGATGAAAAAAAGGGGGTCCTAGAGGAGGAAAACAAGCCCAAAGTCTCTTTGGAGCCAAGAATTATAAAGCTGAGGCTGACCTATTTTGGGCACATCGTGAAAAAGCAAGATTCTTTGGAAAAGACACTGGGAAAGGTTAAAGGCAACAGGAAAAGAAGAAAACCAAAGGGAAGATGAAGTGACTCCCTGGCCTAAAGGGAGAAACAACCTTGAACTTATAAGAGCTGAGCAGAACTGTTGAGGACAGAACAGTTTTGAGATCCCTCATTGGTAGGGTCACCATTAGTTGAGGACAACTTGACAGCAAGTAGGAACAACAAACCTTCCACTAAATTAGCATACTTGTTCAAACTAAATAACCATGGCTAGCATTTGACATTCATATAAGTAGGATGAAGAGCCTGAGAATTCCATTTGCATTAATAAAGTAATTAAAAGGGAAATTGGCACAAAAAGTAAAGTTTTAAATTTCCTCAGCTGTTCCAGAAGGCAAAAATGGAAGCAAAATCACTTGTCCCGAGAGTTGCACGATAGGGAACATGAAAGGAACCTCATTTGGGCATCCCATGGAAAAATCCTTTCAACCCAGAGTAATCTCTGACACAAAAACACACACTTGTGCAACTCAAAGATACAATGTCAGAAGATTGGTTCTTTGTTGTCCTGTCTCAGCCACTTCTTTTGAAAGTTGCCAGGGCCCGCTTCTTTCCTTGGGCTGCTCTCTTCTTACCTAACTGCCCTATTCCAAAGTAACTAGCGGGGAGGGGAGATCAATGACAGCATCATCTGAAATTCTGACACGACCCTTGGGAAAACATGATCTTGTCTCTTTGAAACTGGAATTAAGATGAATTGTGTTTCAGAGCTCAAAGTCCATTAATTCTCCCCAGGGAAACTGTACTAAGGACACTCTCTTAAGAGTGAGGAAACACAAGGTCTGGTTTATTTATCTCTATATTTATTAATCGATATATAGTGCCCTTCCCTCTAGAGGGGAACCAAGCCAACTCGCAACAATTAAAACTATACAATGCTCACAGGTTTAAAATATGACACAAAAACTACAATGGAAAAAATAGACATTAAATATTATAACCAAAATACAGGGCTCTCCTTACCCCTAGGTAAAGGGACTGCAGTGGCTTAAGTGGTTAAGATGCTAACTGGGAGGCAGAAAGTCAGCAGTTCGATTCCCGAGTACTGCAGGATGGAATGAGTTCCCGTCTTTGTCCCAGCTCTTGCCAACCTAGCAGTTCAAAAGCAAGAAATTGCAAGTAGATAAATAGCAGCCAATTTGGTGGGAAGGTAACAGCACTCCGTGCGCTCCGGTGTCTATTCATGCCTGCCATATGACCACGGAAACATCTGCCAAAACAGACAGCGCTGGCCCTTCGGCTTTGAAATAGGGATGAGCACTAAACCCTAGAGTCGGATACAACTGGCTTTTGAGCAAGGGGAACCTTTACCTTTTAAAGGCTGCCCTTGCTTGAAAGCCAGTCATATCTGACTCTAGGGTTTGGTGCTCTTTTCTGTTTATAACCAAAGATTTGCAGACGTTTCCATGGACATGTGGCAGGCATGACACTGGAGTGCACGGAATGCTGTTTACCTTCCCACCAAAATGATACCTATTTATTTACTTGCAATTTCTTGCTTTCCAGCTGCTAGGTTGGCAGGAGCTGGGAGGTCACTCCATTGTGCATTACTTAGGTCTCAAAATGCTGACCTGCCGACATTCCGGTCGTCAAGTTCAGCGTCTTAACCACTAAAGCCACCCCAGTGCAGTCCCTCCCTTACCCTTACTTCTTGCTGAAAAGCCTGCCTGAAAAAGAGGATCTTTGCCTGAGGTAAAACAAGAGGGAAACAGCTTCTTTAGGCAGTTTGCTCCAAAGCCTGGGAACAGACACTGAAAAGGCCCGTTCTGATGTTATTTGTTCAAATGGTGACTTCATTAACTGTGTTGAAAACAAAGGGAGATTGTTGGAGATTTCACACTGCTATGCGCCCATTCCTTAATCCCTTCATAACTCTTTCCAGCACTGGACAAGGAAACTGTTTGATGATCTCTCAGTTGACGTGTTGCAAGAGCAGCCAGACACAATTTTTGATTGTATATATCAGCCCACTTTCTCTACTTTTAGAGATAACTGAGATAAGCTTGTGTCATGGAACGACATCTTTTTTTCTAACACTTCTCAAAGCTGGAGGTGACCCGGTTTTTACTAGGCCTTAAAAATCATTTCCCTTCTCTGTGTCACAAGACTGTCTCACAAAGCAGCTTGTTTTCCAGTTCAGTATAACCTTTATCTCTAAGCTAGCTGAGTTATCTTGTTATGGCTACAGTAGAGACACCGTCTCCACATGTGTGGAAACATGTTCCCATGTTTTGGGAACTTTCTGTTTCAATAAGAGCTGCCTCTGATTGGCCTAAAGATCCCACCTGACTCAAGAATCTCCATTTTGGAGAAGCTGAGCTCGTTTTGGGATGGCTTGGCATTAACAAAGCCAAGGGATACTTCCCTTTTCTTTTCACAATGATTACCTAGGACCTTTTGTTTTGGACTGTCTGTGGACTGACTTATGGTACTGGACTTTATTTACGTTTTATTCTTTATGGACTATGCTTTAAGAACCTGATCAATAAACCTACTATTTTTCCTTGAAGATCTACGTCTCATGTCGTCAACAAAAGGTAACCTGCACACACACGAAGCCTCGCTACCAACCTCCCCAGTTGCTCCATTGAATGAGCACAGGAAGAAGCCTGCTGCGTTGGGCAAGCTTTTGCAAACCGGTTCTCCCAAGGGAAGAAGGGCTAAGGTTCATGTAAGGGGGCTCTTTAACTGGGTCCCTGGAACCAGAGGGGAGAGGCCCTTGAGCTGGGATGGCCGGGATTCTGACAGCTTGGGGTCTTTTATCAGAATTTTCAAAAAAGAAGTTGAAGAGCTGTGCCTACTGTATTTGGACTGTTGACTGTAGCATTGTAGAGTAAATTCCAAATTTCTCAGCAGGCCTTTTGAGTTTCTACTACCAATAATAAATTGTAGCTGTAAAGGCAAATTGTGATGCCTCAAACTCAAAAGGCTGCAACTGGTGCCACACCAGATCCAGTAATAGGGATTCAAACTGAGCTGGGTGGGGTTACATCCCTTCTTCGGGAAGGCTTTTCTTTTGGTGGCTAGCTGCCTAGAAAGGATCCAAAGCAACTCACAACAATGAAAACTACACAATGCTCACAGATTTAGCATATGACACAAAAACTACATAGAATGAACTGCATTCATTCTTAAAAGAGGGGTGTCATTTTTCTGTTGTTTTAATATGTTTTAGACCTATCTTTCTCTACTAGTTTTAATATTACACCTGTTTAATTCTTTTTTAATACTATAATAATTTAGTGTTCTTAGAATTTAATGCTGTTTGTTATTCAATACTGTAACTTGCCTTGGTTTCCTCTTAAGAGAAAAGCAAGGTTCAAATGTTTTAACTAACTAGACAGCAGCTGAAATAACTGTCTGATTACCTATCACCACTTTAGTAGAAAACAGCACTCTGCAAACAAGATATGTTATTAGAAGAGGTTCTTCCCTGGTATGCAGGATGGGAGATCCACTGATCTCAAGAAAACTGAATTTATCATACTTTAATGGTTGGGCTATACAGTTGTATCTCACTTAAAGAGCATAATGCGTTCCACGGGATTGCTCTTTAAGCATGTTTGCTCTTTAAGCAAAACACCATTGTAAGTGACCAATTGTGACTACTGGTGGGTGGGTAGGGGGATTGCGAACCCCGATTTATTTGTTAAGCAAGTTTTTGCTTGGTTTTTGTTGTTAAGTGAAGCGACCATTCAGTGGAAATTTTGCTCTTTAAGCGAGTTACTCTCTAAGTGAGGTGCTCTTTATGTGAGGTTTTACTGTATCTTGAAACTGCCATGGTTTATCATTGATTGGACAAGTAAATGTTAAAACAGTCAGAAAGAAAAAGAGAGATCTGTCACACACAATTCAAGATACTTGACATAGAAATGTTTCCTAGAAAATCAGACAACTTCTCTCAACACAATTAATCATAGCAAGAAGAAACTAAACCAGTGCTTCACAACCTTAGGGCCCTAAGTGTTCTTAGGCTACAGCTCCCAGAAAGCTGGGGCAGCACAGCCAATGGTGAAGCCTTCTGGGAATTTCAGTCCAGGAACATCTGGGGCCTCAAGACTGTAGAGGCAAGAAGGAAGGGATAGTTTGAGGTTTTTGTTTCACTGTTGCAAGCTGAGATTGTAGTTGCAAAACAAAACAAATTGCATCTAAAAATGTGAAATTCCTATTTTAAATTTTGGTGTAATGTTTTACAGCTACCACACATGACACTGCCTTCCCTGTTTTCTTCAGATAGGATTTCCAAGTGGCTTAAAGTTATCAATACAATCTCCTATTGTAAAAATATACAGTAAAACCTCATATAACACTAAAACCTGGTTCCACAAGTCTTCGTGTTATATGATTTTTAGTGTTATCTGATGCATGTTAAAATCCTATGGGATCCATAGAGATACATTGTAACCACACAGGCTTTACCGGTTGTTATTCGAAGCATCCCATAGGATCTTAATGTTATCTGATGCAATTCTTCCCCCCAGATTCCTTAATGATATGCGATTTTAGTGTTATTCGATACTAATGTTATATGAGGTATTACTGTAGTGTTTATTTCAATGAGGAAAAATAAAAATCAAAGAAAACAAAGGGAAAGGGTCAACTATCTCCAAAGCATAGTTCAGAGCATTTTAAAAAGCTGTTTGGGCTTTCCTTCATGCAGAAATTTCAATTACCTGGCACTTTATCTCCACATAAGGAAAATATGTAAAGCAGGCTCTCATTTTGCAACAACCTGCTATCAATTCCAATTGTCTTTATGTTAAGTGACATACAAGCAGTGATGGGCTGCTACCGGTTTGGACCGGTTTGCCCAAACCGGTAGTGGTGACCCATTCAGTCGCCTCTCCGTCCGCCCTCCGGATGTGTATTTCTGGGCAGCCAAAATGGCTGCCCGGAACTGCACATGCGTCAAACTTCCATTTGACGCATGCACACTAAAAAATAGAAGTGTGCATGCGTCAAATGGAGGTTTGATGCATGTGCATTCTGGCTGCCTGGAAAGGGTGCAGGCAGCAGCTGGAGGAGCAACAGCAGCAGCCTTTCCTCGTCATGGTTCCTGCCTGCCTGCCTAGTGCCTGCTCCCTGACCCCAGGCCAGGTGATGGGTTTGTGTTTGGGGTGGGTGGGCTGATTTGTGTGCTATGTATTATGTGTATTCATTTTAATTTTAATGTGTATTTTTATTTAATTTTAATTTATTTATTTTTATTTAATTTTTTCTTTGGCTCCGCCCACATCATGATATCATGACATTGGCTCCGCCCATGACATCAGATCTGCCCACAGTGGGGTAGTAAAAATTTTGACAGCCCACCACTGCATACAAGTGTCAGCAGACTACCTTCTACACATTCATCTGCTTTCTCAGCATCAAAGGCATAGTAACTGGCAGTCTTTCTATGAATCTACAATATATCATCTGTCAGAAGGAGTTCTTTTCACACAGAAAAGGGACAAAAATAATCAACATATCGCAAGCAGACTGTTAACTAGCTCATAAAAGATCAATAGAAAGCTCTGCTCCTTGACAAGACTTTGAAGTGAAGCTTCTTGAACTGGTTGGAATCCTGTGTAACCAACCATATGCAAACTTAGCAGATGTAGGGGAGCAGAAGAGAGGAGACAATGCTTGGAAAAGTTTTTTTTTCTCTTTCTCTCATCCACCAGACAAAATTAAACTTTCAAAAAATCTGTCTTTGATAAGCTGAAGAGTCTTAATCACATAAGAAAAAACCCTCCTGCATGTACTTTTGTTAAATCTACCCTGTGGGCGCTGATGTATAAACGCATTCATACCCAGAAGTATTTATTTATTTATTTATTTATTTATTTATTTGATTTATTTTGTTGTTGTTCAGTCGCACAGTCGATTCCGACCCTCTGCGATGACCCCTATGGACCCCACTGTCCGCCAGGCACTCCTGTCCTCCACCATCCCCCTCAACTCGCTCAGCTCTATGCCCATTGTCTCTACAATACCATCTAGCCATTTATATAACTGCCTTTTTTCCTTGAGCAACCCAAGGCAGCTCACAACATCAGCTAAAACTGTTTCCTCTTCCCTTTTTCTGGGGTGCTCTGGAACTGTGCAGCTTCTCTATGGCTACAAAGGCCAATTCTTTTCTCAGGAGGCACAGTGGGGAATAGAACTCACACCCACCTAAACTGCTGACCTATCCAGACAGATGAAAAACAGATGTTCTTATTTCACATTTCCACATCTTAAATTATATTCCATTTTCCTCAATGATGGAAGTAAAGACGGCATAAACAGGATTCCCTAGTGCTATCCCATCCAACCATCAACCAAACCCAGATCTCCTCAGCAGAGCTTCAGCAAGGCCAGGGGTTTGTAACATTTTCCCGTCATGGGCTAGACCCACCCCGACACACAGCTGTGCGGGCTGTAGACATGGTTCTGCCCGGTGCTTCCCTTTTCCACAGCAGTGCATACAATCATGCCAATTATTTATTTATTTAGGCTGCTTTTGGAGCCTCAGCCACTTCCCACGGTGGCAGGAAGCTGTTTGGAGCATTTTCACTCAGTTTTTTTATTTTTCACTGCATTATCACTGTGTTTGATTTCACAAAATGTGTTTTTTCACACAAAAACAAGGCATTTTGGCACTTCTGGGTTCCACGTTGATGACACGTTAATAACGGTGAAGCATCCAACAAAAATTATTTCTAAGGTTAATAAGCATTTGAAAGACTTTGAGGAAGTTACGGGGTTAAAAGTTAATTGGGATAAAACAGAAATGATTTTAATTAATGGAAATAAAGGGGATGAAGAATTAATAAAACGGACCTATAATGTACAGATTACACAGAAAATGAGATATTTAGGGGTAATGTTATCAGATAAAACTGGGGAACTTAAAGGTTTGAACTATGGCAGACAAAAGAAAGAGATGGAAAAGAAAATATCACAGTACAATAAATTAAGTCTGTCATGGTTCGGTAGAATAGCTTTGTGTAAGATGATGTTGCTACCCAAATTGAATTTTTTGTTCGATGTTTTGCCGTTAAAACACACAGATAGGGAGTTGAACGAGTATCAAAATATGATCAATAGATTCTGCAATGGAAATCGAGGAGGTAGAATAACTAAATCGTTGTGGTATGTGGCACAAAAAGAGGGAGGATTGGGGATTCCAAACATTACTAAATACTATAGAGCCTTCCAAATAAGAAATATTATAAAAATATTAATTAGAGAAGAAACAGTGTGGGGAAAAATTGAAAGGAAAGACTTTTCGAAGTTTGGTAAGGCACAGTTTTTATGGGAAGGGAAGGAAAAAGGAAAAAAGAAGGCTCAGGGATTGATGCTAAATTCGACAATACAGACATGGAGCAGAGTGAGAAAAGAACTTACTTTAGGAATTTCACCGATTTTAGAGGTGGAGGATTTTCAGAACTTTCCAATTAAAATTGATAAAAAGATCAGGGATATATTGGTAGAAAAGAAAGTAATATTATTGAAAGACTGAATCAATACTTGCAGAGACCAGGAGAAAAGGCGCGAGCTGTATTTGCAATTGCAACTGGATTGGTTCAAGATTCTTCAGATTAATAATTGGAATAAGATATTTTTATGGGAAGATGGTTTAAATAGAGACTGCACGGAATTTGAGATACTTTTGACTAGAGTTAGAAATGGGGAAATGGGAATTAAAGGAATAGTAAGCAAAATTTATAAAATTTTGAATAAGAGTCAAGAAATACAAGAGGTGTTGAGACAAAGCTGGGAACAAGAATTAGATACAAGGATAACAGAAACAAAATGGCAGAGGATTTGGAAAAGAAAGATAATGAGAACAATGTCGGTTAGAGTTAAAGAGCATAATCATAAATTAATATGGAGATGGTATAGGACCCCAGTCGTCTTGCATCGAATGTATAATAACTTAAGCGATATATGCTGGAGGTGTAACAAAACAAAGGGAACATACGAACATATGTGGTGTAGTTGTGATGCATTAAAAGCTTATTGAAAAAGAATTGGAGAATATACTAAATGTGCAAGTTAGGCTGGGGTCAGATACAATTTTGCTAACCGACGTTGATGATTTTGACATGAATAAGGACAATAAAGAACTGCTGGCCATAATGTTGACTGTTGCGAGACAATGTATAGCTAAAAGTTGGAAAAGTAAAGAAAAAATAAGTATACAAGATTGGTATAAGCAAATGTGGGACTTGGCATTAAATGAAAAACTTACTTGGGAGTAAAATTGTAGGAGAGGAAAAGTGCAAAGTAATAATTTCTGGAGGATCTGGGAACCTTTTATAAGTTATACTCTGGGGGGGAAAAAGGGCATACCCCCTGTACAAGATCAGAATGACTTTTGGAAACTGTGAAAATACAGAATTCCCCGGACATTGTAAATAACACAAGGGTGATGTCAATGTTGTGAATGATAACAACGTGAAGAAGATTATGTTCAAAGAAATGTGGCAAATGCAACATTGAATTGTTTGGAGAAAAATGTTACATGATCTTCATGGTTATATATATCTTTATAATTGTCTTGTTTTGTATTTTTGTATTTCTTTTTAAATGCCTAATAAAAAATTTAAAAATTTTAAAAAAAAAAAAGCTCCCACCACCACCAGTGCAAAAATGCCACATTTTCACTGCCAAAACGCAGCGAAAACACGGTCAAAAAAATCCAAAACCAGAGCAAAAATGCTCCAAACATCCTCCTGCCACCATGGGAAGCAGTGGAGGCTGCAAAATCAGGCAAGAAATGGCACAATTTTGCACACCGCAGCGGAAACTGGCATTTTGGCACTTCCAGTTGCGGTGCCGGAAGCAGTGGGTGCACACGTGCCATTTTCCAGCTGCTCTTGCAGCCTCCGCTGCTTCCCATGGTGGCAAAAGGGTGTTCAGAGCATTTTCACTGTTATTGTTGTTGTTGTTTTGCCATGTTTTCACTGAGTTTTGGCAGCAAAAATGTGGCATTTTTGCACTTCCAGTGCCCAGGAGAGCTTCTGGTGGTATCTGGGTTCTCACCATAGGCCGGATTAATTGGCACTGTGGGCCGAATTAGGCCCACGGGCCATAGGTTGTGCCTGCTATAGGCCTTCAGACTATACTCTAAGATTATTGTTGAGTGAACAGTGCAATGGATGGGGATGATGGACTTGGACTAAGTCCACTGCCTCTTTGTGGAAGATATTAATAACATAAGAACCAAACAAACCTGAGAAAACCTGAGAGGTACAGGAAATATAGAGGCAGTTATTTAGGAATTTATCATGTGGGAGAGAGCCACAGAGGTACAGTATTTCCTTGGAAACAACAGACTGAATGTTTCTGTATCAACATAAAGGCCATTGTGAAATCATACATCTAAGATCAATCATCTCCTTGTACCATTTCTCAAATCTGAATTCTTGGAAATTCAAACTAAGGGATAGTAAACTTAAGTCATGGTACCTATTTGAAAGCAGTTCAGTTCGCACATGAAGTGCATAAAACCATAAAAAGCCAGACTCACCAAAAGGGAACCAAATTAAAAGGGTCAAATATTGGGGGGAATATTGTGAGACAAACCTCCTACTCTTTATGTCTAGCAGAAAATAATACAGTATGAAATCAAGCTGAATGTGTTATCATGAGTCACTACTTCCACTCAACAGAAAAAAGACAAAGATGTGAGCTACACCTGAATAAGATCTAAAAGAATTAAGTGGAACCAGACAAAGGAAAATAATTAAGGCAACAGATAAGATTTCCTGGACATTAGAAATTGAGGAAGCAAGAAAGGACCAAGGAAAAGAACAGTGGCAAGGTTGCCTGGGGAAAGAACCTATGTCTGTACGTCACTCACCTATTTAGAAACTGCCTATTTCATGCATTATATTATTTTATATACATTCCAGCCAACAGTTTAATGGGCAAATGACCAACTATGAAAGATTCTTTATTTGACATTGAACATAATAGTTAAGATTTAGAGGAATAAGAGAGGTACTTACAGTTCCTGCACAGTGAAGTGGCAAAACACTACAAGAACACTAACTGATTTGCACTTTTCAAGGTTCCCAGCAGATACGTTTAACACAGAAAACAGAAAAATTATGGTCAACCAACTACAACTAAATGAGTGAATGGCTGAATAAATGTTCAGTACCTCCAGTTCAACTAGCGCTGCAGTCACTGCATCTGTTACAAGAGCACCAGCCTGTAGCTTTTCAATTGCCTAGAAGATAGAATAGTTAGGTATAGTTTTGCCTCTTAATTTTTATATACTAAATCTGTTATACAATTAAGCCCAATGATTAACTTGATCCCAAAATCAAGAAGTTATTCAAATACATTTCTAAAAACATATAGGCTCTACACAGGGGGAGGGGAGAGACAAAGGAACTAGAAATCTATTTCACTATAATCTAAGAATTAAGACTCTAAATACCTCACATACTAAAACAGCTCAAGAACACAAAAACACCCAAATAACTAGACATACAGAGATAAATGAAAATATTTGTCTATTATTTATTCCAAACAGGAGCTAAGCATAAAATCATTTTCTTGTTGACTAATCAGGGTCATTTCAATAAGCATATTTCTAAACAGATTTCTTCAGTGAATGTATAAGACTAACTTATCATCACACATTAGCAGAAAAGGGTATCATATGGCTTGACCATGGTTTCAACATTTATATATGCTAGTTTTTGAACAAAGAAGCCAAAACTGAGGCACCTCATGAGATGGGAGCAGTCAGTGAGAACATTCTACACCAGTGTTTTGAATATTTGCATTGGCTTCCTACACTGCTAAAGAGTCAACCAAAGAGGCCATATTTACACCGTAATATTCTGAATTTCTTAAAGACCATCTCCTACCTCTCACTCCTGGGATTTTTACAGTCTGTTGAGAGTGGCTTCTTAATCAGGTCGGACAAGGAATTATGCTTAGTTCCTTAATTTGGAGATTCTTTTTTTTTCCTAAGAGCATCATTAAGCACCAAGCCAGAAGCAAGGCAAAAACTTTTCTAAATTTACAGAAACACTGCTATCGCCAGATTAAAGCAGGCCCTAAACTGGGACAGGTATTTTGCGGGGGAGGGGGCTCCTCCTCCCCCATACTACTGGACTATTTCCATAATTCCTCCACGTCATGTTGCTAGGAACTGGAATCCAACAACCCTGGAAGAACTACAACAGTGATGGCGGACCTTGGCACTCCAGGTGTTCTTGGACTTCAATTACCAGAATCCCAAGTCAGCACTCCTGCTGATCAGGGCTTCTGGGAATTGAAGTTCAAGAATACCTGGAATGCCAAGGTTCACTATCACAGACCTAGAAGATTCTTTTCCCTATTCTAAATTTTGAGAAATTGGCTGATGAGGCCATCACAGTAGAAACCATGAGACACAAAAATTAAAACAGGTTACATACTGGCCAGAATCCTATTAGCAATTACAGACCAATGCAGAGTACAGTACATCAAGACTGCTGTGGTAACCTCTGGCTTTTTCTTGCACAAACCAGAGACTGCCCTGTTAAAAACAACATGCTTTATGCATTTGCAAGAGGTAGTGAATGCTCTCTCAGGCAACTAATATAAAAAAGACACCAGGATAAGCAATATAAGGAAACAAGATTTTGCCCACTGATAAGATGAAGCTGCAACATTCTCCAAAGCAAAACACGACTCACTAAACTGCTATTTAGCTCAGTGTAATCTAGATCAGTTAAGATATTAAACACAAGAACATAGTTAACTATGCAATCAAAAGTGTATCTAATTAAGTGCAAACCTCACTGAGTTCAATAGGACTTAATTCCAGGTAAGAGTGCAGTACAGTATATAGAACTGCAGCCTAAGTATAGCTATATAAACATTTGCTATCAACACTTCTTATATAAAATGTACTATCACAGCTATACAAAAATATTTATCACCATTTATAAGAATTGGAAAAATAAATAACAGAAATATCAATGCATTTGCAGATATTTAAGCAACTACACAAAAAGACTTAGCATAAAAATCTAGCATGTCAAGACTGAACCAAGTAGCATCAGAAGCTTTTGTATATATTTAAGAATACACTAGTACCCCAGATAACGTTATGACTTGGTTCCACAAGTCCCGTCATTATCCGGTTTTTAACGTTGTGCGATACATTGATCACACAATGTTAAAAAAAGCCCTGTTTCCCTGGAGGCTGCAGCAAGCCAGAACGTCGGGATTTGAATCCTGACATTTTGGCTTGCTGCAGCCTCCAGGGAAGTGGGGGAACTTTGGAAACAGCTTGGATCGGGTCTCCCCACCTCCCTGGACCCGGCGGGGGGCTCAGAGACCCCAAAATTGGTTTTTTAAAAGTCCATTTTTTTCACCAATTTTGGGGTCTCTGACCCCCCTCGCCGGGTCCAAGGAGGTGGGGAGACCCGATCCAAGCTGTTTCTGGGCTTCCCCGACATCCTCAGCCAGTGCAGCAAGCCAAAATGTCAGGGTTCAAATCCCGACATTCTGGCTTGCTGCAGCCTCAAAGAGGGTGGGGGAACTTCAAAAATAGCGCGCATCGGCTCTAGGGAGGTCGGGAGACCCGATGCACGCTATTTTTGAAGTTCCCCCACCTAGCCACCCGCCCTTGCCTCCGCAGCTGTGGGATGGCTGGGGAAGCTGACGGGGGAGCCCCCAGTCAGCTTTCCAGCCTCCCCACCCCTGCCTCCGTAACTGCAGGGTGGCAGGGAAGCTGAACGGAGAACCCCACTCAGCTTTCCAGCCACCCTGCTGCTAAGAACGACTGTATCGGATAACGTTAAAAATCACGTTATTCGATACAAGATTTTTCCGAAAATCTTGTAACGTTATGCGGTTTTAGCGCTATCCGGTACTCGTGTTATCCGGGGTATTACTGTACATGAGAAATAAGTTGAATACATCAAAACGTCCAGAAACAGGAGCTGAACAACGAACAAATTTCATTTGGCAGAAGCTTTAATGGACTGCAGCCACCTTCTTCAGATGCAGAGTACACCCCAGTAGATAGAGATCTGTACCTAAGTACTGGGGTTCCCAACTTACTGCCCGGGGGCTGGATCTGACCTATGGTACCATTTCATGTGCCCCCCCACCCTTGCTCCCCATGTGTGGTTCCTTTTAGGGTGGCCCATAAGTCCCTACCCACACAGCACACAGATACCCTGGATACATAAGATATATGGATGGGTAGGGACTTACAGGCCATCCCTTTGAAGCTGTTGGGACAAAATGGCCACCTCAAAATGGCCACCCCCATCGTGCAAGCAGGGCAAAATGGCAATCCAGCCGCTCAGATGTCTCAGAGAACATGACCCAGCCCATGGCTTGAAAAGGTTGGAAACCACTACCTAAGTAGGTGGGATGTTTTAACCATCACAATGCTGGGCCTTTTGTATTTTCACTACACTTCACATTCCTAACTTTCTCATGTACCCAAGTCAAAACATTTCAGGTCAAAACATTTACTGCTCCATCAACAGATCATTGCAATATTAAAGTAGTATGAGTAAAAATACTAATTCCTTGATTGACTAGACTATTAAGGGATGAATTCCTGCTGGTCGCAACTCACTTTCCATTTCTTTCACTGCCACGCGCTTCTTCTCCAGGTATGACCAAATCTTTATCTGTCTAATGAACCAATACTATATGCATTTGAGGAAATGGGCTGCATCTAATTAAAACTTGCTAGCCTTTAATCTGCTATTAAATGGATCTCTTGTCAGATTTGCTGAAACAGACCACCCATATAAAATTTTAGAAATTTAATGTGTTCAAATTTGCTATTGTACTAATGACAAATTTCTGCATTTCTATACATACAACATAGGGATTGTCACTATTTAAAAAATATGTGTGCTGAATAAATATAAATAAGTATGTCTCAAAACATCAAATATTTAATATTTGTTAAGATGGGGAAAACTATCAGACACCAAATTAGCTTACTTTAATGATTCCTAAAAATGAAGCATTTCCAGCCAAAAGACAAGCTCTTACCTTCCGACAGGCTCTTTTGCACACATGCTTGTATTCTTTGGCTTTCGATTCAGAATGATACCCTGCACCTAATATCAGGCAGAGTGGGAGAGGGGGTAAAAACTGGTCAAGCAGGTAGAGCAAACGTTTTCTAAAATTAATAGAATTAGTATTCTTCCTCTAAATACAATACAGCCCAACTCCCCAACTACCTATCCCACTAAAGCCCTATTCATAAGCCTATCAGTGTGGGAATTCCATGCGTTGTTACCACTGCAATTGGTAACATGATACAATTCTACACTAGACTATGCATATGAATAATCCTATCTCAGATTGGGAAAGTCACTGACATTCAATGGCCACCCTGCTTTGTGATGAGAAATACCTGAACCTATTGTTCACTTGCCTAACCTGCAATATGGAACTATAAGCATACAAAAATAGCTCAGAACTGCTGGACATACATTCCATTTTTAATGGGGATACTAATGTTTTCTGCAAAATCTTTGATGCAAGTTTGCATCTTTTAAAAAAAAACATTTCTACAAGTAAAGTCTTATTTAATATAATTGAACGCATATACTTTTTGATTTTTTTTTTTGAATAGCAGCCGTGTTAGTCTGTGGTTCAGGCCTATCAGAAAACAAAGTAAAAAACACAATAGCACTTTAAAGACTAACTGCTATATTTTTATTGTTAGCTTTCGTGGATCAAGTCCACTTCTTCAGACAAGTAGTAAAACTTGCAGGCATGGTTTATATACACCAAATTCAGGGGTCAAAGGGAGAAGGGCCTGCTCAAGCAGAATAACAGGCAAGCAAGCACAACCATACAGCTTCCCACAGCCATCCGCAACAATAGATTATTCAGATTAGCTCTAAATGTCTCCCTTTCAAACGCCAAGGTGCGGACAGCAGTTCGTCTTTAAAGTGTAACAGTGTTTTTTATTTTGTTTTCTGATATGCCATATACTTTTTGAGTTATTGTCTGGCCAGACATCCCACTACAGTAGTGGAGTAGACAGTACAGCCAGTGACTCAACGCCAAGTGTTGAGTGGCGGTAAATAACTGTCTGATGAATTGGACTTGATCCACAAAAGCGCACACTGAAATATAAGTTAGTCTTTAAAGTGCTACAGCATTTTTGATTTATTTTGTTTATTCTCTGATATGCCTGGTAAATAACCTGACTCCCTAAAGGGGCCAACAGGTGGGGTGGATGAGCGCCTTTAGGTGGGACGATGGCCCCCTCAGCGGACAAAATGCCATTGGAAACCATCATATTGGGCCCAACCACAAAATGAGCAGAGGAAAAACCACTTCACTGTTCTGATTCCTAACGGAGGCAGAAGAAGCCATTCCAGATGGACTGGCTGTGAAGATGCACCTTGTCAATATCCTCAAGGTTGCAGCAGTCCATTGCAGTCCCGGTGTTAAATCCTGCATGACTCATTTCATATGTGCTGCAGGATATGGTTCCATGATCATAGTGTGTGGGTCATTTCATGGCAAACTGGGATTCAGCTTAAACAAATTCATACCAATGTCATTTTTCCTGAAAACGATTTTTTTTTTTTTGGGGGGGGGGGGGATGTATACTCAGATACGAGTAGCAGCCGATACCAACTTTTTAAGTACAGTACTACAATATTTGTATCTGTTTCTCTTTTCTGTAAGTCAGTTTAGGAAAAAGGTGGAATAAAGATAAGATGAAACAAACAAATAAACAGAAGGGCTCGATTTAGCATTTGTTGTTAAAAAAAAGGAACTATCATAAAAGTCAAACCTTTCCTCTTTTTTGGACCCAGGTCTACAATGTATATTATTCTGCCTCCACTATCTCCACAGATAAATAGTCTCAAAAAGTTCACAAATATCAATAGCAGGTATTTTTTAAACAAAGAATGGGTTTTTACATCCGTCACCATTGCCCTGATATAGTACTAGTTTTAATATACAGTAATACCTCGGATAACGACTGCATTGGATAACGCTGACATCGGATAACGATGCAAAATTTTGCATCGGACAACGATCTGTCGGCGTTATTCAATGCAGTCGTTCTTAGCAGCAGGGTGGCTGGAAAGCTGAATGGGGTTCTCCGTTCAGCTTCCCAGCCACCCTGCAGCTGCGGAGGCAGGGGTGGGGTGGCTGGAAAGCTGACGGGGGCTCCCCCGTCGGCTTCCCCAGCCACCCCACAGCTGCGGAGGCATGGGCGGGTGGCTAGGGAAGCTGATGGGGAGTCCCTGTCGGCTTCCCCAGCCACCCTGCAGCTGTGGATCAGGTCTCCCGACCTCCCTGGAACTGGCAGGGGGGTCAGGAAGCCCGAAATGGGTTTTTAAAAGTCCTGACATTTCGGCTTGTTGCAGTCTCCAAGAGAGTGCGGGAACTTCAGAAATAGTGCAGATTGGGTCTCTCAACCTCCCTGTAGCCAGCAAAGAGGTCAGAGAGCCCAAAATGGATAAAAAAACTGACTTTTAAAAATCTATTTCGGGCTCTCTGCCCCCCCCCCCCCCGATCCAAGCTGTTTCCAAAGTTCCCCCACCCTTCTGGAGGCAGTCCTGACCTGCAGTTCTAAAAAGCAATTAAGAGTTCTTTTTTTTTAGCACTGATACTGCAAAATGAATTTTCATAACTGCATGGGCCTACATCTAGCTGGTAGTCTCACTAAAATAGGCCCTATGGTTAACTTTCTGGCAAAGAGGATAATTAAGAATTTAAAAACTTTACTAAACCAGAACACCCGTTTGATCTAAAACCTAAAGCAGATCATGAAACAAAAGTTAGTCCTGAGCAATCTAGTGAAGGTAAGTGAATGTGAAAACCACCCAAATTTGCCTAACATGCTTGCTAAATTTGCTCAACTTTTGACTTAGACTTTAATGTAATCTAGCTCATTTTATGCACTCTGTATAATTTCAGTGGACCAAAACCAGGAAAAGATTTAGAAAAAGTTGAGGTGTACATACCGATCTTACTAATAAATCAGGATGCAAAAATTTTTACAACAATATTGACAAATAGGCTGAAAAGTTTTATAGGAGCCTATATAAACAAGGATCAGGCAGGGTTTTTGAAGAATAGGTACATGGCAGACCTGGTAAGAAGAGTAGTGGATTTAGTGGACCTAACAGAACGGAGAAAAGAAAAAACTGGGTTCATATCACTTGATATATTTAAGGCATTTGACTCGCTGCAATGGGAGACAATTCATAAAATGATTAGGTTATATGGATTTGGAAATAAATTTCAAGGGGTAATAGCTAAACTGTATCAACAAGGAATAGCGAGAGTCAAGGTTAATGATGAGTATACGGAAGACATACAATTAGAGGCAGGTACAAGACAGGGCTGTCCATTATCCCCAACGTTGTTTGTATTGGCGATGGAATTTCTTGCTAATGCGATTCGGCAAGATAAAGAAATAAAGGGCATAGAAGGCAATAAAATAAGTCTGTATGCGGATGATACACTAATAATTGTGAAACAACCGTTGAACATATTAGGAAGAATATACTTGCATTTAAAAACATTTGAAGAAATTACAGGCCTAAGTGTAAATTGGGATAAAACGGAAATGATACTCTGTAATGGGGAACGGGAAAGAATAAAAGAAAGATATAAGATACAAGTCAAAGACACATTAAAATATTTGGGGGTAGTGATATCAAGCAAATTCAAAGATCTTAAAAGATTGAATTATGGAAAGCAGAAGAAATAGAAAAAAATATTATATTATAAAAATTTGAAACTATCCTGGTTCGGTAGGATAGCTTTGTGTAAAATGATGTTACTATCCAGAATAAATTTTTTATTTGATGTTTTACCAATAAAGCACAATGTTAAAGAATTGCAAGACTTTCAAAATATTATAAATAAATTTTGTAATGGAAAGCGTAGGGCGAGAATAGCTAGAACATTGTGGTATTTATCTCAAAGAGATGGTGGATTCAAGAGTGACCCCTCCTTTAGGCTGCTGCTGGTGAATGCCAGATCGGTCTGCAACAAGGCCCCTCTGCTTACAGATACGATCTTGGGGGAGCGGGCCGATCTGGCATGCATCTCCGAGACCTGGCTGGTGCCTGAGGATGGGGTACCCCTGTCTGAACTCTGCCCAGCCGGGTTCGGTGTTTGGCACCAGCCTAGGGAGAGGGGAAGGGGCGGTGGAGTCGCCGTAGTAGCCAGGGAGTCCCTGGGAGTGGCCAGGGCCACGGCTCCACATATTCCGGGTTGTGAGGCCCTGTTCTTGCGTGTGGGCCCTAAAGGTCAGTTGGGAGTCCTGCTCGTGTACCTGCCTCCCTGCAGAGTAGCAGACTCCCTGCCTGAGCTCCTTGAGGCGGTCTCCATTCTGGCGTTGGAGACCCCCAGGCTGATGGTTCTGGGGGATTTCAACTTGCCGTCATTGGGGATCGGCTCGGAGGTAGCTCGGGAGTTCATGGTTTCCATGGCAACCGTGGGCCTGACCCAAGTAATTCAGGGTCCTACCAGGTGCAGCGGCTATACCCCGGATCTAATTTTTTTGTCGGAGCTGTGGCAGAGTGATCTGAAAGTACAGAAATTAGACATCACTCCTGTGCCATGGTCAGATCACTATCTGGTGACTCTGGACTTCCTGGGGGCGAGACTTCACCGTAGGGAGGCAGGGCCGATTAAATGGGCCCGCCCCCGGCGACTAATGGATCCAGAAGGATTCCAACGGGAACTGGGGTGTTGTCCTCTTGACCTGCAAAGTGGTTCGTCCGAAGCCCTTGTTGCCTCCTGGAATAGGAAAGCGACCGCAGCTTTGGATGTAATCGCGCCACTACGGCCTCTCCACGCTCGTAGGGGTCGATCTGCCCCTTGGTTTACAGAAGAGCTAAGGGAACTGAAACGAGCTAAGAGACGCCGAGAGCGCCGCTGGGTGAAGACTCGGAGCGAGTCCGACCGAACACTGGTTAGAGCTGCTATTAAAGACTACCTAGTGGCGATGGGGTCGGTGAAACGTCAATATTTCACTGCCCTCATTGCCTCCGCAGATAACCGCCCAGCGGCCCTGTTCCGGGTGACTAGGTTCCTCCTTGGCAAGGAGGGGCCGGGCCCTGGTTGGCAGGGTTCTGCTGATGCTTTTGCTGATTATCTAGCGGGGAAAGTCGCTCAGATCCGCTCGAAGTTTAATCCCGGCGTGGAAGGTACTGAACTGGGGTTAACCGAAGCGCAGTCTAGCCATGTTATCTGGGATCGGTTTGAGCCAGTTGGCCCTGAGGAAGTGGACAGGCTTCTTGTATCTGTTCGCGCCACGACCTGTGCACTGGACCCATGCCCTGCCTGGTTAATTAAAGCTGCCAAGTCTGTGGCAGGTGGCTGGGTCGAGGCGATTATTAATGCTTCATTAATAGAGGGGCATTTTCCAGCACCATTTAAACACGCTTTAGTGCTCCCCCTCTTGAAAAAACCGTCCCTCGACCCTATGGTAATCTCCAACTACCGTCCAGTGTCTAATCTACCTTTTTTAGGTAAGGTCTTGGAAAAAGCTGTGGCGCAGCAGTTACAGGATGTCCTGGATGAAGCGGATTATCTAGACCCGTTTCAGTCAGGATTCAGGCCCGGATATGGTACCGAAACTGCACTCGTCGCTTTGGTGGATGATCTCTGGAGAGAGCGGGATGGAGGGGAGCCGTCTGTCCTTGCTCTCCTTGACCTCTCAGCGGCTTTTGACACTGTCGATCATGGCATCCTTCTGGGAAGGCTCCGGGGCTTGGGGATCCAGGGCACAGTGCTGTCCTGGTTTTCCTCATTCCTGAGGGACAGGACCCAGTCGGTGTGCCTGGAGAAGGAGGAGTCCAGCCCTAGGCCCCTGCAGTATGGGGTGCCTCAGGGCTCGGTACTTTCTCCTCTCCTATTTAACATCTACATGAAGCCGCTGGGTGAGATCATCCGTTCCCACGGGGTAAGGTATCATCAGTACGCTGATGATACCCAGTTGTACATCTCAGCCCGTGGGGACCCAAGCGGTGCAGTGGAAGTCCTTTCCAGGTGCCTGGAGGCTGTTAAGGTCTGGATGGGGGAAAACGGGCTACAGCTGAATCCCGGCAAGACTGAGTGGCTATGGGTGAGGGGCCCTGTGTTATCTCAGGAGTTACCAGCTTTGGTTCTGGATGGGGCAGTCTTGCCCCAAACAGACCCGGTGCGTAATCTGGGGGTCCTCCTGGACTCACGGCTACTGTTCAATGAGCAGGTGGCAGCCGTGGCCAGGAGGGCTTTTGCACAACTTCGGGTAATACGCCAGTTACGCCCGCTCCTCGAACGGGACGCCTTGCTTATGGTCACGCACGCTTTGGTCACCTCCAGACTTGATTACTGTAATGCGCTCTACATGGGGCTGCCCTTGGTGACCATTCGGAGACTGCAGCTGGTCCAAAATGCGGCAGCCCGGGTAGTGATGGGACGCGGGCATTATGCTCGGGCCTCACCACTGCTTCGGGAGCTGCACTGGTTGCCAGTTTGTCTCCGGGTGCAATTCAAGGTGCTGGTCATTACCTTTAAAGCCCTATATGGTAGTGGGCCAGGATACCTAAGAGACCGCGTCACCCTAAGAACATCTGTCCGTCCCACCAGGGCGGATCGGAGGGGCTCTCTTGTTGTGCCATCGGCTAGGGAGGCTCACCTCGCTAGCACCAGGAAGAGGGCCTTCTCTGTGTTCGCCCCGGACCTCTGGAACCTCCTTCCAACTGAGCTGCGCACACAGACAGAGCTCCTGTCCTTCCGGAAGAGCTTAAAGACCTGGCTGGCAGGACATGTGTGGGGTTCCAGGGATGTGGGCTCCCATGTGGGGTGGTTAGTCTAGGGATATTACCCCTCTGACGACACCCCCAGATACTGTTTTAGTTCATAAACTTTTAACTTTTTATTGATGTGTTTTAATTTGGGCTGTAAGCCGCCCAGAGTCGGGCTTGCCCGATTGGGGCGGGTTAGCAAGTGTGAGGTATAAATAAATAAATAAATAAATAAACATATTAATAGAAAATGGAATCTTACTGTTGAGAGACTGGGTAAAAGTTTGCAGGGACTATGATAAAAAAAAATGGAGCTTTTTCTGCGATTGGATTGAAATTGGTTTCAGACTCTCCAGATAAACAATTGGAATAAAAAATTTCTAAATGAAAGGAGTTTAGAAAGGGAATTAACGATATTTGAAGATCTCTTAAGTAAGTTAAGACAAGGAGAGACATGTATTAAAGGAATGGTAAGCAAGATATATAAGATTTTAAATAAATGGGGGAAGCACAGATTCTGAGAAATATTTGGGAACAAGATTTGAATATGACAATTTCTGAGGAAAGGTGGCAGGGAAAATGGAAAAGAAGAATTATGAGGACTATGTCTGTAAGGGTTAAAGAGCATAATTACAAACTTTTTATGGCGATGGTACCTGACCCCAATTAAGTTGCATCAAATAGATAACAAGATAAGCAATATATGCTGGAGATGTAAACAGTCAACGGATACATATATGCATATGTGGTGGAGTTGTGATGTATTAAAAGAATTCTGGGTGAAAATAGAAAAAGAGATTAGAAATACAGTAATACCCCGGATAACGATTGCATCGGATAACGCTAAAACCGCATAACGACGACAAATTTGGGGGGAAGATTTGCACCGGATAACGTTCTTTTTAGTGTTATCCGATACAGTCGTTCTTAGCAGCAGGGGGGCTAGAAAGCTGAACGGGGTTCTCCGTTCAGCTTCCCAGCCACCCTGCAGCTACGGAGGCAGGGGTGGGGTGGCTGGAAAGCTGACTGGGGGCTCCCCCGTTGGCTTCCCCAGCCACCCCACAGCTGTGGAGGCAAGGGCGGGTGGCTAGGGAAACCGACAGGGAGTCCCCATCAGCTTCCCCAGCCACACTGCAGCTGTAGATCGGGTCCTCTGATCTCTCTGGAGCAGGCAGGGGACACGATCCAAGCTGTTACTGGGCTTCCCCGACATCCCCAGCCAGTGCAGCAAGCCAAAATGTCAGGGTTCGAACTATGACGTTTTAGCTTGCTCCACTGGCTGGGGACGTCAGGGAACCTCAGAAACAGCTTGGATCAGGTCTTCCCACCTCCCTGGACCCGGCAGGGGGGTCAGGGACCCCAAAAGTCCATTTTTTACCAATTTTGGGGTCCCTGACCCCCCTGCCGGGTCCAGGGAGGTGGGAAGATCTGATCCAAGCTGTTTCCAAACTTCCCCCACCCTCCTTGAGGCGGTAACAAGCCAAAACGTCAGGATTCAAATCCTGACGTTTTGGTTTGTTGCAGCCTCAAGGAGGGTGGGGGGACTTCAAAATTAGCGCGCACCGGGTCTCCCGACCTCCCTAGAGCCAATGCATGCTATTTTTGAAGTTCCCCCACCCTCCTTGAGGTTGCAACAAACCAAAATGTCAGGATTCGAATCCTGACGTTTTGGCTTGCTGCACTTGCTGAGGACGTCAGGGAAGCCCAGAAACAGCTTGGATTGGGTCTTCCTACCTCCCTGGACCCAGCAGGGGGGTCAGGGACCCCAAAATTGGTTTAAAAAGTCTGTTTTTTAAAACCAATTTTGGGGGCCCTGACCCCCCTGCCGGGTCCAGGGAGGTGGGAGGACCCGATCCAAGCTGTTTCTGGGCTTCCCCGGCGTCTCCAGCCGGTGGAGGAAGCCAAAACGTCAGAGTTCGAACCCTGACGTTTTGGCTTGCTGCACTTGCTGAGGACGTCGGGGAAGGCCAGAAACAGCTTGGATCGGGTCCTCCCACCTTCCTGGACCTGGCAGGGGGGTCATGGACCCCAAAATTGGTTTTAAAAAATCCATTTTTTTAACCAATTTTGGGGTCTCTGAGCCCCCCGACGGGTCCAGAGAGGTAGGAAGACCCGATCCAAGCTGTTTTGGGGCTTCCCTGACGTCCTCAGCAAGTGCAGCAACCCAAAACATCAGGATTCAAATCCTGACGTTCTGGCTTGCTGCAGCCTCCAGGGAAACAGGGCTTTTTTTAACATTGTGTGATCAACGTTAAAAACCGGATAACGACGAGACTTGTGGAACCAAGTCTCATCGTTATCCGGGGTACTAGTGTATATTTGGAATGCAACTTGATTTGGGGCCAGAGGTAGTATTACTAATGGATGTGGACTAATTTAAAATGTGTAACGATGTTAAAGAATTAATGATTGTGATGTTATCAGCAGCCAGACAACGTATTGCAAAAAATTGCAAAAATGAAATATTATTAAAAGTAGAAGACTGGTATAAGGAAATGTGGCATTTAGCACTTAATGATAAGCTAACATGGGAATTGAATATTAGAAAAGGCATAGTCCATGAAAACAGATTTTGGAGAATGTGGCGACAATTTGTGGAGTATGTAATGATTAAAGATAAAGGTGTTAAACCTATACCGGACCAAATTAATTTTTGGAGAATGTGAAATGCTATAGCCACCCGGACAATGTATATAGCACAGTGGTGAACTATAGAAGAATAATGCTTAAGATGTTAAAGAAGCAGATAAATGTATTATGTAATACCTTGTTAGAAATTTATAACATATAAGCTTCTGTAGAAAAGAGTATTTTGTATTTTTGCTTTTCATTTTATATTTGTATTTTATTTTTCATATATATTATGTATTTGTTTGTTAATCTTTCGTGTAGGTTTTTTGTTGTAGACCAGTGTTTCCCAAATGCTGGTGTTTGGACTTCAGTTCCCAGAAGCCTCAGCCAGTATATTGACTGATCAGTGCTTTGGGGAATTGACTTAAGCTTCTGGGAATTGAAGTCCAAACACCAGCATTTGGGAAACACTGGGGTAGACTATTTGTTGTATTTTTTTTCTTTTTGAAAATCTATCAATAAAACAATTTTAAAAAATAAAATAAAATAAAGAAAATATACCAACTGGTAGATTCAATTTCATCTAATTAAAAATTCTACATTTCACAGAATGTTTACAAGCTGCTATACCAAGTTGTTTGTAGATCTAAACAGAAACTGTGGACATAATACAATCCTCTCCATCATCCAATTTGTCTTGCATGTATGTTATACATTCCACACTTCTCCCACAAAACATCATATATTAACCTATTGTGGCGAACCCCACCTCCTTTTGATAAAGATCTTGTATCTGTACCTGCATGTACAAGTACAAATCCTACTTGTTTCACTTTCTGAGCTTGCTCTGCTTCCTGTTCTTTCACCATCAGTCTTACTTCTGTGGCATGAGAAGATCTGGAGGGAAGAACTTCTGTGGTAACTCCCTTTTCCATTATCATACTTCAAGATTACCATCTTCTATGGAAAGAAGCATGCCCCCATTTAGGAGAAATTGCAGAAGCAGAGTCCTCCTAAAAGCAAAATAAGATGCATATCATCTCTTTTTCTAGACTCTTAAGTGATTTGTTAGACAAGATACTGTTATTAAAATACAACTGTACCTACTATACTCTCAGATGATGCCTCATAGTTGACTTTTAAGCAGCTACTCTACAGGGCTTATTTTCACAACCAACAGTAACAGTGAGAAAGTAAAAACAATATTCTTTATTCGTGTCAGATGCACCACCAGCATATAATAACATACAAAGCTAAAATTAACATGTGTAAAACAAAAAGGAATTAAAAGGGCTAGATGACATTCACCCAATATCAGGCCACATCAACAGCATTTCCCTTTGCCAACGTAATGTCCTCCTCAGTGCAAGCATACAAAAATCTCTATGCAATAGATATACAGGTATGTATCATGCCACTGGCTCTTTATTGCACTTAATACGCTTATCTTTAAATTTTAAGGGAAGTTAAATTCCAAGGAACATCTTACAATTGTTACAAAAGGTATGTAATATATAGGTGAAGCATCATTATTCCTTCCATATCATTTTCTGAAATATGTCTTACAAAAAGTGGCTACCTTAGGTCAGCTGGAGGCCTAAGCAAGGAATGTAGACTTAATACAACAAGTTTACAAGTCCCTCTATTTTCACTTCTCCTGTGCTAACAATATTTTACGGGGGGGGGGGGATATATCCAAAAACATTAGCGGCCCTGATGATAGTTTGTATCTACTGTACTTGTCTCTTAGTCTCTCCCTCCCCCCCCCCACTCTCTACAAAGGCCAATTGTGGCCTTTTTTCCACTGGTCATTTTGCTGACAATCTGGAACCACATAAGAACCCACAGATTACTTGCAAGCACTGCCAACCTGTGGAACTTGGAAGCCACCACCACCCCCGTCCCCTAAGCCAATCACAACTGAAATGGCAGCAGATCATCAGCTACACCAGATCTTCCACTGGTGCAACAGGCAATGTTAAGGGACCCCACGAAGGCCAGAATAAAAATGCAGATTGGCTTGATGATGCCAAACTGCCCTCTCTACTTCCAACACAGCAAGAACCACCAACAGCACCAGTTCCCACAGAAGCCCAGAGCAGCTACTCCGGCCCAGCCACGGCCAAGGGGGTCAAGGGGGGGGGCCTCCACCCATCCACCTGGGCAACCTGCCTGTTGTCAAGCTTAGGAGGGGGAGGAGGAGGGCGAAGAAGCAGACTTACAATCCAGAGTCCTGGCTAAGAAGGTGCTGGAAGGATGCCCAAGGAGGGTAGTAGTCATGGTTTTGAATTAATTAATTAATTAGTTAATTAAAGGTTTCCCAGCCACGTGGAGGAAAGAAATACCAACCCTCACTGGGGGAAAAAGGGGGGGGGTCTGTAAGGAAGGGCTCTGATGGATGGGTGGGTGGGGGTTAGGGGGTTAACAATAGCTGGGATGAGAGGGGAGCCCCAGAGTCCGTGGCTGGGGGGGGGTCAGGGGGGAGCCCCCCCAAAAAAGACCTCCTCCTCCTCCTAGGGCCAGGCTTCAAGAGGGGGGGGGGACCCGACGCCAGAGGTAACTCCGCAAAGAAGGGCGGCTCCGGCTCGCCAGGCTCTGCTCCCCCTTAGTAGTAGCCCGGGAAGGGAGGGAAGCCTGCCAGCCTGCCTGCCTGCCTGCCGGGCCCCCCCTCCAGTCTCGCCCGGACCCGCCACCCCGCCCAGAGGCTCAGGCCCGCCCCGAAGGCCGCCCAAGGTCGCCCCGGCAACCCCTCGCCAAAGTCGCGTTCTCCGTGGCGTCACACGAAACGCGCCCCTCGGCGCGTGACGTCACGAGCCCAAGAACTCCCTCGCCCCCTCCCTCCCTCACACACGGCCACGACTCACCTCACCTCCCCCACCCCGGGCTCAGCTCTGAAGGGGGGGCGGGAGGGAGGGGGGAGGGGGCGCGCGCACCCATCTATTTATAGCTACTCCGGGTGGGGCGCGCGGGGGAGACTCTGGAAAGGATAGGAAAGGGGGGCGGGCAACCCACGCCGCAGCTCCCCACCCCTCACTTCCGGTTCTCGGGGGAAGGGGCAGCAGCCCTCCCCCTCTCTACGCGGAGCCCAGGCTGGCGGAAGTACCGGGGGGGGAGGGGGGAGACTCCTCCCTTCTCTACTAACTAACTACTTACTATCCCCCCCCCCCCACGTTTCCTCGGCCGGAGGGGGGGGGAAGGGAGGGGGATGAGAACCCCTGGTCAGTTGGGTAAGAAAATGTAATTTTTTTAAAAAAAAGATGAAGAAGAAGGAAAAAAGGTGGTCTCCTTGCTTAGTTAGTAGTTAGCCAGCCAGCCGAAGGCCCTGACTGAAATACCGCAAGATTTCTATTCCCTCTAGCTAGGAAGGGTAAAATTGCATTTATTATATCCCACCCCGATTTCTTCCTTTAGAAATACTGCTCGGCTGGCAGGGTCTGAAACAGAGGAGAGAGCTCACTCCCTTGTACAGCACTCGGGTCTTGAACTGCAGACCTTCCAGATGATGTCGAGTCCAGCGTCGTCTTGGCCACTGAGCCGCCACCCACAGCCCCCCTTTTTTTTGCTAATTTTGCCCCCAACTTTTTATTTTTTAAAAAAAAGTCTTAAAGGAACAGAGAAGCATAATATATTAGGGGAAGTTCCCAGTTAGCTGGGAAGAAGACAACATCTTGGAACATTATCCCAAAGGATTTGAGCATCACTCTGGAAGGATCAAACCCTGACTTGCCAAAAGCCCCTCTCTAAACACCAAACAAAAAGCTGCTGCCACAAATAACCTACTTAGGAGAATGGCTGGTTTCATTCTTGGATGCATACCTACAAACAATAAGAAAACTTTATACCAGTGCACAGCATCATAGGCTCGTGCCATACAGTATCGATCACATCCCAAGCGAGTGGATATAGCTCTTGATGAAACGTGCAGGATTAACAAGGCTGCCTAAAACCTACTGCTCCCTGAAAATAAAAATATTATTTGGCTGGCATTGCTCCTCCAGAAGTATGATAAAGGTGCTAGCAAATGAATGAAATAAGCACCACACACATCCACTTAACAGACACCCAATGCTCTAAGAGTGACTAAAATTGGGGGCAAGATGATCTACAAATGCAGCAAATAAATACATAATAAAACCAAGGAAAAATTTCCTCCACATGTCTCAGCCTCCAAATATTAAACCAGAAGAAGCTAGTCAAAAATGATGGAAAACAAAAACCACAAACCTTGCCAAATGGCTGAACATTGAAAGTGTCTTCAACCTGGATAAGATTCTAGCTGAACCATTTGAAAATCAATAGAGTAGGAAGATTAAATTATAATCAAGTAAAAAGGGACAACTTAGATTCATTCAATGCAGCATTTATGTGCATGCAATGTATGCCCTACTACATGTACAAAAGATCTAGTAAATGGCAAAGAGGTTAGAATAGCTCATTTTTGGTCAAAAATAGACTAGTTAGTTTAACATTTTAATTTGGTTGAATTTTATAAATATTTCATATACCCCATAAGTTTAAATTTTCATTCTACTTGCAAACCTGATTCCCCCCCTCCCCCGAATCACCTCCCCAATTCACATTGGTGCTAGAATTCAAAGAAATGTGTGAAGTATTCCATGTACTCTGGTTTTCTAATATTTCTTAGCTCTGTTTTTCTAATATTTCTTAGCTCCATCTTTATACTGGCTAAGGGATCTTAAGAATATTTCATTCCAGGACAAATCAAATTATATCAAGAATTACTATGAATGCTTTGGCAGCATTGCAACAAACTCATTTCTCCAGTCTTGTTAGCAAACACATGGGATGAGGCAGATCTAATCTATCCTTGCACCAAGCTTCTGGTGACAGAGGAAAATATTACACTTTGAAGTTCAGCACCTCACAATCCTCCAAAGAGAAATGGCTTGTGGCATCAAAGATCTGAAGCATTTCATGGAAAAAATGGCCAAGAGAAATGAGGCCATTAAGGCTCACACATACAGCTGTCTTCAATTATCAGTATGGGGCAGAGAAAACATCACAGGGCAAGTAGATGAAGGATACCATGTGTCAGCATAACCGAGATGTGGGGAACAACAGATAACTTCCATTCAAAGATTATCAACTATTCATTTTTGCAAAGCCTTTGAACTGGTGCTTTGTGGACTCCACGAGACAAAGGATTCTGCAAATTCAAGAGTATTCAGATAGCTGATGGGTTTTTGTGGCATCCATTAACTGAGTCATAGAGCCTCACCTCCAGTGTTGAAAGAGGCCTCTCAAGGCCATACAGAGTGAACTGCTGAATTGTATGTTGACAGGCACAAAAGATCACATTTCACAGCAACTGAAGAAAATTGTTTTTGTTGCTACTAAGCTTGACAGTACTGTATTGTAGACATCTCCATTTATCGATCTGTATTGATTTTCTGTTACATTGGTGAAGACAGTGGTAGAATATTTTTAATTGACTCAGCTAGAAGACACTTGCTTAGAAACCATTGCTCTAATTCTGATTTGGCAGTTGAGATGTTCTCAGATTAATGTGCCAAAAAAACTGACTACCAAGAGGTGTGGTGAAACTAATATGTCTTTTGAGTACAAATATGTACAGAAAAACATCCCATGATGTTTTCCCAAATTACATTAACTGCTTCTACACATCAGTCAGACCTGGTGAGGCAGCAGGCAGCATTCTAGCTCAGAGAAATGTAGGTTTTCTTGTCCATTATTTCCAGGGATAATAGCACTAACTATTTTACATGACTTCAGAAACCTTTTGCTTTGTTTAGACCTTCCATGAAAGTTTTCAAAGAACTCCCTGGTTTATCACAGGCTGTCACAGTGATTATTCTGAGATGAGTAACAAGAAAGGCACCCAGTTAATTCTGAATTGGTTACTTCGGTAAGATTTGCTAACAAATGGGATACTGTATTGGACTATCAGAGTTACCAGATGAAAAGAGTGACATAGTCATCTCACTTGATGTTCAAGATGGACCTTAGCTTCAGTTGGTGAAAGCACTCAAGTTTTTTCGTATCTTGGTGATAGAGGGTCTATGTTTTACAGCCATACAATAAGAGTTTTGTATGAACTGTTAAATCTTTGTTCACGAAGACTTGGTGTGATAGATGACCAAAGGCAGAATCGGCAACACCGATTCTCTTCACAGGTGCAGTTTAAAACAAGATGCTACCAGGTTAAGGAAACTGGTCTACCTGCTCCAGTGTCAAATCTGAAATGGTAATACTGAACTCTGGAAGGGTTGTCCTTAGGGCAGGTTGTGCAAGTACCTTGGTTTTCTAAGTATTTATGGTGAGGCCAAAACAATCACATGCATTCTTGAAACCGTTGACTGACTGTTGCAGCTCCTCAGTTATGAGAGCAGACAATGCAGTATCATTGGCATATTGCATTTCTGTTATCCTGTTAACACTGGTTAGTCTTTGGGAGTGTAGTCTAGCCAAATTAAAGATTCCTCCATCAAAGCGGTATTTAATCTGTACGCCTGTGTTATTAGATGTTTCATACTACATGGCAGCCAAGTACAGTAATACCCCGTATAACGCGAGTACCGTATATTGTTAAAACCGCATAACGTTACAAGATTTTCGGAAACATCTTGTATCGAGTAACGCGATTTTAACGTTACACGATACAGTCGTTCTTAGCAGCAGGGTGGGTGGAAAGCTGAACGGGGTTCTCCGTTCAGCTTCCCAGCCACCCTGCAGCTACGGAGGCAGGGGTGGGGAGGCTGGAAAGCTGACGGGGGGCTCCCCCATCGGCTTACCCAGCCACCCCACAGCTGCGGAGGCATGGGCGGGTGGCTAGGGAAGCCGACAGGGAGTCCCCGTCAGCTTCCCCAGCCACCCTGCAGCTGTAGATCGGGTCCTCTGATCTCTCTGGAGGTGTTTCTGGGCTTCCCCGACGTCCAGAGCCGGTGCAGCAAGCCAGAATGTCAGAGTTCGAATCCCGACGTTCTGGCTTCCTGCACTGGCTCAGGACGTCGGGGAAGCCCAGAAACACCTTGGATCAGGTCCCCACACCTCCCTGGACCCGGCGGGGGGGTCAGACCCCCCAAAATTGGTAAAAAAAGGACGTTTTTTTTACCAATTTGGGGGTTTCTGACCCCCCCGCCGGGTCCAGGGAGGTGGGCAGACACGATCCAAGCTTTTTCTGAGCTTCCCCGACGTCCTGAGCCAGTGTAGCAAGCCAGGATGTCAGAGTTCGAATCCCGACGTTCTGGGTTGCTGCACTGGCTCAGGACGTCGGGGAAGCCCAGAAACACCTTGGATCGGGTCCCCACACCTCCCAGGACCCAGCGGGTGGGTCAGAAACCCCAAAATTTGGGGGTTTCTGACCCCCCCGCCGGGTCCAGGGAGGTGGGCAGACACGATCCAAGCTTTTTCTGGGCTTCCCCGATGTCCTGAGCCAGTGCAGCGACCCAGAATGTCAGGATTCGAATCCCGACATTCTGGCTTCCTGCAGCATAAAAGAGGGTGGGGGAAGTTCAAAATTAGCGCGCATCGGGTCTCCCGACCTCCCTAGAGCTGATGTGCGCTAATTTTGAACTTCCCCCACCCTCTTTTATGCTGCAGGAAGCGAGAACGTCGGGATTCGAATCCTGACATTCTGGCTTGCTGCACTGGCTCAGGACGTCGGGGAAGCCCAGAAACACCTTGGATCGGGTCCCCACACCTCCCTGGACCTGGCGGGGGGGTCAGAGCCCCCAAAATTGGTAAAAAAAAGTCCGTTTTTTTTACCAATTTTGGGGTTTCTGACCCCCCCGCCGGGTCCAGGGAGGTGGGGAAACCCGCTCCAAGCTGTTTCCAAAGTTCTCCCACCTCCCTGGAGGCAGCAGCAAGCCAAAATGTCAGGATTCAAATCCCGATGTTCTCGCTTCCTGCAGCCTCCAGGGAAACAGGGCTTTTTTTTAACATTGTGTGTTCAATGTATCGCACAACGTTAAAAACCGAATAACGACGGGACTTGTGGAACCAAGTCATAACGTTTTTCGAGGTACTAGTGTAAAAGGTAAAAAGGGTTGGAGCAAGCACAACCATGCTTCAATCTGGGTGATTGGGAAGGCATCTGATATGATGTTTTGATGGAAAACTCTCCCAGACATGCCATCATGAAGCGCCTGGAACCAGATCTACAAAATGTTCAGGGGAACCAAAGTGTCTCAACACAGCCCACATAGTAGGTCTCGGGACAGAATCAAGATCCTTTTCCAGATCATAAAATACTAAAATGGCGAATACTGTTGTTCTCTGCATTTTTCCTAAAGTTGTCTTGCACAAAAAATCATGTCTGTTGTGCCTCAGGAAATACGGAAACCACGTTGAGATTCTGGGAAGACCCTATTTGAGATAATTTGCAGGTGACTGATCAGGATTCTTGTGAAAATCTTTCCAATGATGGATAGCAATGATATGCCACAAATACTGTGATCACCTTTCTTAATTTGTTGTTGTTCAGTCGCACAGTCGATTCTGACCCTTTGCGATGACCCCATGGACCCAACTGTCCGCCAGGCACTTCTTTCCTCCACCATCCCCCTCAGCTCGCTCAGCTCTGTGCCCATTGTCTCTACAATACCATCTAGCCATCTCATCTTGGGCCATCCCCTTCTTCTTTTGCCCTCGACCCTTCTAAGCATCAAGGCTTTCTCAAGTGAATCCTCTCTTCTCATTTGATGTCCAAAGTACTTTAGCTTCATCTTTATTATTTGACCTTCTAAGGAGCAGTCAGGGTTGATTTCTTCTAAGATTGACCTATTTGTTCTCCTCACTGTCCAGGGGACTCTCAAAACTCTCCTCCAACACCACATCTCAAAGGCGTCTATTCTTCTGCGCTCAGCTTTCCTAATGGTCCAGCTCTCACAACCATACATTGCCACAGGGAATACCATTGCTTTGACTATGCGAATTTTTGTTTGCAATTTGATGTCTCTACTTTTCACTATGTTCCCCAGGTTTCTCATCGCTTGCCTCCCAAGAATCAGTCGCCTTTTTATTTCATGGCTGCAATCCCCATCTGCAGTGAGCTTTGATCCTACGAAAGTAAAATCTGTCACTGCTTCTACTTCTTCCCCATCTATTTTCCAGGGACTGATAAGGCCTGTTGCCATTATCTTGGTTTTCTTGATATTGAGTCTCAAGCCAGCTTTTTCACTTTCTTCTTTCAACCTAATCAGGAGCTTCTTTAGGTCCTCCTCACTTTCAGCCATTAGGGTGGTATCATCTGCATATCTCAAATTGTTGATGTTTCTCCCAGCAATTTTGATCCCAAATTGTGATTCCTCCATCCCTGCATTGCGCATTATGTGTTCTGTGTATAACTTGAATAAGCAGGGTGACAAAATGCAGCCTTGTCTTACTCCTTTTCCTATTCCAAACCACTCCGTCATTCCATTTTCTGTCCTAACTGTTGCCTCTTTATTCATGTACAGATTTCTCATGAGGCCTATAAGGTGCTCTGGTCTTCCCTAGGTGGGTCACTGTAACCTATAGCATCACCAACATACACAGGCACTTCATAAGAACGTTCAGCCTGCCTTCTAGCTTCTTCAAGCTGCAAGGCCAGAATGTGAGAGAGCTGGGACAACACCTGGGCCAAAATAGGCTCCTCTGAGCCCTTCCACGCTCTGCATCACCACCATCTGGACAATCTTCACCCCCCACGGGCCTTTCTGCCCACGCCTTCACCTGGCTACACATCATCTGGGGGTCATCAGCCTGACAGTCCCCTTTCTGCTTCATCCCCCCACTTCCAATACACCAGGTAGCATCTGGGTGGACCATCTTGGGGTCTAAGCAGGGGAACTGCAGGGGCTTTAGCTTACCTGCCATTTTGCAGGGCCTGGAAAACGTCTTCCTTCCTTCCGGAACAGGAGACTGGTTCGTGGGCCACTCTATGGACCAAACACAGGAACGTTGAGAATCCCTCCAGCTCAGAGAAATTCCATCTGAACCACAGCTATGTAAACAATCCTGGAGATTCCCAAACAAACACGCTGGTTGCTTTCCTTTCAGCACTTCTCAGGAAAACAATACAGAGGCAGTTTGTAATCCAAAACACAGGCAGTTTGCCAACGGAACGCGTTCAGTTCCTCATTCCACACACACACACACAGGAGAAAAACTTCAGGTCTCTACTCGGCACGTCTCACAAAGGCCAAAACAACTTCAAAGGCAGGGAAAACATCCCACCACTGCCACCATGTCAGAGGAACAACGGCAGGAAAAAAACATCAATCCCACCGCAACACCGTGTCACGTACCAGCTGGTCCTCTGCTCTGGCAACCTGTCACGTACCAGCTGGCCCTCTGCTCTGGCAACCTCCCCTTAACCAAAGCCTCCAAAGGGCAGGCTGGCCGGCAATAAAAACTTTACAGCCCTTAGCTGCTTATCGTCCACAAGGAGGTTTAATTGGGTAGCGTGTTCAAAGGCTTGTGTGTGAAATGCAATGCTTCTCTTACCCTTTTAGTCCAATGAAGACACGTTGTTCAAGAAAATGATGAAGATTTATTGATCAGGTTCATAAAGCATAAAAGTCAGTAGCATAGGTCTTTTTCCTGACATCCCATCTCTTTAATTACTTGCCACATTTTGTTGTGGTCGACACAGTCAAAAGCCTTAGTGTAATCAATGAAACAGAAGTAGACTTGTTTCTGATATTCCTTTGTTTTTTCCATGATCCATCTTATGTTGGCGATGTGGTCTCTAGTCCCCCTGCCTCTTCTGAAACCCGCCTGCACTTCTGGTAATTCTCTCTCCACATACTGTTGCTGTCTATCCTGTATTATCTTGAGCATCACCTTGCTAGCGTGAGGGATGAGCGCAATTGTTCGATAATTTGAACATTCTTTGGCATTACCCTTTTTGGGGAGTGGTAATCAGGCATTTTACCAGTTTCCCAAGTCAAGAAAATGAGTGTGAAGAACCTTGTCTTTAGAGGCACCCCTCCCTTCTGGATTAACTCCAGAGGGATGTTATCTGGCCCAGGAGTCTTTCTGCATTTCAGCTTATCCTTAGCCTCACAGAATTCCAGGTATGTTGGTAGAATTGCCATCTGTGGCTGGTGGGGGGTGTTGTGGCACTTCTCTAGGAAAATCCTCAGCAACTAGGATTTTTTGGCCATCTGCAAGGATTGTACCATTGTCAGCTGCTTTCAAAGTGCCTGATGAAGAGCGAGATGGTCCATATAGTTCTTTTATGCCATCATAAAAGTTCCTTAGGTCATGAGCATCAGACAGCCTTTGGAGTTCCTGAGCTTTTTGTTGCCACCAGATGTTCTTTCTTTCTCTTATTTGTGCCTGGCATTTCTGCTTTAGTTCTTGGAAATGAGCTTTCTTCATGCTGGAGGATGGATCTTGAGGATGGCTTAGATAGGCTTCCCATTTGGAATTATTTTTTATTTAGATTTATATACCGCCCTACTCAGCACAAGATTGCATTATTGTTACCAAACCAGTCATGCCTCTTCTTTTTCACAAAACCAATGGTTTCTTCAGCAGTTTCTATGATAATATTTTGCAATGAGGCCAGTAATGTCGCATGGAATTCAGCCTCCTGGGACTGAAGCCAAATTTGCCACCCCCTGGTGGATGCTGGTACCCGCTCCTGCTAGGGCTTCTGGGAATTGTAGTCCAAAAACACACATAGACCAAAAAGTGCCGCCCAGGGCCAGAGGCCCCCCTAGCCGCTGCCCCTAGCGACCCCACTGAGTGAGGCCCATTCTTGTTCTACGTCATGACTGCTGACTGGGCTATTCAACAGTCGGCCGGATATCTTATTCTGAAAATCCACAGCAGTGGCCTCATCCCAAAGTTTAAGAATATCGAACTTCCATTTGGACAGTTTAGTCAGATAACCTAGATGGTCTTTAGCAAAGAGAAATCCTGGGTCTAGAGATCAGAAGCTTATGGTCTGTTCAACAGTCGTCAACATTTCTAGCTGTCCTGGTGATGAGGACATATTTCTTATCACATTGCTGGGTGATGATGTAGTCAAGGATGTGCTAGTGCTTGTAGCAGGGATGCATCCATGTGGTCTTAAAACTGTTGGGTAGTTGAAACTGAATGTTGGTGATGAAGAGTTGATGTTCTGCACATAAAACAAGAAACAATAGCCCATTGGAATTGCAGAGTACTGTATCTATATTTCCTGTAAAAGGAGGAGGGCACAAACTATCATTGCAAAACCAGATACAGTAATATCTCAGATAACGTTTGCATCAGATAACACTAAAACCACATAATGTTAAGCAATTGGGGGGGGGGGGTGTTACATCGCATAACGTTAAAATCCTATGGGATGCATCGGATAACATTAGCTAAAGCCTGTGCCAGTTACAATGTATCTCTATGGAGTTTTAACGTTAGCCGATGCATTCTATAGGATTTTAACGTTATCTGATGCATGTATTGGATAACATTAAAAATCGGATAGCACTAAGACTTGTGGAACCAAGTGTCAGACTCCGGTCATCCCAACTCAAGGGCCCCTCCCCTCCAGTTCCAGAGACCCAGTCTCTTTACGGGAACGGATAGCCCTTATTAGCTGTATGGGAGAACTGATCTGCTGTCAGAACTCTTACTATGCTCAGGCAATGAAGCAAATTGGGGAGGATTAGGGTAGCCAGCCTTCGTGTGCATGTGGTGTCAGCTTCTGTTGATGAAAGAGACGATCTTCAAGTGAAAACAGTAGGTTTATTGATCAGGTTCATAAAGCATTGATCAGATTCATAAACAAAGGTCTTTAGCATAAAGCAGTCCAGTGATAGTCCAAACACTCAGGCAATCATGATGAAAACAAAAAGGGAAGTAGTCCCCCAGGCAAAGATGTTAACCCATAGACATCCAAAAGCGAACTAACTCTGTTCTCCCCAAGATGGAGATTCTGCAGCCAGGTGGGGTAACTCCTAACCAATCAGGGTACGCTCTTATTGAAACAGAAAGTTTCTTAAAATATGGGAGAAACAGTGCAGAAACAGTGCTCTACAATAGTCAAAACATGGGAACTCAGCTAGCTTAGAGATAAGAGTACAGTACTGGGAAACAAGCAGTCTCGTGACAAGCAGTCTTGTGACACAGACAGGAAAGGATTTTTAGGCCTAGTGAAACTACAACCTCAAGCTTTGAGAAACGTAGGAAAGAAATGTCTCTCATGACACCAAGTTTTAGCGTTATCCGAGGTTTAACTGTACTCTTTTTTTTCAGCCTGCTATCCCAATGTCTATAATGTTAGCAACACTGATGACAAAATTGTTAAGTTATTTGTAGCAGCAACACAGCAAAGCAGGTTTTATGCAATTTTATGTTCAAATGCAAGTCTCCCAGTTCATCCCCTTTTAGCCCAGCTAATAAACACGCAGACTAGATATTGAGAGAAAGAAAAATATCATTTTCTCACAAAATGAAGTCAGAAGATACATGTGTCCAGGAGTCTGGTGGTTTAGAAAGAAGTAAAGTCTTCTGTCCATGTGGCCTGGAAAATAGAGGAGCTCAGAAAGACATATTTCCTCTTCCAAAGCAGAAAGCAAGAGAGAGAAGGCCAGAGAGGGGAAAGGCTATAATACATGCAGATAGGGTCAGGTAATCTCTGAGGTAGGAAAGAACCTTTCTAATTGTAGTTACAGTGGTACCTCACTTTACAAATTTAATGCATTCCATGGGACATTTTGTATTACAAAAAATTCATAAAGTGAAATGCAGTTTCCCATAGGAATGCATTGAAAAATCACTCCAAAAATGTAAAGCAAAACACGGTTTCCCATAGGAATGCATCGAAAACCAGTTAATCCGTTCTGAAAAAATTCATAAAGCGAGGCATTATTTTCAATGAATTGTCATTCGCAAAGTGAAAGTTACATTAACCAAAGCATTCGTAAAGTGAGGGACCCCTGTACAGGCAAACAATGCAAACCAACTTCCTTTAGGTCAGGCTAGTCTTCCTTGTCTCTCTGGTTACTGCAGCTGGGGTTGCTCTAGAATACTCAATAAAAATTACTTAAGCATCCTTGTAAAAGAAGCTGCAGAACAAGGTTCAAGCAGTGGTGGGTTGTTGCCGGTTTGCACTGGTTCGCCAGAACCAGTAGTAACAACCCTGGGTTGTTCTCCGTGGGTGTAGAACTCACCCAGGATTAGGGTTTTTTCTTTTTTGAGGAGTCCAGTTCGGACGCCTCTCTGGCAGCCCCCAAATTTTTAATTTTGGAGGCAAAATGGCTGCCCGGAACTGCGCATGCATCAAACCTCCATTTGATGCATGCGCACTAAAAAATAGAAGTGTGCATACATCAAATGGAGGTTTGACGCATGTGCAGTTCCAGGCAGCTATTTTGGCTACCCAGAAAGGGCTCAGGCAGTGTCTGAAGAAACAAAGGTGGAGGTGGCCTTTCCTCGCCGTGCCGTGCTGCCAGGCTGCTGGGCTGGGCTGTGCCACCGCAGCGGTAAATTGCTGTAGTGGTAAACTGCTGTGGCGGCAAACCACCACAGCAACATGGCGGCATGGTGGCATGGCAAGGAAAGGCCGCTACCGCTTCCGCTTCTTCAGGCAGGGCATGGCGGCATGGCGGCGGCAGCCTTTCCTCACTGCACCACACCGCCAGGCTGCTGTGCCAGGCCACCAGGTTGCTGCGCTGGTGGTTTGCCACCACACCACCGCACCACTGCAGTTCCTGCCTGCCTGCCTTGCTAGTGCCTTCCTTCCTGCCTGCCTAGTGCCTGCTCCCTGACCCCAGGCCAGGTAAGTGACGGGTTTGTGTTTGGGGTGGGCGGGTTGGTTGGTTGGTTGATTATTTTAATTTTAATGTGTTTATTTAATTTTTATGTGTTTATTTAATTTATGTGTTTATTTAATGTTTATTTAATGTTTATTTAAATTTTTTATTAAAAAAGATTTCTTTGGCTCTGCCCACAACATTATGATGTCATGATGTTGGCTCCGCCCATGATGTCATGATGTCATGATGTTGGCTCCGCCCACAACATCAGCTCCACCCACGGTGAGGTAGTAAAAATTTTGACAGCCCACCACTGGATTCAAGGTCTGTCTCTTACACACATGTAGAAATTACAATACAGATGGACATACAGTATTGTGGTCTCAGTAGATCAAGTACGACTTAGAAGTAATTTGATTATGGAGTAAACTTAAAAGCACTCTTCCATCATCATAAAGGGTGTATCATTTTGACCCTTGGTAAAGGGGGAAAGAGTTCCTTTTATTTAATGCGCTAATGAAAGACATTTATTACTAGGAAGAGTATTTAATTATAGCGCTGCAGGATTGATTGAATATGGCAATCATATTCTGCCTATCAGTGTCTTTGATCCTCTGCGTGATCAAGGATCTGGCATATATGCCTGTACAGCTCTTTGAAAGAGAAGCCAAACAAATCTTTTTAACCAAAATATATTTTCCAAGAAGAAATGACGGGGTCACTCAGTGTCAAATAAACATAGACAACCCCCCCCCCCAATGCCTTCACAGTGGGATAGGTAATTACGTTAACAAAGGACATGGTTCCAGACCCAATTTATTAGTGAGCCCGCTTCCAGATTAGGGGTCTTTCAAATACCACGAGACCATTTTTTTTTTTTTTGGGGGGGGGGGGTTTGACCAAAAGTCATGGAAAGTCATGGGGGGGGGGATTTGGTATGAAGTCACGTGACTCCACATCGAAGTCTGGGGTGGAGTGGCAGGTGTCCTCAGGCTCTGGCATGGCTTTTAACCCACCCACCCCGGCCAGGTGGAAGTCCAGGATGGGGCAGCAGGGGTCCTCAGGCTATGCTTCTGCCATTTCTCTTCAAACCAGGGGAAAACAGAGAAACCACGTGATTTTGGGGGGTTGGGGGGGTCGGTCAAAATTCACGGAAAGTCACGGGGGGGGGAGGTGTCAAAAAGTGGCCTATTTTAGGTCATGTGGTATTTGAAAGACCCCTTACATACTGAGCCAGATACACGATTAGAAGCAACCAGAACAGACCTCAAAAATGAGGAGTGAACCCTTCCAGTGGAGGGGTATAAATTGGTAACCCACCCTGCTACTCCAGGTAAAAAGCAAGGGCTATTAATTTAGCCTGAAACCCTCAATTGCAGTAGAAAGAAACCTACCCCTTTGGGTCAGGAAGAAGCATGGCGCTCGTTTCACACCAGAGTTCGGTTCTGGTTGTTGCAAGCATTCTGTTCACTTGCAAGATCTATGAACATGAATGCCTGGGTACTTTCAGGAAAAACCTATTCTGCCAAGTGGCCATGCGGTGTATGTTACAACTGCCTCTGATTTTATTTTTTTAAAGAAAAAAGCAGTTTCAGCTCTTCATTGGTTGGCTTTACAATAATCCTCAAACCAAGGTAACAATGTTTTTTGTCCCGGTTTAGTCTGAGGAAACCATTTTATAATTGCTACAAAGAAGAAATAGAAATATTTGGGCCGGCTTTGAAGGAAAAAAATTTATTAAACTAACATCTAGGATGAGTCACCAAGATAAATATGACATAATAAGGGGGCTACACAATTTTGCCTGATGTTCCAGATAAGTGGATATTATTGCTGAGGTGCCTTGAGAGATACAACTCACTTCACCAGTGGCATTATTTAATGGTGAGCTTCTTAGAAACAGGAAATCGGGTTCCATGATTTTAAAAAAAACCCCAATCTCTCTTCAAACCCATGAAATGTTGAATTTGTCTGGGAAATCTGTAAATTATGACATTTCAGTCTGACCAGAAAACCTGGGGGAGTCGCTCTAGAAGCCTTGACCTGTGAGTTACCTGGAGAAGGTACAGTAGCTCCATTCCTTTAAGTACACTAGAAGTCTGAACTGGGCAGCATGATGCACTTGCCTCAAGTTCCAGAGATCAGGTTCACATCCAGCCCCTCCAGTTCTACCCATGGGGTCACTAACATACAGTCCAGAACACACACACACACAGAGAGAGAGAGAATGGTGGTATCGTTTCAGATGCCAATGGTGCATCAGAAAACATCTAGAATGAAGGCTGACTGGAAAGACCTACTTCTAAACTGGGCTCTCAACCTTTTCAAGCCACAGGCCGGACAGGGGGTTCCCCGCTGCAAACACTGCCGTAAAATGCATCCGTGGCTGTTGTAAACACAAATGTCTGGGGAGTCCTTTAGTTATTGCTCCAAGGGCTCCGATTGTTATGGGGACAAAAATAACTTTCTTTCCCCCATAAATGCTCAACTTCAATTTGTAAATACAGTAAAGCTTCACATAAAGAGCACTTTGCTTAGAGACTGACTCGCTTAAAGAGCAGAATTTTCTCTGAATGGTCACCTTGTTAACAACTAAAACCAACCATAAACTCGCTTAACAACTAAATTGGGGTATGCAATCCCCCTGCCAGGCCCAAGGTCACAATCGGTCACTTGCGATGGTGTTTTGCTTAAAGAGCAAACTCGCTTAAAGAGAGCAATCCCGTGGAACGCATTATGCTCTTTAAACGAGGTGCCCCTGTCATGATATCTTGTGGTTTTCTCCAATGGTTTGCCTTCAGTCCATGCATGCCCAGGTGTAGCAATGTCAGGAAACCAGGCCTTCTTTTCCACAACAATTATATCAGGCTTATTATGAGTCAGGTGTGTCCGTCTGTTTGGATATTAGGCTCCCATAGTTGTTGTTTTTTTAAAAAATAGTAGCCATGTTAGTCTGTTGTTCAGTTGTCTCATAATACAAAAACAAAGAAAGAAAAAACATTGCAGCACTTTAGCCATTCGTCTTTAAAGTGCTCCAGTGGGAGGTTTTCTTTCTTTCTTGATAAGCTCCCATAGATTCTTGATGCTCTCATTTTGTAACACAGTCCTTTCTCAATTTGATGTTGCTGTGGTTGCTATTATTATACAGATGGAAAAAATAAACCCTGTATTTGTTTTATTTGCTCATTTGACATTGTAGAATATTTTAAGAGTCTCGGACTCATGAGCCCTTTGGGTAGTCTGGCTTCAACTCTGTAAACATGAGTGTCCTTTGAAGTAATTCTAGAGATAAACCCAGTACTGGCCTGTTCTCATCAGCCAGGGAAGTTCCTATTACGGTGTTCTAACCTGTAAATGCTCTTTCATTTAAAAGAACCTATATCTCCACATGGCTGGATAGCTCAGAGGTTGGGAGTTTGATTCCCCACTGTACCTTCATGAAGAAGAACCAGCCCTGTGTGGCCAATGGGCAAGCTGCACAGTTCCAGGGCACCCCCAGAAGAAGGGAAGAGTAAACCACTTCTTTGTATTCTTTATCTAGAAAATCTTGGCAAGGGTTGACACGAGTCAGAATTGTGTTCAAATGATAAAGAGAAGAATTACAGCCTTGCCTTCTTCCCAGTTACGTTTACATTTTCCTCTTTGATTCTTTGATCTTGGTGGCTGGTGAGCATGGGGAAATACTGAGCCATGCACAGCCACCCCTGTTTCTTCACTCAGAAATACAATAGCCCAGATACAGGTTAATTGCCATATGACACAAGAGCAAAATATACAAAAACAGGAGCTTTAAAAGATCAAACAATGAGAAAAGCTGCAATGAACGTTGGTATGGCAATGTTCTGGTAGGGACAGGATTCATCGTAAATAGATGTGAGGTTTTGAACAGAGTTTTTCATTTTGCCAAATTCTGTTGGCGATATTTGCCTTGTTTATTTGCAGTTGGAAGCCAACTGAACTGGGGTAGGCTAGAAATACAATGAGAAGAGGAGAGGAAATTATGGTATTGGGGGGGGGGGGATTTGGAGGCTCCCGTTTGTTACCAAAAGCAAAGCTTGATATTTCCCAGCCGTTTTTAAAAGCCCACAGGGCACGTCTGTTTAAAGTTGTTCCTTCCTCCTTGACATGAAAGAGTCCCTTTTCTGATATTCTGCCAGCATGAAATGCTTTCGTCAGCGAATCACCTTCTTGACATGACCAAGACGCTTCCCCAGATCAGCCTGAACAGCATGCTTTACAACTCCCCGAAGTAGCTTAACATCCACTCACTATTCTTTCCCGTGCATGAACCATGGCACAGAAATGAGTTTCTAAGCCAAGTGTGGCCCGGCTCTCCCCTTGCTTTTGCAAATCTAGCTCAATGTGGGCCAAACCTCCCCAAAAAAAGAGATCAAAATGCTTGAAGCTGGAGTTCTCTTTTATTTCCTCTCACTGCCATGAAGCACAGACAACTGAGAACAAGAAACCTTCAAGAGCTGAACTCAGGATAGTTCCACATCGAGTATACCCAATTTTCATTGTTAATACAGTAAAACCTCATATAACACTAAAACCTGGTTCCACAAGTCTTGGTGTTATATGATTTTTAGTGTTATCTGATGCATGTTAAAATCCTATGGGATCCATAGAGATACATTGTAACCACACAGGCTTTAGCGGTTGTTATCTGAAGCATCCCCTAGGATCTTAATGTTATCTGATGCAATTCTTCCCCCCAGATTCCTTAATGTTATGCGATTTTAGTGTTATTCGATACTAATGTTATATGAGGTATTACTGTATTGTCATTCTGAAGAGTCTCAAGGAAAAAACCAAAGAGATGCAGCACATTAAAAACCAGCAGGTTCATCTCCGTGTGAGAATTTGTGGGTTACAGTCCACTTCCTTAGACACATTTGCAAGAAGCACTTTTGGAAACTCGTTTCTCTTGACAAAACACACAGCCAGCAAAGAATTGCTGCTTATGTTCAGTTAGTGGTACATTCGCTGCCCTCATTCGCATGGTGGCCCTATTTGGCAGCTTGGATTCAGCCTTGACTGGGTTTGGAACGCCCTGGGCCTGGTTTGGAACTGAATCTGATTCAAAAATTGGGGGTCTAAATTTTTGCGCATTCCACAAATTCTAATTTTGGAAACCAAAATGGTCCTAATTTGGTTTGTGGGGATTTCACGTGTGCAAAAAAATCAGAGACACAATTGCTTCTCTAGAGACTGGCTACTTCCAAACATACCTTAACAGCTTGAACACATTTATTTATTTTTTCATAAAGGTAAAGGTCACCTTGGCTCAAAATAGGCATGCATAAAACAGGGAGACCTGGTAACATCCTCAGAGAGTATTAACAAAAACAAATTTCAGACAGGTCAATTGAGGGAGTTTTGTGCAAACCACAGTTTTTATTTAACGTATTATTTCAAGTCTGCTATAGATGTGCTACTCTTCTGTGCTATACTCTCTGTGACATAGGTTCATGGCTTACAAAGATGTAACACTGCATGTACAACTAACACAGTAGAGACAGGCAAACACACAAAGCAAAGCAGATGTCAGTCAAACTCAAACCTAATCCTAAAAAACGGGGGATGAAATTAAGGGGCAATGGAGGAGGCATCCTGTTGCCTAGTGGGATTAGCAGAAAAATAATACAGGGTGATTTAAACAAAAAGAAGAATGAACGTGGGAAAGAATAAGGAGAAGACAATTGAAGGAAGGGGAAGAAAAACAAATCCTGCAGTAAACATGTGATTACTAGCAAAGCTCTTCCAAAAAGTTTCCTCTTGTTCAGAGAGATGAGCAAAAAGGGTAACAGAAACCTCCCCACTGGCCCTCCTCCTCTGGCTCTGGGCTGACGCATTCGTACCGTATTAGAAACGGGTGTTGTCGAGGGAGAAGTTCCCTTACCCCACCTTCCTCTCTCTTTCTCCACATAGACATTTTTCCTTCTTTTTTTTTTGGCACCATTTGGAAGACACACAACTTGACTTTCTTTTGTTGTCCAGACTCTGAATTGGGTTGAAAGTGCTTTCACGTGAGAGTTCATATCTGATTCAGATGATCCCACAATGATTTAGGATCTGACTAATAATAATTTCATGTCAGAAATTATTCTGGGTTGAAAGGATTTTTGTGGGAGGAACCTTGGGAGAAAGAGAGCAGGCAGGCAGACACCCCCCCCCCCCCGGCTCCTTTCTCCCAAGGCAAACTGGTGAGTCCCAGCCCACGCCCCAGGGAATTTGAGGCAAACATTTGCATCAGATAACATTAACATAACCTTATCCGATGCAAATGTTTGCCTCAAATTCCCCAACGTTATCCAGTGTTAGCCTTATTCAATGCAAATATTATCCGAGGTATCACTGTATTGCTATAAATGATAAGGTGATGTGTGAAGTAAAAGTATAAAAAGGATGAAGAAAAATGATTTATAGATATTTAGGGTGAATTTATTAAGCATGTATTTGTTATATCTAAGGGAGTTAGATTTCAATCTGGCCAGTTTATCCTGCTATGGTAATGGAGTAGACCATACTGCCAGCAACTCAACACAGAGTATCAGCCAATGGTTAACTAACCATTAACTAACCTGACAACCGTGAGGACTAACAGCCCTGGGTGTCAAAGTCCACAGGGAAGGGTGGTGGTCCCCAAGGGGATTAAATGGTCCCACTTGAATCCATCTTGATGGAGAGCAGCAGCTTTGTCAGTACTGCCCTGGGGCTGATGAGGACTTTATGTGCCAAAAGGTCACAGGACCAGAAAGTGACTCGCGATGTGGAAGGCAGATGAAAGGTTACCACATTATAGTGTCAGGACAGTCTTCATGGCTGATCACCATGCTGATCGCCTATACTTGGATTCGGATATGGCAGAAGAAGAAGACGGGAGTTAAACTTGGGCAAGAATATTCAGGGTTCTGGAAATAGGGGATAATCTATTTGTATTTTAATCTCTACCGCGAGATCTCAATTTTCATTTAACATATTCCCCAAATAGACCATTATATCCACTCTTTTGATTTCTTGTGTTCCTGCCACACATTCCAAGTTTATGCAATTTTCCTATCTATGGCGACTTTTGGGACACCCTGTATTTCAGCAAAAAAAAAAAAAAAAAAAAGGCCAGAAGACTGAATAGAATTATTTTGAAGGAATTATGTGTCTTGCATAGTACCCATAAGGATAAGGGTATGTCTTCCATGATGAGAAAATTCAATGGGTAGGGTCAGCAGCAGCCCATTCCCTGAGCCTGACAGTCGTAATGCCTGAGACAAGGAAGTGTTGGCCATTGTGATGTCAGAAACAAGTCAGGCAAGCATTGGAAGAGAGAGAATGGGAATGTTTCTCAGCCAGCTGGTTGTGTTAATGGGCACGAGAGGGAATGCAGGAAATCTGTCTAGAATCAGCATAAATCTCAGCTCATGAAGTAGTAATAGAAGAACAACCCAGAACCAAGAGAGAGAAATTATTTTTATGGTGTAGCTGGTTTGAGACTAAATATCAAGAAAACCAAGATCATGGCAACAGGCCCTCTCAGTCCCTGGAAAATAGATGGGGAAGAAGTAGAAGCAGTGACAGAATTTACTTTCTTGGGATCAAAGCTCACTGCAGACGGTGATTGCAGCCATGAAATAAAAAGGCGACTGATGCTTGGGAGGCAAGCGATGAGAAACCTGGGGAACATAGTGAAAAGTAGAGACATTAAATTGCAAACAAAGATTCGCATAGTCAGGGCAATGGTATTCCCTGTGGCAACGTATGGTTGTGAGAGCTGGACCATAAGGAAAGCTGAGCGCAGAAGAATAGATGCCTTTGAGATGTGGTGTTGGAGGAGAGTCTTGAGAGTCCCCTGGACAGCGAGGAGAACAAATAGGTCAATCTTGGAAGAAATCACCTCTGACTGCTCCTTAGAAGGTCAAATAATAAAGATAAAGCTAAAATACTTTGGACATCAAAAGAGAAGAGAGGATTCACTTGAGAAAGCCTTGATGCTTGGAAGGATAGAGGGCAAAAGAAGAAGGGGACGGCCCAAGATGAGATGGCTAGATGGTATTGTGGAGACAATGGGCACAGAGCTGAGCGAGTTGAGGGGGATGGTGGAGGACAGGAGTGCCTGGCGGACAGTGGGGTCCATAGGGGTCATCGCAGAGGGTCGGAATCGACTGTGCGACTGAACAACAACAACAAAAGCAGGTAGCAGTTGTTGCAATTGCAAAGCATCACAACCCCAAGCCCCACAAGCATAAATCTCAGGCTTCTTCATCTTCTGGTGCCACGTGCCTGGAGATTTGTCTCCCTGCCTGGAAACCCAGAGAATATGAGCAATTTCTTCAGGCTGGTGCCCTAAGCACTGGGAACTGGAGCCGAAGGCATTTGCCCATTCATATATTCCTCTCCTCCAGTCTGATGGCTCGAGAAGTACGGTGGGCTGTTGCAAAAGCGGCCAAGGCTCGTGCGCCTTTGCTCATGGGGTGGAAAAGTGAATTACAACCAACAGAGCTGCCATTACTGAGGGATACGCAGTGGGGTGGTCGGAAGCATATTTCACGTTTTTGCAGAAAACTGCATTTCTGCAGGTGTCGTTTCTCATATATAGGCGACCCCATGGAGATTCTCTTTCCTACACAACAATGAAAGCAAGAGGAGCCCCCCCCCCTTTGGCATCTGATCATTTAGTCCACAGGGAAACATGAGCACATAGGTTTTGTTAACAGCGACTGAGTGAATGAAATACAAGGGGACCTTCCCAAAGCAACAGATGGTTGGAATACTCTCCGCCTGTTCTATCTAGCCACCAGGATTATAACGGCTGTTACACAACCAATATTGAATATAAAATGTTTTAAAGATTAAATATGAACATTTAAAGGAAATAAAACACAATGCTAGTAATTTCAAGAAAAATCATGACTAGGATAAAATGCAGTTTGCTGGTTACTGTAAAACATTTAGCAGCTTGTTGGAGGGTGCTTTAAAATATTATTCAGTAAACCCTGTTTATTTAAACTCTGTGTCAGCATAGCTTAGCTATTGTTATTTCTGGAGGTTGCAAAAGTATGGAAGAGACTAAAAGGCAAGTGTTGCTGTTGATTGGAAATAGTAAATTTAACTCTGGAGGAGAGAGAGAATCCAGAGCAGGCATGCCTCTTCGTCTCTGCTTGTCTGATATTTTCCTCTGCATTATTAAATGATCCAATGCCTCTTATATGGCTCCAACCTGTTACATAAGATCCGTAAGTGCCCGGCTTACACATTTGGTCATTGGCATTCTGGCTGCCAACTTTGAGAGGAAACAGCCTGGTTCAAGTCACCTTTTCGATGTAGCACACAAAACACAATGGCCATCTTCTTGGTTTAAGAAGAAACAATTAAGAAGCCAATGTAGTCCCATGTATTGAAAGAAGCATGATTACACAAAGTATCACAATGAATGCACATACTGACTCAAACACCACATGACCTTACATTGATTCCATCAAAACCTGAATTGAAACCGGTTTATTGAATAGTCAAGACACCTTAAGAAGCAATATCTTCTTCTGTGTGTGTAGGCCAGACATGAAACTGCCAAAATGAAGACCTCTTTTGGTGAATTTGTTTCTGCAGTTCCTTTCGCCTGACCTAGTCTGAGAAAGATTAGCCTGCACAAAGTTGCCGTTGTCTGAGGTACACCCTAATTGTGGTTAAAAAATACCAGTCTTTGAGGAGGCTCTTTTTATGTACCCCGAGAAGCAATATGCTAACCATCTTCAAATGCTTGAAAAGATATCACATAGATGGGGGCAAGCCGATAAGACCTGAAGTAACCGCTTCATATTACAACAATAAGAGGTCTTGCCTTAAAAGTCAGCTCTGCCGAATTCTGACACTCAAACTACATTCCTAGACTCAGAATTGTGTGGTTTAAAGTGTACCTGTTTTGCCTAGATTCTGATTCTTCAAGCTTGAGGCTCTAGAAGCAAAAATGTAGAGCCCACATACATATAGTCCGCCTACCCATGACCTACATTGTAAATTTAAGTTAGTACAGTATATAGAAATTTGAATGCACACAACTCTTCTCAAAAAACAACCCTTGGAATATTAGTTTGATGAAGTGTGATAGCCCATGCACACACACACACACACAGAGGAAGTTTTCGTGATCTCTGGGGACAGGGAATGAATGTTAAATCAGTTTAAGGCTGCAGCCATAGGCGCACCCTAAGAATCTATGAGGTCAGTAACATTATAACATGTGGTCCAAGGCAGTGCTTTCAAGCAAGTATAAGCTGCCCATACAGAATGAGTTCAGAAGAAGCCAGAAGTCTTGCCAAGATCTGATATGGAAAAGGACTAATGTAGGAACCAATAACACAAGTCTTGATGTTGAATAATCAGACCCACTAAAATGAAAGAGGAGGAAGGCTCAAAGGAAAGTAGGAACTTCTGTCCTGTCCAACTTTTATTCTCCTAGCATTAGATACTTTGCAGCTTTAGCTGTTCCCTTTCCTAGATGACCTTTCTCTAAGGAGAAACATATGGACACCAGATATTAACACAACACCAGGGCAAATGTAAAACCAAATGGCTGCTTGCTTCTGCTAGGCATTTCTGTTCTAATGTGTTTAGTACATGATGCAGATAATCTTAAAAACAGACAATTGAACCAGACTTGAAACCAAATCAGCTCAAAGTGATAAAACTTAATTGAATGTAACCTCTCTTGGTTGGCCTAAACTTGAACAAAATTGGACCCTGAACAGACACAAAAAATGCCCTGAAATTTTCACTACTGATCTAGCTTAAGAGAGACAGTCTAACTCTAAATCAGGAGTTCTCAACCTTTTAAAGCCAGGGGGGCCATTGGGTCATCACGCACCCTCAGACAACTTTGGGGGCCGGATGGCCATTTTTGCCCTTCCGCCACCACGTGGCACTTCCTGGTGTAATGAGGGGGGCCGGATCCAGCCCATGGACTGCAGGTTGAGAATCCCAGCAGCTCTAAATCAACAAAGACATACATTTTGGGTTGCTAGTGTATTCCATGCCCCCTACATCACTTATGAGGACAAATCTATGTGAATAGTGACTTAGTTTCAAATTTCTGAATGTATATAGAAGGTATTCTAGAAAATAGGTTAGAAACAGATTCACATTGTTTGCTGTCAGAGGTAGAATAACAACTAGCATCTCTGTTCCCACTTGACTTTTCCGTCAAGTCGCATAGCACCTCATGCCAACTGTTATTTTGGTGGCAGCAAATCCCACGAGCAGCTTTTCTTCTCCCTGTTTATAAAAATACATTGTTAAATAACATCTGGCAGTCCATACATTAATACTACTTGACGCATACTCTGTATCATGGACTTGAGTGCTGCAGAAGCATGTGTAATGAAGGGGTCATTCACAAGTTGATTTTCAGATCTTGGAATAGAATATTTTAAGCCTTCTAGCTTGGCAATTCTGTCAGTCTTCTCTTCCATCCAAATTTTTTACTAAAGATCCAAAACACGATAGCTACAAATGATGACCTGGATATGTCCATCTGAAAGAATGTTCCATTTGAATGACGTTTCCTGTCAAAATCTAGTTTAAAATTGAGGACTACAAGAAAGCAGGAGTCTTTAAGATGCTCATCAACGCTCAGCAAGTAGACAGAGCAAATGTTAATCTTTCTCTCACATCCTTGTCACAACCCTTGAGGGTTTGCGGCCAAGGGAACGACTTACCTCGTAGATCTTGAGAGAATGTTTCCCCCCACATAACCAGGACACAAGCAAAATAGGGCTTGATACACTACAATCAACATGGAGAGTGTTGGCTGCAAGGGGACTTGTGGCCACGAAAGCTGTTGGGACAAGGAAAGTTGTACATTACCTGCAAGTGGCCCAGGGAAAAGTCAGGGGCACTTTATTTAAACCCACTGAGGTTTCTGAACTCGTTTCAGGGCAGCTGAAGATAGCACTAATCCAAACGGGAGGTGACCAAGGTGAGGGTCTCATTGTGACCAGATCAGGCTCTTCAACTAGCAGGTGTAGCTGGGAGACTAGGCGTAAAATGATGCAAGTACACTCCAGCTGCCACAAAAATGTGAGAATTAAGGTTCATGGTTGAACCCAGGAGTCCTCGTTCTTTGGGAGGTAACATCTTGCCACCGACCCCAGAGGCTCCCCTGACCATCCCAGCTTAGGAGGGGAGGAGAAGCACCGGCATGGCCCAGCAGGCTTTGAAAACTGCGCCCCAGCCGCCGCCCCCGCCTCAGGGGAAAATGGACATCGTGGGGAGGGTTGAGTTGTGAGGTTTTTGTGTGTTGTTTCTGAGGTGTTTTTGAATTTTTTTTTTTATGATGACTTGATATTTTGTAACTGTGTTTGGGGATGTTTTGAAATGTCTCCAAAATGTTTTTTTTTTTTTGTGATGTGACATCTTGTAATTGTGTTATGTTTTTGCTATTGTATATTTTGTATCTTTGTTAGCCACCCAGAGTCGCTTGGTGAGTGGGGTGGCATACAAGTCAAACAACAACCACAACCACAACTACCACCACCTTTAGAACCTAATGGATAGAGAGACAATATGGCTCCCAAGAAGTGCAAGGGAAGCTTCCTTTTTTAATAAAAAAATATTAACAGCCGAAAGTAAGGCCAGGGAAGGCCATGCAGCCTCTGAAGTAAACACAAGCAAGCCAAAGGTAGGTGGTTTGCAGGTCTGTCCTTATGGGCCGAGACTCCCAGAATTCGGCCAGGAATTGCGTTCCCAAAACACAACACGCACCCCTGCTGGCCACTCCCACAGGTACACAGCCAGATGTTTTTCTTGCTGGCTCACCCATGGGTACAAATGCTAGAGGAGCCATCATTGGACTGAGCCCACATGGAGTCTCAGGCAAGTAGCATTATGTTGTTAAGAGATCCATGTAGCTTAATAGCACTTCCATTTTGCAGGTCATCATTCAAGGTGAATGGAGGATTCCGACTATATAGTATTTGTATAGATGAGATCTGCAGTGGAACCTCGGTTAACAAATGGCTCGGTTAACATAAAAATTGTATAACAAAAGGAAATCCATAGAAAATAGTGGCTCAGTTTATGGATATTTTTTTGGAATGGATTAATTGGTTGTTAATTAATTTGAAGTTTTTTAACAATGGGTTTGGGTTGGGTTTTATTATGCTTTTATGATGTTGTACACCGCCCTGAGTCGCCCCGGCGAGAAGGGCAGTATGGAAAGGTAAATAAATAAATAAATAAATAAATAAATAAATAAATCCTTTGGGAGAGTGAAATATTGGAAATAAAAATCCAGTACATTGTGAGTAACTGACTCTATAGCATTCTTTAAGGAAAGAGTGATGATCCACTTCTGATGTCGGAGTCAGGCCCTCGGGGGAGGGGGGGGGGTCTGGTAGTGCATCACAGACATCTGGGTGGAAGAAGGGTTTTGAATTCTGCCGAGTGACTTTTTCACACAATGCAAAGCACCTCCTGGTCGAATGTGATCGGACTCCATCCGGTTTGGTAAAAAAAAAGGTTGCCATTGATCAAAAGTCAGTTGTGTATGACTATACGGTTCGGTGCTCATCTTCATTTACAGCTAAAGAGCCAGTGCTATCTGTATCTGCAGACATTTCCATGGACCTATAGCAGGGATGACTAGGTACAGAACACTGTTTATTTTTCTACTGAAGTAGTATCTGTTTATCTACTTGCAATTTCTTGCTTTCAAACTGCTAGGATGGCAGGAACTGGGACAGAGACGGGAGCTCGCCCCATGGTGCAGCATTTGGGGCTCAATTGCTCACCTGCCGACTTCCCAGTCGTCATCAAGTCCAGGGTCTTAACCATTAAACCCCGGCAGCCCCTCATGCAGGTCGGCAAGGGATAAACATGGCCGCAGTCAGCCAGGGTAGGAGGTGGAGAGAGATTTGGAAGCAGGAAGGAGCGGCCACCTCGATGTTGGCATTGGTGAAGAACGTGGCAGTGATACAAACAAGCTAAGGTAACTTTTGCACCAATGCTGGCAGCAGAAACCTGGGACAAGAGGTTAGACGTTAAAAATGGTGCTTTGACGTCCCTTTTTTTTTTTTTCTGGAAAAGAGAAAGCACAATTTATGCCTCCATTTACAGCGCTGTCTGCATCTGCAGAGGTTTCCATGACCATATGGCAGGCATGACTAAACAATCCACCAAAGTGGTACTGATTTATCTACTTGTAATTTTCTCCTTTCAAACTGCTAGTTTGGCAGGAGCTGGGACAGATGATGGGCGCTCACTCAGTCATACAGTACTCGGCTCTTGAACTGCTTCTGGTCATCAAACTCAACATCTTAACCACTAAGTCACCACGGCCCTAATTACTATAGGCACATCTGTAAACGTATTAAGAAAACATTATTCTTCTCATACAAGCAGAATTTTTCTCCCTGCATTGGAGATGCAAATGTGGTTAATGTTTTTTAAAGCACCAAACTGTCTTTGTCCAAGGTCCCTCAGCAGCACTACAGCAGGGAACGTGCGCCTGGGCACCCGGTGTGTAACCAGGAAGTTCCAGAGTGGTGTGCATTCCAGGCTGAAGCGCCGTGTGTGTGTGTGTGTGTGTGTGTGTGTGTGTGGGATCTCAGACAAAGACCAGAATGGACCGGATATGGTCCCCGCAGTCTCCCACTGACACTGTCTGGGATGCCCTGGTGGCGGGACAAACCGCTCAGGAAGCAGCAGCAGGAGCGGGGAAAAGGTAGGAAGATCACGTCGTCCTTTACTGTATCCTCCCACCCCCCTTTTATCCTGCATCAATTGGTCAATCTCCACTGTTGGGGGTCGGCTGGGGGGGGGAGAGGGGATGTTCTCTGGTGCTTCCCCTTTCTCTCCTGCACCTGAAGAATTCCCCCTTTTCTACTCCAGCCACTAATCAGCTGAGGAGTTCGATCGATTGAGGTGCAGGATAAAAAAGGGATACTGTAAATCCTTTAAGAACACCCCCTTTTCTCCACCCCAGCCCCCTCACCAGCTGGTGGGATCAATCGAGGGGTGGGGGACAATCATGTCTGGCATTTTTTAGGATTTTAAAAAGAGGGTTGTATATTTTATATTATTTTTGGTCTGGTCGGGACGGTTTTCTAATTTTTCAATGCATTACGACTGATCTGGTTTCCAACGAAAGCAGTCGGAACGAACCACAATAATAAACTGGGCTTTTATTTATTTATTTATTTACAGTGGTGCCTCGCTTAAAGAGCATAATGCGTTCCACAGGATTGCTCTTTAAGCGAGTTTGCTCTTTAAGCCAAACACCATTGAAAGTGACCAATTGTGTGTGTGTGTGGGGGGGGGAATGCGAACCCCGATTTATTTGTTAAGCGAGTTTTTGGTTGGTTTTATTTGTTAAGCAAAGCGAACATTCAGAGAAAATTCTGCTCTTTAATCGAGTTACTCTTTAAGCGAGGAGGAGGCTTCGCTCTTCTTTATGCGAGGTTTGACTGTATTTAGATTTATATTGCTGCCCACTTGCCGAGGAGACTCAGGGCAGCTAACAGTCAAAACAACAACAGTACAATAAAAATTATAAAATGCAACCACATAAAACAACCAAACCAGAACACAAACTAACTCCCGTCAGGACGTTGTTGTGGGTCCGGAGGAGCGGGCGATGTTCTCAGCCACTGCTAGTCCTTGGCATCTTCTTCCTCGGGCCGTTGTTGTGGGTCCGGAGGAGCGGGCGATGTTCTCAGCCACTGCTAGGCTGTGGAATGTTTTACTGTGAAATGTTTCAGAAGCCACTTCCCATATCTCCTGAAAAATTTGATCTGGATCTGCTGCCTATTCTTCCCCTCTTATTGGCTCTGGGTGATTTCTAGATAGTTTCCTTTAGTCTAGCACCTAATCCTGGCTTTCCAAGCAAGAAGTCTCTCGCCCTTTGACTTTAGACAATCACCACTAAAGTTCTATTTGATCAAGTCTTTGTGGAATAGTCTCCTGCATAAATGTTAACCTGGCTATATGCTGTTGTAGATTATTTGTATTGTTGTTTGTTAATTACTGTCTGCTTATAAATTACTTTGGTTATATGTTTGATAAAGGAAGGTGGGCAGAAATATCAGAAACCACTAATAGGAGAAGTTCTGATGGAACTGTAACTTCAGATTCCCACAAGGACTTTTATTTTATAGCACATGGAATGTAAATCAAGTGTGTTTTATGCATTTCTTCAAACTATAGTTTCTTCCTGAAGCTTTGCCATGAAAATGTTCCAAATGAATTCAGTGTAAGCCAAGCCCAAATATCTGTGGTTGCTCCAACAAACTCGTATTTCAGAGAGAAATGATTAAATCTTGTCCAAGAGTTTCCATCAGCCAATACTTCTGAAACGAAATGTTGAGCAGTCAGCTGGGTGCTATAAAAGGTGCGATTTCAGAGCACACCTGAAACCAAATTATATCCTACAGCCATTTACCACATCCCCATCTACCCTGTTCCTTATTTCTCACTCTTTGCCAAAACAAATACACCGTGGGACAAAAGACTCAGCGGGTGGAAAGGCACAAGCAAGAAAAGGGTGGGGAAAATGCTAACGGCCTGTGAATTGCCCAGAGAGTCTTGTAAGCACCAGAGGGCAGGAAGCCTCATTGCCATGCCTTCCTTGACTATAACTTTGTAGTCTGGAAAGGGAGATCATTACACGCCGCGGGGCATGCCTCTTTGGTTAGGATTTGGAAATAGCCGCCGCTTCCAATGAGTTGAGGAGGTAGAAGGAGCAGAGCCAATCGGCAGACGTCTGGCAGGGCAGCCCCTTCCTTTGGCTCTGCTGCCAGATGGCTGGGGAGACTCAGTTCTCAATTCAAGGTGGCAGAACAAGCGGGGGTCCCTTCACTGGACCTGTGCGCTTGGACAAGAAGTAAACAAACAGGCTAAATTTGGGGGAAGGTGTTTTGTTGTTGTTTTGCACCTGCCTGGTTTTATTTTGCATCACGAGACATTAACCCACTCTTGCAGAATTGTAGGGTACAATAATATACGCCACCGACACATGCATAAGGTGAGCCACAGCGAGTGTTCTAACTATGTTAAATAGAACTCTGTAGGCACCTTTGGGCACAATTCAGGATCTCTGGTATCAACTGGTATCTCTCTGGTATCTCTCTGGTACCAACATTCAAAAAGCTAGGAAAAGCCTTCACAAATATAGCATATCTGAGAAATGTGAGTGAAAACCTGAACAGAGCTGGATTTTAAGGCAAATGCCCAAAACTTTCCTTCAAAGCACCAGTTTTTCAAACTTTCCCTTAAACTCCAAGATTGCCAACATCACAAATGGTGCAACGGATTCAACCTAAACCATTCGCATCCACCCTGATTTTGGATATACTGTTTTTGTTGTTCAGTCACACAGTCGATTCCGACCCTCTGTGACCCCATAGACCACTGTCCACCAGGCACTCCTGTCCTCCACCATCCTCCTCACCCGCCCAGCTCTGCGCCCATTGTGTCCACAATACCATCTAGCCATCTCATTTTGGGCCACCCCCTTCTTCTTTTGCCCTCTACCCTTCCCAAGCATCAAGGCTTTCTCAAGCGAATCCTCTCTTCTCATTTGCTGTCCAAAGTACTTTAGCTTCATCTTTACTATTTGACCTTCTAAGGAGCAGTCAGGGTTGATTTCTTCTAAGATTGACCTATTTGTTCTCCTCGCTGTCCAGGGGACTCTCAAAACTCCCCTCCAACACCACATCTCAAAGGCGTCTATTCTTCTGCGCTCAGCTTTCCTAATGGTCCAGCGCTCACAACCCTACATTGCCACAGGGAATACCATTGCTTTGACTATACGAATCTTTGTTTGCAATGTGATGTCTCTACTTTTCACTATTATGCACCCCAGGTTTCTCATCGCTTGCCTCCCAAGAATCAGTCGCCTTTTTATTTCATGGCTGCAATCCCCATCTGCAGTGAGCTTTGATCCCAGGAAAGTGAAATCTGTCACTGCTTCTACTTCTTCCCCATCTGTACTTACTAAATAAGTACGGAAGAAGAAACCTTTAAAATGTATTGATAAACATTTAATGTTAGCCAATTGAGGATTGTACACAAGACTGGCAGCATTTTTTTCCCTAACCAGTGGAGGATGGTTTTGCCATTTATATCCCCAGTTCCTATGGATCTAAAGTAACAGTTTATTCAGTAAAGAAACCTAATGCTCCATGAACAACACAACTCTTTAATTAAAAAAGTCTAATGAGATCTGCAAATGTGACAATACATCTAGTGCGGTGATGGCGAACCTTGTAGAGACCTTTGAGTGCCCAAACTGCAACCCAAAACCCACTTATTTATCACAAAGTGCCAACATAGCAAAAGGGGAGGAAAGAAACGCTCCCATTGGGCTGCTGGGCAGAGGGGCGGGTTGAACTCTGTGCTGGGGGAGGGAGAAAGAGCTCCCATTGGGCTGCTGGGCAGAGGGGCGGAGCAAACTCTGTGCTGGGGCGACTGCACGGGTGCCCACATAGAGGGCTCCGAGTGCCACCTCTGGCATGCGTGCCATAGGTTCGCCATCACTGATCTAGTGTATCTCCTAAACCTGAGTTCTCAACCTTTAAAGCCAGGGGTCAGATTACCTCAGACAGCTTTGGGGGCCGGACGGCCACTTTGTCCTTCCTCCCTCACATGGCGCCTCCTGGTGTGGTGGTGGTGGTGGTGGGAGGGCCACATGAAATGGCGCTGTGGGCCGCATCGCCCTGTGGGCCACAGGTTGAGAATCCCAATCCTAAACTGTAACTGTTCTTTTATTCCACTTAGAATTTGGATCTGTTTCTAGCTGTTTATTTGAAAATATTTTTTCTTTTGTGTTTGTATACCAAGTTTTTTCTTTTTAATGACTTAATCACATTAAAAATTCATTAAAAGTGTTTTTATTTACAGCTGTACTAACATATCTAGCGAGTCCAATTATTATAATCAGTCCAATTTATTCCTACCCTTGAAGACCTCTGAAGTACGAAGTACACCTCGTAGAGGAAAGCTTATGCCAACATTTCAGAATCAATACAAACTGCCATATGGTACAATAGCGACAAAATCATTGTTTCTTTTAATAAATCAAAGGGCCAAACACCTTCAACGAGGTTTTACCTTTCCCCCCAATTTCAAAGGTTTCCATCAGCTTTCGGAGTCTACTCATCTCACTTTCTGTTTCTTCCTTGCTTGAAATTGCTCTGTTTTGTTCTTGACAGATTTAATTAGCATTGACAGTGAAGGATCTATTGATTTCTTGGCGGCCGATTTCTCCTCTGCCCTCCTGTCCTCTTTCCCAGCTACATCCGTCAACCCTCGCTCTCTTCGACGCGCTTTCTCCTCCAAAATCTTTTCCACTGCTTTTGTTTTCTTAAAATTTGGGTCTGAGGGATCCAAATTAAACAAGTGGGAAGTATACATGGCTTGGAATCTCGCGTCATCAACATTTACCTAGGAGGAGGAACAAACATGATGTCTTAATTAGAGCCATACAATTTAGGGAAAACTTGTGACTGCATATCATGTGGAATATAAGCAGCCCCTGGGATCCTCACTTACTCTCTGTTTCATGGAATGGGAAGGAGAACTGTCGTTACTCACCTCCACCTCGATCTGCAGCCCTTTGCGCCCCATTCAATTCTATTCTCAAGAGTTCCCAAACTCTCAAGGAGAAAGTCTGGAAAAGGTCTAGAATAGGAGAAAGTCTAATCCTATCATTTCTGTATTCTTTAGGAGTCCGGCGCCTGTAATTATAATTCCCCTCTTCACATCTCCAATGTTTCCTGTGCCTTTTTCAGAGCCAAACGAATTGATGCAATTTTGCCAACATGCCCTCCTATGGGTTTATGCATGGCACTTATTCGCTTGCACGTGTAATTCCTCATTTCTACAATCCTCTCATTATGTTTGTAAAAGGGGGAAGGGGAAGGTGTGGCCATGCAGGCACCACTGGGCAACACATGTGCAGGTCTGCCAACCTGCTTCACAAACTACATACTTAGGCTGTAAATGTGTAGGCTGGCCCTAAATCCAGGGGTGGGCAGCCAAAAAATTTTTGCTACCACACCACGGGCGGAGCCTAAATCATGGGTGGAGCCTACATCATGGGCGATCTAGTCATGCCTGCCATATGGCCATGTATACATCTGCAAACACAGGCAGCACTGACTCTTTGGCTGTAAATGGAGATGAGCACTGCACCCTAGAATCAGATATGACTGGCGTTTGAGCAAGGGAGACTTTGAACCACCTGCAGGGACAAAACCTGATGGGGCAGGGCAGGGAGGTGGGCGTGGCCACCCAATTTCTCTCCCAACCCCACCCGAAGGTCACCCAATTTCGCCACCCCCTCTGCCCAGAGGCCACCCAATTTTGCTATTCCCCCCCCTCCCGGGGGGGGGTATGCGATCCTGCTGCTGGTCAACCCTGCCTAAATCCAGGGGTGGATGGAATAGTCCTCTAGAGAGGTAAGCAGAGGAAATCTACAAACCACTGGACATTTATAAGAAGGTAGATGAACCACCAAAAAAGAAAAGAAAAGGGGGGGGGGGAATGGATGGACACAAAACATGGTGTAGGTTTCTTGGTTTGGAACTCAATCGTTCAACTGTCACTTGTAAAAACAAATTAATATGTGTTTTCTTGTAAATGGCAAAAGTAGCGATCGGCCCATTTTAGCTAAAAAACTGCTAGCATTTTTATTATATTTCAAAAGTAAGGAGCCAGTTTGTTACCTGGAAGTCATCTGTCAGCAGTTCCTTCTTTTTCATTAATAGCTTCTTCTTCTTCTTCTTCTTGCTGAGGTTTTGCTGTTCCACGATCTTCTCATAACTGAAGTGCTGCCTTTCGTCCTCCTCCTCGTCCATCACAAGCAGAGCCATTTCGGCCTGTTACAATCAGAACAGATAGAATCTGTTTGCACAACATTTCGCAGAATATGAGTTGCAGATGTTTCTCTGTCTCCTCCAGAAACTGAGCGGCTAATGTACCACAGGAACAGTTCTGACTGCTTATCTGTTTGCAAAACATTTTTATTAGAAAGGATCATAGTGCTTTATAATGAAAGAAAAGGCAATTAAGAACATCACTCCCACGACAGTGAAGCTAGACTATGGGATTTGGGGCTGATCACAATTATTTACTGTATTTTTGGACCATAAGACGCACCCAGTTTTGGGGGCAGGGAAACAAGAAGAAGAAAAAAACCACAAGGAAAAAAATGGGTGTGTGCGCCGGTTCCCCCCAACCCAAGCAATGATCGCTCACTGTGGTTGTGGGGAGGAATGGATGTGCACAGGTCCCCCCCCCAACCCAAGTGCCGATTGCACACTGTGATCAATCAGCACATGGATTGTGAGGAGGAATGGATCTGCACGCTGGTCCCCCCCAACCCAAGCGCAGATCGATCACAGTGCACGATCGGCGCTTGGGTTGGGGGAAACTGGCGCGCGTGCCCATTCCTCCCCACAACCCAAGCGCCAACAGCAGTGTAGGGGCAGCATGGCTGGGAAGCCAACTGGGAACTCCCCGTTTGCCTTGCCAGCCACGCCGCTCCTGCGCCTGGAGTGGTGGCATGGCTGGAAAGGCAAACAGGGAGTCCCTAGTCGGCTTCCCAGCCACGCCGCCCCTGCGCCATGCTGCACCTTTGGGCCATAAGACACACCCTCATTTCCTCCCCACTTTTTTTGGGGGGGAAAGTGTGTCTTATGGTCCGACAAATACGGTACTTGCTATGCTTTCCTGGTATGGTCTGGCAAGATGGACATAGTTTAGATGGAGTCCCCAACATAGTCTCCCGCCCAAATCCTTGCTATACTGAAAAGCTGAGGATTCACAATGTAACATCGCTGAGCACCTCCAAAAAGAGAGCACTGTGTGAATGATGCCAATTCCATCTGTCAGGAAACGACATATTTCCTCATGTTTCACAAGTCTTGAAGTTGCAGTTTTTTAGCTAGGCCTCATAGAGAGCCTCAAAGAAATCCTTTCCCATCTGTGTCTTTCAGCCTACATATCACGAGACGACTTGTCGACACTTTAGTGTTCCTGTGTTCCTATCTCTCTAGCATGTTTTGTCTTCACTGACTCCACATGTGTGAAAACAATCCATTGTTTTGAGAATGTTTCTCTCTGTTACCTGATTGGCTAAGAGTTACCCACCTGACTGCAGAATCTCCATTTTTCAGAGAAGTTAGTTAGTTCGATTCTGGATCTCAATGGCATAAGACCCTGGCTATGGTGTGGGATTATTCTTTTCTTTTCAAAATGATTACCTAATGAACCAGGACTGTGTACTGGACTGATACCTGTTATTGACCTTTTAATCTGCGTTTTTCCATGGACTTTGCTACATGAACCTGATGAATAAAGCAGCTGTTTCTCTTTGAAGTTTGTTGTTCTTTTGACTGGCACACACACGAAGACACGCTACCAGAAGAAACCTCCCTTGTTTTGCTCTATGCTCAACTGCCCTACTGCCTGAGCATAGTAAGAGTTCCTTTCTAATCTCCTCGGCTCTCCCAGAAGAGGTGAGGCAAGGGTTAAAAGTTCCAGTAATGAGCAGGAGGCTCAGGGACTAATAGGGAGGTGCCCTTGTCATTGGGAGACAGTCTTGGGTTTAAGCACATATAAAATATTACATGGCTCCCAGATATTATACATGTTCGAGGTCAGGGATCCCCAACCACCAGGCTGTGGACCAGTGCTGGGCTGCCCAGAACCGGAGCATGGATGGCGCTGGTAGCCCCAGTGGCAGCCTTCTGCTCTTGGCGTGCTCCGCCAGGTCTGCCCAGTGGGTGGGGTGGGGGCTTCAGCAGATGGGTGGGTGGCCGGGCCGCTCCTTCACATTGCTTAACTGCAGCGGGGCTCTGCCCCCTCCCTGTGTGCAGCAGTATGATGCCTCACTGCCCGAGTTGGGTGGTGTGGCTGGCGTGCAGTTGAGCCCCTCTTCCTTGTTTTTGGTCTGTAGTGGGGCTCCTCCCCTCACTTGTGCGCAATGTATGCTTTGTTGTATTTCGTTGTGCACTTGACCATCCAGTCCCTCTGCCCCACTTGTCCATAGAAAAGTTGTTTGGCATGAAGTCAGTCCATGGTATGGGAAAGGTTGGGGACACATGTTCTAGGTCACATATCTCAGCTTCAAATTACAGTTATACCTCGCTTAAAGAGCATAATGTGTTCCACAGGATTGCTCTTTAAGCGAGTTTGCTCTTTAAGTGAAACACCATTGTAAGTGACCCATTGTGGGGGGGGGGATTGTGAACCCCAATTTATTTGTTAAGCAAGTTTTTGGTTGGTTTTATTTGTTAAGTGAAGTGAACATTCAGAGAAAATTCTGCTCTATAAGCGAGTTACTCTTTAAGCGAGGCGCTCTTTATGCGAGGTTTGAGTGTATCTTTTGTGCCCTACCATGTACTGGGTGGGGGCAATTTGGACTACCCCAGAAATCACACCCATAAGAGAAAGGAACAGCAAGGGTTTTATGGCACACTGGCCATTAGGTCAGCAAATGCAAAAGTACATTCTAAGCACTATCTACTTTTATGTTCTATTTTAGCATAACTTTCTTCTTTAAGCCAACAATTAGGTTACATTAATTATCAAGTTCTTAAAAAGGAACACAACCAGCCAATTTTTTAAAAGTAAAAATGCAAGTGATACACATTTAGGATCACTTGTCCATTAAGCAGCTGTGTTTGCTCCTAGCACATCCAAGCATGAGTATCAAAAGGATTGCTTTTGAACTCAGTATTAAAAGAGAAATAATGTAATACAAAGAATCCAGTACCTAGTGTGTCATTAAGCAGAATCTAGTTTGCTAGCTCAGATGTCAGCTTATGCTAAACAAAGGCATTGCCTATTACAATAAGCATTAAACATGCTGTTGGTGAAAGATGGTGATAGTCAAGGGGGATGAAATATATGTAGTACAGTAAAACCCCTGCTTACGAATGGCCCTACTTACGAATAATTCGACTTATGAATTAGTTCTGCACTGAAATCCATGACTCGAGTTACAAACATGCCCCGATTTACAAATTAATTCCCCCCCCCCTCTGTGTTGCCAATCATTTGAAGTTAGGGGCTGGGTCATACTCCCAGACAGTTGGCAGGCCGGACTGGTGCTCCAGTGGCTGCCGCCGCTGGAATCAGTCATGGACTCATTTATGGCTATTGTAAACGCATTTACAACAGCTGTAAATGAGTCCGCAGCTGTCATAGACATATTTACAACAGCCATAAGTGAGCCCGTGGCTGATTCCGATGGAAGCTGGAGCAAGTGTGTGGGCTGATTGATTTGGTGCCACAGGCCAGATCCAGCCATGGGCCATAGGTTGCCTACCCCTGCTCGAAGGCATCTCAAACATGTTGAACATCTCCAACTTGGCGATACACTATGTGGGATGCTATAATAGGTAAGCTCTTCATAGGGTACTTTTTGACCCCCTCCCCTCTCTGTGACTTTCCGTTACCTTTGACCGACGGCCCCCCAATTATGTGATTTGAAGATAGATCTATGGCCAGCTGGATGCAAAAAGCAAATGATAATTTTGGAGTTATGGGACTTCATGCCAAACCCCCCTCCCCCCGTGACTTTCCCTGACTTTTGGTCGACCCCCTCTTCCCTTTAAAATGGTCACGTGGTATTTGAATGACCCCTTACAAGTGCTCAAATTTCTGTTTTGCAGAGGATGGGAAGCTAAAGAGTCCCTCAGGGGGCTGTCCGCATGCGTTATTTCCTCCTAATAGAGTATCTGCCCAAGCTTTATGGTAAAAGAGCAAGTCTTCAACAGAGCAAGACTATGTTTGGACTGTGAGGTCTCATTTGAAGACGAGCTTAGGGCTCTTTCAAATACTACGTGACCTAAAATAGGCCACGTTTTGACACCCTCCTCCTCTGTGACTTTCCGTGACCTTTGACTGACCCCCCCAATCATGTGGTTTGAAGATAAGATCTATGGCCAGCTGGATGCGAAAAACAATGATAATTTTGGAATCATGTGACTTCACGCCAAACCCCCCCTAAAATGGGGGGGGGGGTTTGACCCCCTTCCCCCCTAACATGGTATTTGAACGACCCCTTACCAATCTCTCTGGTACTTTCTTAGACAGATAAACCACTTGAGAACAGTCAGGTGAGGGGTTGGGTAGAAATGGAGAACAGCGGGTTAGTCGTTTGAGGCACAGGGTCAGATTGACATTATTCAGCCCAGTCAGTTAAGCCTGACCCGCTATTGCAGTAACCTCCAGGTAAGAAGCATTGTTAGCTACATCTTGTGCGGTGTACTTTCCCATGACTCCAAATCTAACACATGGTTTGGAATTTTCTTCACCTTCTGCAACATTCAGACAAACATCTGTCATGATAGCAGATCTGTAGAATTCTTAGTTCCAAGCAACTACCTTTTCCCCTTTCTTTCCATTTGCTCCTTTTTCATCTGATTGGGAAAACTGGATAACACAGCAGGACTCTAGTTAGACTGGAATTCCATCGCAGCTGAAGCTGTATTTCAGAGTAACAAGCTCTTAGCATTATTTATACTGGCTCCATTTCCCCCCCCCCTCCTTAATTATAATAGTGTTTAGACCATTTCATGTGCCCCCCCCCCACCATACCAGAAAGTGCCTTGTGGTGGAGGAAGGGCAAAGTGGCCGTCCATCCCCCAAAGCTGTCTGAGGGAACGTGACCCAACGCCCCCCCCCCGGCTTTAAAAGGTTCAGAATTCCTGGTTTAGACAGATACACAAATGCTTACCGTAGTTATGCTTACGTGAAAACACTGCAGCTCTTCACTGTGTTTGCTTTTTCAGTTAAAAAAAGCACCTCTTTTTCTAAATGAAAACTTTTTTAAAAAATAAAAATAAAACTGCTGAGTCGAGCCATCTGCCAGGGAGCAGCTAATCCTTTAGGACTGTTGAAGCCAAACTCCATGTTGCATGCCAGTTTCCAGGTTTAAAAAATGGCCTTACTAGTATTTGCAAACTTGAGGATGTAATATATAACATTTCTGCTTAGCATACCTGATTGAACGGCAGATTCTGCTCCCCCCCAAACTGTGAAATATACTAACTGGCCGGACCACAATCTTGAACCTACTTTGGCATGTTGTCCTGTACCTTATGTTGTTCTGTGTCGTCTGGCTTTTCTTGAGTATCTTCTTTTCCCTTCAACTTCTTTTTTGTACCTGAGCACAAGCACAAAGAAAGATTTAAAATATGTATATGTCATTGAAGCATTCTACACATGTATATTCCATAAAAGAAATAAAACTGAAACTTATTTGAGGAAATCAGTTATGGAATCAGGACAAAGATGTCCATATAACATTCTTGAACCAGAACCTTCTCAACATGAAAGAGAAAAGAAGAGGGAAAAGAAATGGAAGTCACACAAGCTGCAAAAAATGGACCCACCGAGTGCAGGAGCATTGGTGTTCAAAGGCTCTCACAACACAACAAACCAAGACAGTCCCTCTGCTACCGGATACGGACGTGCACATCTCCACGTAGCCCGAATGGCTTAGATATTAAGAAGTACAAAAGAAAAGGTCTGGCCTTGGGGGGGGGGGGGTTGAGGTTCACGTCCCCTTCGGCTCAGGAGCCCCACACAGGGGAGCCTCTTCTCAGGGCTCCATTTCTGGTAACACTTCAACCAATTTTCACTCTGCCTGTGGGAAACTCTGCCCTGGGACTCCTAAAACAGACTTATTTCTAGTCACCAATACCATATAGAAACAAGGGTTAGGAATGAGTTCTCTCAGTTCACCGCAACCAGAATAAAATTTACATAAAACCATCATAAATCATCACATTTATCTGCTGCTTCCTCGGTTTTTCATTTTCTCTTGCCTCACATATCTACAACCAAACTTTTTAAAACCATTAAACAAATTATCAACTGTCACAAGAGAAAGGCATGTTCAGACAATCTTAGTTGAACGATTCCTACTCTAATCATCCAAGTGAATCTAGCTGGCATCCAGAAGTTGGAAGTCTTTCTCCTCCTCTGACTGAGAGGTGCAAAGAAGTGCACCTTTGATAGTGCACTAACGGAACCCATCAAAACAAGGTCATGTCATTTCTGATCGAAAAGGACTGGCCAAAGAAAGGTTTGCAACTTTCAGTCAGGTTGGTGGATCAGGACTATAGTGGGTAAAGCGACTGTGAACCGCACGTGGCTGCGCTCTGCTAAATTGAGACATGTTTGGACACGTTCTTTTAAAGATTTGTTGTTTTTAAAAAAATCATTCATAATAGCCCATAATTATGTTTTGTCAACTTGTAGCAAATTTAGTAATTATTTTTCAGATGCCTACCTCTGTTTCTACAAAATGAAGCAATTTTCACTATAACATTGTGTGTGTGTGTCTTTCACATTAATCCATCCTATTCAGAATGTATGAGACTTTAAGGGTTCATAAATTGTGGCTGCACATGCTCATTTAAGTATTTTATAGCCACCACCGCTCAAACCTCTTGCCAGTACTTCAGGAAATTAATGAGACTCAATGAGGTGGACAAGGATTACGTCTGGGCAAGATGACAGGCTGGGACTTCAGTCTCATGGCAGGCAGGATTGTCCCTGAAGAAATAAGCATATGGCCGGAGTAGCCATGGGGTGAGGACCGTGAGAGCTCAGGAGGCAAAGGGAGGTGGTCAGGGAGAAAACAGAGAAAAAGGGGAAGCCCCAGGGGAGGTAAAGACAGAGAGAAGAGCCTCTTGAACTGCGCTCCACAACCTTTTCAAGCCACAGGCCAGACCACCACCCCTCAGGCCGGACTGAGCAGGCCGGACTGGTGGTTCCCCCACCATAAACACTGCTGTAAAATGCATCCGCGACTGTCGTAAAGGCATTTCCAACAGCCACGGGTGCATTTATGGCTGTTGTCAATGCATCTGCTTCCAGGGGCGGCAGCACAGCCCACGTGAAATGATGCTGCAGGTTGAGAACCCCTGGCTCTGGGAGCAGAAGAGCAGGGCCCACATATGGGGGGGGGGAGGAGGGAGGGAGGAATTAGGGGGTAGAGGAAGCAGGGGTTTCCACTGCCGCTTCCACTTCCAGGAGCGGCAGTGGCGTAGGCCGCATGACATGGTGTCGTAGGCCAGGTCCAGCCCACAGGCTGCAGGCTGGAAACCCCTGCTCTAAGGAGAAAAAGCACAGAGGAACAGAGGGAAGGGAACAAAGAGACAATGGGGAAACACAATGTTATGTCTTTAAGTGACCCTATAATAAAAGGGGGTCCCCTCCCTTCTGCATTGCTTGATTGCATTTTTATTTTTATTTTTATGGGTGGATCACATGGCTTATTTTTGCTAACCGGGGAAAGACAGATAATATTTTGTGCCCTAAGCAACAAACATTTCAAAGAACTTATTCATAAACTAACCCAGGTAAGAAGTGGTTAATTGAGGAAAAAAGAAGTCAGGTTCATTACCTTTAAAGCCCTACATGGTAGTGGGCCAGGAGACTTAAGAGACCGCCTCACCCCGAGAACACCTGTCCGTCCCACCAGAGCGGACCGGAGAGGCTCTCTTGTGGTATCATCTGCCAGAGAGGCCTCGTCTCTCAGGCACAAGGAAGAAGAGGGCCTTCTCGGTGTCCGCTCCGGCCCTCCTATGGAACCTCCGGCCAACTGGCCTACGTCTCCAAACAGAGCTGCTTTCCTTTAGGAAGAGTGTAAAAACTTGGCTGGCAGGTCAGGTATAGGGATCTGGTGGCACAATGTCCCCGGCCTACTGGTTAACTTGAGCCCCCTCACCCTTTTCATCTTTTAATTTGGAAACTTTTTAGCTTTAATCTGGGATTAACTTTTTGATCTTTTGAAATCTTTTACATTTTTAAAACCTGAATTACTGTAGATGTCTTTATGTCAAACCGCCCTGAGTCAGCTCAGTGAGGAGGGCAGTGTAGAAATTTGAAAAATAAATAAAATAAAATAAATAAAAAATTCCTTCCTTGGTGTGTTTTTGTGAGTGATTAGAAGCACAAAAGGGCCCTGGAGAGTCTCTAGACCGGGGGTTCCCAAACTTTCTATGCAGTGGGCCTGACCACGCCCCCGGAAGCAGAACCATTTACGACAGCCGTAAATGTGCCCACTTCCATGTTTACAACAGGCATGGGTACGTTTACAGGTGTGCGGGTGCGTTTTACAGCTGACGTAAACGCAATCGCTTCCACTTCCAGGAGTGCCAGTGGCGTAGGCCGCATGAAATGGTGTCGTAGGCCAGGTCCAGCCCACAGGCTGCAGGCTGGAAACCCCTGCTCTAAACCATCTTGACTGCTGCTATTTGAGTCATAAACATTCAGACTGGCCTTTAGGACGTGGCATCTTGTACATAATACTGCAAGATCCATTTCCTGGAGTTTTAAATTACGGCCTCTGGTTTATACGAACTTTGTTTTATATGTCTATTAAGCCCAATTAATCTCAATTTCTTTTCCATCATCATCATTACCCACTAGAAAAATATCCATTCTGTCTTTTGCTAAAATAATAACTTTATTACTGACAATTCAATAGCCTTGCTTGGAACAGGCATGGGCAGTTTTTACTGCGGTCCTCTGGAGCACAGCTGGGGCTGCAGCAGTTCCCTCCCCTTTGCCCTCCACGCCACAGCGCACCAAATAACTCTTTCAACCTGTGGAGCGCACTGGAACATTAAGTGAAGTTTTTCAATGTTAGAAAGAAATTCAGAATTCATCGTTATACTTAAAGGTTCGGCCACAATTTATACAGTTGTGTAGTGGCTTAGTGGTTAAGACTCTGAACTTGATGACTGGAAGGTCAGCAGGTCAGCAGTTCGAGACCCGAGTGCTGCAGGACTGACTGAGCTCCTGTCTCTGCCCTAGCTGCTGCCAACCTAGCAGTTCAAAAGGAAGAAATTGCAAGTAGATAAATAGGCGTAGCTTTGGTGGGAAGGTAACAGTGTTCCGTGTGCTTCGGTGTCTAGTTATGCCTGTCACATAACTAAAGAAACATCTGCAGATGCAGACAGGGCTGCCTCTTTGGCTGCAGATGGAAACGACCCCCGTGCCTTCGAGTCGGATGGGACTGGCTTTCGAGCAAGGCTGACCTTTACCCTTTGTCTTATTTGTCTACCTGAAAAGAGGCTAAACTAGGCTATCCAGAGGGACACTTTTCAGTCAGAAGGGTGAGTGATAAATCCAAACAAACCAACAAAACTCACTTTAGACAAACATACACATTCTGACATGGTACATTAAAATCCATTTATGGAAGTGTTCTCCATTCCATTGGAAAAACTGGGCGGCATGCCATCATTTTCAAGCTGTAAACTGTGATTTGCAATAAAACGCTGCCATCTCCTGGCAACACCAAAGGATAGGAAAGGGAATGGGGGGTCGGGGTCCTTGAACACGTGCTCGGCTGGCTGGACAACTGCCAACTGAGCTGACCATGTGGCGATCAGCCAAGTGTCTGCACTAGATCAGTAAGGTTAACAGTACAGTCAAACCTCGCATAAAGAAGAGCATCTCCTCCTCGCTTAGAGAGCGCCTCCTCGCTTAGAGAGCAGAATTTTCTCTGAATGTTCGCTTCGCTTAACAAATAAAACCAGGCAAAAACTCACTTAACAAATAAATTTGGATTTGCAGTACCCCCCCCCCCAATTGGTCACTTACGATGGTGTTTCGCTTAAAGAGCCATCCCGTGGAACGCATTATGCTCTTTAAGCGAGGTACCACTGTACATTTTGTTGTATAAGCCATGCCATCCAAACCCAAATACCGGGCAGCAGATTATAGCATGGTGGTGACCTGCATTTAGGTAAATTTGGGTTTTTTTGGAAGTTAAATAATATAGATTTTAATGTTGCATGACGAATGGCTGCTTAAAAAGGTGAGATGTGATGCCTGACCTATGAAAAATAGCCCCCCCCCCCCCAATTTCCAAAGCAACTCTTGGATCACTGCCAGCAAGAGTGTGCTGGCTATGCTAAAACGGTGCTGGACAGGGAGGGAGGAGGCAGCAGTGCCTATGGGGGTAATGCATGACATCATGGATTCTAGCTGCCAGGTGACATACTTCTGCCCACCTCGTGGGGTGGGGTTGGCAGTCACTGGGACGCACCGGGACTTGTCCCTGTGTCCCAAATGGCCAGCATGGGCCTGGCTGCCAGCAGTCCCAATCCAGGCAGTGGCCACCTGGGAGCACTTTTTAACGATTAAAGATTCATTCTGCCTGACATCCTGAGGTTCCTAAAGGCTTCCTCAGGGCCAAAAGGGGCCCTAAACTGTCTCAAAAGGTAAGAGGAATAGGAAACATTTAATTGTAATAAATTAAATGCTTCTGATGTCTGATCTAGGTTACACCAGCACAAAGTTACAGAACAAGATTTTACCCCTTAATATTTCTACCACAACTGGAGATTCCTATATGAATAATTTTGCGCTTATCATTCATTTGATTTATTTTGCTTAATCTTTTATTTCCATCTGCTGACTTCTCAGCATGATTTGAGCTTAAGGTCTGCCATTTGGAAATTACTCCTTGTCTGCTTTAGATTTTTTTTATAAACTGAAAATTTTCCCCACACACATTATATTCTAACTGCAGATTGTTTATACGTACCCAACTTCACAAATCTCGAACAAATACTTGATGGAGAGTCCCTGCTATTTATTGCATTACATTAGAAAACCTGTCCACTTGCTTCTTACCTATTATCCAATAAACATCTGGCAGAAATCCCACAGTACAATTCATAAACATTTCAAATAATTTTCAGCCACTAATATGCAGTGTTAAGAACAAATGGACCAGGTAACATCAAACTTTCCATAGTACATGCTGAGCAGCATAGAGTACACTGTCATGAATATTATACAGTAAAACCCCTACTTACGGAAAAAGTCTGTTCTGTAGGCTTTTGCTTAAATTGGTTTTTTACATAACTCGAAGCAAACCCATAGGAAAAATGAAATTTTTATGTATATCGAAGCAAACCCATAGGGAAATGAATTTTACGTAACTTGAAGCAAACCCAAAGGAAATCGTGTAAATCGGGACATGGTTTTAGCACAATCATTATGTAAGTCAAATTTTATGTAACTCGAGGCATATGTAAGTCAGGGTTTTACTGTACAACCTATTCTTCTCTGCATTCACAAAGGACAATATTGGCGCAAAACCTCATTTTCTTTGCTTCCCTTTGGTTCACCTGACTTACTGACTCTCCATGTGGCCAAGAACTAGTCTCCTGGGGTGATCTCCAGAGATGGGCAAGTTCTTCTTTCCTTCCTCTTAAGAGGAACTTTTTTGTTGTTGTTCAGTCGCACAGTCGATTCCGACCCTCCACAACCCCATGGACCACTGTCCGCCAGGCACTCCTGTCCTCCACCATTCTCCTCAACTCGCTCAGCTCTGCGCCCATTGTGTCCACAACACCATCTAGCCATCTCATTTTTGTTTTTTTTTTTAAAATTAAATTTTTATTAGGTATACAAAGAAAAAAGACAGCAACAAACTAATACATAAACATAGAAACATTAAATGAAACAAATAAAATAACAATATTTTATAAAAAATACCTCATAAAATTAATGTAAGGTAAGATCGCATATTTTCTGATGCCGCGTAAAACATCCGCAATTTCAAATCTAACAATACCAAATCCAACCTTATTTTCCCTACTACATTATATTCTCTTACACTATTACATTATACATCATTAATATCACCCATGTGCTATATACAATGTCCGGGGCAATCTGTATCGTCATATTTTCCAAAAAGCATTTTGTTCTGGGGCGGGGGCCAAGCCTTTTTTCTTCACTAATGTATAATCAATAAATGGTTTCCAGATCCTCCAGAAGCTATTTCCTTGCTGTTTACCTTTTCTAAGTTTTAATTCCCATGTAAGTTTCTCGTTTAGGGCCAAATCCCACATTCGTTCATACCATTCTTGCATTTTTACATTTTCATTGCTCTTCCAGTTTTTTGCTAGACACTGTCTGGCCACTGTTAACATAATAGACACCAATTCCTTATTATCATTAGTAGCCATCTCATTTTTGGCCACCCCCTTCTTCTTTTGCCCTTGACCCTTCCAAGCATCAAGGCTTTCTCAAGTGAATCTTCTCTTCTCATTTGATGTCCAAAGTACTTTAGGTTCATCTTTACAATTTGACCTTCTAAGGAGCAGTCAGGGTTGATTTCTTCTAAGATTGACCTATTTGTCCTCCTCGCTGTCCAGGGAACTCTCAAAACTCTCCTCCAACACCACATCTCAAAGGCATCTATTCTGCGCTCAGCTTTCCTAATGGTCCAGCTCTCACAACCATACATTGCCACAGGGAATACCATTGCTTTGACTATGCAAATTTTTGTTTGCAATGTGATGTCTCTACTTTTCACTATGCTCCCCAGGTTTCTCATTGCTTTCCTCCCAAGAATCAGTCACCTTTTTATTTCGCAGCTGCAATTCCCATCTGCAGAGAGCTTAGATCCTAGGAAAGTAAAATCTGTCACTGCTTCTACTTCTTTCCCATCTATTTTCCAGGGACTGGTAGGGACTGTTGCCATGATCTTGGTTTTCTTGATATTGAGTCTCACGCCAGCTTTTTCACTTTCTTCTTTCAACCTAATCAGGAGCTTCTTTAGGTCCTCCTCACTTTCTGCCATTAAGGTGGTATCATCTGCATATCTCAAATTGTTGATGTTTCTCCCAGCAATTTTGATCCCAAATTGTGAATCCTCCATCCCTGCATTGCCCATTATGTGTTCTGTGTATAAGAGGAACTACCTATTACTTAATGAATGCAACGTTTCTATGGAAGCCTTTAAAACAGTGGTTCCTTAAGTGGGGCCCATGCCCCACAGGGGGACTTCAACTCCCAGAAGCCTAAGTCAGTACATTAATTGCTCAGTGCTTTGGGGAACTGACTTGGGCTTCTAGGAATTGAAGTCCAAAAACCAAACGTTGGGAAACAGTGATTTAGAGGGAGACATTGCAGAAGTTCATCGAAAACGGACCACCTTTAATTCTGAAATACACCAAGAAATACATCTAACCTGCTTTTCCAAGTTCTTCAGTAAAGTATGGATCATTCCAGTCAACATCAGATGGGCATTCATCTTCTGTCTCTGTTTCCTCAGCAGCAGCCTAGACCAAAACACAATGCATCACTATTACTAAATACCCACAATTCTTTACTAATCTAAGCAAAACTATAAAGCACAAAGCTACCAAAGATATGTTTAAAGTATGAACCTCGGGACTTAAACTTCTAACAGAGGAAGAAAGTGATTTAGCACAATTGCTCTGTCTGGTATTGGTGAACTACAGTATTGTCTGCCATCAGTATGGCTTCATTAATTATTCCATGTGTAACTTCATGCATACAAAAGCACAAGTCTCAACCATTTGTACCAACCTCAGGAAGGCAGATGCCTCCTCTTCAAGTCACTAACGCTTCCCTATTAAGGACAAAGAATTGCAATTGTAGAGCAAATGTCTTTTCTGTGGTAGGAAAATGTCTGGGGACCCTCGTGTGGAACATTTTATGGATTGGAAAACGTTGAGTCTCCAGATGTTTTGCCCCATAATTTCTTTCAGCTCTACCCAGCACAGCCAATAATGAAGAAGGGTGGGAGCTGTATACCAAAACAACTGGAAGGCCAAACCCTGCCAATTCCAGCTTATCCATCATCTGATAGCTTTATTTGTAAGTAAGCTGAGGAATAATTAAAACAGAAGCCATTTCATATTTAGAAAAACATGCTACATAGACATAAAATTTGAAAAGATAACCATGGTCACAGGACTTGGGAGAGAGAGGGAGAGAGATTTTGAAATGGCTATTTATCTAGGAAACAAAACAGCTTAACAGTAAATATCCATTAGGTTTGCTGAATTCCAAAATAAAATGTATTGTACGTAATACCCTGCATAGCAAACGCTTCGCATAGTGAAAAATTTGCATAACGAAGCATTTTTTATGCAGGGGCAATACCCTACAGAATGAAAAAAAGTTTGTTATGCAGGATTTTCCTTAGCCAAGGTATTTGTGCTCAATGGAACCCCAGTTAACGAACTTTTTCCCGTTATGCGGGGTACCACCAATAGTGCCTCGCATAACGAAAAAATTCGCATAACAAAGTGCTCCGTGGAATTGAGTTTTTTCTCGTTATGCGGGGTTCTACTGTACTTTGAAAGTCAGTTGGAGCTCCTTGGCTGCAACATTCTCGCAATGACAGATATTCATATGGAGTCATCAACAGGCTCTAAGGGTAGAAAGCATGCCTTAAAATAAAGAGGTCTCTGGCATCTCTATTGTTGACGTTAGTGGAAACAATGAAGAAAGTCAGCCATCAAGACACAACAGTTTTCCAAAAGAATCTCACAAAGTCCAGTTCTTTGAAGAGTACCCCAGTATAAAGATATGTCTCTAAATTTCTGCAGGCAAAATTTGTTCACTAACTAATCCTTTGGCCTACACTATGCAAGGCTTGGCAGCTCCGTTCAGATGCGATGATATTTTAGCAACAAGAATGACCAATCCCTTTAGCAATGCATAATTTATCAAGGACACACTAGATCAAAGGAGACATTTCTGGAGAGAGGAGTACTTGTATTGCAACACCAACCTCACTCTTTTAATCACAACTTGTTTTTCATTCATATGGCTGCCAAAAGGCAGATGAAAAGCGCTCAGGTCTGTTATGATTTAGGACCAACTTGGTGATCCATCACTGGACTTCCACCACATTGTCTGAAAATACACTTTAAAAAACAAGGCATCCCAAGAGCATGGATTTTCAAATAACATCTTGGGGATTGCTTGAGTCCTTAGATGTTTGTCAGAATATTCCCCAGTAAGAAGATCAGCAATAGCAGCAGACAATCCACAACAGTCTGACCACTGGAGTGGGCAAAAGCAAGGACCTCAATCCCCATGACCTTTTCTCCATCCTCTTCAGTGTCTCCTAAAATGCTGTTATTAATTTTTTTTGGTTGACGTTTGCCACAATTCTACCGTTTACTTCAATATGCCTCACTGAAAGATTCCTCTTTTCACTCCACCTCCTCAAGAGCTAATGTGAGGAGCACATCTCTAATTACCACTCTCTTCTCCAGTTTCACCAGCATCCTTCTTTCTTAACCTTTATTTAGTAAGGAATACACTATTTAAGGTGCTTCTTCTTCTGTGTATCCGAAGCCAAATACAGTATTGGCAATCATGATGACAATCAGCCATGAAGACTGCACTTAGAATATAATGCAGTAGCCTGTCATCTGCCTTCTGCATTACAGCATTTATTTATTTATTTAATGTATATTGCTACCCCCTCACCGAAGCGACTCCAGGTGGCTCACAATAAACATTACAAGATTCAAGTATAAAACGTCCCCATACAGTAATACAGTACCTTGGATAACGTTTACCTCAGATAACGCTAAAATCGCATAACGTTAAGTAATCTGGGGAGGAGAACTAGATCGAATAACGTTAAGGTCCTATGGGATGGATCAGATAACAACCGCTAAAGCCTGTGCAGTTACAATGTATCTCTATGGAGCTTTAACGTTCTCCGATCCATCCCATAGGATTTTAACATGCATTGGATAACACTAAAAATCAGATAACACCAAGACTTGTGGAACCAAGTCTTAGCGTTATCCGAGGTATTACTGTAGTAATAAAATAACCAAACCCCTTAAGCTTAAAACCATTAAAAACCCTTAAAATACCCTCCCAACAATATAAGAGTTTAAAACTAAATATAAAAGCTCCAGGAGTCACTTTCTGGTCCTGAGCCCTTTTGGCATGCAAAGTCCTCATCAGCCTGAGGCCAGTATTTGATGAAGCTGCTGCCCTCCATCAAGATGGATTCAGGTGAGATTTAATCCTTTTGGAGACCATCACCCTTCCCTGTGGACGTTGTCACCCAAGGCTGTTAGTCGCTGGCAGTATGATCTACTCTATTACCATAGCAGGATAACCTGGCCAGACCACTTAAGGTGCTTAGGACTGTGTAAAAAAGATTTCCCTTTGAAAAAGAAAATATTTTCAGTCTTTTCCAAGCATACTGGCAAGCAGTTGCTGCAGCTTGCCCCACAATACAGTGGTTAAAATTATATTTACTCCATAATGAATTAAAAATAATCTATAAAGAATCTTAATTTATTTTGAACGAAGTCTCAGCATATCAGTGAAATCAAGAAATAATTTTAATGTATTCTTTTACAATTACTTAAGTTTGAGTGCAACGAAGGGGAGATTTATTCCTTCACACAGAGAAGCTTTATTGTAATAAAATACAGTAAAACCTCGCATAAAGAGCGCCTCACTTAGAGACTAACTTGCTTAAAGAGCAGAATTTTCTCTGAATGTTCGCTTCGCTTAACAACTAAAACAAACCCAAAACTCGCTCAACAACTAAATCGGAGTTTACAAACCCCCTCCCCCACCAGAAGTCACAATTGGCCACTTACAATGGTGTTTCACTTAATGCGGGCAAACTTACTTAAAGAGCAATTCCATGGAATGCATTATGCTCTTTAAGCGGGGTACCACTCTATATCATAATAGAAAACACTCCACTAAGTCTCTTTGGTATGCAGCTTTTGAGCAGTTCACCAAACTGGAAAGTAGAAGCTGTCCCATCTTACTGAGTCTAAGGTCACTGTCGGAAGCTCTTTTCCAAGCTTCCCTACTAGACGGATGTATGGTGACGGAAAATAGTATTTTGAGGAATAACACCCCACTTGGGCAGTGTTTTTTACATGGAAGAAAATTCAAAACCTTGATTAAACTGACCACTACCTTTGACTTTTTCTTCAGTTTCCTCTTCTCTTTCTTCTTTTCCAGAAACTGTTCCCATGGAGTCAGTTTATCCTTCCCTTCTAATTTGTTCCTTACCATTTCTTCAGCGCTTTCTTTCAGTCCTGTGACCAACCAGAAAACACATGTAGTCAAGTTAGAGCCTGAATAAAAGAACATTCTTTAAAAAACTGAAACACCTCACTCAAGTTTTAAAAAATATCTGATTACTATTGCAAATGAAGGAGTCGGCAGATACTGATCACACGGCTCTCAAGGAACACATCCTTCCCTAGCAAAGAGGTTCACAGAGGGCAGAGATAGAAAATTGCCTACCTCCCTGGCAAGATGCTGTAGGATTCTCATTTACAGCTGTCATAAATGGTGGGGGGCCACCAGTCCGGCCCCCTCAACTACCTGAGGGAGCGTGACCCAGGCCCTGACTTACAAAGGTTGGCAAACTCTGTTCTGGAGCTTAGCAGCTCTGCATTCTAGGCCCCTCTGGGGTTTTAAAACTTGTTGGGTAACCTAGTCAGGCCAGGATATCCTGTTGTGGAAAATACTGTACAATAGATCTTGCTGCCAGCGACTCAATGCCAATCGTGATAGGGACACATGAAATTTTTAGTTCTAAAAGCTGTATTTACATTTATTCAGGCAAATTACATATGCACATTTTAAAGAAATACTGTACAGTAATACCTTGGATAACGTTTACCTCGGATAACGCTAAAATCGCATAACGTTAAGTAATCTGGGGAGGAGAATTGGATCAAATAATGTTAAGGTCCTATGGGATGGATCGGATAACAACCACTAAAGCCTGTGCGGTTACAATGTATCTCTATGGAGCTTTAACGTTATCCGATCCATCCCATAGGATTTTAACATGCACCGGATGACACTAAAAATCGGATAACACCAAGACTTCTTGTGGAACCAAGTCTTAGCGTTATTATCCGAGGTACTGCTGTACTTTCATTTGTGTACACAGCCCAGCTCCTTTGAAGACATGCCACATATATATGCAATTTAACATTTTTGTAATACTGTTGCAGCTACTTTGATTACAGAAGCACTTTAGGAGATTAAAAGCAGGTTTCTGCTGCAACATGAAATCCAGGGCAAAGCTTCAACATAGATTTGATTTCAAAAGAACTTGCATAAACTTGTTTCAGGATCTAATTGTAAAATTGGTTATGTTAAAGAAAGAATATACAATTAATAAACCCATCGTTTTTAAAACTGTGGCTGAATTCATTAATCTGTCTCACATAAATTTATCTTAGCAGAAATGAACTATAAGATTAACTGTTCCCTAGCAGGAAAAAGGACAGAGTAAAAATCAATCTACTTCAGATATTCATCTCTCAGGAATCCTTTTTGTCCTGTTTGCACACTAGCGGAAATCTTTTAAGTTCGCCTTTCCCAACCTGTCAACAGTTGGAAGAACTTAGATATGTTAAATGTGTGGAAAGAAATATCCTCTCTTTCCACAGCAAATGACGGTGCCAAACTATGGTTTGGTGTTGTGCACAAAGCTCAACCAAGAGTTACTCCCTTCTTCCTTCTTGAGGTTTCAATGTAATGAATTATTTTCACTTTCAGACCAACCCCTGGTTTGCCCGTTATATCTCAATAAGCAAAACTATGGCTTGCAAGATTTCTCCAAAACAAGGTGAGTCAGCAATGGCAATTCCACTTCTATGGTGCTCAGAGCACTCTCTGGGCAGCCAAGAAAAGGCGTTGAAACAAAATTTCTCTGCAACAGCTCCAACTCTTTAAGGACGGTGGTAATGGGCTACTGCCTGGCTGTGATTAAGGATGGTGGTAATGGGGTACTGCTTGGCTGTGATTAAGGACGGTGGTAATGGGCTACTGCCTGGCTGTGATATTGCGAGTTGTCTTTTTTGCCTGGGAAAATGATAATTTTGACAGCCAAGAAGAGACAATGCCTCCTTTGTTGTTGTTCAGTCGCACAGTCGATTCCGACCCTTTGCGACCCCATGGACCATTGTCCTCCAGGCACCTCTGCTAATGGCTACTCCTGACATATCTCTTTGAACAGATTTACACTGTATGGACTTAGTGAAAGTAAGACATTTGCAGATCATGTAGTAAAATGATCTCCTGGGTCAGCTTCTGGCAACAGAATTATTTTGTTGTTCTTGACAAAGAGGTTGAATAACATGTATTCTTCCCTGCTTGCACACTCTCCAGCCAGCAAGATGACTTATGGGGCAATTCCAAAACATTACAGGTCGCAAGAAAGACAACCACAAAGAGATGTACAGCAAAACTTAAAACTAAATAAATGTACTTGTAAGATACTACATGTGGATGGCTTTCTTGCACAACTGTCCAAAAGAGGTAATCATAGACACTGAAGTACTGTACATCTTCCCGTAGTACAGGGAGCCCTAAAGGACTGAAGGAATTTCTAACTGCCTAGCACAGGGGATCGCAACCTATGGCTCACGGGCTGGATCCGACCCCAATGCCATTCCATCCAGCCTTGCAACGACGACCCCAGAAGCGGAAGTGGGTGAATTTACAACAGCCATAAACACACCCACACATGTGCAAATGTGCCCGCTGCAATTTGTGGCAGCGTTTACGATGGGGGAAACCATGTATTTGGCCTGCTCAGCTGCCTGAGGATGAGTGGTCCGGCCTGTGGAGCGCAAACCTTCAGAACCCCTGGCCTAGAACATGAAACCAATTATTCAATCTGGAAAAGTGGGACTTGGATGTAGCAGAAACGTTCCATGAAGGAACTAAATGTCCACCACAGATTAGATTGCTTTAGAAACTGCAGCCCAAACCATTCTCCAAGAATGAAAGTGATTGTCTACTAAGTGGTCACACTATACAACACTTTAGAAATAAAAGAAAATATTTTGAACGGACAGAACATATGGTTCGAAGCTGAAGAATGCACTAGATGGCTGTTTTGATTCATTATGTGTGTGTTTTAAAACCACAAAAAAGGTTTTTATTCAGTCTTTAAGAAATCCAAGGACTGCAAGGTCAGTGGAACTGTTGTGGTAAATGAACAGCTACACTCCGTGCCAATCCTGGCATACATAATTTGGCCCAAAAAAAAAAAAAAACCCCAACCAAAATTTATTCTGCCAAAAAAGAAAACAACACTACAGATACATTTCCCTTTCATCATTTCTGAGCCTTCCCCTCAGGAAATATATTCTACTGTGTGACAGGATATACATTTCTTTATATACCAGTTAACGGAGCTTTTGTGGTTCAGATTCGACTTTGTCAGACATCATAAGAGTGAGACCTTGTGGCATCAATTTATACACATCAGCTACAGAGGTATGTTAGATGAAGTGGGCTAGATCCTCTTGTCTGGCCGGATATCCCACTATAGTAACTAACCTGACTCCACTTCATTGGCCCAATGGCTACGGGTGGATAAGTCCTTTTAGGTGGGGGGACGATGGTCCCCCTCCTCAGTGGAGGAAATGCCACTGGAAACCATCCTATTGGGCCCAACGGCAAAATGAGTGGAGGAACCACTTCCTGATTCCCAACAGTCATGGAGGCGAAAGAGGCCATGCCAGATGGTCTGGCTGTGAAGGCGCACCTTGATAATATCCTCCAGGCTGCGGCAGTCCAAAGCAGTCCCGGTGTTGAATCCTGCATATCGTGTTTCATGTGTGCCACAGGAGATGACTCTGAGCTCATAGTGTGTGGGTCATTACATGGCAAGCTGAGATCCACCTTAAACAAATTCACACCAGTGACATTTTTCCTGCTTCAGGAAAAAATATGCATTTTTGGATACGAGTTGTAGTTGATGACGATGATGAACAGAGATAGAAGTCTGAACAGCAGAAAAAGAGAGGTGTGCGAAGAATAGGCGCTATTTATTTCCCCCTCTCTTTACTGCCATCTTGCCATTTTTTGTACCCACATGGTTTCTACCTAAGGCTGTTTGTGGAAGTCTACATAGCATGATTTTACCATTCCAGGTGGAAGCCACCCCAAAGAGAAGTTGCTTTCAAAAGCTCCTGCACAATGGATGCGCTCACAAGCCAATCCGTATGTGGCCTGAACTACTACAGATCTTTGTTTTGGATGTTTGCAATGGTATGGGCCAGTGATGGTGAACCTTGGCACACCAGGTGCCCTTGGACTTAAAGCAAATCAATCACACTTATATACTACCCCACAGTGTTTAGTGTACTCTCTGGGCGGTTCACAAGTTAATTAAAATGCCTGCTGATCAGGGCTTCTGGAAATGGAAGATGAAGAACAGCTGGAGTGTCAAGGTTCGCCACCACTGGCATAGGCTCTTTTATCATGTTGCTGCATAAGAGTGGCATGACTGTAACAGCTGAAGCCCTTAGTGAAACACCAGGACATTGTTTAGACAGAACATCTGTGTAGGAGGAACCACTCCTGGATCAAAGCTTGCAAAAGTTGTTCTTTGCTGAATGACTCCTTGCCTGCATGGCCACATAGTTACTCATACTAAAGGCACAAAGAGGTCTGTGTGTTGCAACACAACCTGAGTTTCACAAAGGGGCAGGGAATCCAGGAGAACCATAAGAGAACATCAAAGTGCATCCTTAGCCACCTTCAACTCAATTGGTCTATTCCTTGCTTTTCCCTAGGCCACTGACGGTCTAAAACTTAGCAGGAAATTGGCAAAATATATATATACAGAAAGTGGAACATATATCCTGTTAGGTATTTACACATATAGAACTCCATCTGCAAGAGCTCCCACAGCAATCTGATGAGCTGCCAGTCACATATGGCCATGTGCCAGATTATGTAACCAAGCACACAACTGCATATGACGAGCACATGACCAGATCACTGTAGCAGGTTCTGCCCATGTGTAAAAAATAATTTTGATATTGGTTTGAACGTTAACCAAATCTTTGAGTATATTCAACAAGGTAAGTCACACTAGGTTTGTGTGACTGCAGTTGTTAAATACTTCAACAGATTCCTTCAGCCTGCTCGATGTTTAAAAATGGAGAAAGGATCCTCTCAGAAACAACAAATCACTGCAAATCATGTAAGCCATGTACCTGGAACCCATTTAATCTCCATTTCCATATCAGTTTCCCGATGCTTTTTCTCTTTTTCCTGGATACTCTGGAGAAGTTCTCTGTATTTTGCAATTTGCTCTTCTTCATCTTTGGGATGAAGCTTAGGTTTCTCAGGGGCTGACCTCTGTCTCCCACTACTACCTAAAAAGAAAAAAGAAATTTCCAGAAACTACTGTATTTACAAAAGTCAACATGACTGAATCAAACAATACAAATGAAACAGGTGAACAAAATGCACGAAGTTAGAGAATATACAGAACCGGATTTATGTACAATTGAGTAAGGTATAGATTCTGAAGAACCTCTAAATGATACAACGTTCTACCATGATACACTACAAATCTATTAGGATTGTATTAAGGGTTTGGGGGTGTTATGAGGTCTTCCAGACTTATATAGCTTTTGGGCTTCAACAGATCTAAATCTGGCCCTCAAGCGTACGTTAAATTTTAGGCTGACAGCTAAGCAACAAAACCTCAGTTATGTATAAAGGATTGGTTAGAGGCAAGTACCTTACCTAAGTCACATGTACATATGCTCATTCTGACATACAAAATTGTCTTATACAAAAAATATAGCTAGTCAGGCACAACCTGCTGAATGAGGCACAGCAACAAATGAGGCTCCCTTAACCCCAAATTCAAAATTATACGACAATGAATATCAGAGTTTTCAGCACGCTACAGCAGAAATCTCACACATACTCTTCCATGATGGAAAGAATAAGACAACCAAATAACATTTGATTCCATTTCCTAGACAACAAAATATCTACAATAATACCCCGGATAACGATTGCACCGGATAACGCTAAAACCGCGTAACGATGACAAATTTGGGGGGAAGATTTGCACCAGATAACGTTCATTTTAGTGTTATCTGATCCATCGTCATAAAGAAGTAAAGGAGGCCACAGCTCCTGTCCCTGCCACTTCCCTCCTTCCTTTCCCCCACCCCCACCCCCAGTTTGGGGACTCCCCACACCCCACCCCACTGCCTGCTTGGAGAGAATCCAGCCCAGCTTACCTTTCTCTTGCTTTGCAGATCCGACTGCAGCCGATCGCTCTTTCTCTTTCACTTCCTGTATTGACAATACAGGGAGGGGGAAAGAGAGAGAGGTGATTGGTTCTCTAGAGAACCAATCACATTTCTCTCTTTCCCCCTTCACTGAGGTTTAAATGTACAGGAAGGGAAATAAAGAGAGAAAGAGACTTCGACGGAAAAAAAAAAGCCTCGATCGGAGCGTGCAGGTAAGCACGGAGGGAAGACTGCAGTAGAGTGGGGGGAAAGGTGCTTTCCCCCCCCCCCGATCCTACTGCAGTCAGAGCGGTGGGGGGGTGGCTTTAAAGGCACCCCACTGCCTGCTCGGTTTGTCCCTGAAGTCAGGGCTTTTTTTTTAGCGTTGTTCGATGCATGCATCGGACAACGCTAAAAACCGGGTAATGTCATGACTTGTGGAACCAAGTCATAACGTTATCCGGGGTATTAGTGTATTATAATTGTCTTATGGTATTGCTAGCTCTAAAGCCAGCTTGGTACTGTCAACTCTAGGTGGCAACTGGTCATTGGAGGTTCACTCGGGAGCCTTTTCCAGATCTACTCAGGAGCTTCCAAGGACTGACCAAAATACATTCTTCCTGGAGAACATACATTCTGCTGTTGAGCTATGGCCCCTCGCCTTGACATGAAACAGTTTTGCTCTTGAATCCATCCTTGTTTTTTGTTTTGTTTTTTCCATTGTAGCAGCAGTTGGGAACACTTTGTCAACTCCACTTAACGGGATGCTAACACAGATATTGCTCAACAGCTACATTTTAAGTATTTAATTAAAATTTAGTTTAGGGTTTGACACCTCCCCCAAATCAATGCAATCACAGCTAACCAGGAAGAGACAGATTCACTGCTTTTTTTATATGTAACACCTTTTTAATAACTACACTGGATAGAATAAGAAGTACAGAACATTCTTTCCATCTGATCACACATTTTACATTTCTATTCAAACAGCTGAAATTCATTTCCCCCCATGTTTGTGCTTAGTGCCACAATAAACAGACTGGCTAGAATTCTGTCGTCTATCCTACAACTCTAGGAATAAAACATCAGGAACATGTTAAAAGACAAGGCTGTGTATTTTCTATTAAAAACTTATTTTTGAAAACATAATTAAATTCAAGAACTTTCCAGGTTGAAAATATACCAGCAAGTCTCTTTTCTGGTTACACAGTTTAAACCATGGTTCCTAAACTGTAGTTAGCACGACACTTTCCATGTGGTTTCTGAGGCCACAATGAAACTAATACAGGAAAATGTGGATTTGTTCCCGAGCTATAAGTTAGTATGTGGATGGCACCCATCTATCTTTCCTTTACATTGTTGGCAGTGGATATTGTTCAAGTGCTGGACTATTATACTGGCCATGATAATAGACTGGACAAGGGCTAATAGATTGGGATTGAACCTAGACAGGATGGAGATCCTATTGTTGGAAGGATCGCCTACTAGGTTGGTGTTAACCAGTCTTGCCTTGGCAGGTTTAGTCTTCTCCTGAAAGACCAGGTTTGGGATCTGAGTGTTATTCTGGACCCAGTTATATCAAATATCTGCCATGGTCCTTAAGTCTGCCTCATTCCATCTGAAGCAGATAGCCCAGTTTCACCCATCAATTGACAGGAAGTCCCACACAACGCTTGTTCTTGTATTAGTAATCTCAAAATATGATTACCACAATGCACTCTACATGGGCTACCTATGAAGTTAGTATAGAAGCTGCAGCAGGTACAGAATGCAGCTGCTTGGCTTCTGTCAGGAGTAAGGAGATTTTGATCATATCTCCTTGACCCTGTATTGGTTGCTGGTAAGTTTCTGTGAATGTTTTAAGGTTCTGGTTTTAACTTTCCTTGCCATCATTATTCAGCGAGGAGTGCCTGAATGAGTCGACATCTGCTTTATAAAGCCCTAAATGGTTTAGAATTCCCTTCCAGCACAGATTCACCAGTTTCCTTCCCTCCAGATGTTCGGAAAGTTAGCAAAAGCTGTGTTTTATGAAGAAGCTTGCCAGAACATCTTGTCCCTATGATAATTTTGACCTCGCTAATCGCTATATGTTCACTGCTTTTATCTGTTTATCTTAAGTATCTTAAGTATTTTTTAAGACTTCTGTCTTAAGTTATTGTGAAGACTTCTGTCCAGTTATTGTGGACTGTTGTCATCTCTTTCCTGGAACATTGCTTCTTGAACTCTGCTCTTGCCTTGCTCCAGCCCCGGAATGTTCTTTGCCATATCTGTTCTCCTGGTCGCTTGACTTCTGGCTTGTTTGGACTATGCATTTTTTGTACACGTTTGTCATCTAGACCAGGATTCCTCAAACTTAGCTCTTCAGATGTTCTTGGACTTCAATTCCCAGAAGCCCTGATCAGCAAGTGTGCTGACTAGGACTTCTGGTAATTGAAGTCCAAGAACAACTGGAGAGGCAGGTTTGAGGAACCTGATCTAGACTAATCCAGTACCTCTGGTTTCACTTAGATTTTTTTCCTCTGGACTGGGATTTGGTTACTGTTCAGTTTGTTGCCTGGTTGTCCTGGCATTTGTGTTGCCTTCCAGCTGCTCACATCCTGGACTCTGACAGAATTAGAATAACTGATAGAAACATGGTGGATTTACATCTCACTTTGTTCAGGCAGATCATTTACAATTTGATTCCCTGCCAGAGTGCATACATCTGACGCCAGTCTTATTGGAACAAATTACATACGTAGGTTTTGTGTTGTTTCTGCCAAAATGTTCATTCCCAAAGGTCAAGTGACAGACACAAGTGAAAAGATTAAATAACAAGTGGGATAAAAAAGAAAATACTTCCTGGTATATTAGAAATGTTGAAGGTACACAGAATATGGGCTCTCACAATATTGGATAGAAAAGAAGGCGGCTTTTACATGGAGTATAAAACATCTTGCATTTACAGAACTTGGCCCAGATGCAGATGCATTGATGTGATTCAAAATTCTGCAAGCAGCTGGAACTCTCTCCTTTCCTCTTTCCTCTGCTCTATACCATGTTTCAACCCTCTCTAATCTACACTGGGGAAAGGGGAATAAAAACATTCAGTTGATAGATGTTACTCTGCTAATTGGCAGAGGCTCTTGAACTCCACTCATGACATCCTATTATATACTGGTTGTTTCAGTTCAAAACTAACAACCTCAATGCCCAGAGCCCTGCAGAACATTCCCAGCATTTGTTACTCCACAGCGGTCATCTCTGAGGAATGAGAGAAAGATGGCCATTCTTCCAAAGACCTTATTTCTGCTCTCTGTGCTTGTGTCACTAATATCATTTCAACAAAGTCCAGCAACTCAGACCCATAAAACGTCGTCCAAAACTGCTCATGTTAGCTGGCAAGACCTGACTGCCACAAGCCACAGAGTATTGTATTACTTTGCAATTGCACAATGTCAGGATCCTAATTGCCAAAGAAAGGAAACATTTTTATGAACAAAAAGAACATCAATTACAAATGCATTCCAATCCTTCCAGAGGATTCCAAACCTTCAAAAGGTTCAAAGGAAAAATATTTCATCCGCATACATGACTATAAAATCTTGGTTACACAATAGCAGTTAATACAGTTTAGCCTGTAATTGCTTCAGTTTAAAACCTAGAGTGAGGATCACTTTGAGAATTTATTTCGATGTACAAAGCAAAGCCAGAAAAAATAATCCACCAATAAATCTACAGCTGAGAAATGTTATACAAATAGGAGATGGTAAGACATCTCAGTGATAATATTTGTAGGAAACTGGCTGTTGTTGATACAGTACCTCTCCTTCTCCTGCACTAACACACACAGGCTTTAATTTCAAAAAATCGAAATGACGGATGTGCTAAACCAGGAGTCCCCAACCTTTTTAAGCCAGAGGTGGGGTCATTCTCCCTCAAAAAGCTTCAGGGGCCGGACGGCCATTTTGCCCTTCCTCCACCACAACGGCACCTCCTGGTTGTGGCGGAGGGGTGGGGGCCACATGAAATGGCACCACGGGCTGCATCCGCTCCACGGGCTCCAGGTTGAGAATCCCTGAGCTAAACAAACACAAAAACTAAATAAATTTGGCGTAAATTGAAATAATCTTCTGTCTTACAAGTGGAAAATAACATTGATGTGGAATGAACGTGACACAGAAATATCGAAGTATATTATCTGCAGCAGAAAGCCTTTATAAATTGATCAGGAACTTTATGACTTTATCCTTGCCAGGATTACACCTGCTGATTGCGGTAAAGCGGCACATTCTACATTTTATAGGGTCTCCCTGGGCTCACGAAGACCTGTGCAAACACACTCACAAAATCAAATATGTTGCTCTTCTTCTAGATCAGGGGTTCTCAACTGCCTCCACCACACCTGGAAGTGCCATGCGGTGGGGGGAGGGCAAAATGGCCGTCCGGCCCCCGAAGCTCTCTGAGGGAGCAGCGTGACCCAATGGCCCCCTGACTTTAAAAGGCTGGGAACTCCTGTGCTACATGTAGCAGGGACTACTCATGATCATCATTAACTGGCTTACTTACCACATTATCATACTGGCCCAAATCTTCTTAGATAGCTACGCTGGCATAGGAATAGCAATTCCAGTGGCACCTCGGATAACGTTTGCATCGGATAAGGCTACAATCGGATAACGTTGGGCAATTTGAGGCAAGCATTGGCATCGGATAACATTATGTTAACCTTATCCAATGCAAATGTTTGCCTCAAATTCTCCGGGCAGACTCACCAGTTTTCCTTGGGAGAAAGTGGGGGGGGGGGCCCTGCCTGCTCTCTTTCTCCCAAGGTTGCACGATCTCAATCACGGTCACGGCATCTGATCCTCAGCAGCATGCCTCCTTGGGAGAAAGGGGGGCTGCCTGCTCTCTTTCTCCCAAGGAGGCACAATGAGGATCAGACGCTGTGATCCTCAGTGTGCCTCCTTGGGAGAAAGAGAGCAGGTGCCCCCTTTTCCCTGGATCCAGTCCCCAATGCCAAATCATCTGGCCCATACCACCCTCATCACTCCCAGAAGTGGAAGTTGGGTGAGTTTTACTTCCGCTTCTGGGAGTGACGAGGGTGGAGTGGGCCAGATGAATTGGCATCATGGGCCAGATCTGGCCCACATGCCATAGTTTGGGCACTCCAGGATCCAAAATGGATCCCAACATTTACCATCATGCAAAGTGGCCATCTGGAGCCATGTGCACATGAATCCATTTTAAAAGCTAACAGCAGGGGCGCCCAAACTTTTCAGGCCACGGGCAAGTCATGTGGTTCATGGAACTACGGCCTGTGCACCAGATCCAGCCCTGACACCAATTCATCTGGCCCCTTCCACCCTCGTTGCTCCCAGAAGCGGAAACTGGATGAGTTTTACTTCCACTTCTGGTGCCATTGGCTGGATCCGGCCCATAGGCCATAGTTTGGGCACCCCTGGCTAACAGGGGTTAGAAGTAGGACCCAAAATGATAGATGCAGAACCCAAAATGGATGCCAACATTTACCAACATGCAAGGTGGCCATCTGGAGCCATGTGCACAGGAATCCATCTGGAGCTATGTTCACAGGAATCCATTTTAAATGCTAACAGCAGGGATGCCCAAACATTTCAGGCCATGGGCCAGTCATGTGGTTCATGGGTGCCAAAACTATGGGCCATGAGCTGGCCCACAACACCAATTTATCCGGCCCACACCACCCTCGTCACTCTTGGAAGCAGTAGTCGGGTGAGTTTTACTTCCGCTTCTGGGAGCAACAAGGGTGGAGCGGGCTGGATGAATTTATTTATTTAGATTTATATCGCCGCCCACTCGCCGTGGCGACTCAGGGCAGCTTACAATAAGAAAAAACAACACAGCACAAACAGCTGAAGTCCATATTCCTCCTCCTGGCCAGAGGATGTTAGTCTTATCCTTCTCTAGGCAGGTAGAGCCCAGAATTAGGAAGTGGAAGCTTCCATATAAAAACCTTAAAACTGTTAAAATTTAAAATTAAAATCTAAAAAAGATTAAAAACACACCAAATGCTACAACTACTAATAAAAAAAATAGAAAAAGAGAGGGGCTCAGATCATCCAGTGTGCTGGGGTCATTATACCTTCTGCACCCCATCTCTGTCCCGCCAGCCATGTTTTTAGATTCTTCCTAAAGGGCAGCAGCTCTGTCTGGAGACGTCGCTCCGTAGGCAGGAGGTTCCCTAGGAGGGCCGGAGCAGACACAGAGAAGGCCCTCCTCCTTCTGGTGCCAGAGAGATGTGCCTCCCTGGCCGATGGAACAACTAGAGAGCCTCTCCGGTCTGCTCTGGTGGGATGGGCAGATGTTCTTGGGGTGAGGGGGTCTCTTAAGTATCCTGGCCCACTACCATGTAGGGCTTTAAAGGTAATAACCAGCATCTTGAATTGCACCCGGAGACATATTGGCAACCAGTGCAACTCCCGAATCAGCGGTGAGGCATGTGCATACCGTCCACACCCCATCACAAACTGGCCAGCTGCATTCTGGACTAGTTGAAGCCTCCGAATGGTCATCAAGGGCAGCCCCATGTAGAGCTCATTACAGTAATCAAGTCTGGAGGTGACCAGAACGTGTGTTTTCATGAGCAAGGAGTCCCGATCTAGGAGCGGGCGTAACTGGCGAATCACACGAAGTTGTGCAAAAGCCCTCCTGGCCACGACTGCCACCTGCTCTTTGAGCAGTAATCGCAAGTCCAGGAGGACCCCCAGATTACACACCGGGTCTGTTTGCGGCAAAACCGCCCCATCCAGGACCAAAGATGGTGGCTCCCGAGATAATGCAGGACCCCCGACCCACAGCCACTCAGTCTTGCCGGGATTCAGCTGTAGCCCGTTGTCTTGCCGGGATTCAGCTGTAGCTCCCATCCAGACCGTCACAGCCTCCAGGCACCTGGAAAGGATTTCCACTTCACCGCTTGGGTCCCTACGAGCTGAGATATATAACTGGGTATCATCTGCATATTGGCATCATGGGCTGGATCTGGCCCATAGGTGGTAGTTATTTATTTATTTATTGAATTTATTACCCCGCCCCACTCGGGAAAACCCGACTTTGGGCACCCATGAACCACGTGACTGGCCCGTGGCCTGAAAACTTTGGGCACCCATGCTGTTAGCTTTTTAAATTGATTCCTATGTACATGGTAAATGATGGTAAATCTTGTCATCCATTTTGGGCCTGCTTCTATCCCTCTTAGCTTTTAAAATGGGAGTCAGGACATATTGAAAGAGTCTCTCTCTCTCCCCCCCCCCCCATTTCTTGGTGATCTTGGAAGGTCAGCGCCCTGCAGCACAGAAAACACAAACTAAAATTTGTTTTCTTCTGCTCACCTAGTTTTCCTGGTGTGCCTTGGCATCATTGGAAAAAACATCTGTTAGCAAAACGAGGGAGCAGATCTTTTAAAACAGCACTTTATAAAGTTTTCAAAAGTTTGAAAATGCTGTATGGCTTTGTTCCCCTAAAATCAGGGTGGTCTGGCATGTTTTTGTTATGTATTTACCCTTCAGACAATTATTTCTTAAAGTTCTTTAAGGTTCCAGGATGTTTCCTTGACTTTCCCTTGAAGTCTGTGCTGTTTACAATGTATCTCTATGGAGTTGACGTTAGATCTGAGTCATCTCCATAGGATTTTTAACATTATCTGGTGCATGAATCGGATAAGGCTAAACATCGGATAACATTAAGACTTGTGGAACCAAGTCTGAACGTTATCCGAGGTATTACTGTACATTTATATACCGTTCCATAGTGCTTAGTGAAATCTCTAGGCCGTTTACAGGTAATTAGCATTTTGCTCCCAACATCCTGTGTACTCATTTTACCGACCTTGGAAGGATAGAACGCTGAGTCAACCTTGATCCCTGGTCAGGATCAAACTCACAACATTCTGGCTACAGTACAGCAGTTTAACCATTGTGCCACCAGGGCATAAAATCAAAGGTGTAACTTTTGGAGGCAAATTTCCCCAAATTAAGAAATCACCATAGAGATTATCAGCTGCATGCTGAACTGTATGACTCAGCATATAATTGATAGTGCCAACAGTGCTTGCTTAACTCAAGATAACTTGCTTCCAAATGTTACACCAATTGCACAGCTAAGTATGAGGATTGTGCCCAGAGGTTATACAAAGAAAGAATCCTATTGTTGAAAGAAAGCACTACTGTGGAAAATATGGGAAAGAAAACAGCAACAGATAGTACGGGCACATAATTCAAAAGTATATGACTTGAAAAGCCACAGACTTCCACTAAACAGGCATCTATTTAAGTTCATACTAATGCCAGGTGGTTAGGTTTTAGAATCCTGAAAATATGAACTTTCATCAGGAAACAAATTGTCCTTAGTACTGACGAAGGGATTCTCAGCCATTTCATGTGCCCCCTCCAAAAGCCTCCACCACACCCGGAAGTGCCATGTGGTGGGGGAAGGTCAAAATGGCCGTCTGGCCCCTGAAGCTGTCTGAGGGAGCAGCGTGACCCAATGGCCCCCTGACTTCAAAAGGTTGAGCACTCCTAATCTACACCGAAGGACCTCGCTATACACACAGGAACAGAAGGAGACAGCATGGAAATTCCTCATAGCCAAAAGTCCATTATGAGAACAGGGATTTCCCTGGAGTCACCTGCTGTTATTCAGCTAGCTGCATTCCCACCTGCAAAATGGAAATGCTCAACTACAGGAAAAATAAATTAAATCTTTCCCATTTCAGGTTTTGGCAAGCACAGCTGGATAACACATACAAAGCACACCAGGCAGGCAGGAAAAGCTTTACTGCCGGGACAAGCTGGTGAACAGATTCAAGTGATTTTTACCTAGAAGTTTTTGGTACCCATTTTGATTGGGTTCATTGAAGCTTCAATTCTCTAGGCAAGGATAATAAAAAGTAATCTGCCCTCAGATGAGAAGCACAAGCCTGAATGATGGAAGCACCCAGGGAGTCACCTCTGACTGCTTCCATCTCGGAAAGACGTACAGTAAAACCCCTACTTATGGTAAAAAAAAATCTGTTCCGTAGGCTTTTATGTAAACCATTTTTTACTTAACTCAAAGTAACCCATAGGAAAAATGATTTTTTACATAACTCAAAGCAAACCCATAGGAAATTGTGTTATGTATATCATGTCATTTATGTAAATTGGGACATGGTTTTAGTGCAGAAATCATTATGTAAGTTGAGTTTTATGTAGCTCAAGGCATATGTAAGTCAGAGTTTTACTGTAGTTCTCCTTCTTTTCCCCAGATCGTGTAAAATATCTTTTCCTTGAGTTCTTTTTGGTCTTCTAAGGTCAGCTTCTGGATGTCGAGGCTTCAGGTCTGCTCTTTTTGATTTCCCCTTCCCTAGAAGGACTGTGGTGGCTTAGGGGTAAAGACGCTGAACTTGATGACTGGAAGGTTGGCACTTTGAGACCCGAGTGCTGCAGGACGGAATGAGCTCCTGTCTTTGTCCCAGCTCCTGCCCACCTAGCAGTTCGAAAGCAAGAAATTGCCAGTAGAAAAATAGGTACCGCTTCGGTGTGAAGGTAAACAGCGTTCCATGCCTAGTCATGCCTGCCACGTGTCCACGGAAACCTCTGCAGATGCAGACAGCGCTGGCAATTTGGGTATCAACAGAGATGAGCATTAAACCCTGGATACAACAGGCTTTCGAGAAAGGGTGACCTTTAACTTTACCTCCCTTGAAGGACTACCGTAGATCTCCCCAAACAATATGGGAGATAAGACACAATGGGCTACGGGAGGTGAGCAATCAATCTGGCATAAACAGTTGCCTTCCCCTTTTTCTGCAGAGATGAGAAGAGCGCATGCTACCACCCGCAGAAAGGAAACTCCAGGTCCAACTTTTTTCCTTTGAAGTTTCAAGTTATGTTCTCCAGGTGTTTTAACCCATTAAAAGCTCCTTACAGGTTTTGAACAATATTCTATTTTTTTCTGAATTTGCCTTCTGCTCTACACAAGATAACAAAAGTTCATGATCATTTCACCACTTCACTTTTACATTTTATGCTATTTTAGAGTAGACCAATGCTGAGTGCAGGTGGTAAATAACCTGACTCCCTAAACGGGTCAATGGCTACAGGTGGATGAGCTCCTTTAGGTGGGGGTGTGGTTCCCCCTCCTCAGTGGAGGAAATGCCACTGGAAACCATCCTATTGGGCCCAATGGCAAAATGAGTGGAGGAGGAACTCTGTTTCCCAACGGTCATGGAGGCGGAAGAGGCCATGCCAGATGGACTGGCTGTGAAGGCGCACCTTGGTCATCTCCTCAACGCTTCGGCAGCCCATTGCAGTCCCAGTGTTAAATCCTACATGTCTCATTTCATGTGTGCCACAGGACAGATGGCTCCATGATCATAACTATGTAGGTCATTACATGGCAAGCTAGGATCCACCTTAAACAAATTCACACCAATGGCATGTTTCATGCTTCAGGGGGAAATGGATTCTCAGATACGAGTTGCAGCCGCTGCCGCTGATGACTATTTTAGAACTAGAGGTAAAACGTCAAACAATTAAGAAATCCCATCCTGATTTTTTAAAAAGGGGTCCTGATTAACCAGGCTGGCTCTTAGTACCAAGCAAACTAGGATCTGAAATCAACATTCAGTCCAATGCCTTGTGGTTACCTAAACCCCAGTCTCGGTGCTTTCAGTGGGGTTTAATTCCAAGAAAAAGCTGCAGAGTACTGTAGTCTCGTTTTAATCAGTTCAGACAGTGGCGTAGCGCAGACTTCAGCCGTCTGGGGCGAAGAACAAATTCGCTCCCCCCCAGCTCGCCGCTGCCGCCGCCGCCACCCCCACAGGACCCAGGCAGAAGACGGCCCCCTGCTGACGATGGGCGCACGCACGCCGCACACCTCCGCCCGCCTGCCCACCCAGCTAGCTGCCAGGGGCCCTCCGCCACCCACCCCCTCCCGCCCAGCCTCCCAGCCACCCGCCAGGGGCTCCCCGCCATGGCGCCACCCACCCCCGACGAACACCCCACGCACACGCGCTGCCCATCTCCGCCCGCCCGCCCACCCGCCCAGCCAGCCGTCTGATGGCAAGCTGGGTGGGTGGCTGGGCGGGCGGAGCCGAGCAGCATGTGTGCGCCTGCGGGGCGCCCGCCAGGGGCAGGCGGCGGACAGCCCCCGACGGCCAGGCGGGCACGAGTAGCATGCGCGCGCGCGCGGGGCGCTCACCAGTAAAAGGGCCGCCCTCCGCCTGGGAAGTCCTGCTTCCTAAGCCCAGGCAGAGGGAGGCCAAAGCGGTGGGGACATTTTGCCGCCCCCTGAAAGCCGCTGCCCGGGGCATCCTCCCCACCCCCCATGCTACGCCACTGAGTTCAGATATTATAAGAAATTGTGGCTTGTTGAGACCCGGCAGTAAAATTTAATGTTCTCATAGCAATTAGAGAGAAGTACACAAGCATGAGCAAGCATGTACATTAGAAGATTATGCATAATGGCAAACCAGGACTTCCCACCACATCTGAACCAGGCCTTCTGCCTTAGTAAATGAAATGAATTCAAATGTTTTGATTCTCCCTCTTCGATTGCCATTTTATTTTATTTTTTAATTATTTAAAGAGTTATTTACTAAAGAATGACTGGAGTGTACTCTTTTCTCTTTAAAAAGATGAACTTGGGGGCAGGGAAGTGACTTAGGAAAGGTTTCTACCAAACAGCTTTTAAATACAAGACTTTTCAGAGAAATTTATGAGCCAGAAATACCTTGCTGCTCTTCTTCTTCCTCCTCCTCCTCCTCACTCGAGGAAGCCAAATAAGCTTGGAAGTCCATGTCTAGCAATTCATCTTTTTTAAAGGTTCTGCTCAGAGATGTCATTCTATCATTATCCGTCTCATCCCACGTGATATCAACCTTAAAACCAAGCAAAGAATTTACATTTTTGCATCCGTCACTGTAGATATACAGTAAAACCTCGCATAAAGAGTGCCTCGCTCAGAGACTAACTCACTAAAAGAGCAGAATTTTCTCTGAATGGTCGCCTTGCTTAACATCTAAAACCAACCAAAAATTCACTTAACAACTAAATTGGGGTTTGCAATCCCCCCCCCCACCAGAAGTCACAATTGGTCACTTACAGTACATTTTAGTATCACACATCAGTAAAGCTTTGCACATTCACTTTTGCTTTAAGCAAACCTAGACACAGGCTATAAAAGATTCAAATCTAAGTATACAGAGCTGTAATTTTACAGCTAGGATTGCAGTGGCTCAAGTGGTTAAGACACTGAACTTTGTTAGGACATTTTTCATTTGTGGGGTATTGTACAAAGATTGCTGCCCATAGTGGAATAGTACAGCTTTAAGGCCCTGCAAGTGTTCTAAACACAGGTGTACATAATAGAGCCTCAAACTGATTGCCAGGCTGTGCATGCCTGGTCCAGCGCTCCTGAAACAGCCCAGCTGTGGATGATTAGAGAATCCGCCCAGCAACACTGGGGTATAACCGTGGCCCTCTGGGAAGGGTTTACGGAGGAGGTTATTATTCTGGAGGAGATCATCATACTGAGGAGAAGGACTGAGATTCTGAGGGAGAGACTACAGAGAGAGACTGTGCTGAGGTCGTGCTGTTGATGAGAGTTTCTTCAACTGAGAAGAACTGCTGAAAGATCACCAGGACTCTTTGCATGCTCCTGGGATTGGAGCCAACAGAAGAATCCAAGCTCTCTACCTACTGTGGGGCTTGGAGTGAGAGAGACTGTTGTATATAATCCTGTGTATGTCTGTCTTCCCCTCACTGTAAGTAAAGCGCACCTTTCCACTGAAGGCATATGTGTGTGTGTCATTGCACTAAAGACTTTCACTGTGTAACAGCTTAAAAGTGCTACTCTGCTATCGAGACACACATATCGCATGGGGAATCCCTGACAAACTTGAACACTGGAAGGTCGGAGTTCGATACTTGAGTACTGCACGATGGAGTGAGATCCCATCTCTGTCCCAACTCCTGCCAACCTAGCAGTTCAAAAGCAAGAAATTGCAAGTACAGTACAGTAATACCCCGGATAACGTTATGACTTGGTTCCACGCATCGAAGAACGCTTAAAAAAAGCCCTGACTTCAGAGACAAACCGCTTTAAAGGCAGGCAGGGAAAGAAAGAGACTAAATCGTGTCTCCTTCTTTTCCTCCCTGCCTTTAAAGCCACGTCTTTCTCTTTCCCCCTCCTTGTAGTTTAAATACAGGGAGGGAAAGAGACACAAGCAGTCTCTCTCTCCCTGTAGTTTAAATACAGGGAGGAAAAGAGTAAGACGAGATCGCAATCGCGTCTTACTCTTTTCCTCCCTGTATTTAAACTACAGGGAGGGGGAAAGAGAGAGACATGATTGGGTCTCTAGAGAACCAATCACGTCTCTCTCTCTTTCCCCCTCCCTGTAGTTTAAATACAGGGAGGAAAAGAGTAAGACGAGATCGCAATCGCGTCTTACTCTTTTCCTCCCTGTATTTAAACTACAGGGAGGGGGAAAGAGAGAGACATGATTGGGTCTCTAGAGAACCAATCACGTCTCTCTCTCTTTCCCCCTCCCTGTAGTTTAAATACAGGGAGGAAAAGAGACACATGCTTTTCCCCGACCCTACTGCAGTCGCAGAGACCACTGAGGGTGGGGGGTGGATTGGTTTTTCTACCCAAACCACCCCACACCCACAGACCATTGCCTCAGATAACGCTAAGAATCATTATCCAGAATCATTATCCGATGCAAGTTTTTTCCAAAAAACTTGCATCATTATCCGATTCTAGCGTTATCCGATGCAATCGTTATCCGTGGTATTACTGTACTGTATATAAATAGGTACCCCTTCGGTTGGAAGGTAAACTGTTCTGTGCACTCCAGTGCATAGTCACGCCTGCCACACAACCACAGAAATGTCTGGAGATGCAGACAGCGCAGGCTCTTTGGCTATAAACAGAGATGAGCACTGAACTCTAGAGTCAGATATGACTGGCTTTGGAGCAAGGGTGACCTTTACCTTTATTAATTTGCAACTATCGGCAACTTTTGCTGTGCACTAAAGGGCTTCAGAGTGTCTACCGCAACATCTGCACAATTTTACTGCAATTAAAAAAACTTCAAAAACTCTGCAGAGGCTTGGGGTGAGAATCTGTCTGCACAAGGGGTAGGAAGAGCGACAACTTGTCCTGTTGGATGCTGCTAGTACTGATCTCTGTAGGGCCACACTAATTACATCTGGTGACTGGAGAAGACTACCAATAATTATGGAAAACATCCTTCATATTTCTTCTGTTTCAGCCTTGCCAAAACCCTGAAATATTTTAGCTCTAATTAGAACACTGTCACAAGTGATGCTGAACACATTATAGGACAGTAGAACTCATGTCTTTGCAAAGGGACATGAAGAAGAACAGCAGGACACCAATCCAAGCCAGGGAAGGCTTGCCCAACAGCATTACAAGTTACTGCAACTTTCCCAAACATTATCACGTGTAACAAACCACATCCTTCCGAGTCTGAGGTCTGGAAACAGGCCTTCATTTTTAAGTCAAAACTTAAACTTTCATAGTCTAGTTTTACAGGAGACAAAAGACAATGCACAAAGAGGACAATTCTGTTTGTCTACCGAGACATAAGACTTACTCCCAAGGAAATCTGCATTTGTTTGCAGACATAGGCAATAAACTCGTGTTTATGCAATCCTGTATTTGATTCACATTTCAAAGCAATACTATGCAAATCTAACATTGTGAACAAACTGCTCAGAAATATATTTTTTTTAAAGTTCAAAGATCATAAAGGAAAGAGTTTCAAAAAACCATTAACACACTTCAGCTAGCATCTTGTTACTAGTATCAACTACAGCAGACCCACTGACTTGATAGGATTTTCTTAAGTGTTGACCTACCTCAGCCCAGGCTTAAGAGTGAGTGAGTTATCGCTAGTAGTGCTACTCTCTGCAACTGCTCTATTGCAATCTTATCACTGCCAATCACAATCAGATGTTTTTCCAACCCTTTTTGGATTACTCCAGTACTCTTATCACTACTGGTATCACTTCTTCTCTTCTCCCAGAGATAGTGGACTTCAGTTCTCAAATCCTTATATCTCTTGTTCTTCTCAATCTCTTTTTCTTCTACCCAACCTTTACCTGGGATTGCCAAATCAATTAGCTTAAAAGGTCTGGAGTTTTGTATTTGAACTTATTAGTTTGGATCTTAAAGGCTCACAAGAGTTTAATATTCTTATTCTCAAATACGTTCTCAGGTTTGTATTCCCAGCAATATTTTGTAGGTGGTAATCCATAATTCTTGCAGATTCCAATGTAACATTGCTGCAACTCGGTTACGGCATCCTTTCTAGTCTGTCTGTGAGATCTCACTGCAGCCAATGATAATGTGCTCCATTGTTTCATCCATTTCTTTACAAAGCCTACATTACTGTAAATTCCAGCTTTTTCAATTTTTGCTTTAATTATTATGCTGGTTCTTAGTGCTGGAGGAGAGTTTTGAGAGTCCCCTGGACAGCGAGGAGAACAAAAAGGTCGATCTTAGAAGAAATCAACCCTGACTGCTCCCTTGAAGATCAAATAGTAAAGATGAAGCTGAAGTACTTCGGACATCAAATGAGAAGAGAGGATTAACCTGAGAAGGCCTTGATGCTGGGAAAGGTGGAGGGCAAAAGAAGAAGGGGGCGGTCAAAAATGAAATGGCTAGATGGTATTGTAGAGATAATGGGCACAAAGCTGGGCGGGCTGAGGAGGAGGGTGGAGGACAGGAGTGCCTGGCGGACAGTGGTCCATGGGGTCACTGCAAAGGGTCGGAATCGACTGTCCGACTGAACAACAAAAAAGTGCTTGTTCTTGGGCAGCAAATATAATTCCTTCTGTCTCCTTTTTTAAGATACCAGATTTTAACACATCTCAGTTATTACCCCCGTCCACTTTACCTTCAATATTTTTCATATATTGAACATGTAATGTTTTATTATTCCAAGCATTTGTTCTATTTCTTAACATCTTTTCCCTGTACTCATCTTTTGATTCAGCAGTCTTGATGATACCTTCCCCAGAACAGGGGTGCCCAAATTTTTTGGGCCGGGGGTCGATCACTTGGTTCAGGGAGCCGGTCACTATAGCCCAGGGGCTAGATGTGCCCCCTGACACCAATTCATCTGGCCCACGAAGCCCTTGTCACTCCTGGAAGAAAAATGCTGCCATAAATGCACTCGAAGCTGTTGTAAACATGTTTTGTGCATGTACGGGTGCATTTTACTTCTGCTTCCAAAAGCGGCATGGGCAGGATTACTTGGTCCTGTAGGCCGTAGTTTGGGAACCCCTGATTTACTTCATTTGCTTGTAAAATTCCCAATTACTTATAGTTTTCTTCATACCCAAGATTCTATGGTTCTTCCCTCTGTCAGTTTTATTCCTTCTGACTCAAAAAGCATTCCTTTTATTACTAATAAAGTTACACACTTTTCTATTCCAAATCCGATGTAATAAGGGTGGCGGTGGTGGTGGTGATATGCCATCAAGTTGATTCCAACTTACATTAACTCTTCCAAGGTGTTCTAGGTATGGAGTACTGAGAATCGATTTGCATTCCCCAAGGGAAACAGTAGTAAACCACTCTTAAACCTCGGGTCCAGTACCAAGTAACTCACTTACTGAACTGTCCAGCCAGCTTACATTCTTATCAGTAAGTGCCTTCCTGGTTGTCAGAATAACTGGGCAAATCCAACTGCAGTAGCCCAGTCTTCCACGTTGTCACCTGTGCCTGTAGAAGACGGCTAAGTAGACTTCAATATGTTTTGTGGAATCTACTCGACTCGGTTGTGTGGGATTGCTGCCTGAGCTATACATTATGTCGCTCTCAACCTAAATATGACTTCGACCATGAACTCACCTAGACAAGCAATAACTATCTATCATTTTCAACCCTCCACTACAATCTAGAAATACCAAAATAGCCATGACAACCATGTTTTTCAAGCTTATTGTGACCCTAACAGGAACATATGGCAAATGCTCTGATAAATTATTGACAGTGAAAAGCATCTATCTTTCCAGGTTGATATGACCATTACGCAGTGATAGGCAGCCAAATTTTTACTACCACACTGTGGGCGGAGCTGACGTTGTTGGCAGAGCCAACATCATGATGTCATGGGCGGAGCCAATGTCATGATATTATGGGCGGAGCCAAAGTTTAAAAACCACATAAAATACTGTACACATAAAAACACAAATTAAATACAAATAAAAACACATTAAAATACACATTAAAATACACATTAAATAGACATAAAAATACATATAAAATACACAACAGTAAAAATTAAATACACATTATTACTGATTGTAAAAAGCTATACTGATTTATAAACTTATCTGTTGCGCTAGCCAACCCAATCCCAGTGGACTCAATCCACAAAAGCTTACATTAAAATACAGAAGTTATTCTTTAAGGTGCCACAACATTTTTGTCTTTTTGTTTACTTCCTGATATGGTTGAAACACAGACTAACATGGCGACCATTTCAAAAGTAACCATGATGTTAGTCTGTGTTTCAACAATATCAGGAAGTAAACAAAACAAAAAGACAAAAATGTTGTGACACATCAAAGACTGCACAATCACGCGTGCACACACACGACACAACACACACACACACAACACCCTTGACCCAACACACACATACACACACACACAAAATCCCTCCCACCCTCAATTCCTCTCCAAATAAATAAATAAACAAACAAACTAATAAATAAACAAACTTACCAGGGCTCTTGGGCAGCGCGGCCATGGGGGAGGTCCTCGGTCCTCCTCCGGGGGGGTTGCTCGGCACAAGGCGTTTTAGGCACTCAGTCTAGGGCCCACGCAGCCTCCGCTCCCCATGCTGCCCGGTGCAGAGTGCTCGGGACAGGGCCGCAGGCCTGGCGCTAGGCCAGGCACCTGCCTGCACCCTCTGCTCACCACGCCAAGCGGAGGCTACGCGGAGCACCTGGCCTACGGCCAGGTGCTCAACATGGGGCCGCACTGCCCAGCCACCCACCTACGGCCTCCGCTCACCACGCTGAGCGGAAGCCAGGCTGGGTGCCTGGCCTAGTGCCAGGCTGCATGCTTGGCACAGGGTTGCGTGGCCAAGCGCAAGGCCTCCACTCGGTGTTGCGAGCAGAGGCTGCGGCGGGTGGCAGGCCTAGCACCAGGCCATGGCCTCCACCCAAAACATGCACACTGAGTCCAAGCACAAAATGGCTGCTTGGCTCAGCGCACATATGTGTTAAGATATCAATTGACCCGTGCGCATCAACTGATATCTTAACACGCATGCACGCCGAGCCAAGCAGCCATTTTGTGCTTGGAGTGCGCATGCACTCCCCCCTGGAGCCAGTTGATCCTATCGTTTCTTAAACTGCCTCCTTGCTTCCTTTCTTTGGCGATCCCAAAGAAAGGTGACTTGAGCCCAGCACCGGCCATGGCTTCGTCGTCTCCCCACCACCACCCGAAACGAACCTTAGCACTTGCCGCGGGTGGTGGTGGGGAGACGACGAAGCCATGGCCGGTGCTGGGCTCAAGTCACCTTTCTTTGGGATCGCCAAAGAAAGGAAGCAAGGAGGCAGTTTAAGAAACGATAGGATCAACTGGTGAGTCAGCGGCAGGGGTGCCCCCCCTCTTCCTTCCTTCCTTCCTCCCCCCTCTCTTTCTCTCCAGCTCTTTCGCCTCCTCCGCACTTCGCCAAAGCTGCCAAAGCTGTCGCTCCCTCGCCAGTTGATCCTATCATTTCTTAAACTGCCTCCTTGCTTCCTTTCTTTGGCGATCCCAAAGAAAGGTGACTTGAGCCCAGCGGGGCTCCCCCTGGGCGGGTGTCGGGGTGGCTGAGGAGTGAAGTTGTCAGAGGTGGCTGACGACCGACACTGGCTGTCAGTTCCGCCCATGCCCGCCGGGCTTCGTGCTCATGTTGGCGCCTCCCCCTCCCCAAGGCTCATGTGCACCACACTGGCTCCTTACCGCTTGGTGAGGGGGGGCGGTGGCGACGACGACTGCGGGGCTTTCCCTTCTGGCCGGATACCTGGTGGCGGGAGGGGAAGGAGGAAGGGGGGAGGCACCAACATGAGCACAAAGCCCGACGGGCACGGGCGAAACTGACAGCCAGTGTCGGTCGTCAGCCGCTTCCGACAACTTCCCTCCTCAGCCACCCTGACACCTGCCCAGGGGGAGGCCCGCAAACAAGGGGACCTGCAGGTTCTCCTTCCACCACATGCCCACCCCCCACCCCCAAGAAGGCAGTAGCAGCAGCAGCCTGTTCTCGGCCCCCTTCCCCCGCCTCTGCCTCCTGCAGGGTCTCCTTGGCCTCCTGCAGAGCTCGCTCGTGGTCCTCGCGGATCCTGGCCAGGTTCTCGGCCGCTTCGCCCGCCGCCGCCGTGCCGCGTTTTTCTTTGGCGGCAGGGATTCATTCCCGGCAGGCGTGGGTTGCAAAGGAGGCAAAAGGGCCCCCGTTCCCCCTCGCCTCTCCTCGCCCACCAAAACTGGGGGGGGGAGGACGGTCGAGTTAAAGGCCTTCTCCTGTCCCAGCTAGCAATCGCTATCCTAGGGTTTGACTTCAGATACAAACTGTCAGGGATTCCCCTAGCGATATGTGTGGCTCGATAGCAGAGTAGCACTTTTAAGCTCTTACGCAGCGAAAGCCTTAGTGCAATAACACACACACATATGCCTTCAGTGGAAAGGTGGGCTTTACTTACAGTGAGGGGAAGACAGACATACACAGGACTATATACAACAGTCTCTCTCTCTCTCTCCAAGCCCCACAGTAGGTAGACAGCTTGGAGTCCTCTGTTGGCTCCAACTCCAGGAGCACTCAAAAGAGTCCTGGTGATCCTTTATCAGTTCTTTCTTCTCAGTTGAAGAAAAGCTCTCAACAGCATCACCTCCTTCAGTGTCTCAGTCCTTCTCAGTATGACAGACTCCTTCAGAATAGCAACCTCCTCACAGATAATCTCCTCCTGACTAATAGCCTCCTCCAGTATGAAAACCTCCTCCGAGTAATAGCCTCCTCCAGTATAAAAACCTCCTCCGGAATAATAGCCTCCTCCATAGACCCTTCCCAGAGGGCCACAGTTATACTCCAGTGTTGCTGGGCAGATTCTCTAATCAGCCACAGCTGGGCTGTTACAGGAGCACATGGACACGGCATGCACAGCCTGGCCATCAGTTTGAGGCTCTATTATGAACACCTGTGTTCAAAAAACATGGAGGGCCTTAAAGTTGTACTATTCCACTGGGCAGCAATCTTTGTACAATACCCCCAAATGAAAAATGTCCTAACACAAACCGCGCCCTGACGTCAGGGTTTTTTTTTTAGCATTGTTCAATGTATACACCGGACAACGCTAAAAACCGTATAACATCATGACTTGTGGAACCAAGTCATAACCTTATCCGAGGTATTAGTGTATAGTCAATTACAATACCAAATTCAAAGAGCCTCTCCACCCCACCCACAAATCACACCAGGGGCAGCTGTGACAAAAATTCCACTGCCCATCGCCATGGTGACCTATAAAGCCCCAGCAGGGGCAAGTCCTGTGCGCCAGTGGAGATGGACACTAGAATAAACAACACTATTAACATAACATCCACAAATAATATGTATTATTTGGAACTGGAAAACCACGAGCTACCAAAAAACTCACAACTGCAATGAATTCCCTTTCTCTGTAATTAATATATGAGTCTATCATATTATGGTTGCAACTCAAGAAGATATCACTCCAACTGGAGTGTCATGGTATCTGTGCAGCTCCCTTTAGAAATCTGGGAATATGCTGCTGTTAAGTGCAGTTGGGGATTTCAATAGGCAATAATCTACAGTCAAGAGGAGAACCTGTTTTTTATTTTAGATCAGCAGTTTGTAGTATTCAGTCTGCAGTTTTAAAAAGTATGTTGGGTATTTTGAGAAACTGAGGTGTCCCCCCTCTTTTTTTTTAGAACCTTCTGCGCATATGAATATTTTAGCAGAATTCTGACCTTAACAACTGATTACATCTATAAACAGGGGTCACATTAGGAAGCAAACTACAAAATCCAGTTCAAATAAGACATTTATGAAAATGGGATTCAATTATTTTGTTTCCAAGTGCAGGAATATGTTCAATAAGAAGTCAGAGAGACATGCTTAAGAGTCCAAATGTCTCTGAAATAATATGCAAATTTAAACTGTTTTTTAATTGTAGCTAGCTCAAAACCAAGGGGACTATTGAATATAATTTAAAGCCCTTTTATTCCCAGTCAGCAATTCTGGACACACACATACGCTGCAAGATTATAAACTCATCAGGCACAGATTAGCCAGGACTATAATGTATCATGACTGCACTTCTGAGAACCGGATCAACACAAAGAGGTCCTTTTGTCTTTCCATTTGCACTACCATCCCCGTTAAACTCACACAATTTACAAATTAAGAACACTCAAAAGTAAACAACCTCTGGCAGGCTACAAAAACATTGTTAAGATACCTTTGATGTTGCCACAGCAGCAGATGTGAAGTACTTTGGTTTATAAGCAGCTCCATCCACTTCACAGGCCACGTCCCTTGGCTCGTCTTCAAATGTCACTTCATCTGGAATAAATCTTAAAAGCCAAAAGAAAATGATTTATTATTAAAACAGATATCATGAGGCTTCAAAGGAACCCAACTGATAGGTCCCACTTCTCCCTAATTACTATTAGCTGTGAGGGGAGGAAAGCTTTTGTTGTTCAGGCCATAATTGAGAGAGGATGTGCGGAAAGACTGACAGACAAAGAAATCACTTTTGGCTCACCAGAGGAAAGGTCCTACTGGCTCCAGTTCACTTTCTCTAGAACAGGGGTCTCCAAACCTGGTTCTCCAAATGTTCTTGGACTTCAATTCCCAGAAGCCCAAGCCAGCACTCCCAGCCGTTAAGGGCTTCTGGGAAATGAAGTCCAAGAATATCTGGAGAGCTAAGTTTGAGACCCCTGCTCTAGAACATGACAGCATTCCTAGCACTGTGGCCGAAGTAAGGCAACCTAGAGGACAATCCCAACCACTTAAGACAAGACAACATGATCGAGGAGAACATGAAACCAGTAACGAAGGGAGAGGCTGCAACTCTGGGGTGGGTCACCTGCTGTATATGCAGCGAACCACAGGTACAGTCCAAACATGTCCAAAGACGACCATGGGGGGGGGGGGTAGACAATGGGAATAATAGTCAACACCCTCCCCCAGCCCCAGCCCGCCCCCACCTCCAAAAAACCCCAAGACACAGAATCAATCTGGTATTAGTAAGAAAGCATAAAATGAAGAACAGTCAATTTAGTCTAGGTCCGTGATGGCGAACCTTGGCACTCCAGGTGTTCTTGGACTTCATTTACCAGAAGCACAAGTCAGCACACCTGCTGATCAGGGCTTCTGAGAACTGAAGTTCAATCACACCTGGAGTGCCAAGGTTCACCATCACGGGTCTAGGTCATTTCCATAGGTGATCAACCTAGACACCTGTATCATTCCATTCCTGGTGCTTCTCGTTATTTTTTTGTAATATATTTAATTTTTAAAAAAACCATTGTCTTGAAATCCACATTCTTAACGTACTGCCAATCAACTTGTATTGATGTGTTTTTATAGCTACAAATCTCACAGCACATTAATGTAGTGTGAAAGCCAACAGATGCAAAGTCATGATACACACGCCAGCCCAGCAGGTACAGATCAATTCAGTCTGAGGTAAAATTCTTCAAGCACACCAACCTTCAACCTTTTAAACAGAGGTCAGATGGAGAGTAGGGTATGAATGACCCTCTAGATCAGTGGTGCCCAAACTAAGGGCCGGGGGCCATGTGCAGCCCCTGATGCCAATTCATCCGGCCCGCAAAGCCCTTGTTGCTCCTGGAAGCGGAAGTAAAACGTGCCCGTACGGGCACGTTTTACTTCCGCTTCCAGGAGTGATGAGGGCTTTGTGGGCTGGATGAATTGGCGTCGGGGTCCACACCCGGCCCCCAGGCCTTAGTGACTGGCTTCCTGAACCACATGATTGGCCCTCGGCCCAAAATGTTTGGGCACCCCTGCTCTAGATGTTGCTTGACTACAGCCCTAGCAGTGTACTAATTGGTTTAGAACAGTGGTCAGCAAACTTGGCTCTCCAGCTGTTCTTGGACTTCAGTTCCCAGAAGCCTTGATCAGCAGGAGTGCTGACTTGGGCTTCTGGGAATTGAAGTCCAAGAACACCTGGAGAGCCAAGTTTGCAGACCCCTGGTTTAGAATAATGAGAATCAAAATCCAAAAATATTCAAAGGGCTACACATTTCCCACCTTAAAAGGAACTTAAGACTTTTCAGTGTTTCATGTGTAAAGCAATGTTCAAATTCTGCTTAACCACAGAATCACAAGAATGTCATGGGCAACTTAGTTACTCCTCCATCTCACAGATCATGGGTTGTCTAAAATATTGTGTGAGCAATTACTCATGCTTCTCAACTTTCCATTGTGTTTATCTACCGTATGCTCATGAAATGTCCTGCAAGAAGGTTCCCTCATTTTCTGGTGAAGATGCAAAGCAAAGCAATCACACTTATATAATATCCCATAGCGCTTAGTGCACTCTCTGGGCAGTTCACAAGTTAATTAGGATTTTGCTCCCAACATGCTGGGTACTCACTTTACTGACCTTGGAAGGATGGAAGGCTGAGTCAACCTTGATCCCTGGTCAGGATAGAACTCGCAACTTTTTGGTTGCACAGTACAGCAGTTTAACCACTGCACCACCAGATCTGGAGGGTGTATGGGAAATGTACAAAGAAATGCAGGTACCTGTACAGTAAAACCTCTACATACTAATTTTTTCCATTCCACAAGGTTATTTGCATGTCAAAAAATTATGTCAAAAACACATTGCATTACCGGAAGAGACCACTAGATGTGGCTGTATTTTTTGTATGTCAAAATTTTCCTATTAAAAATTTGTATGTTGAATATTTTTTAGCCAGGATTTCTATTTGTATGTTGATTTTTTTTTTGCAAGTCAAACTTAGTGATGGGATGTAACAGGTTTGCACCAGTTCGCCAGAACCGGTAGTAACTTTTCTCAGTGGCCCAGAGAACCGGTAGCAGCTTTTGGGGGGGAACCACCTTCGGGGCTTACCTATTCACTGTGCATGTGCACGGCCTCCTTGCTGTCCTCCCAAGCAGGGAGGAGAAAGAGAAGCTGCTAGCCTGAAGCTCCCTATAGCCCAGTGTTTCCCAAATTCTGGTTCTTGGACTTCAATTCCCAGGAGCCTAAGTCAATTCCCCAAAGCACTGATCAGTCAGTGGACTGATTTAGCCTTCTGGGAATTGAAGTCCAAGAACCAGAATTTGGGAAACACTGCTATAGCCTGCTCCTCAGGGTAAATGACTCACCTTTGGATGTGGTGTGTCTGTGTGTATTTTAATGTGTATTTAATACCTTTACCAATATTGACGTACTACCACAGTTACTAAAAAGGCCTAGCGGCCTGGCTTGGGGTTTTTAAGCAAAGTCTTGAAGTTACCTCATCAATAAGCTACACCTGTGTTGTTCCAATTGCTGTTCCAATTGGAGAACCCTTAAGGAGGTACAGCTGTTTTACATTTACATTAAGGCATATTATCCTAGAGAACTGGTTAGGCAAAGACTTAGTACCTAACTTCTTTAACTGTTGAAAAGTTGAAAAGTGCCAAAATGAAGCCATCTTGTGGTGAGTTCATTCTGTAGTTCCTTCCATCTGACCTAGTGTGAGAAAGAGTAGCCAGAATAAGCTTTAAGCTCTGGTTTACAACCTCTGGTTGATTTGTGTTTGGGGTGGTTGGTTGGTTGTATTTTAATGTATTTTTATTTTTTTTTATTTATTTAATTTATTTACGGGTTTGTGTTGTGGGTGGGTGGGTTGAGGGGTGTGTGTGTGCTTATTTTTATTTTACTTTTTATTATTATTTTTATTTGGCCCTGCCCACAACATCATGACGTTGGCTCCGCCCATGACATCATGACATCAGCTCCGTCCACACTGTGATGATGTCACGGTGGGGTAGTAACATTTTTGACATCCCACCACTGGTTGAGCTGTTTGTGTGTGTTGGGGTTCCACTGTGCCTATTCCACAAGCAACCTCTGTTCTCTTAGTTCATAAACACTTCTGTACACAATGCCCGAAGATTAGAATTAGGAATTTCTTCACACAGCTGCTGGTAAACCGTGGACAATAATCAAAACTTCTTCTACATTAGAGTACCGCAAAAATTAATGTCCACGAATAACAGGGGCCTCAGTTATTTGGCAGGACACATTGCCAACTTTCAAAAGCACCAACTTCTGGACATGCCCATCTTTAGGATCCTTCTGAACTGCAAGGTTTTAAAATTTTCAGGCCAGATATTCTTTCTGTACCAACAACATCCAAAGTACATTTGGCAGAAAGCTTCTGGAAACTACTTTCAGACTTTGGAAGAGCTTTCAGGCCCTTATCCTGACAATCTCCCCTGGGTGACAAATTGCTTTAAATTATGTTATCCCAACACATTTTTTTAAACACAAGATCAGATATTTTAATTTTTAAAAAAGGGGGAAAAACCAAGAATTTTTAGAACTTCAAATAGATTTTGGAGTCACAGAATGACTCCAGGGCAGTGTATGTTGCTGTACATACAATGGCATCTACACTGACAGTTTGTATTTTTATTGCTATCTGTCTTAGTCATCAACTGATTAGAAACACAACTTACTAATTTAACAAATAAACAAAAAGTGGCAAAAAAATCCTGTTGTCTTGTTACACACGTGGAAAGCAGGCGGCACAAGATTCACTGCCTTCCAGCTGACAACTAACAAGTCCCTGCCGGGATTCTCACGCGTACTCCAAGCCAGCGCGTGCTCAGGAGAATCACAGTGCTGACTTGTTAACTGATTTTTACAGGGAATCCCAAAAGTGGCCATACCTTGGATACCAGGGCCTTGTTATTCAGTGAGGAGTCCACGCGCACCAGTAGACAGCTCTGCGATGACATTCCGCACATGCACATGGACCTGAGGAATCAAGTTCACCTGCAGGTGGGTTTTTTTAGCCATTTGATTATCACGTCACCCACTGGCTACCAGGTGGACCATGACGTGTCATCGTCCCCCCGCCCCCGCTTTCACCTTGCCCATGGGATTCAACAGAGGGTGCCATACATAGGCAAAATTGCATAACAACAGATATCTTGGAATGTGTTCACCATGAATGGGGGAGAAGACTTTGTGTGTGTGTGTGTGTATAGAAGGTGATGGCCAACCCATAGAGAATATTTTGTAAAAATTTTGAAAGTTTTTGCAATGAATATTTTGTCAATGAAGGTACATTTAGCTACAATTTCCATTTCCCCTATGTATTGTGGTTTCTGGGAGACCCTCAAGAGAACATTATGCCATTTGCTTTCCAAACGCGTCATTAAACAACAGGATTTCAGCCAACAACTATTCATCCAGAGCTAGGCGAGCTTTGATGATACCCTTGGCTAAGTCCAGTTGAAAGTGACTGGCCATTTGCCATTTGAGGAGAGCTTCATGGCTGAGAGAGGATTTGAGCTTGGGTGACGAGTCCTAGTCCAACACAACTGCTATAATGCAAAGCAAAAAGCAACACAATCACACTTCTATACTGCCCTATAGCGTTTTGTACACTCTCTGGGAGGTTCACAAGTTAATTAACATTTTGCCTCCAACATCCTGGGTACTCATTTTACCGACCTCTGAAGGGTGGAAGGCTGACTCAATCTTGAGCCTTGGTCAGGATTGAACGCTCTCATATCAGCATGCAATATTAGATTATTATTATTATTATTTTAAAATAGCAATCATATACCTGAGATCCACAAAAGAACAGCTGCTTTCAAATTCCAGTCCATCACATTCTTCATATATTTTATTAGCTGTTTCAGGAGAGTCACATTCCACCACTGCATAGAAATATTTCAGCCGTTTGAATTGATAGTCTCTTAGTTTCTCCTTATAAATGCTACAGTGAAAGAAAAGAGTCAAGAACCATCAGAAAAATAAAGAAATCATGAACCAACATACTTGCAATCTAATATTGTCAAAATGCAAGATACAACTAGACCACTAAACCAGTGGAACAATATTTTAAATCCTGAATGAAGTTAACGGGCCATCTTATCCACTACTTAATTAACACAAAGATATCAAATTAATGCATGGGTGTCACATGCAACAGTGGGCAAGCCCTAAAGCTCATAAGCTAGTCACAAATACTGAACAAATATCAACTAAAACATATTATCATCAAAAAATAGTAGCACTGGGATTATCATACACTACTTGTCTTCCGAAATAGAAGTTAAGAGTAATTTTTCTGTTAAATTTTTCAAAGCACAGGTATTACTGCATAGCAATTTATTTCTGCTTTTAAAAAAGCACCCCAATTTTTACTGGAGAAAAAAAACCCAATCATTTTCTTTTCCACAAGTTCCTTGTCACTGTTACCATTAAGTCACCATTTATGGATGTTCTTATTCACACACAAAATAGCGGACTGATCCCTATCTAAAGGAGCACAGATGTTTTCTCTGAAACAGAATGTTAAAAAAAGGTAAAAGTTGACACAGTGGGAACAATTAAACTAGCAATTTCCCCCTTTCTCAGATTTTTAGTATTGAACTGATACTTATGTCACTACAGTACATACTAGCAAATCTGTGATGTTAATTTTCTGATGGAAAAAGGTTCCATCTAGTGGTGGGAACTCAACACACATTAATAGCTGAAATCCTACTTCTTCGTTATGCAAAAGGTGTAACATCCACTTGTGACTCACAGGGATACTTGAGCCCACACCAAACCAGTGGGTCTTTTTGTTGTTCAGTCGCACAGTCGATTCTGACCCCTTGCGACGCCATGTACTCCTGTCCTCCACCATCCCCCTCAACTCACTCAGCTCTGTGCCCATTGTCTCCACAATACCATCTAGCCATCTCATCTTGAGCCGTCCCCTTCTTCTTTTGCCCTTGACCTTTCCAAGCATCAACACTTTCTTAAGTGAGTCTTCTCTTCTCATTTGATGTCCAAAGTACTTCAGCTTCATCATTACAATTTGACTTTCTAAGGAGCAGTCAGGATTGATTTCTTCTAAGATTGACCTATTTGTTCTCCTCGCTCTCCAGGGGACTCTCAACACTCTCCTCCAACACTACATCTCAAAGGCTTCTATTCTTCTGTGCTGAGCTTTCCTTATGGTCCAGCTCTCACAACCATACATTGCCACAGGGAATACCATTGCTTTGACTAGACGAATTTTTGTTTACAATGTGATGTCTCTACTTTTCACTATGCTCCCCAGGTTTCTCATCGCTTGCCTCCCAAGAATCTGTCGCCTTTTTATTTCATGGTTGCAATCCCCATCTGCAGTGAGCTTTGATCCCAAGAAAGTAAAATCTGTCACTGCCTCTACTTCTTCCCCATCTATTTTCCAGGGACTGAGAGGGCCTGTTGCCATGATCTTTGTTTTCTTTATATTGAGTCTCAAACCAGCTTTTTCACTTTCTTCTTTCAACCTAATCAGGAGCTTTTTAAAGTCATCCTCACTTTCTGCCATCAGGGTGGTATCATCTGCATATCTCAAATTATTGATGTTTCTCCCAGCAATTTTGATCCCAAATTGTGATTCCTCCATCCCTGCATTGCGCATTATGTGCTCTGTGTCTAAGTTGAATAAGCAGGGTGACAAAATGCAGCCTTGTCTTACTCCTTTTCCTATTCCAAATCACTCCGTCCTTCCGTATTCTGTCCTAACTGTTGCTTCTTGATTCATGTACAGATTTCTCATGAGGTCTATAAGGTGTTCTGGTATTCCCATTTCTTTAATTACTTGCCACATTTTGTTGTGGTCGACACAGTCAAAAGCCTTAGTGTAATCAATGAAACAGAAGTAAAACTTGTTTCTGATATTCCTTTGTTTTTTCCATGATCCATCTGATGTTGGCGATGTGGTCTCTAGTCCCCCTGCCTCTTCTGAAACCCACCTGCACTTCTGGTAATTCTCTCTCCACATACTGTTGCAGTCTATCCTGTATTATCTTGAGCATCACCTTGCTAGCATGTGGGATGAGCGCAATTGTTTGATAATTTGAACATTCTTTGGCATTACCCTTTTTGGGGATTGTTGTGTTTTCCAAATCTGCTGGCATATAGAATGTAATAATTTGATTCCATCAAGTTTTAGGGCTTTGAAAAATTCAACTTGGATACCATCATCTCCGCTGGCTTTGTTGTTTGCAGTGCTTTTCAGGGCCTTTCTGACTTCACTCTCTAGGATGTCTGGCTCAAGTTCAATGTTCTCATCATTGTTATTATCAGGGGAGTTGAGGTCCTTTTCTTAGAGTTCCTCTGTGTACTCCTGCCAATCTAGCAGTTTGAAAGCAAGAAAATGCAAGTAGATAAAATAGGTACCACTTTGGTGGGAAGGTAGACAGTGTCCTGTGCATTCCAGCCTGACACATGTCCACAGAAACATCTGCAGACACAGACAGTGCTGGCTCTTTGGCTATAAATGGAGATGAGCACTGAACCCTACAGTCGGATATGACTGGTTTTGAGCAAGGGTGATGTCATGCTTGCCTGATCGCGACACTATAGGTGTCTACAATGTTTAAGCACAGTGTATTAGTTCCAGATTTGCTCATGCTTAGAACAGAACAGCTGAAACAAATGGATTTTAACTTAACTAAAACCAATTTGTGCCATTAATTTCAGTGCTCTAAACATGGCTATCTATAGGTCTAGAGAACTACACTGTAGATTCACAAATCACTGTGACCCTCTCCATAATTTATTTATTTTTCATTTGCAATATGTATACAAGCATTTAATCCTTGGAAAATAAAGAAGTATATATTTGAGTGAGCCGACTCTAATACGTTTTCTCCCACTCTTTGAAACCTAAGGACACAGACATTCATAAAGACATTTATAGGTACAAATATAACCTTAGTAGGACAGAAAATTCATGAACATGAAGAAAACAACCTGTCCTTCTCTGTGACATTCTCAGGAAGGCTTAAGAGTTCTGTTGGGCCGTTCGCCTCTTCTTCTTTCAGCCTTTGTTTTCCAAACTCAGAAGGATATACCTAAGAGCAATAAAAGTGGCACTCACTGACTGAAGGAAAAAGAACGGGTACTTGAAAAAAGGAACGCCCACCATTTCCCCACCAAATCCACTAGGATGGGCTCCAAGCAGTGAGTTGGACAATGCACACAATGCGCCTCAACGTGCACTGAGGAGGCCCTTAGGTTGGCAAGAGAACATGTTGTTGATGTGGCCGATATTGGGCAGATGTCATCTAGACCTTTTTATTTCTACAGTGTTTTGTTCTTAGACGTGTTAATTTTAGCTTTGTATATTATATGCTGGTGGTGCATCTGATGAATAAAGAAAGAGAGAGTGTGAGTTGAGTCACATCCCGAAGTACAGGGAGCCAATCTACACAATGACTCCAACATGACTGATCATGTACTCTGGTGCTCTCCCTTCCTCTTTCACAGAAAGAGGTATTTTGCAGGGAGAAGACTACAGCACAGAGGAAAGGAAAAGTTAACCTTCTTTTCCCTAAGAATGACCTACCCCAGGCCCTTCCCTGTGTGGTTTAATTTTGAGGTAAGCCTCCACTGGCACCAAGGGAGGTGTTTCTAAAAGCCTTAAAGCAGCCCAGGGGGAAAGGAGTGGAGGAATTGTCTATTTCCACTGAGTGGTTCAGGCAGGGGCATCTTCTGGAAATTCAGACATGGTCTGAAAGCCTCTTGTTCCTCCCATGCTTTACTACGAGTATGGGGCTTTGTCCTAAAGATACCCAGCTCAATGGCAACACCCAAGCATGACTTTCAGCAACACCCTCTGCGATACCCAGGTGGAGCAGAACGTGCTACAGGGAAAGTCCGCACGCGAGCCTAACCTCTTTTTGCAACACTAGCCAAGTACTTCTATTAAAAAATGCCACTTTCCTAGAAAGTTTTCACTCGGCTCACAATCCCTGGCAGCCACAGAACCAAAACGATATGCAAGAAGCACAGTGTCCTCTCCCTTAACTGCAGTCAAACCTCGCGTAAAGAGTGTTTTGCTTAAAGAGTAACTCTCTTAAAGAGCAGAATTTTCTCTGAATGTTCGCTTCGCTTAACAAATAAAACCAACCAAAAACTCACTTAACAAATAAATCAGGGTTCGCAATCCCCCCACACACACACACACACAATTGGTCACTTGCAATGGTGCTTCACTTAAAGAGCAAACTCGCTTAAAGAGCAATCCTGTGGAACGCATTATGCTCTTTAAGTGAGATAGAACTGTACTTGTTTGCTATGTTTTTATCTATTGAGAACAAGGACTCACCTTTACAGAAAAAAGAAAACCACCTTTAGGAGTAAAAGAATTAAACAAAGCCAGCAGATCCTTCGCTTTCAGTCGATCCCAATCCATGTTGCAAACTGCCAATCTTTTTGTGATCTGTATTTTCAAAAGATTTTTTAAAACAGACATCTATTTCAGGAAGTAAAATTGATCTTAAATATCTTATAACCAAACATTTCTTAAACCTTAAAGCAGAAGAAGGCAACCAGATGTTTTGGGCCACCACTATGATAATTCCAAGTCTCCATGATCTAAGGAAGGAAATTCTAGAGCAGTGATGGCTAACCTCGGCACGCCAGCTGTTCTTAGACTTCAATTCCCAGAAGCTCTGATCAACAGGAGTGCTGACTTGGGCTTCTGGTAATTGAAGTCCAAAAACAGTTGGAGTGCCAAGGTTAGCCACCAGGTTTCTACAGCAGTGGTGGCGAACCTATGGCACGCGTGCCAGAGGTGGCACTTGGAGCCCACTCTGTGGGGAATTGTGCAGTCACCGCAGCAGAGTTTGCCCCATTCCCTGCCTTGCAGCCCAACAGCACTTCCTCCCTTCCCCCAGCCCAGAGTTCACCCCGCCCCTCTGCCCAGCAGCCCAATGGAAGCACTTCCGCCCTTCCCCCAGCCCAGAGTTCACCCCGCCTCTCCGCCCAGCAGCCCAATGGAAGCACTTCCTCCTTTCCCCCAGCCCAGAGTTCACCCCGCCCCTCCACCCAGCAGCCCAATGGAAGCATTTCCTCCCTTCCCCCAGCCCAGAGTTCACCCCGCCCCTCCACCCAGCAGCCCAATGGATGTACTTCCTCCCTTACCCCAGCCCAGTGTTCACCCCGCCCCTCCACCCAGCAGCCCAATGGATGTACTTCCTCCCTTCCCCCAGCCCAGTGTTCACCCTGCCCCTCCGCCCAGCAGCCCAATGGAAGTGTTTCCTTCCTCCGCTATTGCTGTGTTGGCACTTTGCAATAAATAAGTAGGTTTTGGGTTGAAGTTTGAACACTCAGTCTCTAAAAAGTTCACTATCACTGTTCTAGAATTATAGCCTAAAACATGGATGACCTCAGATTGTCCACTTTGTGTTAAAATAACACAAGCAAAAGCATTACCAATGAGCCCATCATACCATTAAATAAGTCACATCAACAAGAGTTGTTCATTCTAGCCCACATCACGCTGTTACCTTTCCAATCAAAGCGGTACCTATTTATCTACTTGCAACCTCTTGCTTTTGAACTGCTAGGTTGGCAGGAACCGAGACAGATGACAGGAGCTCAGTTTGTTGCACAGCACTCAGGTCTTGAACTGCTAATCTGCCAACCGTCTGGTCATCAAGCTCAGCCTCTTAGTCACTAAGCCACCATGACCCCTATTACCTACCTAGAAAACACTACAAAGGATTGCTATAAGTCAGAATTGACTTGGTGGCACACAATTATTGTTTAAAAATACACTAATACCCCGGATAACGTTATGACTTGGTTCCACAAGTCATGACGTTATCCGGTTTCTAGCATTGTCCGCTGGGGGTGGGGAGTAGGGAAGGAGGGAAGTGACAGGGAGAGCAGCTTTGGCCTCCTTTACTTCTCTATAGAACCAATCACATTTCTCTCTTTCCCCCTTCCCTGCAATTAAAAAAAAGCCTCCACGATCAGCTGGCAGTCGGAGAAGGGAAGCAGAGCGAAGCCTGCAGTAGCGTCGGGGGGAAAGGCAGGCGGGCACGGGGGGGGGGGGTTTGGATTGGGTAGATGTTCTACCCAATCCACACACCCACACCCCACACACACATACGATTGTACCGGATAACGCTAAAAATCGTGTTATTCAATACAAGATTTTTCCAAAAATCTTGCAACGTTATGCGGTTTTAGCGCTATCCAGTACAATCGTTATCCGGGGTATTACTGTACTACACTCTACTAATGTTCAGTTTACTGGAAGGAAGTCAATAAAGCACTGGTGCTTTATTACTGATCCATTTGCTAGATAGATGCTCATGTGCATACTCCTATGAAATAAGAAACCAACTGCTTGTACATTGAACAGGCCATCTGACTTTTACCCATACTTTAAGAAGTTTGTGAAAGGTACAAATATGCCCCAAACAGACATTATAGATGTTGAAATAGGCATCTGTCAGCAGATGGAAGCAGTGAATGAAAAGTACTTTTTTTTTTGGGGGGGGGGGGCACTATTTAAATGATTAATTACGTAAGTGGTGCTTTACACTTCCTTCCACCAGAGGCATACAAGTCAGCATTCTCGCATTTCATCACTACAGTCACTATCATCTCTACCCATTTGCCCTGCTGGCTTGGGCTCATGAGATTCGGAATGCAACAACACTTCGAGGGCCACAGTTTGCCATAACCCTGCTTTAAATCTCACCGCATCTGCACGTGGGGCATCTTTTGTCAGTTCTCCCCATCCATGTATGATTTCAGGTTCCTTTGGAAATATTTCATCTAAATCATTCTCCTCTTCATCTTCAGAACTGGTTTCTATATTGCCTTTCCCTCTTGCCAAATCTGGTCCACTGTCACTTTTGTCATCATCTGTCTCACTTTCACCTCCAGTTTCTTCTTCTTCTTCTTCTTCCTCCTCCTCCTCCTCTGTATCACTTTCCTTTCTTATTCCTTCATCATCTCCTAAATCACTTTTCTCTCCATTGCCTTCTGAATCTCGTTCATCATCAGTTTTTTCACTGCCTTCCAAGTCTTTAAGATCTAAGTTTCCATCATTTTCACAGGTTTTATTTTCTAAACCATATTTGTTGTCATCATTGACAGAAAAATCTTGTTTTCCTAACATAAAAAAGAAAACAGGCAGCACATTTAACACAGAGATACAATACTGTTATAGATAATGACTAGGTAACACTCATTTGCTTATACAGATTCCGACCCTTTGAGACCCCATGGACCACTGTCCGCCAGGCACTTCTGTCCTCCACCCTCCTCCTCAACTCACTCAGCTTTGTGCCCATTGTGTCTACAATACCATCTAGCCATCTTATTTTTGGCCGCCCCCTTCTTCTTTTGCCCTCAACCTTTCCAAGCATCAAGGCTTTCTCAAGTGAATCCTCTCTTCTCATTTGATGTCCAAAGTACCTTAGCTTCATCTTTACTATTTGACCTTCTAAGGAGCAGTCAGGGTTGATTTCTTCTAAGATTGACCTATTTGTTCTCCTCAAAGCTCTCCTCCAACATGACATCTCAAAGGCATCTATTCTTCTGCGCTCAGCTTTCCTAATGTTGGCAATTAATAAGTCACCACTCTAATCTCAGAGGCATACACTTGCTGGCTTGGTATATGTTGGAGAATCCCAACAGAACTCATTAATTGCCAGAATAACTTAGCAACACCATTCTGGCCAATTTCTCAAAGGGAAAGTCGGATTGTAATCACCCCTCTCCCCACCCCAAAACCCCAAGCTAGATATGCCATGTAACACAAAAATGTTCAGTTAGTCCTATTTTGAAACAAATTCAAAAGCGGCTATTTATAGATTCTTGATTCAGGTGAAACAGGAACTGTATTTACAAACTTGGTGCTTCAGTTACTGAGCACTACTAAGAGAAGAGCAAAGGAACCATACACATCCGCAAAATTACATTTTCTTTTAATATCGTGCCTTACATTTTCTAAAGCAGGCAGTTGGCATTTAATTCCAACGGAAGGTATACAAGATTCAGACAGACATGAGAGTAAATAAATTGCATTCAACCAACCTAACTCTATTATTTTACAACTCAATTGTACTTTCTATTTATTCTTCTGTAAATACTATTAATGGAAACTCAAGCTCTCTGCAGAAATGCTATCTTGCTTATTTTGGAATGGGGAACTTTTTTTTTACTACAATGTCCTTACCTTGTGCAGATTCAGTTACATTTGTGCACTTCATAGCCTTTTTTGACTTGAATATCTGGTGTTCATTTTTTAAAATACCAGGTTGTGAGTCTTTATTAGCTGCTGCTTTGCTTTTTTTACTGTCATCAGGAGATTTATCAGATCCTTTCTCTCCTTTAGACTTTGACTTTTTGACCTTAACTTTCTTCTCAGTCTGATTTTGGTCGGATTCCAAAATATCAGAATCTGAATCAGAAATGTCATAAAATCGTTTCAGGTCTTCAGTAGAGCTGTGATTAATTGGTCGTCCTCGCTTATCAACTGTGTACTTCAATTTGAATTTCTTGTCATGAAACATTGCTTGAAACCTTTTATCAATTTTGATCTTGCGGTCTTTCTCTGGCATTTCCCAAAATCTAGGGTCTCTTGTTACACGGGAAAACCGCTGGTCACTAATAACCTCCTTCTTAGACTCCATTTTCATATTTCAATAATATAACTTAGACGTGATCTACTGAAAAGAAAGAACGAAGAGCTGTCAAACTTAAAGCACTACAAATGTGTCAACAATATTTCTCATAAAATTGCAATGCAAAAATGAACATTAAAGCCCTTTTCAAAAAGTAGGTTTGGGAAAGAAAGATAAATATCTAATCCATAAAACCCCATAGCACAATCATGACACACAAGCTTCTCATTCCACTGTCACCCTTACTTTTCACATTTCACAGTTATAATCTGTGATGTACAGGTGGGACCGTGACATTGGATACTGTGCCCTGATCCACCTACCCTGGAAAAACAGGGCACAGCCAAAATAACCTGCAAAAGAGCTTCTCCTTTCACCTATAGCCTCATTATTCTGGAGCATATTGCAAGGACAAGCTCTAAAACCCAGATCAGCTGTGATAAAAAGCATCTATGAATTTCCTTAGGCTATGGCTCTTGGCAAAAATTTTCAGTGACACCTCTTGTACCAATAAATGCTACAAAAAGACCTCCACCTATTTGTCTGTGATTAGCAACATCTGTAGCCTGAACTTTCATGTTTATACAATTACGCTAAAAACAAAATCCAAACCTCAAATAAAAATACTGCATCTGAAAGTATGTTGATCATGCAACACCTTATCACAATCTCGAACAGAGATTTTCCCAAGCATGTTCTCTGGACTTCTTTAACTGGAGGTATTAGAGATTAAACCCAAGATCTACTACAGTGTAAAGCAGGCATGGTCTACACTAAAGCATAAGCTCTTCCATATCTCTCTCACTCTTAGTTTCTCTGCTTCAGGGGTGGGCAATTGGGGCTTCTTGATATTTTTGGCCTGCACCTCCTAACAGTCGTAAACAATCTTGAACACCCAATGGGGGGGGGGGGGGTGTCACCGCACTGTAATATGACATGTTCTTATGTGTTATATTTTGCTGTATGATTAATATTGTACTGTTCTATTTTATTGCTATATTTTATTGTATGATGTTTTATTGCACTGTTCTATTTTATTGTTATTTTTATTTTACTCTACTGTTGATGTATTGCTTTTTTGAATTGCTACATTGTATTTGATTGTATTGTTACATTTTATTGTTATTTTTGCGGTGTGTTGTTCTGCCCCATTGCATTGCTGATTTCTATTGTTATATTTTACTGTATCACATCGTATTATATTGCCTATTATATTGTTGATGTTGTGAGCCGCCCTGAGTCAATTTTCACCAAGTAGGGTGGAATATAAATCGAATAAATGAAATTAAATGAATGGTAAGTGAGAACTAGAATTCCAAAAGGATTTGGGGTCCCTGATGCCCTCCTTTGCTCCAAATACTGTGACAAACAACAACAACAAAACAACCCTGCCCTAATGCTAGCTAGCCCTTTCTATATTTTAATTTTCTCGTTGTATGTACAATTAAAACAGAAAGAAAGACAATAAGTTTTTCTCTAAACACATTCATATGAAAGAACCATACTACACTGGGTATACACATCATCTTTCTAGTTCTAGCTGCATCTATATATACAGATAAATAGAGATGTGTATGCACATGCATGCATGTGTGTCTGCTGTATCCAACTCTAGGGTTTGGTGCTCACCCTTTTATAGCTGAAGAGCCAGCACTGTCTGAGTCTGCAGACATTTCCATGGTCATGTGGCAGGCATGATTAGACACAGAGTGCACAGAACGCAGTTTACCTTCCCACCAAAGTGGTACCTACATTATTTATCTACTTGCAACTTCTTGCGTTCAAACTGCTAGGTTGTCAGCAGCTGAGATAGATTACAGGAGCTGACCCTGTTGTGCAGCACTCATGCCACGAACGGCAGACCTTCCAGTTGTCAAGTTCAGCCTCTTAACCACTAAGCCACTGAAGTCCCTAAATAGATGTGTGCCAGACAAATACACACAAACATGTATTATTGTGTATGTGTGTATATAGATGTGGGTAGATAAGTAGATAGATATTTATTACCTTATTTTATTTATTTGTTGCATTTATACCCCGCCCATAGGGGATATTCTCCTACTCTGGAAGGCTAACAACACATTTTATAAATCTATACAATAAAAAATTAAACAAAAAGAATAAACAAACTGAATAAATTATAAATAACAAAACAAAATAATAACACACACACACACACACAGCCAAATTAAAAATAACCATCAACGGAGAATACATCTTGGTGATGGAAAGAGTTAATGAAAACCTATTGGCCTTTGGCAGTACATACCGTCTATCTTGAAATGCCTCTTTATAGAAGAACAATTTAAATTGCTTTTTAAAATCTAGGCAGCGAGGGAACCTGGCGCAGCTCAACCGGAAGAGAGTACCACGAGATTGTGCTGCTGCCGCTGAGAAGGCTTTCCTCCCTCCGAGTCACAGCCTCTCTTGCTGATCTCAGGGTTGACACCTGGAGCTGCGCTGTGCTGGAAGGAACAAGTGATATGGGCTGATGTTCTGAGGGGAAGACGTTCCGCCAGGTAGGACCTTAAAAGTTGGAACTGACACCTTCTACCTGGTATGGAAAGGAACAAGTAGCCAAATGCAGCCCTGCCAAGGCTGGGGAGATAGGGTCACATTTTCTCGCTCCAGTCACCCGCCTGGCTGCTGCATTTTGCACCCCCTGAAGCCTCCATATCAGGGACAAGGGGAGCCCCACGTGGAGAGCATGACAGTAATAGATATGAGAGACTCCCTGTGCAATGACTCATGTTCTGAGGGACCGACTGTCCAAGTAGGGATGCGACTGAGCAATTTGGTGCAGTTGGGGGAAAGTGGCTTTACTCACTGCTGCAATTTGCACTTCAAGGGTCAGGTGAAGATCTAATACAGGGATTCTCAACCTGCGGCTTGTGGGCCAGATGCAGGCTGTGGGGCCATTCTGTGTGCCCCCCTCCCGCTTCCACCACACCAGGAAGTGTCATGTGGTGGAGGAAGGGCAAAATGGCCCTATATGGCCCCTGAAGCTGTCTGAGGGAGCAGCGTGACCCCCACCCCCCCAATGGCCCCCCATGGCCTTTCAAAGGTTGAGAACACCTGGTCTAATAGGAAACCCCCCCCCAGGAGTTGTGAACCTGGTTCCTACCTAGTGGGGGGGAGAGAGAGAGAGAGAGAGAGAGAGAGAGAGAGAGCAGCCCCCTCCTCCACCCTAGAGAGAGGCCAGGAGGTGGTCCACCTCCTAGTAGTTGGGCTGAGGGACCCTCGAACCCCAGGTAGGCAGGTGACGCCACATGATGACCATAGTGTGAAAGGTAGGTAGGTAGGTGGATGCGGGGAGGGGAGGGGGGGAGGGAGGGAGGGGGAGGGGGAGGGGGGGAGAGAGAGAGAGAGAGAGAGAGAGAGAGAGAGAGATTCCCAGCTGGCAGCTGCCTTCCTTCCCTTGGTTTTACTAACACGGAGAATCAAAGCAGCGCCAGCAAGAGAGAGAGACAGAGAGGGGGGGGGGGGCGAAGGGAGCAGGAAAAGAAACATAAAGGTCTCTCTCTCTCTCCCTTCTTACCCTCAGCCAAAGAAAGAGTCCACGGGGAGGCTCGCGCGGCACAGGCCCCTCCGCCGCCCGGCCTCTCCTTTGCCTGCCAGCCGGGGCTTCTCCACTCCACGCGGGGACGCCTCCGCCTCCCACCGAGGCACTTCCGCCCCACTTCCGGAACTTGGACGTTGCGCGACGGCACCCGTAGAGGGACAAAACTCTTCACCTAGCGTTCGTCATTTCTAAAAACCGCCCCCCCCGCCCCCCTAAACCTAAATCCCGCCTAATAATAAACTGGAAGCCAAGAGAGCCTGAAGTTTGGCGAGGGCGCCCCGGGGTGGGTTTGGTTTGTTTCTTCTCTGTTATGTTACCGCAAACTAACACGGCGAACCCACTTTCACACGACGTTTCCGCCCGTGCTGGACTCCTCCTAGGCCCCGCCTCGTCCGTAGTAAACCGGGGGCGCAACACAGACTGTCTTGTTGTAATCCCTCCTCCGGGTTTAATAATGAATGGAGTTTAATCCGATTTTTCGCAGGTGGCAATATATATATATCCACGTTGTCGGACCCTGCTGAGGTGGATTATTATAGCCCATGGAAAATCAGGTTGCGATAAACGTTGTCAGTTTGGAATTTGTAGTTTTTCTCATTATTATTTTATTATTATTATTATTCAGTGGCTCAAGTGGCTGAGAAGACGCTGACTGAGAGGCGGCAGGTCAGCAGTTCGGTTCCCGGGTACTGCAGCAGGACGGAATGAGCTCCCGTCTTTGTCCCAGCTCCTGCCAACCTAGCAGTTCGAAAGCAAGAAATTGCGAGTAGATAAATAGGGACCACTTCGGTGGGAGGGTAAACAGCGTTCCGTGCGCTCTGGTGTCTAGTCGTGCCTGCCACATGACTACGGAAACGTCTGCAGAAGCAGACAGTGCTGGCTCTTTGGCTTAAAAACAGAGATGAGCACTGAACGGATACGACTGGCTTTCGACCAAGGGAACCCTTTACCTAAACCCAGATACGAATCATCTTCCTGGCAACTTCTTAAAACGCATGAGCTGCAGGGCCAGGGGGCAACCTCCCCAACAAGGCAAGCCAAGGATGAGAGTCAGCCGTCTCAAAGGAGACCTTGGTGTCAGAATGAGCATTTCTAAGAACACTCTCTCCTCCTCCTCCTCCGACTGTAACTTGCCTGGAAGTGAGTGGTCACCACGGCTGGCCATTTCCTGTGTTATTAAAGCCCATAGTTAGTAGTAGTAGCCCTCCCCTCGCTCCCCACTGAGACGAATTACACTGGGGTGGGGGTGTGGGAATCCAAACACTCATTTGGACCCCTTTAATCTCACCATGGAGTAGGGCAGTGATGTAGTGAACCTGTGGCAGCGAACCTGTGGCATGTGTGCCAGAGGGGGCACTCAGACAGAGCCCTCTCAGTCTGCGGGCACCCACGCCATTGCCCCCCCCCCAGCACAGTTTGCCCTGCCCCTCTGCTCAGCAGCCTAATACGATCGCTTCCTCCCTCCCCCCAGCATAGAGTTCACCCGTCCCTGCCCCTCTGTCCAGTGGCACAATGGAAGTGCTTCCTCCTTCCCCCCAGGACAGAGTTCATCCCGCCCCTCTGGGTTACAGACAGCAGTCTGTTGAGTTTGGGTACTCTGTCTTTAAAAGGTTCGCCATCACTAATGTAGGGACTGCGGTGGGTTAGAGGTTAAGACGCTGAGCTTCCCTACTGTCAGGTTGGCAGGTCAGCAGTTTCAAACTCGAGTGCTACGTGAGGGAGTGAGCAGCCATCTCCTGTCCCAGCTGGTGCCAGCCTAACAGTTCGGAAGCAAAAAAGTTGCTATTAGATAAATAGGTACCATTTCAGTGGGAAAGGTAACAGCGTTATGTGCCTTTCTGCACCTAGGCATGATGCCTGCCACGGATATGCTGCTGGCTCTTGGGCTGTAGAGGGAGACGAGGACTGAACTGTCTGGAGTAGGACACGATTGGCTTTTGGGCAAGATTTAATTATGGCCAACGTGAAAGCCAAGAAGGTGCCTTCCTTCCTTTTGGCAGTCCAGACAGAGGTGGATCTGGTGGAGGACATGAGAGAAGTTCACCAGTGGTTTAAAGCAAATGCTGGTGTTTGGACTTCAGTTCCCAGAAGCCTCAGCCAGTGCATTGACTGATCAGTGCTTTGGGGGATTGACTCCGGGGCTTCTGGGAATTGAAGTCCAAACACCAGCATTTGGGAAACACACTGGTTTCAAACGCGCGTAAAAGAGCCTTCTTCTTCTCCCTCCCCTCCCCCCTTACTACAGCGAGTACAGTGGGGGAGGAGGAGGAGGAGGAGGAGTCCCCATTTCCAAAAGGCTTTCCCTTCCCCAAGAGGAAGACAAGCCAACAGCCCTGCTGCAGCGGGAAAGGGCTTATCATCATCATCATCATCCACCCACCCACCTCCTCTCTCCCCTGCGACGCACTCAGAAGGGGACCCGGAAGCAGGCCGGGTCAGAAGTGCATGCGTCACTCTACCCTTATGTCCTATCTCTAGGATTATAGGCAGGCTCTCCCTCCCTCCTTTCGACCCGCGTAACCCTCTTTCCCCCCCCCCGGGAGCATGCGCGTTCCCTAGCCACGCCCACTTTGCGCCGGGGCAGGGGGGCGCCGATGGAGGCGGGGGCGCTGGCGCGGGCGAGCCGGGGGGCGCGGTGGTGGTGGGGCTGCCGGCGCCGCTCTTCTTCTTGCCTCTGCCTCCTCCTCCCGGCGGGGGCGGGGCGCCCTGCTGGGGCCGGAGCGCGCCCCCTTTCGGGCCCCGGCGGAGGAGGAGGAGGAGGAGGAGGAGGATCCCCGCTGGCGCTCCGTCCCTTCGACCGGCAGCTGAAGAGGAAGCAGAAGAACTGGGCGGCCGCCCAGCCCGAGGCCCCCCGCTGCGAGTACCTGCGGGAGGAGGTAGAGGAGGGGAGGGGGAGGGGGGCCCCAGCCCCAGGCAGGGCGGGGAAGGGGGGAGGAGGGCTGTTTGCAAACAGGGGGGGTCATGGGAGGAGGAGGAGGAGTCCCAACCCCCCCCTCCTCCTCCCATGTGGGCATCCAGAGTAGTAAATAAAAGAGAGGGGGCTAATAATGATAATCTCCCCACCACCCATAGTAGATCAATGTTTGCAAAGCTCTCTGGATGAACCATAGTTTGAAGTGGAGCTTTGCAACTACCAGTAGTATATGTCTAGATATAGAAGAGTCCCTCTTCCATCATACCTTATTTAGGACAAGGATGGGATTCCTGAGATCCCGAGTAGGCAGCAGCACTACGGATTAGCTCTAGGAGGAGTGGACAACCTACAGCCCGTGGGCCGGGCTGGGCCCTGACCCCATGCCATCTAGCCTGCAGCAGTAATAACCCCAAGAGCGAGCACTCCCGCACATGACACACACACAGACACGCCTGATACCTTTGCACCTGGCCCACTCGGCTGCCTGAGAGCGAGTCATAGTCCAGCCCATGGGGTGAAAACCTGGAGAACTCCTGAGCTATAGGACAAAACAACCAAAAAGACAGGTGTAGCATCTTAAAGACTAACGCCTGTATTTAAATGTGAGCTTTCATGGATCAAGCCCACTTCGTCAGATAACATATTTTAACTTACTATTGTTGTACGGTTTTATTTGATGTGACCCATCCTGCGTCCCCTAGGGAGAGAGTGGCAGCATCTTTTAAGTCAATAAAGAGTAAAAGAAGCAGAAAATGTCAATGTTTGCTGTATTGCAGGTTGGTGGGATGCTAGCTGACCGTGTCTTTGACATTGCCAGGTAAGAGAGAAGCCTTGCCCACATAGCCTGCCCAGCTGTTTCCCATGAACTAATTTGTCCATTCACATTGTAACACGTGGTTTAAGGTGTTTATAATAGTTTCCTTCTGGTGTTGGAGAGGAAAACGTCGATGCCCTTTTTTATTAAGTGGCGAGAGCCGGACTGGAGGCTGGAGGTTTCTGCCTTGCTACAGATCCTGCCGCTTTCTGTCTTGAAGCTCCGTTCTTTGCGGCGAGTGCGGCAGAATTTGGGAGGGTCAAGTGAAGCCCCAAAGGTTTGGACACTCGCTCTCCCTGCCGGAATAAACTTCCCTGTCAAGTGAAGCAACCCCTCTCTGGAACCTGCAGACACCGTTTTATTTCTTTCAGGTTCTGAAATGTGGAGGAAATCTCTCTGAAGAGGCTTCAGCTATGCGTGTCTTCTTAATTTGAACCCATTGACAAAATAGTGACAGTTTCTGCATTGGGCATTAAGGCAACCATTGGGAATCTTCTCTTCTTAACGTTGGAAGTTCTCAAGCCCTTACTGCAGATTAAGGCTCATTCCATCCAGTGGAACTTCTAACTTGGTTTTCGTAGGAGCTGAACTAGAAAAACCCCTGATGATGGAGTCTGCTTTATTTGAGAGAGAATCAGATACAAGTTCAGGGCATTAAATATACATTGCCAATCGAACCCTAAAGCTAACTCAAAAGTCAGCACCACTATATTAAGTGGGACACCTCCAAGTTTGTAAAGAAAAGAGAGCAGTTTTTGCCTTTTTTGAGAAATTATGAATTCCACTCAAAATAGGTTACACAAAAAAGTAGACATTCCATAACAACAGAGTCCACTAAATAGCTTTAGTGAGTTGCAGGTTTGCATTTTAATCCCTTTTATTGTTCTTAAAGGACTTTCCCTCTTGCCTTGGACCTTGGCTGTGGACGAAGCTATATAGCTCAACATTTAAGCAAGGTATTATTTTGATATAATTAAGCCTGATCTTTTTATTTAACCCCCCAGCACTTGAAAACAGCTCAACAGCTCTGACAGAGTCATAAAACCAAGGCAAAGCAAAGTGCTTCTTTACAGTACCATTGATTGTTCCACCGTTTGCTTTCGTTTCAGTGCCTGCATCAGTGCCTGTGTTGTAAAAGAAGTCATAAGCAGTTTTGAATATTTGGAACCCTCCTTCCAGATTTTCTAATGTCAATTTGTTTTCTGGCACTGCATCTTCCATGTCTTCTTTCTCTTCCTCTGGCACTGGTTCTGAATTGCTCCTCTGTTGAGTTGTCTTCTGTTCATTCTGATGTGTCTATTAGTTGTTGAATTTCTGGTCATGCATAATGTCTAGACATCGGTTTTTTCCCAGCAGGAATTTATTAGTTCTGGCTTGATGGCTTTCACAGCCTTTTCTATAACAATGATAGCCCTTGTAACAGCACAAACCTTCCAGGTTTTCAAGATTTTTCTCTCTTTGGGGGTTCTGTTCCATAATGTTAACAATCCTTTCTATAGAATACAATTTGTACTGGGCCTTAAAGGTCTTTATGACCCCCTAATGCAGAGGCTGATTTAAAGAGGTTGTATTTGGGGGCACATGGACCACTTTAGTCCCTTAGATCCTGTTGCTCCCTTCTAATACATGTCCTGTGTTGCATTCTTTTCGGGAATAGGAAAAGGTATTACAGTATCTGCATTGACAACCTGTTTCAGGCAATTACAAAAATGCAGGGGGGGAGATGATACCTTTTTTAGGTCACTTTAAAAATTCAAAACTTTGCAAGCTTTCGTAACTCAGGGTTACTTCTTCACTCTTTATCGTGGCATGGAGTCCCAGTCAGGTTTTATTCTTAGATGTTAAATGGGAAAAACAGACTGTTTACTGTTTCAGGCAGATATCCTTTCTCCTAAGTGATTTTCCTAATGGTGTCTGCGAACTTGTCTGTTGCCTCTTGGTTGGCAGAAGCTGCTTCTCCTGTTATACGTGACATTTTTAAAGCTAAACCTCTTTTTGATAGTGATTAAACTATCCATTATAGGCATCAAATTCCCCAGCAGGTAAATTCTTCACCTTCCTATTGGTTTAAGTTAGTGATGGCAAACCTGTTAGTGATGGCGAACCTGTTAGAGACCGAGTACCCAACCTGCAACCCAAAACCTACTTATTTATCACAAAGTGCCAACACAGCAACAGGGGAGGAAGGAAACGCTCCCATTGGGCTGCTGGGCAGAGGGGCGGGGTGAACTCTGTGCTGGGGGAGGAAGGAAACGCTCCCATTGGGTTGCTGGGCAGAAGGGCAGAGCAAACTCTGTACTGGGGTGATTGCACGAGTTCCCACAGAGATGGCTCCAAGTGCCACCTCTGGCACGTGTGCCATAGGTTTGCCACCACTGGTTTAAGTCATCATATATGCACTTCACTTTTTCTTGAAACATTAGAGTCTATAGAGATTGTAGATACAGTAATACCTCGGATAACATTTACCTCGGATAACGCTAAAATCGCATAACGTTAAGTAATCTGTGGAGGAGAATTGGATCGAATAACGTTAATGTCCTCCTATGGGATGGATCGGATAACAACCGCTAAAGCCTGTGTGGTTACAATGTATCTCTAGGGAGCTTTAACGTTATCCAATCCATCCCATAGGATTTTAACATGCATCGGATAACACTAAAAATTGGAACCAAGCCTTAGCGTTATCCGAGGTATTACTGTATACCTTTCTTATAGCAATCCTGCACCCATATAAAATTTTAATTTTTGGTACAAGATGGAAAAGATAACTTAGCAAAAGTGTAACGTTTTTTGCCATACCAGCAGTGACAGCTTCATAAGTTTCCTTTCCTTTTTTTTTTTTTTAATAATGGTCACTATGTTGGATTCATTTGTCTTGAAATAGCAGGCAACCACAGCTACAGACCTCAATTTACAGAACAAATCAACCCTTACAACTTTTTCTTGCAATGGCATCACTTTTCTCTGCTTCTTTGGAGCACTTCCAGAACTAGTAGCATTTTGCACAAGTCCCGTGGTGTTATTCAAGGTTTATGATACTGTTCTAGACAAAATGAAAACCACCGCAAGAACTGTGAGAGATCACTTTTTTCCACACTATACAGTTTACTGGAGACGAATGGTGCTTTAAGCAGACACTCGCAGTTATTACAGATAAAATTTAAGTTTTTGTACTTTTAATAATTGATTTTTGTAGTAGAGTATTTTTATTTTATTTTATTTTTAAAATTAAACTTGTATAACTCAATAACTCTTGAACAATGAATTCATAACCTTTATAATAGGTTTATGTATACAGTATTTTATGGTATTTTTACAGTAGCAAATGATAGAATAAATAATAATCTACATTTTGTTTGACATTTGTGACATGCCTGATACAAATCTCCAAAAAAATCAATATATTTATTTTATATTTATTGGAAAAATCAGCATATAAGTGACACTACGCTGGTCAAACCTGTGTTGTGAAAGCACCAAAAGTAGAAGAGATTCAAAGAATAATATGTATGACATACTTTACACAATAATCTTTTGAGAAAACAATGTTCGCCAATATGAACAATTGTGGTACTGCACTGGATGCTCCGTCTTCACATGAACCAGCATGCCCAACCCACCCACAAAATTAAGTCAATAAAACATTTGGAGATAATACATGACTCCTCTTTTCTTTCAGGATGTCATTGAAAGGCTTTTTCAAGTAGATGTGGCTGAAAACGCTTTGGTAAGAGACTTCCTGGCACTTCCCCCACTGTTTTATGCATGGTAACGAAAAGTGAAGCAGGCTTTCCGACTGTACTAAGCATTTCTGTTCTAACCCGGTTTAGAAAAACGCAGTAGAATCGGAGATACCCAGAACAAGTGTTGTAGCTGATGAAGAATTCCTTCCTTTCAAAGAAAACACGTTTGACCTCGTCGTCAGTGGGCTGAGGTAACTAACAATTATACTTCTTCCATGTCGAGGCCAGGCATGAAGCTGTCAAAATGAAGGCACCCTTTGGTGGGTTCATTCTGCAGTTCCCTTTGCCTGACCTAGGGTGAGAAAGATTAGCCAGCAACACAAGGTGGCCATTACCAGGGCACATCCTAGTGTGGTTCAAGAATATCACAGTCTTCGAGGAGGAGCTTTCTGTGTACCTCAATAACTATACTGAAGTGGACAGAAACATTCATAAAGAAGACAATGCTTTTCTGCAGTCCAAAATTGTAAATCTAAAATGGTGTCTTGAGTCTTATGTATTAAATTAGCCCCCTATACACTAGTACCTCAGGTAACGTTAAGACTTGGTTCCACACGTCTTTACGGTATCCAGTTTTTAACGTTGTGCAATGCATTGATCGCACAATGTTAAAAAAAACCTTGTTCCCTTTCTGAAAGGCGTGGGACTGCCGGTTTGCTTGCGGAGGGAACATGTGTTCCCTCCGCAAGCAAAAAGCGATCGCTCACTGGGCACAGCGGCGGCATGTTTGGGAAGCCGAACAGGGACTCCCCATTTGGCTTCCCAACACGCTGCGGCTATGAAGCACACAGTGAGTTGTGAAGCCTAACAGGACTCCCCCGGTCAGCTTCCCAGCCACGGCATTCGTCCTGCCCACCCTGTTGTTTCAGCAGGGGAGCCAGGGTGAATCTCTCTGCCTTTCCCTTTGGGTTTTTTTTTTTTGGGGGGGGGGGCAGTACGGGCTCCGGTTCAGCCTTCAACCCAAATGGCAAAGGCAAGAAAGATTCACCCTGCCTCCCCTGCTGAAACAACAGGGTGGGCAAGACGAATCCCTCACTGTTACGTTTGCAAGCCTTTCTCCAGCCAAAGGCCAACTGAACAGTGAGGGATTCATCCTGCCCACCCTGTTGTTTCAGCAGGGGAGCCAGGGTGAATCTCTCTGCCTTTGGCCTTTTGCCTTTGGGTTGGGGGTTGAACTGTGCCCGTTCTTCCCCCCAACCCAAGCGGCAGCGGAGATCTCTCCCCCAAAACCCGCAGGGTCCAGCCTTGCAGCCTTTGGGGCAGAGATCAGTGTTGGGGAATTTGAGGCAAACATTTGCATTGCACAAGTTATCTTAATGTTGTGTGATTCAAATGTTTGCTGTGATTCAAATGTTTGCCTCAAATTCCCCAATGTTATCCGATTTTTGCCTTATCCAATTTTAGCCTTATCCTAGGTAAACATCATCCGAAGTACCACTGTATACATTATTAGGAGAAGCAATTTGTAGAGATACATCATTTGTGGCTGGGATTTCAAAGTTACTTTAATAAGGTATATTTCTTTTGATGGGAGGAGAAAACTCAGTTTGCCTTCTGAATGCATCTACCAAACGCTGCTTTACTAGCCTGCTGTGGATTTTGAAGGTCTACAAGAGATTGAACTCAGAAAGTGGAGGCTGAAAGCATACAGAGTTACAAGATAGTAAACTGGGAGTAAGTTCCATGGAACTTGTTGGCCTTACTTCTGAGTAGGCATGGATAGGATTATACTGTTTAATTATTAATTAAAGAGTGCAAATTGGTTACTTTCTCAGCTGGTTTTAGAAATGCTAATCTTATTTTTCTCTCCTAGAATTACTTTACATACTGTATCTCTTTCACTGCAGTCTGTGAGAAACAATAGCAGATGTGTATACAGTATGTGCATTCAAATTTTTTTAGCTGCAAAAAACAAATGCTGAGCTCCAAACTGATACGTGATTAGATTCCCAACATTTCAGGAAACCTGCTGCCCATTCTGATTGACTTTTGGATTAGCTGTAGTTAAAAAACAATCACACAGGATCCTAAGGCTGCCGTGACATGTGGATTAAAACCAGGGAGTAAGTCCTATTGAACTTCTTAAGGTAAACAGGAAGGAAACCATATGAACAGAAAAGGACTCTCTGCCTAAGCAAATACATAAAATATTGTGTTGCAATTATGGCTCACAAACACGCTCTTAACGGCTTCTTACTTTTTTACTTTCACCTCACTTTCTTTTCTGCTAACATGTCTCTCTAAAATCTGCACCACGGAGCGAGTTCTCCACTTTCATTAACATATTTTTCATTTTAAATCCTTTTCAGCTTACATTGGGTAAATGATCTTCCCAAAGCATTGCATGAGGTAAGCATGTGTATCAACTGTTCAGAGGTGGGCATCAGCAGATTCGCACCAGTTTACTAGAAGCAGCAGCAGAAATTCTGGCTGGCCCAATCCATCCAAGTTTCGAAATACAGTAATACCCCGGATAACGATTGTACCGGATAGTGCTAGAATTGGATAACAATGCAAAATTTTTGGAAAACCCTTGCATCAGATAACACGATTTTTAGCATTATCCGGTACAATTGTGTCTGTGGGGGTGTTGGATTGGGTAGACCATCTACCCAATCCACACACACACAGAGGGATGGATCGCTGATACTGAACTAGGGTTGGGGGAAAGCCACGGGGGTGCCTGCCTTTCCCCCGACCCTAGTTGTTGTTGTTATTGTTATTATTATTGTTGTTGTTGTTGTTGTTGTTGTTGTTGTTATTATTATTATTATTATTATTATTATTATTATTATTATTATTATACTGTACTTATATGCCGCCCTACTCAGCGAAAACCGACTCAGGGCAGCTCACAACACAATCAAAAACAATGCAACAATTCAATAGAACAATAAAATGTCACAACACAATGAAATATCATACATCAATAATTCAAACAATAGAATATCATAAAATACAGTACAGTAAGATAAAACCCCAATATACGTCATAAAGTTACAAAAATATTACAAAACCCATAGGAACATTACACAATCTTACAAAGAAAAAAGTTACAAAAAGGCATCCCCACCCCACTCACCCTGGATCCTACCCATTAAGCTGGTGGCCACCAACAGACTACTCCCCTCCTTCTGTCCAAGGGAAAGGAGAAAGGCAATGTGTCCATCTGACACATGTAGTTCAGCCTGAGCGATCGCTGGACAAAGCCTAGCAGCGCCTGGGCTAGCCCGAGCGCCGCTAGGCTTTGTCAACAGCCCATTTGGGCTGTGTTTGAAGCCTAGCGGCTTTGGACACAGCCCGCACGGGCTTCGGAAGAAGGCTAGCCCGGCTGGGCTGGGCTGGCCTTCTCCCGAAGCCCTTCCGCACTGCTTCTTCCGAAGCCCTTGTGGGCTGTGTTGTTTTTTTACATAGCTGGCTGTATGGAATCCTTAAGCAATTTTTTGTGTGAGGAAAAGTATTCAGTACAGTAATACCTCGGATAACACTAAGACTTGGTTCCACTAGTCTTGGCGTTATCCTCTTTTTAGTGTTATCCGATCCATGTTAAAATCCTATGGGATGGATCGGATAACGTTAATAAAGCTCCATAGAGATACATTGTAACCGCACAGGCTTTAGCGGTTGTTACCCGATCCGTCCCATAGGAGGACCTTAACGTTATTCGATCCAATTTTCCTCCCCAGATTACGTAACATTATGCGATTTTAGCGTTATCCGATCCAATCATTATCCGGTGTTTTACTGTACTTCATTATTAAACTTATAAGCCACTCTACTATTACACAATTCTATTATTTATAGATCCTTTTTAATGTTGGCTAAAGTCCAATGGTAAGACACAACTAGAATAGGCTCATTGAATCAATGGGGATTTGATGCGTTGTTTATTCCGTAATTTCCCCTGATTTCATTGCAACTCTTAAAAAGCATAATGCGTTCCACGGGATTGCTCTTTAAGCGAGTTTGCTCTTTAAGCGAAACACCATTGTAAGTGACCAATTGTGACTTCTGGTGGGGGGGATTGTGAATCCCGATTAATTTGTTAAGTGAGTTTTTGGTTGGTTTTATTTGTTAAGCAAAGCAAACATTCAGAGAAAATTCTGCTCTTTAAGCGAGTTACTCTCTAAGCGAAGCGTCTTTATGCGAGGTTTGACTGTACTTTCATTGCAACTTTCATTGCAACTTACTACTGGATTTCAGACACTATCTTTTAGAAAATAAAGTATTTTCCAATACAGCCCAGTGCCTTGCTCCTCTTATTTTTAATTGAATCTTAGTTTTGCTCAGTGCAACCGAGATTCGTACTATCTTATATCCAATATCACCCCCTTTTGATGTGGCGGCCATTCCCTAATCTTTTCCCATTAGCAACCCTTCAAACAATCACGCAATATTTTAATGGGTTTCTAGGCATGTTGGAGATCAAACACAGCAACTTTTCTGGCTATCTGGCAGTTTAATTGGTCTCCTCCGTGCTATTTTTATAAAAGATTTTTTTAAAATGCCTTTTCCATATCCCACGTTCAAGTGTTGGGAATGTTGGTATTCTGCATGACTCGGATTCTGCCATCCCCTCTAAGATCAATCTTAAGGCCAATGGCTGAGAAGAGAGGATCCAAAGAGGATACTTTGCTATTACACTAACACATTTGTTGATATATGACTTGATTTGGATGATTTATTTTAGATACATCATGTCCTTAAGCCCGATGGAGTATTTATCGGTTCCATGTTTGGGGGAGACACCTTGTTTGAGCTCCGTTGCTCCTTGCAGCTTGCAGAATTGGAACGAGAAGGTGGATTTTCTCCACATATATCTCCTTTTACTGCTGTCAGTGACTTAGGACTTCTTCTGGGGAGAGCCGGCTTCAACACAATGACTGTGGTAATTATTCACCTGCAAGAAAGGAACAGTCCAGAAAGTGACCACAGGGGCCAATGGGTAGATACTCTTCCATTTTGATGAAAAGAAATCTGGAAGCTCTTAAGTTTCATTGAGTCTTACCACAAGTTTAAGTGTTTAAGGAACCAAATCAGTCGTCGCTCATGCTCTAGCCAGAAAGAATTTGCTCTGATTTGATAAATGGAAGTGATGCTGAAATTGAAAGATAAATGCAATAACTGGGAAGTATAAGCAGCAACAAACAGCTGTATTTCTAATTGTGTTAAAGGAATGGGTCATGAATAGAAAAGCAGTGGCGAAACGAGCAGCACGCCACTCTCCGCTTCTGTGGGAACTGTTAATGACTGTGGAGCAGGGGGACAAAGACTTGGTGTAGGAAACAGCCCAGGCAGGGTGGGAAAGGAAGAGAGATGCCTTGGGGCTTCTTTCTTTCTCGTAAGGCACTTCCGCCCCCACCCCACCCCACCCCGTGCTTTTAAGTTAAATAAAATAATCCGCGTTGCTTTTCCTTAGACGTTAGTTCCACTCTGTTTGAGCATATCCCAAGGGAAGAGTCAGGCATCCAACCTGAAGCCACAGAAATCAGTTTCCCTTAGCAGGCTGAGTGGACATCTTTCTTGGAAAATAAGTGTTGCAACTAGAGTAAAAAAATTGGGTTGTACAAAGGCCAGGGCCCTTTTTTTAACCCAATGTTTCCCAAATGCTGGTGTTTGGACTTCAATTCCCAGAAGCCTAAGTCAATTCTCCAAAGCACACATCAGCCAGTGTACTGACTGAGGCTTCTGGGAATTGAAGTCCACCGGTGCTGCACAGAACATAGTCACCATGATCACTCATTCCTCAAATGGCACCAGTTTTATCTTTCCATAATGGCTACCCTTGGTCCTTCATCCATGGCTTCTTCACTCACGGCCTACGAAAAGGAGGAGTTGACTATTCCTTGCTTGTCCCTCCTCTCCTTTTCTCATGGACTGTCTTTGTTTCATGGGGCAGAATCTCTGCTTTAATTCAGATTGTGCCATGCAGTAAATCACTGTCTCCAGTTGGGAGATACTGTAATGTGGAACCGTGCAAGACTCTGTCTCTGCGCCACTGCCAAAACACTGTGGGAAATGAAGGAGGAGGAACCACCCAGTCCCCATGAGTCATGGACTCTGAAGCTGTTGACAAATGTGACCTTCGTTTTCTTTCGTTCATTCCTTGATACTTCTTCACTCTCCTTTCCTTTAGACTGCATCTTCATTTGGTTATATCTTTTCCTAATATGCTTGTTGTTCAGCTTTGTCTGTTAATTCTGGCTTTGTATGCTTTGCCTTTGGGCCTCTGTTCCCAATAGCTAAGGTAAAGGTAAAGGTTTCCCTTGCTCGAAAGCCAGTCGTATCCAACTCTAGGGGTCAGTGCTCATCTCTGTTTCTAAGCCGAAGAGCCAGCACTGTCTGCCTCTGCAGACGTCTCTGTGGTCATGTGGCAGGCATGACTAGACACCGGAGCGCATGGAACGCTGTTACCTTCCCACCAAAGTGGTCCCTATTTATCTACTTGCAATATCTTGCTTTTGAACTGCTAGATTGGCAGGAGCTGGGACAGAGACGGGAGCTCATTCCATCCTGCAGTACTCGGGAATCGAACTGCTGACCTTCCGCCTCCCAGTCAGCGTCTTAGTGACTTGAGCCACTGCAGTCCCCATAGCTACATGCTCATTTTTTCCTTAGTATGCACCATAAAATGGTTCTATTATTGCATTTTCTCTTCTCCTATATGTAAGAAGTCTTCATTTGAATGGGGATCGGCCTCCTGACTCAGTGTAGTGTCAATGAATATTCATCCCAGTTTATATACTTTTTAATGAGACAGTCACAACAATGGTGTAAAATAGTTTTATTGTCATAACTCTCATGATTCCCCACTGGACCTTCAAATGAATTGTTTGTAAAAGTGTTTGAAAACATATATCTTACTCTTTTTAGGATACAGATGAAATCCAAGTTAACTATCCTGGAATGTTTGAACTTATGAATGACCTGCAAGGCAAGTACCCCCCCTCCCCTCCCCCCTTTTTTAAAAAAATTAACAGAAGAGCAAACAATTCAGTTTAGAACAGGAATGGGGAATACATGGTCCTCTAGACTCTGGAATTCCTGCCGTTACTTATGATTGTCCTTGTTAGATAAAGTAGGTGAGTGCTCCAGCCCAGCAAAAGTGTGGATAGTCATATCTTCCCCATTGGTGGCCTGGACAAAGTCATATAATAATATGACATTAAAATAAAATGTCTTTTGATGTACACAATTATGTGGATCAGTGGGTATTAATAGTGTTCTATGAACGATGCTTTGGAGTGGTTAATGAAAAGTAGGATCTAGTAGTCCAGAAATTGCACTCAGTAGCTATGGATAATATCCATATTAGATACAGTGGAACCTCATACAGTCAAACCTTGCTTAACGAGTGACTCGCTTAGCGGAAAACTTGCAGAATGAGCTTTTTTTTCCAAAAAAATGATCCAACTCGCATAACGAAAATTTTCCCTATGCGAGTCGGACTTTCCCTATGGGAAAACTTGCATAACGAGCATTTCTATGGGGAAAACTCACATAACAAAAAAATTTTTGCTATGTGAGTTTTTCATATAAATTTTCGTTATGCGGATTTCCCATAGGAATTTTTGTTATGCAAAAAAAACCCTGCATAGCGAAAAACTCACATAGCAAGCAGCCTTGCAGAACGAATTATTTTCCTTATGTGAGGTATGACTGTATAACGAATGTATCATACAACAAATAAATCATTTAATGAAGAAAGGGGGGGATGTTGCATTGTACAACGAAAATATTTTTCTTTATACGGTTTTTCCTATAGATATTTTTGTTGTACGATTTTCCCCATAGAGATTTTCATTGTACGATGCATGCATCGTACAATGAAAACAATGTACAAAGAAGTGCCTTATTATTTTCATTATACGAGGTTCCACTGTACTTGAAATGAAATTCTTCTCAGAAAAGAATACTTTTATACTATGGCTAAGTATCCTCAGGCCTTGTGAAGAGACATTCCAGGTGATTAACCCACAGCGGATACTTATAGGTACTGTCTACACATTTGTTGAAGAAGTATTTTATGTGCTGTTTTTTTGGGTGGCGGGAGGGCATTGTTATTGATTTTGTTACTTATAATTTTATTTGGTTTGTTTGTTCTTTATTTTTAATCTCTTATTGTTATTGTAAATATTTTTAATGCATTGTAAGCTGCCCAGAGTGGGAGAATATCCCAGAGGGCCTGGATATAAATGCAATTAATAAATTTAAAAAAATTGTGATCCCATTTAAGGCTGCATTGGGTGTTGAAAAGGGAACAGAATGTCAGGGTAATGGCCATCGATGTCCTGTCTCCTTTGTGGAAAGCATCTGTTGACAAATGGAGCTTCCACCTCGGTAAGGTGTTCATGGAGAGCTGCTCAGGCAAACTAAATCTTAGCCACCCAGTCACTCACGGAGTGCCTCTGCTTGCACAAGTGGAACCACACGGCCCGATGCTAGCCTGTAAAAGCACTTGCAGGATAGATTTTGAGTAAGCAGCTTGCCACCTCTCTTCAATTAAATCTCCAGGCCTTTTTTTTTTAATCAAGCTGAACGGCAATTTCTCTTCTTACCTTAATGTAAAGAATTCAAAGGAATTTTTTTTTGACAGCTGACCAGGTTGGTGCTTTGATCAAAGGGAAGAACTGTGATATTAAATAATCCTTGATTAAATTATGCATGACACTAGAAATCTAGGGTGTAATCCTCTACACGAGGGATTCTCAACCTGTGCCCCATGGACCGGATGTGGCCCACAGCACTATTTCATGTGCCCCCCCACTGCCTCTACCATGCCAGGAAGTGTCATGTGATGGAGGAAGGGTGAAATGGCTGTCTGGCCCCCAAAGGGAGTATGAACCAGTCCCTGGCTTTAAAAGATTGAGAACTCCCATCTCTACACACAAACTTTTTCACCGGAAGCAGTTTAGCAAACCTTCAGAGCAGCCCAGTTTTTCATCCTATTCTGGCCATGGGTTTTAGCTCTCAGCCTATTCAATTGCGCACTTGTAAAGAGTATAAGGCTACAAGCTCAGGCATGCTTTTCTGGGTGTAAGATTAACTGAAACCTGTGTAAACATCAGTGACATAATTATATCTAAACCTTGCCCATATTACTGTAGTGTTGATTTAAAATACTGTCCAGCGTGGAACTCATGGCATGTGACATATCTTCTTTTAAAGCCTGAAAACTGTTTTTAGGTATGGGGGAAAGTAATTGTTCTTGGAGCAGAAAACCTATGCTACACAGGGCGACCATGTTGGCCGCGGCCGCAGTCTACAGAGGTAAGTGAGCTGGCACTTACTAGCGGACAGGTGCCATTATGCTGGCTTAAGTAGTCAAAATGTTGGTGAAGGAATGGGCTTTTGAGCTGTAGGTGGTTCTGGACATGCTTGTAGCAGATAGCTAAGTTTTTATCCATATTGCAAGTAAATGTTTACATCACTAGTTTCTCAGTACCTTCTATTTTCCTCTTTCCATTCTGTTTCACCATTAATACTTATAGCACTCCAGTGTTTATGTACATTGCATTTTCCTAAAGGTATAAAAAAAGAAGGTGCTTATAGCTGCTTTTACTACTGAGAAAACACACTCTGTTCTCTTATGGTACAATAGGAGCAGAAAATAAGGATAAGTGCAACCACAGTAGACGGAGGAGTAATTTTAAAAAAACTAATGTCTGCTGCAGATGTGGCCAGTTGTCACCAGAGTCCCCATTTAATCACAACTGCTGAATAACTTTAAATATATCTAATGTTATACTTGTGCTGGACAATTCAGTGACCACACAATTCTTCAGTATCTAGAAAAACGGCATGTTTATATTATGCAAAAAGCAGTTGAAGCTGTCTGCTTGAGTAGTACAGACTCTGTCTCATTCTCCTTCAGTGAAATAGTTGGGATTGGATTGAGAGTAGCTCTGCTTGGATCTCTCTTGGTGCTCCAATGACAACCCTCTATGTCAGTGGTGGCGAACTTATGACACATGTGCCAGAGGGAGCGCTCAGACACCTCTCTGTTGGCATGTGCAGCCCAGAAGTTTGCTCTCCCCAGCAGCCCAATTGGAGCGCTCCTCCAGCACAGAGTTTGCCCCGCCCATCTCCCCAGCAATCCAATGGGAGCGCTTCCTCCCTCCCCCAGCACAGAGTTTGCCCCGCCCATCTCCCCAGCAACCCAATGGGAGCGCTTCCTCCCTCCTCCAGCACAGAGTTTGCCCCGCCCATCTCCCCAGCAACCCAATGGGAGCGCTTCCTCCTCCAGCACAGAGTTTGCCCCGCCCATCTCCCCAGCAACCCAATGGGAGCACTTCCTCCTCCAGCACAGAGTTTGCTCCTCCCCTCTGTTTGTGCACTCTGTCTCTAAAAGGTTCTCCATCACTGCCCTCTATGCCTTTCCCCAAAAGGGCCCTCTGGAATGATTGGGTGGGGGCTGAAGATTAGGAAGTCAATGGAATTTGGCAAATATTTTGGGTACTCTGATGTATATCTTAATCATGGCAAGATAGTTTTTAGCTTTTGAATGGATGCATGAAAAGTATTTTAGTTGTATTTCTTTGCTCTTCTTTGTAATATATATATATATATACCTATTGCTTTCATAGAAATGTATGGAAACAGTGATGGGACAGTCCCGGCAACATTTCAAATCTATTACATGATAGGTTGGAAATTCCATGAATCGCAGGTAATAATATACAATCTCTGGTTGCCCCGCAACTAGGAAATGCCTAAATAAATAAATATGCCTAAATAAAGCATGTCCTTTAATCCTTACAGCCTTTCCTTAAATTCATGAAACCATTGCTTTGCATACATAAATTAATACTTTTTATCTCCTGTGTAGGCAAGACCGGCACAAAGAGGTTCTGCTACAGCGTCATTTGGTGATCTCGGCAAAATAAACGAATTTAGTCCAAGAAGATAAAACCATTGACTATAGAACATAACCCCAGCCAAGATGTTGGACTTTGCATTTTGGACATTCAGCAGATAAGACTTCATTTTGAAAATGCACATGGCTGTGTAATTCCCGAAATACATAGTTGAGGGCCTGAGGAGAAGATGCAACGTGTTCACATTTTACCATCTCAGTGGCATTGCCTTTCTAGATGCCTGGTGATCGTACAGAGTGCTTATTTTTTCCTATTGTCTAAAACCAAATAAAATGGTGCTGTTGCCTATGTCTGTCCAATCCCTCTCTAAATATCTGGACATCATTCAGAAGAGAGATTCAGAAGAAGGCGGCGGCAAAGGGTTAACAAAGCATGGCATGATGCCATTGTCCCTCCCTACTGGTGGTGTGACCTTCCTATGGAATAACCATGGAAAACTGAATCAGGTCTTGGATTCCCCAGTAAGCCATGCTTTAAATCAGGGGTGCCTCAACTACAGCCCGTGGGCCGAATACGACCCACAGGATGTCATCATCCGGCCTGCAGACTAGATTGCCGCCAACACTGGAAGTGTGGAAATTGGGCCCAAAACTGGATGAAACACGAAAACACAGCGAAATGTTTTTTAAAAAAAATGCAACACAAATAGGCTGCCCTTGCTCCTGCGGCCATGGGAAGTGGCAGAGGCGGCAAAGATGCCCAAAAACATGCAGTGAATTCACGTGCCGCTGCCGCCGGGAGGAACCCCATGACCGGCCCACTCACCTGTTTGAGGGGGCGTAGTCAGGCCCGTGTTGGGAAACGTTTGAGCACCCCTGCTTTAAACTAACAGGCTTTCCTTAAAATTATGGCCACAACTTTTCCAGCAGAAATCAGATCCTTCCTACACAGCCTGTTTTTAGAACGGTGCAGTACAAGATGAAGTGCTGGAGGAGGAGCACGAGGGCCGTTTGACATGGTCCCTGGTCCCAACAGCATTTCGCTCACATAGCGGTGTCCTGTCAGTGTTTTTTGTTGTTGTTTTTTGGGGGGGGCATCAGCAGCGGTTGCCACGGCAGCATCTCTGGCAGTAAAGAGGCAGCCCACCCCCAGCAGTGGATTGACCAGGGTTATAGGCATGAGGGAGCCCGTGGGCTGCTTGGCACCCACATTAGGAGGGGATCGTGGACACTAAACACTTCCTCTGACGGCCATCCATCAGGGGAAGGAATTGTTTACTTTCCTGTTGCCACAGACAACAGCTGCAAAGTAAACTCCCGGCTGCTTCCTTCTCTCTTGCCCCCTTCCTAATGTCTGCCTATATGTTGAGGCCATTTGGCCCACTCTCCTATCCAGCGGGCCGAGATGCCTAAAAAGGAAAAACAACTTGCCACAAAAAATGCCCCAAAGAGCAGGCGAAAGGGGAACGTAGACGGTGTAGTACAGTACAGCAGTTGGTTTCTGGGATAAATCCTGGGCACCTGTTTATAAGTAGGATTAGTAGCTGTTAATTCTCATAATAACTTGGGTAAGATGATTTAGTGTGGAGAAGATCATTTGGGAGAAAACTATTGATCCACTCTTGCGCCTGTTGGTTACTCCAGCCAAGCATATCAGACTCTGGGTGGCCAGCTTTTTAATGTTAATATTGTGCTCCATATACTTTCTATATGTAATCAGCTGTGACTCAGGTTTGTTTGTTTGTTTGTTTATTTAAATTTGTTTATTGCCCTCCTCCCCGAAGGGACCCAGGGCAGTTCACAACACATCAGCATATCGACAATGATTTAAAACCAATTAAAAGATTAAAAATGTAAAAGAAGCTTAAAACTTAACATTAAAGCTAGGCATTGTAGCTAGGAGGCACGGGGGGGGGGGTGTCAAACCTTCCAGCCGGGTGGGGAAATTGATCCATCCACTCCCCAGACCTGGCCTTCCAGCCAGGTTTTCAATCCTTTCCTGAAGGACAGCAGCTCCGTCTACAGGCGTAACTCTTATCGGGAGGAGGTTCCACAGGGTCAGAGTGGACACCGAGAAGGCCCTCCTTCTACTGCCAGAGAGATGTGCCTCTGGCCAATGGCACAACCAGAGAGCCTCTCCGGTCCACTCTGGTGGGACAGGCAGTCGTCCTTGGGACGATGCGGTCTCTCAAGTAACCTGGTCCACTACCATGTAGGGCTTTAAAGGTAATAACCAGCACCTTGAATTGCACCCAGAGGCAAACTGGGAGCCAGTGCAGCTCCCTCAGCAGGGGTGAGGCACGGGCATAACGCCCGCATCCCAACACTACTCGTGCAGCCGCATTCTGGACCCGCTGCAGCCTCCGAATGGTCACCAAGGGCAGCCCCATGTAGAGCGCATTACAATAATCAAGTCTGGAGGTGACCAAGGCATGTGTGATTATGAGCAAGGAGTCCCCGGCCGAGGAGTAGGCGTAACTGGCGCACAACACGAAGTTGTGCAAAGGCTCTCCTGGCCACGACTGCCACCTGCTCTTTGAGCAGTAGTTGCGAGTCCAGGAGGACCCCCAAGTTACGCACCGGGTCTGTTTGGGGCAGGACTGCCCCGTCCAGAACCAAAGGTGGTAGTTCCCGAGATAGCGCAGGACCCCCAACCCACAGCCACTCAGTCTTGCCAGGATTCAGTTGTGGCCCGTTGTCCCCCATCCAGACCCTGACAGCCTCCAGGCACCTGGAAAGGACCTCCACCGAATCTCTAGGGTCCCCACGGGCCGAGATATATAACTGGGTATCATCTGCATGCTGATGGTACCTCACCCGGTGGGAACGGATGATGGAGTGTTCAGCTATCCAGCTTTGGTCAGGCATTCAACCTGGAAGCTTGTAAGGCTCAGAGGATGGTGGGGACAGAGTGCATGTAACTAGCACCCTCCATGTCTTCAACCCACACACAAGTGCTGGAGGCTTTCATGTGTTCACCAGAAAGGCCTGATAGATGCTGTTGGAATGCTCAACAGACATCTTTTATGACATATTTGTGACTGGCAACTCTCAGGACTGCTGATCACAGACACATAAAGGCATGTTCAGTTAAATGTGTGTACAGCCCCCTGGTCCCCATCTGAGAAAGTCTGGAGTCACTGGTTGTATCCTAGAGTCAGCAGAAAGCGGGTCATGCCTCCAGCCACCGCAGTAATTGGTGTGATATCTTTGAACTCCCTGTTTATTTTCCTTTTTTTTTTACATTGACACTATGTTTCCTCCACTGATCTCTAATCGGGATACACGGCTGTCCTTCCCACTTGATCTTCACAACAACCTTTTGAGGTGTATCAGGATGAGAGAAGATGCATACGTAAAAGATCCCTCAATGAGTTCAAAAGTTCAATGGGGATTTGAATAGAGATCTCTTACATTCTAATCGTTTCACATTGGCTTTCTGTTAGGTTACTTTTCAGGGCTCATCCAAATGGGGCATTTGCTGTCTTTTGTGTCCCCAACTATGGTAATGATTCTGCTTTTTTTTTTCTGGAATCGAATCCTGATGACAGCTTAAATTGGTACTAAAAGTGCAGGGTGACAAAAAAACCTGACCTTGTTTTTGAAATCAAGTCCTGTAAATCTTTCTCTTTTTTTTTTGCCTCCTAGTTTCCTTTGGTACCTTCTTCAGGTGGGAAGAGCATAACTTTAATCATGATCTACTTTTAAAAAATACAGAAGATAATTTTAAAACAATTGCTTCAAGCTTATTGCAATGTTTTAAATAATTTATTAGGAAAGAGAAGACAAGTGGGGTTTTAGGAATGTGTGGACAGGAGCCCTAGTTAGATCCATGGCTCATTTGGAACCAACTGGCATGAGGGAGGGGAACAAAGAACCTGCCTGAGCCCTTGGCTTCATCCTGCAAATGAATGTGCACTAACTAAGCCTGCCAGTTTCTAGGAGGTGGCGATTGTTTATCTGTAGTCTTCAGCTCCCACACTAGTTGAGAGTCTTGTCGGGGTGCAGGATCTTGAGTGGTCTAACTAGGCAGTGTTGCCCATCTCTTGTCAATGATATTAGGCCAGGATTAAAATTCAACCAAGGCATCCTCCATCTGACCCCTTGGACAAGGTGAAAGTGGAGGGCACATGTCATGGTCTGCCTAGGCAGCGGGTGACATGATAACCAAATGGCTAAAAAAAAAAGGCATACAAACGGACTCGAGTTCTCAAGTCTATTTGCTTGTGCATAATGTCGCCGCAGAGACATCTGCTGGTGTGTGGACTCTGCTGAATAAGGACTCCAAGGTACCCTTAAGGTATGCTACTAGTCGCTTATGAGAGGTGATTGATGAGTTCAGAATATGGAGGTCAAGCTGTGAGAAAGCTATAACAGCCACTTAATTTGAAATGCTATTCGAATTTTTAAAGAATTGGTCATCAGACCATTTTGTTCCCCCTTTTATTCCATTCTGTGATTTAGGCAGCGCTAAGTTCTCACGAACTCTTCCACCCATTATTGAGCAACCTTTGAACCAGAGATCACAAAGAGCCTGTCTAGATTAAACAGCCCTACCTGTATGTAAATCACAGCTTTTAGCTCTGGATGACTTTGACATCCCAAAATAGTAGCACAAGAATGAATCTGCAGTAAAACATCCTTAAAAAGAGACGCAATTATAGACAGCTCAGCATAGCAGGCTTGGTTTGTCTTTTTATTAGGCCAACACTAGACCAAGCTCAACTAATGTATTTTCATCGTTGAGGGATTTGAACCTGTTGAGATTTTGGTGTCCTACTGCTCCAACCAGATCTTCCAATACTCTCAATGTCCCATTTAGACCAGGCCTTCCAAACTTCTTTATGCTACTGGTAAAGAAACAATGATGCATGAAATATAGTAATCAACATTTTGCTGTATATACTATCACAGAGTCCAGGATATATATCATACAAAGGCTGCCACTTTCAAGGCAGCGGGGGGGGGGGGGGATTTTAAATAGACTAAAGTTGGCAAGACTTAAACCTGGCTGCCAAGTCATTCATATGAATTGAAGCCATGCAGCCATGACAGATCATCAGAACTGGTACTTGTTAAAATTCTGCACTAAAAGAAGACAGAAGACAATCTGTGTCCAGAAAGGAGGGAGTTCATTTTTGGATGTCTATGGGTTAACATCTATGCCTGGGAGAATAATCCTTTTTCATCATGGGACTATTGCTCTGTTTGCTGGACTGTCTTATGCTACTGACCTATGCTTTATGAACCTGATCAATATACCTGATCAATAAACCTTCATTTGCTTCCACAACGTCTCTTCATTGGACTAAAGGGTAAGAGCAGCAATGCATTCACACACAAGCCTCTGAATATGCTACCTCCTTGCAGAAGAGAAGCAGCTTAGCTGCATTGCCGGCCAGCTCGCCCTCTGGGGGCTTTGGTTTAGGAGGTCCAGAGCAGTGGGGGGGGGGGCTGGTTTCGTGACATGCACCAAAACAAAAACTGAATTTTGACTATATAAAATATTGAGATTGAGCAAATATTCTCAACTCTTCTGTAAATCATGGTGAGTGACAAGGAGCTAAAAAATTTCTTGAGACAACCACTGTGACCAGAAGTGCTGGGGGCTGCAAGTACAGTCAAACCTCGCATAAAGAGCACCTCCTCGCTTAAAGAGTAACTCGCTTAAAGAGCAGAATTTTCTCTGAATGTTTGCTTCGCTTGACAAATAAAACCAACCAAAAGCTCGCTTAACAAATAAATCGGGGCTCACAATCCTCCCCACAATTGGTCATTTACAATGGTGTTTCGCTTAAAGAGCAATCCTGTGGAATGCATTATGCTCTTTAAGTGAGGTACAACTGTACTAACTTTCATACTGACCAACTAGGTTGCTTCCACTTCTTTATAACATTCAGTACCAGCTTCCTTTGCTTAAGCATGGAGTCTTCCAAAATATAGCACAGGACAAGGTACCTCAACAGCTGTGTGGAATGTGGAATTTCAATGGGCGTTCTTTACATAATATCTATTGAAAGCACACAAATGCTCAGTTCAAAGAATCATAGAATAACTGAGTTGGAAGGGCCCTATCAAGCCATCAGGTGGGCAGCCAAAAATTTTACTGCCACACTGTGGGCGGGGCCAACATAGTGAGCGGAGCCAACATCATGATGTCATTGGTGGAGCCAATGTCATGCTGTCATGGGTGGAGCCAATGATGTGGGCGGAGACAACATAAAAAAACCTCCATAAAAACAACGACCTCAGCCTGGTGGCTGGTTTGACCTCCTCCCCTGCTCCCTTAAGTTCTTAAGTTTTTAAATCATACAAAGTTTTAGTCGTAGTTTTAATTGGTTTTAACTGTGGATTTTGAGAGCTTTTAGAATTTTAGCCTGTATTGTTTTGATGTTTTTTAGGATTTGTTAAACTGCCCTGGGTAGCCTTCAGCAAGGAAGGCGGTATAGAAATTTAAATAAATAAATAAATAAGTACACATAAAAATACAAATTAAATAGACATAAAAATAGACATAAAAACACATGGAATAAATATAAAAATAAATACACATTAAATAGACATAAAAACACATAGAAATACAGATTAAATACACATAAAACACATAAAAATACGCATTAAAAATAAATACACATTAAATACACATTAAAATACACACACACACACACACCACATCCAAAGGTGAGTCACTTACTCTGGGAAGCAGGCTATAGAGAGCTTCAGGCTAGCAGCTTCTCTTCCTCCTCCCTGTTTAGGAGGACAGCAAGGAGGCTGCGCATGTGCATCAAGTGCTGTAGGCGTGCATGCACACCAAGCGCTTGGCACGCATGCGCAGTGGGGGAACCAGTGAAAAGGTAAGCTGCTACCAGTTCTCCAGGACACTGGGGAAAGTTACTACCGGTTCTGGCGAACTGGTGAGAACCTGTTGCTGCCCATCACTGGTCCAAACCCTCACTCAATGCAGGAATCCAAATCAAAGCAGATATGACAAATGGCTGTCCAATTCTCTCTTGAATGCTTCCAGTGTTGGAGCGCTCACCACTTCTCGAGGTAGTTGGTTCCACTGTCATTTTTCTCTAACCATTAAGAAGTTTCTAAGATGTTCTTTTAAATCTAGCCATGCTATTTCCCTTTATCAGAAGTGGACAACTAAAAACTTCCCAGGTTTTGTACATCTGCACTTATTTATTATGAATAGGTTTGATAAAGTTTATATTCCAGTGTTGTCTGAATGATCAATCTCTTTTCTCACATCTCTAGATCAGTGGTTCCCAATTTTTTTTTGGTCATGCTCCACCTAAGCATCTTAAAATCCTTATCCACTCCCCCCGCCATGACATATAATGCTTATTATTAAAAAAGTGAACTATTCATGTGGAGGACAATTAAAAGGCCATTAACTTGGTCTAAATCATTCTCGAATTGCCCTCCTTAAAAATCAAATCGCCCCCCTCAATGGGCTCCATTTTAGGAATCACAGATCTAGACCAGCATGAATTCTGCAGATAATAATGTTGTCAGGAGTCCTGTCAAAATGGGATTATGTTGTACTATGGCCACCACAAATTTCAATTTACAGATCAGGAAAGATCTAAAACAGAACCTTTTCAAGGATTGGTCGTGGACAGAAACAGTGTCAAAAGATTATTGGCCCAAGCAAAGAAGAAAAGTTTAGTGTCCACAGGATTGGAAAAGATCAATATACATTCCAATCCCCAAAAAGGGTAATGCCAAAGGATGCTCAAACTATCGAACAATTGCACTCATCCCACACGCTAGCAAGGTGATGCTCAAGATAATACAGGATAGACTGCAACAGTATGTGGAGAGAGAATTACCAGAAGTGCAGGCGGGTTTCAGAAGAGGCAGGGGGACTAGAGATCACATCGCCAACATAAGATGGATCATGGAAAAAACAAAGGAATATCAGAAACAACAAGTCTACTTCTGTTTCATTGACTACACCAAGGCCTTTGACTGTGTCGACCACAACAAAATGTGGCAAGTAATTAAAGAAATGGGAATACCGGAACACCTTATAGGCCTCATGAGAAACCTGTAGAAGAGTCAAGAAGCAACAGTTAGGACAGAATATGGAATGACAGAGTGGTTTGGAATAGGAAAAGGAGTAAGACAAGGCTGCATTTTGTCACCCTGCTTATTCAACTTATACACAAGGACATAATGCGCAATGCAGGTGTTACCCAAAAATTTGGGGCCCAGGTATGTTTCTCTGGCAGAGGTATAAAGACCCTAAGAACTTACAACGAGACAGATAATTCGATCAAAACAAAATGATTTATTGGGAGCAAAAGCAAAGGAAAGCTATAAGGGATATAGACTGGCCAGACCTATACTCTATAGCTACCTTTCCCTCAATCGTTTCGAAAAAATACTGCTCGTGATCTCAGTTCACAAAATTTGGTGAACCAAAGATAGCCCCCACCCACCTCTAAAGCCTTATATCTGCTTTCTAAACTAACTTCTAGGTGACAAGGGAGAGGGGACTGAAACTGGGAAGGAGGAAGGGCAATTAACACATTTAATTACAAGCAAATATAAAACACAAAGCAGGGTATGAGGTAATGGGTTTGAATGTAAAGAAACAGCAGATTACAGCTATTGCTGAAAAAACCGGTTATAGAGAGTTTACATTAGGTCAAAGGAGCATATTTGTGGTTGACAGGAATATCTCTTTGTTCTCTGCTGAATGAAACAGAGGCTGGTACGTCTTCTCCAATGGGAGACGATCTAGCAGTATTGACAGCCAATGGTGCTTTGAGGCGGGAAATTGCAGTTCCAACGTGGGTTAATGTTCCGGACATGAATGAATTACAGTGTTTGACTCACTCTTAAGTAGAAAAATAAAGAAAGGAAGTTAGAATCATTATGTCTTGATTGTTTAATTAAATGGAGATCTCTGGAAGAGGGAAACCAACAATTTAGCCTTTGTTTGCCCTTGTAATCTGGTTGCTACGTTCGTGAGAGACGGGACGTCCACTTGTCCCTTCCAGCCCTGTGCTGTCAGTTTATTGTTGTGTAAGGCTTTTCTTAGGTTCTTGCTTCCCCCCTTTCCCTGATCAATTTTGGGGTTCCATGGTTCTTGTGTTCTAAAAATGTTGAATTGAACTTTAATCAAACCAGAGGTATGAGTCATTCAGCTTCCTTTGTGAAGGAATGAAAAGGAATTTCTGCTTATCAGAAAACCCAACAAACCGGTTTTCACACCCTTTGACCCAGTACACAATGGACCTTATTTTTTTTACATTCCTTGCCAGAGTCTATTGACTATTGGGTAATCCCCCTTCCTCCTGGAGAGGCTTCTTCCTTATTTTCCATGTGTGTGTGAATGTTGTGATATGTGGCGTTTAATAAATGCTGTGATTAATTATGATGCTTTATTCAAAATTTCAGGTATCAACTCCTTCCCTTTTCTCTCGGCGGAGAATCTTTGAAAAGATTTCTGGAAGCAATCGGGGATTTCTGACAGGAATCTTTGAGAGAGATTCTCCGTCGAAACTGAGTGGGTCCTGGTGTGATGATGTACCCACTGGGACCTTGGTTAAGTGGGACCCTGCACAACGTTTTCAGGGACTGCAAAAGGGGCACACACATAAATTAGAATTATAACTACAGCAATCCCAAGCCCCGTCATGAATAGGTGTTTGAGGTATCCAAAATCTGGGAGCCAGCTGGTTAACCACCCCCACAATGAAAACCTAGTGTCTTGTTTAATTTCAGTGGTGAGATTTTGTAGCCCGTGGATGGCTTCCTCTACAATTTTTAGGCAGCACATCTCTTTAAAATCCTCACATTTCTTGTTATGAACCAGCAATAAATGGTACTGCAATGCCTGGGAGTCAGGGGTGACATTGGGGCATCTAGCCTTGCACCCTTCCCAGTGCACGCACAAAGGAGACTTAAGTTACTGTCCCCATTCTAGATTTAATGAGCGTTGGGTCTGCGCCTGAGACCAAGTGTCCCAAGGCTGGGGCATTTTTGTAAGTAAGTGGATTCTCCAAACTACCAACACTACAAATGAACATCCTAACATTTTATACATTCTACACATGTTTAGAAAATTTAAACTAAAGAAAATAAAGGAACACAGTTTGCTATCAATACTTTAGAGAGAGAGAGAGAGGTAGAGAGAGTTGAAAAGAAATGAGGTGATAGGAATACTAATAATAAAAGACATGATACTCCTCCATTGAATTTTAGACATGCTCTGGAGCACTGTCATCCGTTCACTTTTGGGATCCAACACAAGGCTTCCACATCTTTAGGTTTTCCTGTAGTGAGGGAGAGAAAACACAACACATCTCCCCAAAACCCTCCCACATTTACTTTTAAACTTTATTCCTTACCCCTAGTAACAATAAACGACAACCACTCATGCTTTCAATATACTTCCATTGCATTCACTGTTCCCTGTGGATTTATGTAAGTGAATTCCTTAAGATTCCAGGTTGAGTAGGAGAAGAGGGCTTTTATTGTGCAAACCCCATACTTACTCCAGAAGCCACTAATGCATGATCCAATTGCAACTGTGAGTGCTTTTTAAAGGCAGGAATTTACCTTCCTGGCCCAAACCAATGTAAACCAAATTAAATACTTTGAGCAAACATTTGTTTCACTCCCATCTGATCTGAGGAAGGTGCTGTTTCCCTACCAAATTCAGCCTCCCCCTCCCCTTTGTGGATCAGGGAGTCTCCTAACTAATTTCTAAACTGGCCTCATTGTGAAATCCATTTGTTTACCTTTACCCTGTTTTCCTTCTGGCATCCTGTATAATAAGAATGAGGGGTTGACAAACACACTACAGATGTTTTGAAATAACTTTATTGTTGGAGTTGCAAAGCAAAAATTTATGGTTCAGTTTCTTTAGCTAGGATTCTTAACTGGGGACGGTGCATAGGGACACTCAAATTTCCTTAAGATTGTGCACTTAGTAGGATGAGAGGAAATTTCCCATGTGCGATGTTCCAACAATCTTCAGAAGCCACTCACACAACATACATGCAGACAAGACAAAATACAGCTCTTATTAGATGCAATGACAGACCAGACTATGCAGGGCACCTCTCCTGCCTTCCTTAAGGGAAATTTGGCAAGGGGGGTTGCCCAGAAATAAAACATTTGGCTTTATTAATTTTAATTAGGCAGACATCCGTTTGTGGTGTTAAAGACTTCAAGCTGCTCTTAAGGAGCAAGCTACTATGTGCTTATCTATTTACTATGCAAAACTTCTCCCGCCTTTTTTTTTCCGGAACTCTTGTTGCAAGGTCCTGGGTTCGAGTCACAATTTTTAAAAGCATTTTTTTTTTCCGATCGAAAATCAAATGTGCTTCCTGGGGCTTTTGCGATTCAGTTAATTCAACCCCAGTACATGTGTGTATTGAGCCACATTATACAAAATCAAATTTACAGCAACCATTTCAGAAATGCACACGTTTTCAAAGGTTTTAGGGTTATGTTCAAATTAACTTTTCACTATGGGCCAGCAGTTTCCTTTAAAGCAATTACTTTCTTAGGTAGTCAGTATTTATGTTCAGACAAGCAGAGCTTTGCACAGACATGATTCCAAGTTTCCAATTTAAACTTATCCAGATTATAACACATGCATAGCCTCTCTGTTTAAGCAAGTATCAGATTATACAGGACAATGTTCCATTTCCCTGTGCCACACATTAAAGGTTCCCCTTTATTTAATACCCATCCATTATTTTCCTACTAGGCCATATCTCCTTTTATTTCTGAAAATGGGTCTCCACGTGCCATATTTAGAGACTGTTAAGGCATACACCAGACAAACCAAATTCTGAGTTAGCATGGCCCTTTTAAGATGTGGGCCAGATTTTCAAAATACAGTTTTGCATTTTAGGCAGATGCTTCTTGGCCCCCCTTCCCACAAAACTGGGTTCTCAAGTGAGACTCCAATTGTCCTTTTTCCCAGGGAAAAAGACAAGCCAAAACCTCCATTTCCGCTGTCTTCATGCCCTGCCTTGGGACAGACACTGGGCCACCCAGAACTCCAGGATTTGCTCCGAAGGCTTTCTTGGGGTCCCTTGCCTATCTGCAAGTTTTCCAATTAAATTATAATATTGCCAGGTTGAGCTGAGCACTTTAAATGAAGCCGGGTAAAAGGGTGGTTGAGGTGATTTGCCTAAATTTATTTTCATTTTGTGCAGGTCAATTTTTCCTGCGGGAAGTACCCTAAATTTCATCCATATTTAAGATATGACCAAGTAGCAAACTTATAATTTAAAATTAGCCTTTCATCAGGTAAGGCTCATTTATTTCATATTTGTCAACCTTGCTGGGACAGCAGGGTGACACAGATTAATTTGAGGCACAACGAAAAGGAAGAAAAAGTCCCCATTTCTTTGCCAACTAGGGTAGTGGAATCAGAATTTGGGTGGGGCAGTGCATATGCCTGTAATCTTGGACAGTATGCGACTTTGTTCCTTTAGTGGCCAAACAGGAAATTCAGCTGATGGCCAAGCTTAGTGGAAGAGGAAGGAGGGGCTGCTTTCCCCCTTCAGGCTATTGTGAATAGAATGTTTTCTCTCAACAGGAGGCAATTTCTTAACCTTTCTGCAGTGCTACAATGTTTGCACTCTGCACATGTTCTATGGAAAGTCCGAATTTTTTCTTTGGAAGCCATTTCTTTAAAAACAAATGCATTTTCAAACACATATTGGTTGCAGTTGGCTTTGTATGAGAAAGAGGGACCTTTCTACTTAATCCATCCCAATTTCCAGCCTTTGCCAATCTCAGATTTTTAAATATACCAATCATTTAGATATTTTTTGTTTTCCAATTAATTCCATTTTATTTGCTGCATTTTTCCACCATTTCTAAGTTCCAATTCTTTAATTTCTAAGGCTTTTTACTGCTTAATTAGTCCGATTTCAAGCCTTTTTTTTTAAGCAGCAATGCATCTGAACATTGCTATTTCACTAGTCTTATAATACTTTTTACCACGTCCTGATCTAAAGGACAATAATAATCCCGATTTATACATTTCCAATCTCTGTCTTAAAGTTTAAACTAGACAGAGAAAGGAATATTATCATTTTGTTATCCATATTTTTTATATACTTTTTACATTATATTTACAGATCTGCCATATGCTCGCATCAGGACAGGATATTCCTGGAAGCATGACTTCTTAAGGAAATGCTCCCTCCCCTTTAAATCCTTTGCAGAGTATGTTAATATAATGGCAGTTTAAAATTTCTAAGTTTCTAGTCCTCATTATTTACACATCACAAAAATGCAGGCACACATTTATTTCGTTCACACACACACCCAGGGCCCTCACTAAATTCATTCATTCATCATACATGCATGCATATTTACATATATTACACATTCATTCCGTTTTCAAACTGTGTATTAGACCTCTTTCTTTCCTGCACTCGCTATGAAAGCAAGGGAAAATGCCATACTTTCTTCAGACCTTAAGGGTCATTGTTCACTATGGGTTCTCAGGAGGCTGGTATTAATTGCCACCTGGGCACAATGACTTAATCTTATTGCTAATCATTTTTATAAGCCATTCCCAGGCTGCCTCTTATGGCAATAGCCTGGGATTCTTCCAATTTGGGCTGCCCTGTGTTCGAATTCAGTTACACTTTAACAAATTGCTTTGACTTAATTGGGGCTATCCTTTGAAACAACGGACAAATTACAATTTATGTGGGTGCTGGGCTACCTTAACCCTTTGTTTAATTTATGACTGCTGTCCCCTTCAAGCCTTTCAGCCTGAGTGGGTTGCAGCGGGCTCAAATTTTAAATGCTTTTCTATTCTGTTTACTCTTTTTCATTCTACTCTATTTAGCACCCCCCCCCTCTGCTAGCAGGGATGGATGGCAATAAACTATTCCTCCTTCCCTTTTCTCTTTTGACTGAGTGGTCCTGTTCTGCTTACTGGGTCCTAGCTTTCCCTTTTCCAACGAATCTATTGAGATTGGCTCACTGTCTGTTTCAATTTGAGCTTTTAATTTTTACCTTTTTCTTCGATTTTATAGTGCCCAATTTTTCCTCATGATTTCCTTATTTCACTCAGGGCGCCTTCCATCATTCCTTTCAGCCCGCTCACTCCCGCAACTCCAGGAACTTCCATCTGTTCCCAAGGTCTGATATCTGCTTCTACAACTCCCCTTCTCAACATGTCCCGCTGGGGCATGTCTGAGAGGTCCAGTAGGTTTACCTCTGCGGTTTAACCCACTGTAACCTGGGGGGGGGGCTGCAAAGTTACGGACCCCAGACTCTCCCGACTGGATTTGTTCCTTTTGCTGGCAGGGGTGGTGGGCATCAAGGGCTGAGGAAGCACCCCAGGAGTTTCATGGAGACCATGAGCAGCAATTTGAGGAATTGAAGGAGGCAGAAGGTGCAATGGACCCAAAAGGTCCTCTTCCTGAGCCTCTTCAATTTCCTCTTTATACCTTGGGGGATCCCCAAGTTCGGGAGGAGGATTAACCTTCTCCCTTACAATATAAAGATTGCCCTCGCAAGGGTATTGTTCAAGGTTTGTGCATAGCCTCATGAAGAGTGCTGTATGTTCTGAGTCCCCAGATCTCCCCAGACTCGCTTCTAGCCATCTAATTAATGCTTTTAGGTGCCGTAAACTTAAGTTGCCTTCTTTAGGCCAGGCAGGCCTCTGGTCCTTTTGAAAAGGGCCGGTCTTGGGTGCGTAAAAGTTTCAACCTCCATTTGCTCAATCTTAAACTTGGGTCCCACCAAATTCTTCCAATTCTTGAGGACATTGCTGCGTGGCGTCCCACCAGCCTTTTCCTCCTTTCAGCCCAGCCTGAACTCTCAAAAAGCTCCTCCCATAGCTTGCCTTAGGCCTAGGTCTTGGTGCTTACCGAGTTACCCCGCACAGCGAACTGCCAGGAGCGGACCACACAAATTTTTCCTTGTTTATTGCGTCTCTCACCGGTAATCACCCGGCTATCTTGAGACTAATTTACCCCGGTCTCACGGACGACGAAGCCCGCTATCTTGACCAGGCTATCCAATCCGCCACGTGTACTCAGGTAATTACTTCTGGTACCCCGTGCCTTTCGAGATTCCTCACCGGATGCTATCCGGCTATCTTGGAACTCTGCCCAATCCGTAAAGACCCCAGTGATAGGTGATGATTCTATCCACTGGACCCTGAACTTAAACTAAATTGCTCACAGGGGGACAATTCCTGTTCTTGCTTGATTTCTAGCTGGCTAGCGAGGCCAGACCAGTGTTCAATTCTTTGTGCAGTTCAGGTTCGTCAGACCGTATCTGCTGCACCCTCGGTGGGACTCTAACCCACGCTTTCAATACTCGAGCTGCCACTCGAGGGGAAGTTCAGTTCAGCTGGCTGTTTCTTTATACTAACTTGGCAAGAATTTCAAAGGGACCCCAAAAATCAAAATTATACGTTACCGATCCTGAAGTTTTCAGTTGTAGAGACGAAACGCCGATGAGTCTCTCAAGGTCTGATTGAAGATTTTCGAGTAGGAGGTCGTTCCGGATCTTCCTTTCCTCACTTTGTGTCCTGCACCTCTTAAGGAGGTTGCAGGAACCAGAGGCCCTCCCGGGTTTCGGCACCAAAAACTGTTACCCAAAAATTTGGGGCCCAGGTACGTTTCTCTGGCAGAGGTATAAAGACCCTAAGAACTTACAACGAGACAGATAATTCGATCAAAACAAAATGATTTATTGGGAGCAAAAGCAAAGGAAAGCTATAAGGGATATAGACTGGCCAGACCTATACTCTATAGCTACCTTTCCCTCAATCGTTTTGAAGAAAAACTGCTCGTGATCTCAGTTCACAAAATTTGGTGAACCAAAGATAGCCCCCACCCACCTCTAAAGCCTTATATCTGCTTTCTAAACTAACTTCTAGGTGACAAGGGAGAGGGGACTGAAACTGGGAAGGAGGAAGGGCAATTAACACATTTAATTACAAGCAAATATAAAACACAAAGCAGGGTATGAGGTAATGGGTTTGAATGTAAAGAAACAGCAGATTACAGCTATTGCTGAAAAAACCGGTTATAGAGAGTTTACATTAGGTCAAAGGAGCATATTTGTGGTTGACAGGAATATCTCTTTGTTCTCTGCTGAATGAAACAGAGGCTGGTACGTCTTCTCCAATGGGAGACGATCTAGCAGTATTGACAGCCAATGGTGCTTTGAGGCGGGAAATTGCAGTTCCAACGTGGGTTAATGTTCCGGACATGAATGAATTACAGTGTTTGACTCACTCTTAAGTAGAAAAATAAAGAAAGGAAGTTAGAATCATTATGTCTTGATTGTTTAATTAAATGGAGATCTCTGGAAGAGGGAAACCAACAATTTAGCCTTTGTTTGCCCTTGTAATCTGGTTGCTACGTTCGTGAGAGACGGGACGTCCACTTGTCCCTTCCAGCCCTGTGCTGTCAGTTTATTGTTGTGTAAGGCTTTTCTTAGGTTCTTGCTTCCCCCCTTTCCCTGATCAATTTTGGGGTTCCATGGTTCTTGTATTCTAAAAATGTTGAATTGAACTTTAATCAAACCAGAGGTATGAGTCATTCAGCTTCCTTTGTGAAGGAATGAAAAGGAATTTCTGCTTATCAGAAAACCCAACAAACCGGTTTTCACACCCTTTGACCCAGTACACAATGGACCTTATTTTTTTTACATTCCTTGCCAGAGTCTATTGACTATTGGGTAATCCCCCTTCCTCCTGGAGAGGCTTCTTCCTTATTTTCCATGTGTGTGTAAATGTTGTTGTGATATGTGGCGTTTAATAAATGCTGTGATTAATTATGATGCTTTATTCAAAATTTCAGGTATCACAGGGATGGAGGAATCACAATTTGGGATCAAAATTGAGGAATCACAATTTGGGATCAACAACTTGAGATATGCAGATGATACCACCCTAATGGCAGAAAGTGAAGAGGACTTAAAGAAGCTCCTGATTAGGTTGAAAGAAGAAAGTGAGAAAGCTGGCTTGAGACTCAATATCAAGAAAACCAAGATCATGGCAACAGGCCCTCTCACTCCCTGGAAAATAGATGGGGAAGAAGTAGAAGCAGTGACAGAATTTACTTTCTTGGGATCAAAGCTCACTGCAGATGGGGATTACAGCCATGAAATAAAAAGGTGACTGATTCTTGGGAGGCAAGCGATGAGCAACCTGGGGAGCATAGTGAAAAGCAGAGACATCAAATTGCAAACGAAAATTCGTCTAGTCAAAGCAATGGTATTTCCGGTGGCAATGTATAGTTGTGAGAGCTGGACCCAGAGATGGGATGTAACAGGTTCTCACCAGTTCTCCAGAACCGGTAGTAACTTTTCCCAGCGTCCCGGAGAACCGATAGCAGCTTTTGGGGGGAACCACCTTTGGGGCTTACCTTTTCACTGGTTCCCCGACTGCGCATGTGCGCCAAGCACTTGGTGTTCATGCACGCCTTCAGTGCTTGGTGCGTATGCACGGCCTCCTTGCTGTCCTCCCAAGCGGGGAGGAGGAAGAGAAGCTGCTAGCCTGAAGCTCCCTATAGCCTGAAGCTCCCCAGGGTAAGTGACTCACCTTTGGGTGTGGTGTGTCTGTGTGTATTTTAATGTGTATTTAATACCTTTACCTATATTGATGTACTACCACAGTTCCTAAAAAGGCCTAGCGGCCTGGCTTGGGGTTTTTAAGCAAAGTCTTGGAGTTACTTCATCAATAAGCTACACCTGTGCTGTTCCAAGTGCTGTTCCAATTGGAGAACCCTTAAGGAGGTACAGCTGTTTTACGTTAAGGCATATTATCCTAGAGAACTGGCTAGGCAAAGACTTAGTACCTAACTTCTTTAACTGTTGAAAAGTTGAAAAGTGCCAAAATGAAGCCATCTTGTGGTAAATTCATTCTGTAGTTCCTTCCATCTGACCTAGTGTGAGAAAGATTAGCCAGAATAATCTTTAAGCTCTGGTTTACAACCTCTGGTTGTGTTTGGGGTGGGTGGGTGAGTGTTTGGGTGGGTGGCTGTATTTTAATGTTTTTTTATTTATTTAATTTATTTGCGGGTGGGTGGGTGGGTTGAGGTGTGTGTGTGTGCTTATTTTTATTTTATTTTTTATTATTTTTTATTTGGCCCCACCCACATCATGACATCATGATGTTAGCTCCACCCACACAGTGATGACATCACGGTGGGGTAGTAAAATTTTTGACATCCCACCACTGGCTGGACCATTAGGAAAGCTGAGTGCAGAAGAATAGACGCCTTTGAGATGTGGTGCTGGAGGAGAGTTTTGAGAGTCTCCTGGACAGCGAGGAGAACAAATAGGTCAATCTTAGAAGAAATCAACCCTGACTGCTCCTTAGAAGGTCAAATAATAAAGATGAAGCTAAAGTACTTTGGACCTCAAATGAGAAGAGAGGATTCACTTGAGAAAGCCTTGATGCTTGGAAAGGTCGAGGGCAAAAGAAGAAGGGGGTGGCCAAAAATGAGATGGCTGGATGGTATTGTAGACGCAACGGGCACAGAGCTGAGTGAGTTGAGGAGGAGGGTGGAGGACAACGGAAGTGCCTGGCGGACAGTGGGGTCCCCATGGGGTCATCGCAAAGGGTCGGAATCAAGTGTGCGACTGAACAACCAAAAAAGGCTACAATGTACTTTTAAAAAAACACCTTTGAGTGATTTCATTATCAGATTCTTTTTTCAGTCTTAGAACAAAGCATAGAAATGAGATGCAAGGCCTTTCAGCTTAAAACAATATGTGCTGAACACTCATCTTTCAAATACTAGGGATGGTATGAGAGAGAACGGTATAAAACTTGAAAATTCATGTCAAAGTACTTCTAAAATGGCCTTTAAAATAACTCTTAAAACCAATTAGATTATTTATTGCAGCACAAAAGGAGTCCCATTTCAACTTGTTGCCTTTGTTTTGAAGTATAACTCGATTATACACTTATAGTATTACTAAAAATAACTTATTATGAGTACTCCATCCTGTGAAATTGGAGTTATATGCCCATTAGCCTTGACACTTTCAACCCCTGCATTGAAATTTGGGGTTTTATAATCACACTTTGGTAATTTACATCTCGATGCCCCATTTGTAAGGATTCTGCAGCTAAGCAAACAGGTCTATTGTGACATCTCCGTTAGCAAGAATATTAGATATTTGTCAGCGTTAAGTGGCTTGAATGTCAAAACTAGTTTAACAGTGCAGAAGGTTTGACAGCCATTTAAAAAACTTATTATAAAAGAACAACAATTTTAGAAGGAAAGTATATTGGAACAGCAGGGCTCTAACAAAATTGCAAAATAATGTGTAAATCAGACCTACATTGCCAAGTTGCAGATGTGTAAGCACATGCACAGCTGCTTCAAGTCATAGATACACGAACACGAGGAACCCTGGTATATGAAGGCCTCTGGACTTGTTTCAGCTGCCATTTCACACCAACTTCTAGCTAAATATATATCCTAAAAACAGAGACCATTTTTGAACATTTGAAAACAATTTTATTAAAAATAGCTGAGGTTAAGGCAGGAATCCTAGACCTACTTACCCACTGGCACTAAATCCCATTGAACTTAATGGAGTTTACATCTGAGGAGACCTGTCTAGGATTACAGCCTTAACCTCTGACTTGTTGTCCCTTTCCAGAAGCAAAGTAACTGCAGAACTCAGAATGACTGATATTGAAAAAGACAAGAATTATAAAATTCTGTTGCTTGAGCCAGAATTCTTGCTGGTGTGCATAGTTGATGTGCTTTGAAATGCAACACTGCACCCAATGCCTGCTCATGTGACAAGACGTTCCTGTTCCCTCCTCCCCCCTCCCCCAAGATTTAAGGTTGTTTATTGTGTTATTAACATTAGCCAGCCGAGGATTCTACTTATGAAAAGAATGGATTTACTACACCCTCCAGGGATGCTTTGCTCTTCATCCAATATTAGCTCCCCCACAAGGCTAAAGGGACTGTGGTGGCTCAAGGGCCCCTAAGACACTTGAACTTGATGACTAGAAGGTCGGAGTTGGATTCCCGAGTACTGCAGGCCGGAATGAGCTCCCGTCTCTGTCCCAGCTCCTGCTAACCAAGCAGTTTGAAAGCAAGAAATTGCAAGTAGATAAATAGGGACCACTTTGGTGGAAAGGTAAACAGCATTTTGTGCACTCTGGTGTCGAGGCATGCCTGCGGCATTTCCACGGAAACATCTGCAAATGCAGATAGTGCTGGCTCTTTGGCTATAAACAGAGGTGAGCACTGAACCCTAGAGTTGGATACAAGAGGTATTATTACTTTATAAATGCCTAACCCATATTCGTACATATATGACACATTGAACATAGCTTGAGCATTCAGTTACTTAGCCGCAAGAGCATAATGGATTGCTGTTATCACATAATCTCTCTTTGTTCCAAAGCCATAGAAGTGACAGTCACCTGTTTTAGTTCTGGCAAATGCATTGCCTAAAAGAGAAATGATTGAGAAAGAATTTATTTATTTCACACATTTGTTACCAGGGCAAAATGATTTTAAACTTCAAACTTACCCATTTATAACATAAAAATGCAAAGAATGCAGGAGGGAGGCGATACCTTTATTGGGTCACTAAAAAACCCAAAACGTTGCAAGCTTTCGAGATCAAAAGGTCTCTTCATCATGCAGGCAAATGTCCTTTGTTTGCCATTTATAGCATGTAAAAGAAAGTCTTTGTGTTTTAAGACACACTTCTTCTGTGTCTAGGCCAGACGTGAAACTGTCAAAATGAAGGCACCTTTTGGTGAGTTCACTCTGCAGTTCCTTTCACCTGGCCTAGTGTGAGAAAGATTAGCTGGCAACACAAGGTTGCCATTACCAGGGTATGACCGATTGTGGTTAAAAAATAACACAATTTTCAAGGAGCCTCTTTCTTTGTACCCCAAGACACACTGATTTATTTCCTTGTGAGCGATGGCATTAGCTAATTCTTTTACATAATGCCAGGATATCTGTATAATCAACATTTTGAAAGATCATTCCCACTCTTAATCATGCAGTTGTTCCCATTTGCATCCCATTTCACACTGACTCCACAACCACAACAATTGGCCTAGATATTTTAGTCCATGTGTCTGGAAATACAGCAACAGACAGGCCTACCTAGAAGGCTGTTCCAGATTATTATTTTTTTAGGGGGGGGGGGCTAGGAAAAGCCTACCTCGTCCTGTACATGGTAATACTCCCTAAAGATAAAGCCAACAGCTGTTGGACCTCCAGGCATTCCTAGGCTGAATCATCCAATTGCTGTGCTTGCTGGGGCTGATGAAAGTTGAGTTCCAAAAACATCTGGGGTGGAGTGATGAGCAGCAGCCAGTTCACACCAGTTCACCAGAACCAGTAGTACCTTTCCCCGATGTCCCAGAGAACCCGGAGTGGCTTTTGGGGGGAACCACCTCAGGGGCTTACCTTTTCTCCGGTTCCACCACTGTGCATGTGCGCCTACAGTTCTCTGCCTGCCAAGCCGAGCAGCCATTTGCTGTTTGGAATGTGGCAGCGCAGAGCATTGGGTGGCCACGCTCAGCCAGAAAGGAACCGGTGGCTGCTGCTGAGGCCCTTGGCGGCCTCCTTGCTGTCCTCCCAAGCGGGGAGGAGGAAGAGCAGCTGCTAGCCTGAAGCTCCCTACAACCTGCTCCCCAGGGGAAGTGACTCGCCTTTGGGTGTGGGGTGGGAGGATATATTTTAATGTGTATTTAATGTGTATTTATTTTAATTTGTATTTTTATGTGTATTTAATGTGTATTTTTGTGTTTTATTTGAATTTTAATTTGTATGTTTATGTGTTTTTATGTCTATTTAGTATTTTTATGTGCAGTTATTTTTATGGTTTTTTTTACTTTGGCTCCGCCCACATCGTTAGCTCTGCCCATGACATCATGACGTTGGCTCCGCCCGTAACATCATGACATCGGCTCTGCCCACAACATCAGCTCTGCCCACAGTGTGGTAGTAAAATTTTTGGCTGCCCATCACTGTCTGGATGGTCACCGAATGAGAAGTGTCTATGTTGAAGTGCCTGGATTATTATTATTATTATTATTATTATTATTATTATTATTATTATTATTATTATTATTATTATTATTATTATTATTATCATCATCATCATCATCATCATCATCATCATCATCATCATCATCATCATCATCATCATTTAGACTTGTATGCCGCTCTACTCAGTAAAGACTGACTCAAAGCGGCTCACAGCATTCACAAATAACAATATTACAGTGCAAACCAAAATACACTAGATCCAGTGGATCCAGTGGTGGGATGTCAAAAATTTTACTACCCCACCGTGATGTCATCACAGTGTGGGCTGAGCTAACATCATGATGTCATGAGCGGAGCCAAAGGAAAAAAATATAAAAATACAAAATAATAAAAAAATAAAAATAAGCACACACACCTCAACCCACCCACCCACCCACCCACCCACAACACAAGTCCGTAAATAAATAAATAAAAATAAAAAATACATTAAAATACTGTACTGCCAAACACCCACCCCAAACACAAATCAACCAGAGCTTAAAGCTTATTCTGGCTACTCTTTCTCACACTAGGTCAGATGGAAGGAACTACAGAATGAACTCACCACAAGATGGCTTCATTTTGGCACTTTTCAACTTTCAACTGTTAAAGAAGTTAGGTACTAAGTCTTTGCCTAAACAGTTCTCTAGGATAATATGTGTTAATGTAAATGTAAAACAGCTGTACCTCCTTAAGGGTTCTCCAGTTGGAACAGCAATTGGAATAGCACAGGTGTAGCTTATTAATGAGGTAACTCCAAGACTTTGCTGAAAAACCCCAAGCCAGGCCCCTAGGCCTGCCAGATGCCAGGCCTTTTTGGGAACTGTGGTAGTTCTTCAATATAGGTAAAGGTATAAAATACACATTAAAATACAGACACACCACATACAAAGGTGAGTCACTTACCCTGGAGAGCAGGCTATAGGGAGCTTCAGACTAGCAGCTTCTCTTCCTCCTCCCTGCTTGGGAGGACAGCAAGGGGTACCTCGCTTAAAGAGCACAATGCGTTCCACAGGATTGCTCTTTAAGTGACTTTGCTCTGTAAGTGAAACACCATTGTAAGTGACCCATTGTGTGGGGGATTGCAAACCCCTATCTATTTGTTAAGCAAGTTTTCGGTTGGTTTTATTTGTTAAGCGAACATTCGGAGAAAATTCTGCTCTTTAAGCAAGTTACTCTTTAAGGGAGGCGCTCTTTATGCAAGGTTTGACTGTACATGGAAATGCTGAAAACTAAGTTCCTTCTTTTTCATGGATCTCAAGAAAGAGGTAGGTTGGAAGAAGTCAAGCCTAAGAGAGTGCTGCACACTGAAAGTGCTCTTCTGCTGGATATCTACAGATTGCAGTCACCTTCAGGGCATGGTGCTCAAGGCATCGCTAGCTGCTCTGCTTGAGTGGAAATCAGAAGTGCATGGTAGCTAATTCTTTACTGTTCAGTGGGCTAATAGCTATAGTCTGAAAACCAGCAAGAGATTCGGAGAGGCATGTCAAATAACTGAACAATCAGTTAGTTCTAAAAAAAAAATGAGACGGCCTTTTTAAAGTGATCACACAGAGGTTTGGATGGCATGTATGAAAAATCAATGCAGCAAAACTGTATAAGCTCTAACCCTTCTTTATTACTACCAACACAAAGTAGAAAGAGGTAGGATATGTGAATAGGTGGGAACTAAGATAGATTCCCCTTCAGCCTGATATGAAGGTTAACCAAAGTGCTAGAAACATGGATTGGGACTGACAAGACAAGAGCTTGTAAACAAAGGAGCAGCATCTCAAAAGGCATATCACGGATTCCACCCACCCATATTTTCAAATGCAGTACTTTTGTTTTCAAATCGGATCATTTCATTCTCAAATACAGTCCTTTCATATTACATTAACACCTACTTGCAGTGATGGAGAACCTGGGCACTCCAGATGTTCTTAAACTTCAATTCCCAGAAGCCCTGATCAGCAGGAGTGCTGACTTGGGCTTCTGGGGATTGAAGTCTAACACCTGGAGCGCCAAGGTTTGCCATCACTAGCCTATAGAAATGCTGTCAATAAATGGAGGACATAAAATTTACTTTGAGGGACAGCTGCACTCAGTATTGCAACAAAATAAGAAATGGAGAAACTCATATTAACAAGGGTAGACAACTAGGCGCAGGATATTTTTGATTCTGTTCATACCTTGGCCTGCAGCTCGATTCCAAAGAAAAAGAGCAAGTGGATATATCTGATATTTCTGGAGAAGTTTAACCTTCCCTGTAACAAGGTACAGTCAAACCTCGGATAAAGAGCGCCTCGCTTAGAGAGTAACTCATTTAAAGAGCAGCGTTTTCTCTGAATGTTTGCCTCGCTTAACAAACAAAACCAACAAAAAACTCGCTCAACAAATAAATCGGGGCTCGCAATCCCCTCCCCCCACCAGAAGTCACAATTGGTCACTTCTATGGTGTTTCGTTTAAAGAGCAAACTCACTTAAAGAGCAATCCCGTGGAGCACAATATGCTCCTTAAGCAAGGTACAACTGTATTGGCATCATTTGTCTTAATACAATCACTATGTAAAACAATACATGGAACAGCATAATATGATGTTTCCCTTACCAGATTCCATAATGTAGGTGGAATTGCTCTGAGCAACCTCATAGCCTATCCCTATCTCAACTAGAAACACATCCTGGACAAGAGATGAGTCAAAGTTCCCGGCCTGGTAAGCAAAGTATGCTGTGGGGAACTTTTCTGACCATCTTCTGTAACTCACATACAGTTCTGTAAAGCTAAGCAACAGAATAACAGGTTTTATTATTATTATTATTATTATTATTATTATTATTATTATTATTATTATTATTATTATTATTATTATTATTATTATTATTATTATTATTATTATTATTATTATTATTATTATTATTATTATTATTATTAATTAGTTCAAATTTATATTGCTGCCCACTCGCCATAGCGACTCAGGGCGGCTTACAAACAATACATTACATTACACTATGTTGATGGTGGTCAGGGGGAGGGGCAGCGAAGTCATGAGCCTGCCCTGGCTTCTTCTTCCCTGGCCGTTGGTGTGGGTGCAGGGGGAGACGCTGTCTTGAAACGACATCTCTTTTCTAACGTTTCCCAAAGCATAGAAGGGACCTGGTTTTGACTGGGCCTCAAAAATCATTTCTCTTCTTTGTCTCACAAGTTTGGGTGTCACAAGACAGCTTATTTTCAGTTCAGTGTTCCTATTTCTTATCTGTAGTTAGCCTTATTGTGGCTACCACAGAGACACTGTCTCCACATGTTCCCATGCTTTGGGAACTTTCTGTTTCAATAAGAGAGTACCCTGATTGGTTAGGACGCACCCCACCTGACTGATGAATCTCCATTTCGGAGAGAACAGTGGGAGTTTGTTTTTGGATGTCTATGGGTTAACATCTATGCCTGGGGGATATTTTCCCTTTTCTTTTCTATCATGATTACATAAGCTTTTATTCTGCCTTTGGACAGCTTTGTGCTACTGAACTTTGCTTATATTGTTTTCTGGACTATGACCCTGATCAATAAACCTACTGTTTTCGCTTCAACAGCGTCTCTTCATTGGACTAATGGGCAAGAGAAGCACTGCATTCGCACACAAGCCCCTGAATATGCTACCTGATTAAACCTCCTTGTGGAAGAGAAGCAGCTAAGGGCTGTTTAGCTGCGTTGCCGGCCAGCTCGCCCTCTGGGGGCTTTGGTTTAGGAGGGCCAGAGCAGAGGGGGCCGGATGGTTCCGTGACAGGGGCAGTGAAGTCCTCAACCTGCCCTGGCTTCTTCTTCCCTGGCTGTTGTTGTGGGCGCAGGGGTGCTAGGAAGCAGGATGAAAAAGAATATGAATGGCTAATTGCAGATACATATATGGCACACTGTGGTGGCTTGGTGTTTAAGATGCTGAACTTGACGACTGGAAGGTCAGCAGGTTAGCAGTTCAAGACCCAAGTGCTGATGGCAGAGTGAACGCCCGTCTCTGTCCCAGCTTCTGCCAACCTAGCAGTTCAAAAACAAGAAATTGCGCTGAATGATAAATTAGCAGGGGAATTGAAGTATTAAAAGGGGTTGATCAAAATTAACTGTTTTTGGGAAATATGGAGACCTTTTGTGGAATATGCATTTCTTGACAATAAGGTGGTAACCCCCCCCCCCCGAAGCGATGTCTTTTTGGAAAGCAAAGAGTTAATAAGTATGTGTTATATAGTAATCAATGGAATAGTGTAGACATCCCCACCATCACGGGTGTGGTTGCATGAGTTTACTGTATTTGTATTATCATGAATGATATAATTAGATATAATTAGAGAGTCGACACCGTATGATTTTTTTACACCCCCTTTTTATATTGTTTATTGTTGTTGTTGTTTTTAATCAATACAATCATTGAAATAAAAAAGAAAATAAGAAATTGCAAATAGATAAACCATTACCCCTTTGGTGGGAAAGGTAATAGCATTCTGTGTGCTCTGGCATCTAGTCATGCCTACCACATGACCACGGAAAGGTCTGCAGATGCAGACAGCATTTGCTCTTCAAGGGTAAATGGAGATGAGCTCCACCCCCTAGAGTTGGGCATGACTGGCTTGTGAACAAGGGAGACCTTTACCTTTATAATCTACACACATATGTAACTCAGAATGCCACTTCATGCATCTGATGAAAAGCACTATACAGTACTACCTCGCTTAAAGAGCATAATGTGTTCCACGGGATTGCTCTTTAAGCGAGTTTGCTCTTTAAGCGAAACACCATTGTTAAGTGACCCATTGTGACTTCTGGTGGGAGCAGTGATGGGATGTAACAGGTTCTCACTGGTAGTAACTTTTCCCAGTGTCCCAGAGAACCGGTAGCAGCTTTTGGGGGGAACCACCTTCGGGACTTACCTTTTCACTGGTTCCCCCACTGCGCATGTGCACCAAGCACTTGGTGTGCATGCATGCCTACAGTGCTTGGCGCGTATGCACGGCCTCCTTGCTGTCCTCCCAAGCAGGGAGGAGGAAGAGAAGCTGCTAGCCTGAAGCTCCCCAGGGTAAGTGACTCACCTTTGGATGTGGTGTGTCTGTGTGTATTTTAATGTGTATTTCATACCTTTGCCTATATTGATGTACTGCCACAGTTCCTAAAAAGGCCCGGCAGCCGGCAGGCCTGTGATAGCCCTTCAAACAAAGGATTGTTCTCTGTTTGCCCTGTTCCATTTTGATACAACTGAGGCGTATACATTTCATTTTCTCATAGGTATGGACATGATTATTCTGGCAGTTATAGTAGGCTTTTTCTTTTCTTCTTTTAACAAAACAGCTCTAATATGTTAGAGGGTACTGCTACAGTTATCAAAAGTGAACACTGGGTCATATTAATATTTGTTGAAATAATAATAACCTTGCATGCACTAAAACTGGGTATCAGTGGGAGTACTCATGTCCTTTGCTACTGACTTTATTGGTAAAGTTGTTTTTCTGCCTCTGCCATTTGAGGCAAGCCCTGGCCTGCTCTTCTTACGGTTTGTTTCTATTGCTTCCATAGTTTTGTTGGTACCTTTTCTTCCTTTGGCTAAGCAACCAGCAGAGAGGTTGTCTCCATGTGCTGGAGACTCCGTCTTCCCCCTTTCTACTCACTCTGCCTATAAAAACTGTCAATAAAGATGTCTTTTTATACTTTAAATCAGGGCCGGATTTACATGAAAAGAGGCCCTCGAGGCTATTCCACTTCTGTGGCCCTTTCACCTCCCATTTTTAAGTTTGTAAATTACATGAGAGATATAATAAAATACATCATTACTGTGATATATCTCAATATAGAGGCCCCTCTTGATCTTGAGGCCCTCGGCTGAAGCCTAGTTAGCCTCTAGGAAAATCCAGCCCTGCTTTAAATGCTTCTAGAGACTATCTATAACAGAATTTTTTGGAATAGTAGCCGTGTTAGTCTGTGGTTCAGGCATATCAGAAAACAAAGAACATGCCTTTAAGTTTCACTCTCTGGCTGATGAAGTGGCCTTGATCCACAAAAGCTAACAATAAAAATATAGCAGTTAGTCTTTAAAGTGCTACTGTGTTTTTTATTTTATTTTGTTTATTTTGTTTTGTTTTCTGATATATCTATAACAGGGTGCCCAAATTACAGCCCACGGGCCAGATCCGGCCCCAGATCCAGCCACCAACCCGCGCAGACGTCTCGACCTCCCCCGGACTCGAAACACCTGTCCGGGGGAGTTGAAAAAGGGCCGCCCGCAGGAGCCACGGCCGAAACGCCGCCAGCCCGCGCAGATGTCTCGACCTCCCCCGGACTTGAAACACCTGTCTGGGGGAGTTGACTTTGCCCCGCCGGCGCCCAGAGACTACCTGGGGATAGGGGGTGGGTGTTCGCCACAGCCGTACCGGGACTGGATGGCAAGTGTGTTGGGGGGGATGTGTATGGGCAGCGGGACGCTGTTTTGTATTATACATTACTGAATCGATTACTGTAGGGTTATTTTCTTTGTATTAGATATGAATTGTATTGTGAATATATTGTTTATTGTCCATTCGGTATTGTATATTGTTTATAGACTGTATTTTGATTATATTGTGTTTATATTTATGTTGTTGCACTGCATTTTGGGATGCTGTGATTTTGTATTGTTGATCTGTTATATTGTGTTGTATTCGATTTTATGTTGTAAGGCGCCCTGAGTTGGTTTTCACCAAGTAGGGCGGCATATAAATCGAAATAATAAATAAATAAATAAATAAAATGGCAATTCATCCAGCCCATGCTGCCCATGCCGCTCCCAGAAGTGGAAGTAAAATGCGCCCTACTCTAACACGCAAAGTGCTAGTTTGTATTGGAATAACCAAGGATGGGATGGCGACGAAGCTCGGCTCATTCCTCTGCGTTTGCCTGTGCTACTGTTCTTTTTCTACCTCATACTCGCCAACTAAAAGAAGTAACCAAATCCCATCTCCACCCCAAATTACGGCCACAATCCAAAGAAAGCGACTTCTTCATGCTGAAGGCTACACTGCATTTTGGCTGTTTGAACAACAACTCCTGATCACTCATCGGTGTGGCTACATCTGATAAGGTTATTGTTTCAAAGAAAGGAATTCATAGCATATGGTAAGGATATGTTCAGTCTCCATATCTTGGGGTACTTACAGTATGATCTTTTCCGAGTCCTTTTCTTCCCATAAGATGCAGCTGTCCATGGTACAGCTAGAAATAATGGTTTAAAAATGAACATTTGGTGTCTGAGTCAAACGTTAAGCTGCACAAATACCTGTTTCGGATAATAAGACTTGCATAAAGAATTACATTTATAGAGAGATCTTATCTTTTAAAAACTGTATCACATACAAGCAAGTGCTCTGTTGTCTGAACTCAGTACATTAAGCTGTTAGAATTAGTAATGAAGAAGGTTCTATACAAAAAGTAAAGGTAAAGGTTTCCCTTGCTCGAAAGCCAGTCGTATCCAACTCTAGGGGTCAGTGCTCATCTCTGGTTCTAAGCCAAAGAGCCAGTGCTGTCTGCTTCTGCAGACGTTTCCATGGTCATGTGGCAGGCATGACTAGACACCGGAGCGCATGGAACGCTGTTACCTTCCCACCAAAGTGGTCCCTATTTATCTACTTGCAATTTCTTGCTTTCAAACTGCTAGCTTGGCAGGAGCTGGGACAGAGACGGGAGCTCATTCTGTCCTGCAGTACTCGGGAATCAAACTGTTGACCTTCCGCCTCCCAGGCAGCTCCTTAGTGACTTGAGCGCAGTGGCCACTCCCCCCCCCCCCCACTTCCTATCCCAGGTTGGGGTGGGTGGGTTTGCAATTAATGGCTGCTTCATATTCCTCCTCTCGCTCTTTACTTTGATCCTGGCTATTATCAGCTGAAGCCATAAATTAGGGGAGGCAGGGTGTGAGGTGGGTGGCCAGTGTAATGTAGAAAGCCCTGAGGAGTGGGCTTAGGCTAGGACTGAGCCAGGGCTTCCCAAGGGCCAAAAAGAGAGTCGCTGAGGGAGGGTCAGTCAAGATGTCTCCTTTGCCAGTTGTATCTGACTGTAGGTTTTGGTGCTCATCTCTGCTTACAGCCACTGTCTGCATATGTTTCCATGGTCATGTGGCAGGCATGACTAGATGCCATAAAGTAAAGGTAAAAGTTGCCCTTGTTCAAAAGCCAGTCGTATCTGACTTTAGGGTTTGGTACTCATCTCTGTTTATAGCCAAAGAGCCAGCACTGTCTATATATATTTCCGTGGTCATGTGGCAGGCACAACTAGACAGTGGAAAGTAAAGGTAAAGGTCACCCTTGCTCAAAAGCCTATCATATCTGACTCTAGGATTTGGTGCTCTTATCTGTTTACATCCAAATAGCCAGCACTGTCTGTGTCTGCAAATGTTTCTGTGGTCATGTGGCAGGCACGACTAGACACTAGAGTGTACAGAACGCTGTTTACCTTTACCACCAAAGGGATACCTATTGATCTACTTGCAAATTTCTTTCTTTTGAACGGCTAGGAGCTTGGAGATATGCCAGGAGCTCACTCCATCAGTATTCAGGTCTTGAACTGCTGACCTTCCAGTTATCAAGTTCAGTATCTTAACTGCTAAACCACCAGTCCTTTTTGGTCACAATTGGGGGGGGGGGGGCTTTGATTTCTGTCATCTTTCCTTACTTCCTTTCCTGGCTCCTAGGCATGTGCAGAAATACTGGATATAAAACACCACCTCACCTCCATATTTGCAAAGAAAACCTCCACTGGGTCCCTTTGCTGCCCAAAGCCTCTGCTACTTGGTGGGTGGCTAAGAACATGTGCAGAGTTCCAACCTGGCTCCTAGGCATGTGCAGAATACAGACTCTGGGGAACGTGAGGAGGAGAAGGAGGGGGAGCACAGTCTAAGAAGCCCATTCTACCCCCCTCCCCATCGACACATTGCAAAGGTTCCACCAATCATAGATCTTCCTCAAGGCAGAGTAACTTCTGCCAAAAAGAAACTGATTTGCTCCAATGAGTTCCCTTCTGCCAGGCTCTCAAATAATAACTTACTTTACCTGGAAGTTCTACGTTTGATCTTTTCCTCCTCCTTCCTTACTTGGTCCCCAGCTTTCCCTTAGCTGGTCACAGGTTGTTGAAGGAGGAGGAGGAGGAGGAGGAAAGGATCCTGCATAAAACTTAGGGGATTTCTCTCTCTCTCTCTCTCTCTCTGCCTCATTTCCTAAAACCTAGACAATCCCTAAAAGGGTAATGCCAAAGAATGTTCAAATTATTGAACAATTGCGCTCATCTGGGGAACATAGTGAAAAGTAGAGACATCACCTTGCAATCCAAAATTCGCATAGTCAAAGCAATGGTATTCCCGGTGGTAATGAATGGTTGTGAAAACTGGACCATTAGGAAAGCTGAGCGCAGAAGAATAGACGCCTTTGAAATGTGGTGTTGGAGAAGGGTTTTGAGAGTCCCCTGGACAGCGAGGAGAACAAATAGGTCAATCTTAGAAGAAATCAACCCTGACTGCTCCTTAGAAGGTCAAATAGTAAAGATGAAGCTAAAGTACTTTGGACATCAAATGAGAGGAGATGTTCCACTTGAGAAGGCCTTGATGCTGGGAAAGGTGGAGGGCAAAAGAACGGTGGCGAGAAGGAGAGCTTGACCTTGGGGTGCAAGTGTGAAAGCCAGAAGCAGCAGCTGTTTTTGTTTTCTGTCTTTGTTGTTGTTCAGTCGCACAATTGATTCAGACCCTTTGCGACCCCATGGACCACTGTTTGCCAGGCACTTCTGTCCACCACCATCTTCCTCAACTAACTCAGTTCTGTGCCCATTGTGTCTACAATACCATCTAGCCATCTCATTTTGCCAGCCCCCCACCTTGCAGGGGCTACAGGTGGCTTTCCCCTGGAGGTGGGGGCCTGGAGCCCCCACCCTCCGCAAACCAAAATGGCCGACCTGGAGGTTGGCCTGTCTGCCTCTGTGGAGGGGACTTCGAGACCCCGAAGGTCCACCGGAAGGGCAGTGCTCCTAAGTGTGCCCCACCACCACCATTCCCCCCCCCCGCTGCTGCCACCTGTACCTTTCTTGTCCTTGGATGCGTGCAGGAAAGGCATTATAGAGGTGCTCTTCCTCTGAGGGGGCGGCAAATTTGGCCTCCGCCCCGGGCAGCTGAAACCCATGCTACGCCACTGCTTGAGCCACTGCAGTCCCATTCTATACAAACATTACATATTATCTGCTGCAGAAATCGACTTGGTATGCTCCCATCCAAGTATTCTGCATGGCTGAACTTGAGAAATTATTCTCCCGGGCTAATCTGAGATCCTCTGATTTGTTCATAATTGTTTGCTAAGAAAAACCAGCGCATGGCACTGATACAGATCTGCCATGCTGTGACTCAAAGGCTTTCAAGATGGGAAGCTGTGCTAAAAACAAGCAACCAGTAAGATTATAAGCAAATGACACAGAGTGAAAAACAAATGAATTAATAGCAAACAGCCATGCTGAAGAATGGTAGGAAGACAAGGCTGCAAACTCCCACCAGCACTGGACTCATTGGCAGCCCATTACATCCTTCGGACTTGTCTACATGCCCATTTTTGAGCAGGCTGGATTGGGCTAAATAGAGGTGGTAGGAGGTCTGGTGGGCCATATGGTGTGATTCTCACATCTAAATGACATATATGGACCCCAGGTGGCCCTATTTGGCCCCCTGTGAATTTGCCAATCCTGTATCACAAAGTGTCCTACGAAGAGAGCCACCTCAGGACATTGATAAATCAAACACTTCCTCAGCTGCGCAGAGGGGCCAAGGAAATTGTTTTCTTCTAAACTATATCATGGCAGGACATATGTGCTACATTACTTTTTTTTAAAGCCAAATGGAAAACTTCTTCCTGGAAATGGGAGGAGAAATGAAGTAACTTTTTGTTTGGTTTTCTTAATCAGCTCTTAAACAGAAGAGAAGAGCCAAGAAAAATCCCCCTTGTTGGCCCCCCCCCCCGCTTTAGGAAGGTAAACTTCCATTTGGCTTTTATTTTATATTTTTTAAGTGATGTAGCACGTATTCATTGCCATAATGTACTCAAAAATAATTTTCAGTTCCTCGACTTCTCCACAGAGATTACCAAAAAGTTTAATTTGCCAGCATGCTGAAGTGGCTCTCTATTAAATCCCCTTCACAATATTGCCAGGTGACAGGAAGGGTTGCTTTGGTTCCAGGAATCACATATGCTCAGTGATGGGATGTCAAAATTTTACCTACCAAACCATGATGTCACAGACGTCATGGGTGTGGCCAACGTCATGACATCATGGGCGGACCCGATGTCATGACGTTGTGGCGGGGCCAAAAACATAAAACATTTTTTTTAAAAAAATTAAAATTAAATTAAAATAAAATAAACACACACGCACGCGCACACGCACACACCTCAACCCACACACCCAACCAAATAACCACAACACAAATCCATAAATAAATCAAATAAATCAAATAAATAAAGAAATTAAATAAAAATTAAATTAAAAAAAACCACACACACCCCAAACACAAATAAAATCAACCTGGAGGTGACTAAGGCATGTGTGACCATGAGGATGGAGTCCTGTTGTGCAAATCATGGTTATACTTATATCAGAGACCAGAATGGGCTTTCTCAGACCCTTTGAGATTGAAAGGGAGACATTTGGAGCTAAACTGAATAATCTATTGTTGCCGATGGCTGTGGGAAGCTGCATAGTTGTGCTTGCTTGTCTGTCATCTTGCTTGAACACACCCCTTCTCCCTTTGACCCCCCTGAATTTGGTGCATAAAAACCCATGCCTGTAAGTTTCACTCCTTGTCTGAAGAAGTGGACTTGATCCACGAAAACGAACAGTGAAAATATAGCAGTCAGTCTTTAAAGTGCTTTTTATTTTGTTTTCTAATAAGCCTGAACCACCAACTAACACGGCTACTATTCCAAAAAATGCTTATACTGGTGTAACTTTACATTACATTACACAAAGATGAGCAGGATTTCATCTTATGACTTTTATTGCCATTCAAGCAATCATAAAATACATTTTATATATACTTTAGAAGCAGCTTAGGTGGATATTAATAGTTTTTAAAGCTTTAAACCCTTAGAAATGTAAACGTGATTATCTGAAAGTGTTGTTAGACTTCGAGTGACTGTCTTTTTTTTATAGATATTCAAATACTCTAAAAAGATTTATGAAGATGTTATACAGTAAAGTCTCATGAGAATCATAAAGTCTCATATTGTGAAGATAAGTGGGGAAGAGAGCGGTGTGTACTCCCTTGAGCTTATTGGAGGAAACAAATAGGAAATTCATTGCCCCTAGCACAGTGGTGGGTTGTCAAAAAATTTCTACCACACCGTGATGTCATAACAGTGTGGATGGAGCTAACATCATGACGTCATGATGTGGGTGGGGCCAAAGAAAAATAAAAATAAATAAAAATAAGCACACACACACCCCTCAACCCACCCACCCCACAAACCCGTAAATTAAATAAATAAAATTAAAATTAAAATACACCCACCCAAACACCCACCCACCCACCCCAAACACAAACCTGTCACTTACCTGGTAGTATAAGTGCCTGGGCAGCACCATGTTGCAAGATGGATATGATCATCGGACCGGTTGTCTAGGTCCTAGGATAATATGCCTGAATGTAAATGTAAAACAGCTGTACCTCCTTAAGGGTTCTCCAATTGGAACAGCAATTGGAACAACACAGGTGTAGCTTATTGATGAGGTAACTTCAAGACTTTGCTTAAAAACCCCAAGCCAGGCCGCTAGGCCTTTTTAGGAACTGTGGTAGTACATCAATATATGTAAAGGTATTAAATACACCTTAAAATACACACAGACACACCATATCCAAAGGTGAGTCACTTACCCTGGGGAGCTTCAGGCTAGCAGCTTCTCTTCCTCCTCCCCACTTAGGAGGACAGCAAGGAGGCCGTGCATATACGCCAAGCACTGTAGGCGTGCATGCACACAAAGTGCTTGGCGCACATGCACAGTGGGGGAACCAGTGAAAAGGTAAGCCCCGAAGGTGGTTCCCCCCAAAAGCTGCTACTGGTTATCCGGGACACTGGGAAAAGTTACTACCGGTTCTGGCGAACTGGTGCGGACCTGTTACACCCCATCTCTGCCCTTGCATAACAAATAAGTCAAATCCCCCTGGGTTTAAATCAGGGACCTCTAGCATAAACTCTTTGACAACTTCTGCTTATATATATATACAGTACTTCTGGCACATACTTGTTTTTTTAAAGTGTGTGTGTGGTGGTGGAACAAATATCTTTTTCAGATCTTGCATAGGATGCACGTAGGAATGCTCAACAAACCATCCATTAGATCCTTTTGCCAGAAAGATGAGGCTCTATGATCAGGTTTAAAGAGGATAACAAAAAGTAGTACAGTTATTGTACTGTCAAAATGTAGACCTTAGTGCTATGTAATTTATCATACATTTTTTTATTTATTTGTTACTTGAGGAATAATTTATTTGTTATTCATTTCCTCCAGTGAGCTCAAGGGTACTCATTGGTCTAAGATTTTTTTTAAAAAAAATCTACCTGTGTTTTGACTTAGAGCAGGGGGTCCCCAAACTTTTCTGGCTGTGGGCCGGGGGGTCACGTGGTTCCTCCCACCAGGAGCGGAAGTAAAACACGCCTTGCCATCTGTTTTGCAACAGGATGAGATAGATTTTTTTTCAGGTTGCCATTTTCTCTCCGTAAACCAGGGGTGCCCAAATTATGGCCCGGGGCCCAGATCTGGTCCCCAACACCAATTTATCCAGCCCATGTTGCCCTTGCTGCTCCTGAAAGCAGAAGTAAAATGCGCCCATACGGGCTTCCCACTCTTTTGTGAGCACAGCACTAGGGCTAGGTTTTGTTTGTTTGTGGCACAGTTCAAATCACTTCTAAGTAAAGTATCCCATTCTGTAGCCTGTGTAGACGGCTATCCCATACCAAAACAGAGGTGTGGGTGGTGACAACCCTGTGGCATATGTGGGACTGAAAGTGATGGCGGAGAACACCCCCTTCCTCTATTTTAATCTACTGTAACATTTAAAGTTTTTAATAAACATTTTCCTACTGATACAGTGCTATTCTAGACAAACGGTATACATTGGAATGTAGGTGCATTGCTGTTTCATTATGTCACTTACATTAATCCCAAGAAAGGAAGGGGGGGGAAGAGAGAGAGAGACAGACAGACAGATGCCATGGTTCATTGAATGATGCGCTCAGGGAAAAGCAGGGAAGGGGGCAAGAAAGCGACTGTCATTAATTAGAGGAGCGGCAAAATCGAGTGACCCAAAGACCTATCTGGTCCTTCTCACAGAAGGAAAAACATTGATCAATGTAAACAGAAGGACTGATCAAGTGGGACAGAAAATAGATTGTATAAAAGGTAAGAGTCTTTTAAGCATGAACCAGACGGCTCCAACATCCCCCCATCTGGACTTGGCATGAGAGAGAATGACTGTTCATGATGATCATCCAGTGAGCTTCATACTGCGCACCAGATAGAATTCTGATGCCTGAAGTCCCGATCTAAGTTGCCACCACTCATCACAATTGAGGTGGCAGACCCTCTTCTGTTTCAAACCAGGATTGAAGATTAATTACTGTTAAGTGATTTACAGAAATAGAAAGGAAAAAAATTAGCTGTGTGATCCATTTTCAAATTACAAAAAAAAAAAAAAAAAAAATGGAGGAGGAAGGCAATACCTTTATTGGATCACTAAAAAATTAAAATGTTGCACGAGCTTTCAATATACAAAATATCTTCATCAGGCGTGGCATGTTGTCTTGCCAGCTACGCAGCTTAGAAATGCATGTAGAACAACAGCAAAAGCCTTTCTGATGTTGTCACTTCACCCCTTCCTGTGGGGTGGGGGTGGGATGACAACATTCTATATATATTATACTTATCAGAATAGCTTCACTATATATATATATTTGAGTGTTTTTTAAGGGGGGTAAAGAGCATTTTCTTCACTGCATCAATTCAGAAAAATCACGTAAGCCCAATGGTCAGTCAAATGAAAATATTTCTCTTGGCACCAAATCGTTTTTTGAATCAGTGTGGTAGAGAGAGGCAAGCCCTTGGAGTGACGTCACATTTTAGTTAATGCCTATCCCCGTCCTTGGCACACAGTGTCAATGCTTTGCTCCTCCTCTCTCTCTTTTCCAGTGACATGCTTTACGAGTGACTTATTGTGCAGAACGCCCTCAGTCTTGCTCTTCTTCTGGTACTTTGGAAGTACACAGTACGTACGATTGTATTCATCAGCTGTTAGAACTCCCTTGACAAAGGTTTGCGCTCCAGGGTGGAGAGCCTCCATTACTACTCAACAATGCCGAAACAACCCTTCAGTAACCTTCTGCATCTGCAGCTTCCACAGAATGGATAGATTAATACCATGGATACTGCCATGCTACTTCTTCCACATCCTCCTTACAGCAAGCACTTTACCCAGCACAATCTGTTGTCCTCTCAGTGCTCCAAAGTCAGATGCAGTCATGACTTCTGCTAGCATTCTTCTGTTCTTAATCCTTAAGAATCAGCTCTCAAGGAACTTGCAAAACAAAAGACCAGACGCGGTGCCAAGTGGTATGTCTTCTGCTCTGTTTTTCCCTGTAGGAAAAGGCTAGATTAATTTAATTGGTTTTCCCAATCTACCTTGTTGCTGTGTTGGTCTGTAGAGAGGTAGAAGAAACTCTGGGCGTGTTTCCGTGACAGATTCTTGAGAGAGCTTCCTGCGAGGCACAGAAGAAGGCATTCCCACCTTTAGCACCCAATAGACTTTAGAACACCTCTTCAAGAAGAGCGAGCGGCCAAGACACCACCAGGAACGTATATTGTACCTGTCAGGAGGGTGAATGGGTATAACGATCCTGCCCTTAAACCCCCCCAGCCCCATCACATAACTCAGTCCACCCCACCTTCAGTGACCTGTAACCACCACACCCGAGATGCCTACACCCCCTTGGTGCTGTTTCATAGTACCTGTGGTCCTGCTTCAGGCTAGAGAAAATATGTGATAGGTGGTTTCACCCACTGACTGTGCTTACAAACCAGCCAGATCAGGCAGGACATCGAGTGTGCAATAAACTTAATGGTAGAGTACAGTTGTTAAGTTGCAGAAGAAGACTAGAGCAAAGGCACATGCTTGCTGATCCCTTTCCAATGTGAAACAAAACACAGAACTCGCAGTTTGCCTGGCCTACTACTACAGGGACTACTCATTCTGCTACCTTTTACTCACAAGCACCCATCGAGGCAAGCACAATCTAAAAGCATGGTGGAAATCTCCCCCTCTCGTCTTCCCACATTCCTATATCTCAAAAGACGTTTTTCCCACTCATCCCCCCCCCTCGTCCAGGCTTTCAACTAATTAAAGCACAGCACCCCATGTCCGTCATATTAGTTCAATCCTCACAGTTTCCAGCCTGTTATGACTAGATTTACAAAAAACCATCCTTGAAGGTCAAATTCCTTAGCTCTGCACCTTCTTCTTTTGCCCTCCACCTTTCCCAGCATCAAGGCTTTCTCAAGCTAATCCTCTCTTCTCATTTGATGTCCAAAGTACTTTAGTTTCATCTTCACTATTTGACCTTCCAAGGAGCAGTCAGGGTTGGTTTCTTCTAAGATCGACCTATTTGTTCTCCTCGCTGTCCAGGGGAATCGCAAAACTCTCTGGTTTATTGGGCTATGTAAACTAGAGTTATTGTCACATGTTAGCATTGTAGTGTCAAGTGTTCTCAACAATAGAAATAATTAGTTTCTTTACAAGGCTTCCAACAGTGGTGTGATATCAAAAATTTTACTACCCCACTGTGACATCATCACAGTGTGGGCGGAGCTAATGTCATGACATTGTGGGTGGGGCAAAAGAAATAATAATAATAAAATAAAATAAAAATAAGCACACACACACACACCCTCAACCCGCCCACCCACCCACAACACAAACCCGTAAATAAATAAATCAAATAAAAATTACATTAAAATACACCCACCCACTCACCCCAAACATAAATCAACCCACCCACCCACCCCAAACACAAGCCTGTCACTTACCTGTTAGTATAAGTGTCTGGGTAGCACCATGTTGCAAGATGGATGTGATCATCGTACCGGTTGTCTAGGTCCTAGGATAATGTGCCTTAATGTAAAAGCAAAACAGCTGTACCTCCTTAAGGGTTCTCCAATTGGAACAGCACTTGGAACAGCACAGGTGTAGCTTATTGATGAGGTAACTCCAAGACTTTGCTTAAAAACCCCAAGCCAGGCCTGCCAGGCCTTTTTAGGAACTGTGGTAGTACGTCAATATAGGTAAAGGTATTAAATACACATTAAAATACATACAGACACACCACATCCAAAGGTGAGTCACTTACCCTGGGGAGCTTCAGGCTATAGGGATCTTCAGGCTAGCCGCTTCTCTTCCTCCTCCCCACTTGGAAGGAGAGCAAGGAGGCCGTGCATACACGCCAAGCACTGTGGGCGTGCATGTGTACCAAGTGCTTGGCGCACATGCGCTGTGGGGGAACCAGTGAAAAGGTAAGCCCCGAAGGTGGTTCCCCCCAAAAGCTGCTGCTGGTTCTCCGGGACACTGGAAAAAGTTACTACTAGTTCTGGCGAACTGGTGCAAACCTGTTACATCCCATCACTGGCTTCCAACTTAATTGTGTCGACCGCTTCAGAAAATAATTTCTAGATGTGTAATTTTAATTTGTGTATTGGTAACTATCTGTGTGATAGTAAATACAAGCAACAAGCTCTTTCACAAATAAAATTATGACAAAATTTAGTCGCAAATTTGACTGGAACAATATTCTTCTTAGGATTTCTCCTGGGTGGTTTTTTGTTTTCATCATCCCTCCTCCTCACCCCATATGTGGCAACAATCATTTTGACTCAAGATTGACTTCCAGCTGCAGTTTAGCTACTGGCAGTACCAAAAGCTGAAATCCTTGTAGAAATGTCAGCACCAGGTGTGTAACTGAGCATGAGCGAGCTTTTGACATGCTGTTGAGAAAATAAAGGCAGCCCAAGAAGCAGTACGCAGACCATGATCTGTGCTGAGTTCTGCATGTAAGGCTGGCATTGATACCAACCGCCTTGGCTTTTGTTTTGTTGGTCTTTTTCCGAATGTTTATCTGTTATCTCAGGTAGGCAGGTACCTTTAGGATATGTTTTCTGGCTTTCTAGCCTGTGGCTCTCCATTTAACATGCCAGGCTCTGTGCTATGTCACTCAACAACTATAGCCAGCCCAAATATGTGTCATGGGTGCTCCCTTCTTACACAACCTGAGTGGAATGGATCCAAAATGCAACTAGCAGCTCTGGTCCTCCCTTGACGTTCAGCCATTTATGGTCTATGCATCCAGCGTGAGCATTAGAAAGAATGAGCTAGCCTCCTGATGCAGAAGATTTTAAATGTCATTAAGGTCCAGCAAATTATTAGTTATTTTGTTTATTTATTTATTTGATGTTTGCTAGCAGGAAACGGAAAGGTATTTATAGGATTTTCTGTCTGTGTGGTCAAAATATACCATCCAGCTTTCAGTGCTACATTCACCTTTATATAGGGGTGTAGATCTCATTTGTGGCTTGCTTCAGCCTGCAACTTCTCTTCAGCCAACCTCCCTTTTTGTCTCCCAAGCCCAGGCTATTTTAAAAAATCAGTTAAAAATCTAGTTCTCAGAAACAAAATAAAAAATGGTACGCTTATCCATTCAATTTTGCTAGTCTATGTAATTTATTCATATCACACAATTGGTGTTTCCTTAGTACAGTGAACTAACTTGAATGCAGAGTACACAAAGCATTTTTCTGCTTTCTCTATCAGCTGTGTGACGTCTACTCTGAGTTGGCATTCTTTATGCATTAAAAAAGTCTGTACACTCTTAACCAATGCTTTGCAATATGAAAATATTAGTTCTGGCACCAGCAAAAATTATGCAGACATTCCTCAATTTGCATTTATGCATAATATACTCTACTACACAAGGGGAAGAATACGGTATGATACAGAGCACTCTCAGGCCATGCTCCTAGTCTTTTAAAAATCTGGTTGAGAAATCGATTTTTTCCAGAGACATACCCTAGCATTGTCAATATACTTTGTATATTATCTTTCACTTAAGAGTTAATTCTGTACTCAGTACCAACTCTTACATTCTTTCAGTGTAATCACAGCAGAAGAAGCAATTACTGACAGTTATCACTATGAGCTTGTGGGAAAAGTGTCAGGATAACTGGATAGTAGAAAGCATGAATATGACAGAGATTCATGTTGCTATCCTCTTGGCAGTACTGAATGCCAATTGCAAAAAATAAATAAAAATAAAATGGTAGCAAGAAAAGCTAGGGGGATATCTCAGAATATGGCCATATGCAGAAAACTTGTATTTCTTACATTGCAGGAAAAGATGCAACAAATTTGAAGGATTAATTTAACTATTTGAGTCAAGTGTAACCTGTGCTGAACCTTGCATTTTTGATCTTTTACTCTTGCTCAGTGTCTCCTGCAAAACAATTTTGCATGTTATCTTTCAAAATTGAAATTAATCTTTGTTCCGTCTGTATTCTAGAAATTGCTTAGTGGTACCTGTATACAGTATATGGTAATGGCTAGTTTTACTTGTATTGTCTAGATACGCGCAAGGTGTGTTGCCAACTCAGGCTGGCTAAACCTGATCTAGGCGAGGGTTCTTTTGGATTCCAGAGAGACAAGAAGCACTCGGGGGCTGAATAAATAAAAGTTTATTGCAGGGATTCTCAACCTGCAGCCTGTGGGCTGGATGCGGCCCACGACACCATTTCATGTGCCCCCTCCACCTCCACCACACCAGGAAGTGCCATGTGGGGGAAGAAGGGCAAAATGGCCATTAGGCCCCCCGAAGGTGTCTGAGGGAGCATGACCTGGCCCTAGGCTTTAAAAGATTGAGAACTCCTGTTGTATTGCATACATCTTAAAGATAAACATAAATGAAATTGTTTAAAGGAAAGCGTAACTAATACCTGAGTAAAATAAAAAATCAAACAGAAACAGATACAACAGCAAGCTGAGATGCTCTCACTAACTTGTAGGCCAAGGCCCTACTCAGGAGTAACCCAGGACTGTGACACATTTTAGATTCTCTACCTCTTTGTAACCTTCCTGTGAGGTGTAATTCTGCTAGAAATATAATTCAGTACCACTGATTTATTTCATATGTAGCATAATACAAACTAACAACTATATTAGCTATAGATTGACACACTATTTTGTCCAGAAGCTTAGTTTTTAAGTTATCAGATGGACCTCAAATAATTTATCTCACAAGGTTAATTAGAATAATAAAGCTGTAGGGAGTACATAATAGTTTCCTCACATTTTTTCTTGGAGTTACCAACAGAGACAAAGTGAACTTGAAATTGCCTAAGGCAAGCTAATATACAGTGTTTTATGAATGAACAGAATTATTTAAACTGAAGATTTACATTAGTTAACACCAGGCAATATTTAATTCAAGCAAGCCTGAATACAATTATCATAGTTAATTTTATAGTTAGCAAGATTAAAAAGCAAGTCTAAATATTTTAAAAATACTATGTCTATATTTTTACAGTGTTAATGTTGAACTTATATTGAAATGCAGGGCTAGCCAGATCAAATGCAATAATTTTAAAGAGTTGAAAAGATAACATAAATGGTTTAACAATGATCAGAATGAGCCTGTGAAGAACAGTCCGTCAGGACTTGGGTGGAATACATCCAGTGGTGGGCATCAGCAGGTTTGCACCAGTTCACCAGAACTGGTAGCAGATATTCTGGCTGGCCCCTCTGCCCATCCAAGTTTTGAAATAAAGTACAGTGGTACCTCGCTTAAAGAGCATAATGCGTTCCACGGGATTGCTCTTTAAGCGAGTTTGCTCTTTAAGCAAAACATCATTGTTAAGTGACCAATTGTGACTTCAGGGGGGGGGGGATTGCGAACCCCAATTTAGTTGTTAAGCGAGTTTTTGGTTGGTTTTACATGTTAAGTGAACATTCTGCTCTTTAAGCGAATTAGTCTCTAAGTGAGGCGCTCTTTATGCGAGGCTTTATTGTAGTCCTAATTCAGGTGCAATAACAGGGCTTTCCCCCGGCCACGGCCACCATACCACATCCACAGTTTAGTAGTAATTTTTTTGGAGCCCACCACTAAGTACATTGTAGTTACAGTAAATGGAAACTGTCATTATAGATACAGAAATTTTTAAAGAATTCATCTAGAAAGACATGTTTACAAATAAACTGACAAAGTGTTATCTACATGTCTGTACCAAAACATATACTACTGTTTGGTGATCATTGTTGTCTTTATCTAGTATCTCATCTATTTTACTTCCACTTTATGTAACAGTTTTTGGGATATCAGATGTGTAACCTTTCCCATTAAAATAAATATATATGCTTCCTATTCTAATTATCACAAACACATCTGTTAACTCCATTTCAAAGAAATAAGAAACTCTTATAGACAGGACCAAAATCAAGCTTAATACTAGAGAATGGGACCCAACATCCTTAAGCATCCACCACTACATTGAGGCCACTCGTGACTAGTGATACAAAGCTACTATTTAAAAACTTATCATAATACCCTGGAGTGGTGTGTGTGTGCGTGTGCGTGCACGCGCTGCTGTCATATCAGGAAATTACTTATTTTCCCTGTTCTCCTGAGACTCAACAACAAAAACCTTATAATTATACTAAAAAGGGCAAAAACTTCTAACAACAATTTTTTAGAATAACTGTTTAAGATATGAGTCAGGAATCAAAGAAACTTCATTAAACTCATTTTTGGAGCAAAAAAAAATATATTCTTCTTATTATTTTTTAAAAAAATGAGTACCCAGCATGTGGAGGTCAAAATGTTAATTAGCTTGTGAGTGCTCTTAAGCATTATGGAGTGGTAGATAAGTGGAACTGCGATTGCTATGAATTCTCCAGCATCTGAAACTGACTTGATCATTTTAACCCTCTGACAGTTTACAGAGGCGTTCCCTGAACTGTATATTCCAAAGAAGAATTAATTTCAGTACAGAGAACTTCTCTTCCTTCAGGAAGGGGGAAAAGAAAACTTGGTGATTCAGTGGTTGTCAAATTTGCAAGGGAACATAGAAAAACGTCACTTTGGTAGCTCTTAAAGATAAGGATCCTGTTGTGTTCCAGAAAGCAAACATACAACTTTACCAACCATTCACAAGCCTATCAGGTGAAAATAGAAAAAGGAATAAGCTATAGATGAGGGCATTCATCACAACTGATTATTAATCATGATGGAGAAAGCCATTCTCAATTCTCACCCTCTGAAGGGTGAGATGACCTATTCTCTTTGCATAGAGTCCCTCCTGGAGAAATCCCCCCGCCTTGCCAGAAAAGGAATCTTGTAGCCCACTGTTGCTACTTCCTATGGCAGCGATGGCAAACCTTTCAGAGACTGAGTGCCCAAACTCAACAGGCCGCCATCCACACCGCACCCTCGTGCCACATGTCAGCCACTGGGGGGGGGGGCGCTGCTCCCATTGGGCTGCGGGGCAGAGGGGTGGGGTGAACTCTGTGCTGGGGTGATGGCACGCATGCCCACAGGGAAGGCTCCTAGTGCCCCCTCTGGCATGCGTGCCATAGGTCCGTCACCACTGTCCTATGGTGTGGCAAGGTAAAAGGAAAGCCAGAGACAACTGAGTCCAGCCATACAGCAATAAGTTAAGTTACTGTTTATTCTGTGAGTATTTTATCTCATTAGAATTGTATCTAACGATCAGATTTAATGAATCTGACTCCATTCTTTGAGTATTTTGCAAAGAATGGTCTAACAAGGTGAACTGGCATTGCCGAAGGTGCATAAAACGAATCATTGTCCTGTCTACATTCCCCCAAGTTTTATTCTCTTGTTGCTGTTTTCCTTTGAATGATAGCCTTGAACTTCCTACCTAAAAGTCGATTTCAGATTAATTTTAGAGAGTTTTTTTTGGCCACAGTTAGTGTGTCACAGTGCCGCCCCCCCCCGGTGGTACAAGTTGTATTTCATGTTTTAAAAACTTTGCCTTCCTCACCCTCTGGAACTTCAGAGATTGGTTTTCTATATGGCATCCAAATTAAAGCTGTTCACTCAAGGAACCTATTTTAGATTATTTATTTATTTATTTATTTGTGTCAGGTGCACCACCAGGATATAATAACATACAAAGCTAAAATTAACACATCTAAAAACAGAATACTGTAGAATTAAAATGGCTAGATGACATCTGCTCAATATTTATTTATTTATTCATATTTATATTGCCACCCCCTCGCCCAGGCGACTCAGGGCGGCTTACAGTCAAAACAGCAACAGTACAGTAAAAATTATAAAATACAACCTCACAAAAAAATATTGTAGTATGCCAGATTGGAAAGTGACATCTTTCAACATCAATGGACTAGGATCCCCAATTAAATATAGGTGGCTCCAGAGTATTATGAAACGAGAGGCTCCTAACATATTAATGATGTAAGAAAAGCAAAACAAATTGGACCCATCCCCCCTTATAGTATGAGCTAGATTAAACACCTGTCATTCTTCTAAATCACATAGTAATTGATTTCCTTCTTCCCACAAATTATTTTCCAGTTTAAAGGAGAGTTAAAACACCTGAAAGCAAATTCTTCTTTGTAAAGAGATATATTGGTAATGTAAAATTAACAGTGGGCTCTATATACAGTGGTACCTCGCTTAAAGAACATAATGCGTTCCACAGGATTGCTCTTTAAGCGAGTTTGCTCTTTAAGTGAAACACCATTGAAATTGACAAATTGTGATTTCTGGTGGAGGGGGGTTAGTGAATCCCGATTTAGTTGTTAAGTGAGTTTTGGGTTGGTTTTAGTTAGTGGTGGGTTGCTCCCGGTTCAGACCGGTTCGGCTGAACTGTGAGCAAAAATCCGGAGGGGAACATCGGAGGGCTAGTAAACTCCCAGGCAACTGGTTCGGTCGCCTCTCTGGTCGCCCTCTGGATCGCTGCGTCTGTTTGTGGCTTCGGGTAGAAGCCGCGTGCCTTCTGCCCAAAGCCATCCCCCCCAGACGCAGCAATCCATCCCTGCGGCTGAAGTAGGGTTTGGGGGAAAGCCACATGGGCGTCCAGCTTTCCCCCGACCCCTACTTCAGCTGCAGTGCTAGATTGCTGCATGGGGGGGGGGTTTAGCTTCGGGTAGAAGCCCCGCGGCTTCTGCCCAAAGCCACCCCCCAGATGCAGCAATCCATCCCTGCGGCTGAAGTAGGGGTCAGGGGGAAAGCTGAGCGCCTGTGTGGGTGGGGGTTAGCCCCATGGCTTCTACCCAAAGCTACCCCCCACCCACAGCAATGGAGTGATGGGTGGGTTGAGGTGCGTGTGTGTGTGTATTTATTTTATTTTATTTGGCCCTGCCCACATAATCATGATGTCATGACATTGGCTCCGCCCATGATGTCATGACATAATGACGTTGGCTCCACCCACACTGTGATGGTAGCAAAAAAATTGTCAACCCACCACTGGTTTTAGTTGTTAAGCAAGGTGACCATTCAGAGAAAATTCTGCTCTTTAAGCAAGTTAGTCTCTAAGCGAGGAGGAGGCGGAGGCGGGGCTCTTCTTTACGCGAGGTCTGGCTGTCTAGTCCAAAGACACGGCAGATTAATTTTCTTCTGGATACATTGTCAAAACTATTTGTCTTCAAGGAAGGTGAAATCCTGCTTGGGGGTGACCTTAATATAACTGCAAATGCCTTGAACACTATTAATAGAACTAAGAAAGCGCCACATCACACATCACTCCGACAGGCTTCCAGTAAATTCAGCTTGATAGATACCTGGCGAGAACCACATCCAAGTGAGAAGGACCACTCATACTTTTCCAGACGCCATGAATTTTACTCAAGGATAGATTATATACTGGTTTCCAATGCATGAAAAGTACAGTGGTACCTCGGTTTACAAATTTATTCTGTTCTCCAAGACATTTTGTATTGCAAAAAATTGGTAAACCGAGTTTTGCATTGCAGACAGTGTCCTCTAGTGGTCTGATCTGGTAATGTACCACAGAAATATTTCGTAGTGTAAAAAAATATCGTAAACCAAGGCATTATTTTCAATGGCTTTTCACTTATAAACAGAAAATTATGTTAACCGAGGCATTCATAAACCAAGCTAACACTTTATATCTCAGGTTGACACAAACTGGATCCCTAACTGCTTTGGAGCACATGCCATTTGAAGCAATATTTCATCTTTTTGGGCCAAGACTGAAAAGCCTTTTTGTACTCATTGACCCCCAGCTTTACTATGCTAAAAAGGAACTACTGAAACATTGAAAATGACAATTGTGAACTATATCAGATTGAACAGTGCCTGCCAGAAGTGCCTGCCATTATGCTATGGGAACTTAAAAGTTGTAGACTAAGGTATAAAATATTAATATTGTCATGGTTTGGGAGGATAGCGCTATGTAAAATAAAGATATTCTGGGGAAAATGTTTTGGATGTTACCAATAAAATTAACAGAAGAGGAATTAAAACAATGGTAAATTATTATACATAAATTTTGCAATGGATATAAAAGATTGAGAATAAATAAAAGACTGTGGTATGTATCTCAGACAGAAGGTGGTTTAGGAATCCCAATATTTTTTTAAAAAAAACCTACATAGCCAAATATTCCCACAGTGGGGAATCCATTTCCCAAACCTCTGACTCCTCAGCCAGATATTTAAAACACTGAGTTATCCAACCAGTTTAAAGCTGCTGCTACATCTAGTTAAACAAAGGCTCATACAATGGCAGAGATTTAATCTGTCATTACTGGGTCACCCAGCAGCAGCAGCAGCTGAGATGCCAATCCTGCCTCCTTTAAGTTGTCCCTTTCAAGTTCCGCCTACAGAAATATCAGATGCAACCTTTAAATACTGGCAGAATATATGTACAGTATGTATTTTATTTATACCTCCAAGAAATCAAGAGTATTTAATGCAATTAATGTCTATGAGTGTCCTAACTGGCTAAAGCAGGAGTTCTCGACCTTTTTAAGCCAGGGGGCAGGTCATGCTCCCTCAGGTAGCTTCAGGGGCTGGACGGCCAGTGTGACCTTCCTCCACCACACGGCACTTCCTGGTGTGGGGGAGGCAGTGGGGGCCCACATGACATGATGCCGTGGCCCACAGGTGGAGAATACCTGGGCGAAAGGCTCACTCAGCCTTCCATCCTTCAGAGATTGGTAAAATTAGTACCTGGCATGCTGGGAGCAAAATGATAATTACCTTTGTGAACTGCCAAGAGAGAGGTCTAAGGGGGGCACAGTATAGAAGCGTAATTGCTATAAAAATGGAAATACAGTACAGTAAAACCCTGACTTACATAGGCCTCCAGTTACATAAAATGTGACTTACATAATGATTTTTGCACTAAAACCATGTCCCAATTTACATAAATGTCCCGATTTACATAACACAATTTCCTATGGGTTTGCTTCGAGTTACGTAAAAAATTCATTTTTCCTATGGGGTTGCTTCAATTTACATAAATATCATTTTTCCTATGGGTTTGCTTCGAGTTAAGTAACAAGCCATCTACAGAAAAGCCTACGGGAAAGACTTTTTATGTAAGTAGGGGCTTTACTGTATTAAAGTTCTATTATCTAGCATTTCAAGCAATTATTTTATATATATTTGTTGGTTCCCAACATCTCACATGGGTACTGATGGATATGTGATATTTTGATATATTATTGATATGTGCTACTTTGATTTGTTTTATTTATTTATTCACATTTTTATACCGCTCTCGTCACTGGAGTGACCCAGGACAGTTTTAATATGTGATATTTTGTGATCTATGTTGTCAGCCGCTCTGAGTTGCTTCGGCGAATAGAGCGGCATACAAATCCAAAATCCATACAAATAAAATCTCATGTTTTAAAGCAATTGAAAGGGTTTTACTTCCCCCTACAAGTTTTAATTGCATTCCATTGCGAATAAATCCATTCAGTCTGGCCTAGACATGGGAGAAGAATCTTTTGCATATTGAAATTGCAGAGTATACAAAAATGTATAATCTACACTTGTTGTCTACTCAAAAATACACCCATTGTGTTAAATGGGACTTTGTTATTTGGCATCAGGTTAGAACCAACTTGTAGTGGCCCTCGTAAGTATTTCAAGGTAACCAAGATAATTAAGGAGTTATTTTATCAGTTCCACACCACCAGGAAGTTTCCACAGCTGAGTGAGGATTCGAACCCAATCCTCCTAAATCCTAATCAATCACTCTATTGATTGATTAACATTGAGTATCCCAAGTGGGACTTAAGGTAAAGGTAAAGACCTGGCGGGCGGTGGTCCATGGGGTCGCGAAGGGTTGGAATCGACTGTGTGACTGAACAACAACAAAATCCGAATCCACCAAAATACAGATTATATGTGATCCTCATGCTTCTGGTTAAAGAGTATTATTTTATTAAATTTCAAGTAAAAACCAATTTAAGAATATTTTATGATACAGAGTATGATGAGCCCCATGTTTCTTCCCTCGTGATTTTATTTTCTTATGTCAAAAAAAATTACATAACAAGTCAAGGATATACAGAAGGCTGAGTATTGATTGTTCCCACGTTTACAATGCTGACACAAAGTACTACAAATAAACATAAATCATTTGATCTATTTATACTGTTAATTTTAACATGAAAACAATACCCCATATTCGGCCACACCATTCAGCACAGTCATTTCTCTGTTATCCAGCTGTTTCTCCTGTTTTCTGCTATTCACATTTTAGCCGTCGTGAGGTTGGACACTCATCCCTTGAGCCTTTAACACAGAGTGCACAAGCTACAGCCCGGGGGCTGGATCCGGCCCCCGACACCAATTTATCAGACCCACGCTGCCCTTGCTGCTCCTGGAAGCAGAAGTAAAATGTACCCATATGGGAGCATTTTACCAATTCCAGGAGCAGCAAGGGCAGCAAGGGCAGCGGTTGAATTGGTGTCGGGGGCCGGATCCAGCCCCTGGGCCGTAGTGTGAGCACCCGTATGGTTTAAGCAGAGAAAGTGGCAGCCTAAAAATCTATCTCATCCTGTTGCAAAACAGATGGCAAGGCGCGTTTTACTTCCACTTCTGGTTGGAGGAACCACGTGACCGGCCCACGGCCTGAAAAGTTTGGGCACCCCCTGCTTTAACAGCTACATGATAGGCAGAAATGTAACAGATATAGTTTTCCATAGCAGCATGCTGCCCCTATTTAATTTTTGCTTATTGGGTAACTCCTGAATGAACCTCTGCCAGATTTATATCATTATTCTTTGAGTTTATTTTCAGAAAGTCAGTAATTTTCTAGAAATATAAGATACATCCAGCGATGGGATGTAATAGGTTCTCACCAGTTTGCCAGAACCGGTAGCAACTTTTCCCAGTGTCCCATATGAACCGGTAGCAGCTTTGGGGGAAAACCCCCCACCTTTGGGGCTTACCTTTTCACTGGTTCCCCCACTACGCATGCACACCAAGTGCTTGGTGTGCAAGCGTGCCTACAGTGCTTGGCGCGTATGGACAGCCTCCTTGCTGTCCTCCCAAACAGGGAGGAGGAAGAGAAGCTGCTAGCCTGAAGATCCCTATAGCCTGAAGCTCTCCAGGGTAAGTAACTCACCTTTGGGTGTGGTGTATCTGTGTGTATTTTAATGTGTATTTAATACCTTTACCTATATTGACGTACTACCACAGTTCCTAAAAAGCCCTGCTGGCCTGGCTTGGGGTTTTTAAGCAAAGTCTTGGAGTTACTTCATCAATAAGCTACACCTGTGCTGTTCCAATTGCTGTTCCAATTGGAGAACCCTTAAGGAGGTACAGCTGCTTTACATTTACATTAAGGCATATTATCCTAGAGAACTGGTTAGGCAAAATCTTAGTACCTAACTTCTTTAACTATTGAAAAGTTGAAAAGTGCCAAAATGAAGCCATCTTGTGGTGAGTTCATTCTGTAGTTCCCCCCCCCCTATCTGACCTAGTGTGAGAAAGATTAGCCAGAATAAGCTTTAAGCTCTGGTTTAAAAGCTCTGGTTGATTTGTGTTTGGGGTGGGTGGCTGTATTTTAATATAGTTTTATTTTAATTAATTAATTAATTAATTAATGGGTTTGTGTTGTGGGTGGGTGGGTTGAGATGTGTGTGTGCGTGCTTATTTTTATTTTATTATTTATTTATTTATTTACTTTGACCCCACCCACATCATGATGTTGTGATGTCAGCTCTGCCCACAGTGTGATGACATCACAGTGGGGGGTAGTAAATTTTTTGACATCCCACCACTGCCCTCGTTGCTCCCAAAGGCAGAAGTGAAATGTGCTCGTAGGGCGCATTTTACTTCTGCTTGTGGGAGCAATGAGGGCTTTGTGGCCTGGATGAATTGGTGTTGGGGGCCGGATGCGGCCCCCAGGCCATAGTGACCAGCTGCCCCCTGAGCCATTTGACCGGCCGGTGTCCCAAAAACTTTGTGCACCCCTGATGTAGATGAAGAAGGAGAGAACACTCCTTCTACTCCTCTACCCACGGGCCACTGCTAGGACCCAGCAGGCGGGGGCCCCCCAATAGAGCAGCGCCGCCAGCCGGGCCTTCCTCTCCCACCAGGAGTAGCCCCTCCTCCTCCTCTTTTTCGGCTGTTGGGATCTCTCCCCCCCTCCCCCCAAAGGAAGAGGAAGGGGGAGGAGCTGGGCCTGGACCCCCTGGGGGCTGGGCCTGGCTGGCTCTTCTCCTCCTTCTCCAGCTGCCCCCTCCGCCCCGCCCTTCCCCTTCCGGCGCTTCCCTTCCAATCTCCCCTCCCCCTCCTTCCGCTCCATGGAAGGTTCAGCCCTGACGCGGTTCCCTAGCAACCCTCCTCTCTTTCCCCCCCTCTCCCCCTCCGTCAGCCAATCACGTCCTTCGGGCTCCCGCTGACCCGGAAGCGGAGCGCCTCCGTCCGCTTTGGATCTTCATGGCTAGGCTTGGGAAGCGGGAAGAGAAAAAGGGGCGGAGGACGGAGGAGGAGGAGGAGGAGGTCGTTGTGGGGGGGGGGGCGCGGGGCGTCCCACGCCGCCGCTTCCACGGGCTCGGAAGGGAAGGGGGAGTGGGTGTGTGTGTGGGGGGGTCCTTAACTGCAGGGATGCGGCTTCCCTTCTTATAAAGCCGCACTCAATTCCTTCTCAGTGGACGAGCCTGATGGCTGATCATAGATATACAAAGAAAAGGGAGCAAGAAAGATGGATTGCATAAAATACAATGTGTTGGATTTAATGAAATACAATTGCACAAAAAGACATAATACTAGATTAAATGGGAGGTGGGATGGTATTATTATCAATGAAAAGATAAATATCAATAAAATATCAATAAAAAATAAGAAAAGATAGTTATTTAAGAATCAGAAATAGTGGTCAATTAAATTAATTACCCTGCATGCAACCTCCATTTGAGCAACAAAACGTCTTTGCAATTGAGTCGCTTTTCACTATAAATTTAATAGTTCTGGTGTAATCCCATACAGGTATTTGTTTGTGCCTTGAAGTCAGTCACTCTCCTCATGCACTCAAGGGCAGCAGTTCTCAACCGTTTAAAGCTGGGGGCCGGGTCATGCTCCCTCACACCTTTGGGGGCCGGATGGCCATTTTGCCCTTCCTCCACCACATGTCATTTCCTGGTGTGGTGGAGACGGTGGGGGCCATATGAAATGGTGTCGTGGGCCACATCTGGCCCACAGACTGCAGGTTGAGAATCCTTGCTATAGGTTTTTTGATGAAGATCAGTATCTGCTGATGGATTTTTTGAGTGATGGTTCTCCTCACTCTCCTGTTGGAGCATGGATGTCATTAGCGGCTTTATTGATTTTTGATGCAGTAGCTCTTAACCATGGATTTAACCCTTGAGAGATCAAGCCATAACAATCTAGACTTTTTTTTTGTTTCTCATTATATAACCAACACATTCTGTTTACTCATATATCTCATTATTTCTTTATTGATTGCCCTTTCAATCCAAGGAATTCTTAGCAATCTGCAAGAAATTCATATTTCAAATACTTACTTTTTATAAAAAAAGGAAGCTGTGTTAAAGTCCACAATTCATTGTCACATAGCAGAACTGACAACACATAGCACTGTTGTACATTGCACATCCATAAACCAATTTTTAAGTTTTTGTTGCATATTACATTCTTGATCTTGAAGAAACTGCTCTCATATCAGTTGCATAGTTATGCTCTGTAGTTGATTTGCCCCCAGATTCCATGGCATTGATATCCACTGATAATTTTAAACTCCAATTTTCTTCAAAATGTCAACAACAAAATCCTCTAGCTGATTTTCTTAATTGTTCTGGACTCACTATTCCTGGACTCACTATTCTTTCATTTGTAGTAAGGTTTCTATATATGCACACCTGACTTCTCTCCCTATATATGCACACCTGTCTTCTCTCCCACGGTAATTTCCAACTACCGTCCAGTGTCCAACCTACCTTTTTTAGGTAAGGTTTTGGAAAAGGCTGTGGCGCTGCAGTTACAGGAGGTCCTGGATGAAGCGGATTATCTGGACCCGTTTCAGTCAGGATTCAGGCCCGGATATGGTACCGAAACCGCACTAGTGGCCTTGGTGGATGATCTCTGGAGAGAGCGGGACGGAGGGGAGCCGTCAGTCCTTGCTCTTCTCGATCTCTCAGCGGCTTTTGACACGATCGACCATGGTATCCTTCTGGGAAGGCTCCAGGGTCTGGGGATCCAGGGCACTGTGTTGTCCTGGTTCTCCTCATTCCTGAGAGGCAGGACCCAGTCGGTGTGCCTGGAGAAGGAGAGGTCCAGCCCTAGGCCCCTGCAATACGGGGTGCCTCAGGGCTCGGTACTTTCTCCTCTCTTATTCAACATCTATATGAAGCCGCTGGGCGAGATCACCCGTTCCCATGGGGTTAAGTATCATCAATATGCAGATGATACCCAGTTATACATCTCTGCCCGTGGGGACCCAAGTGGTGCGGTGGAAGTCCTTTCCAGGTGCCTGAAGGCTGTTAAGGTCTGGATGGGGGACAACGGGCTACAGCTGAATCCTGGCAAGACTGAGTGGCTGTGGGTACGGGGGCCTGCGTTAACACAGGAGTTGCCATCTTTGGTGCTGGATGGGGCAGCCTTGCCCCAGACAGACCCGGTGCGTAACCTGGGGGTCCTCCTGGACTCACTGCTACTGTTCGAGGAGCCGGTGGCAGCCGTGGCCAGGAGGGCTTTTGCACAACTTCGTGTAATACGCCAGTTACGCCCCCTCCTGGACCGGGACTCCTTGCTCATGGTCACACATGCCTTGGTCACCTCCAGACTTGATTACTGTAATGCGCTCTACATGGGGCTGCCCCTGATGACCATCCGGAGACTCCAGCTGGTGCAAAATGCGGCGGCCCGGGTAGTGGCGGGGTGTGGGCGTTATGCTCGTGCTTCGCCGCTACTCCGGGAGCTGCACTGGTTGCCAGTATGTCTCCGGGTGCAATTCAAGGTGCTGGTTATTACCTTTAAAGCCCTATATGGTAGTGGGCCAGGATACCTAAGAGACCGCGTCACCCCAAGAACATCTGTCCGGCCCACCAGGGCGGATCGGAGAGGCTCCCTCGTTGTTCCATCAGCTAGAGAGGCACGCCTCTCTAGCACTAGGAGGAGGGCCTTCTCCGTGTCCGCCCCAACCCTCTGGAACCTCCTGCCCATCGAACTGCGCCTGCAGACAGAGCTCTTGCCCTTCCGGAAGGGCTTGAAAACCTGGCTGGCAGGACATATTTGGGGACCAGGGAACACGGGTTCCCATACCAAGTGGCTTACTTAGGGAGTGCCACTTTGGATCTGGACCAGGGGGATACTGGCGTGTAGTTTGCACTGTTTTTACTTCAAATAATTTTAGATAATCTTTTAAACTTCATGATTTTATATGTTTTTATCTTTTACCTCTGTTTTATGACGATGTAAGCCGCCCAGAGTCGGGTTCTCCCGAGTGGGGCGGGGTAATAAATTCAATAAATAATAATAATAATAATAATTATACTGAAAAAGGCACCTGTTTACTAGTAGCACCTTAGACAGCCAGTGCTATTTATGTCATGAATTGGATGACTGTCAGAAACAGAATGTATAATAACTCTGTTAGTGATGGGTAGGGGTTGATTCTTTCTCATTATGTTTCACTGTTTTGTAAACAGCCTAGAAGTAACAATTATGTTATGCAGACATGGAACAAAGAAACAAAATGTCTCTGTTAACATACTTAGCTGTCTAGCAAAGCTGGAACAAAATCTTTCAAACCCAGATAGATTCAGTAGTGTAGGGTGGGTTTCAGTCGCCCAGGGCCGCAGGCCAAACTTGCCGCCCCCGCCCCTGGCTCGTCCCCCCACAGGTAGGAAAGTCCTACCTTCGGGCTTCGCTGGGCTAGGAGGTGGGGCAGCTTCACGCCTGGGAACCCAACAGTGGGCTCTCTGCTGGGGCTGCGTCGCACCAGCCCAGCAGGCGGTAAGAAGGGGGTGCCTGGGGAGGAGGGGGAGTGGCACCCCCTGGCCTCCACTGCGCCGTTGGGCCCGTGCCCTCTGGGGCGCGGCCCAGGGCACCGGTGGTGGCAGAGGTTCCCAGCACCCACCCTGGCCGCCAGGAAGTCCGGGCCAGCGGCATCACCCCCCGCAAAGTGCCACCCGGGGTGGGCCGCCCCCCTCGCTATGCCTCTGGATCTATTCCTTTTTCCTCCTGTTTTTTTTAGCAACTTGATTTAGGATAATAAAATCTTATTATTTATTCATTATTAAACTAATGGAGTCTCTGCTGATTTATTGCAAATTATCCAGAGATATAATGATGATTACCAAACTGTTTTCCCCAACTCTGTCTTATGGAAGGTATTTAGAGGCAATGAACTTTGGCTATTTGATTGAGTATTTAACCTATGCTCCCACTTATGCTTAAATTGCAAATGTTTACAAATATGTGCCAACATTATAAGAGGTTAACGAGTATTCAGTGATCTCCTTCCAAAGGGAATCACTATGTTTCTAGAAAATCTTACTGGTCAGGAGAGCAGAGTGAGCATAACAATGTGTTGCAATGCTCATCTGTGTTAAACTCTCTGCAGACAGAAATCCAATGTAATGACAAAAAGATTGGGCAAGATATTTTCTAACCGTGTTAGCTTTTTTTTTTGTGGGATTTGTGGTTGAATTATATAGCAAGCTTTTTTTTATATAAATTTTCAATTTCATTACTTATAGTCTATGCTGATATTATCCACCACCACATTACAACACTAAAACGACCAAAGTTTATCTCCTAATTTACTATTCCAATGTATATGCGCAACCTGAGCAAACTGCTAAAAAGTCAACCAAAATGGCTGTAACACATGAAAGTATATCCTCCATTTCTAAGTTTTTTACTATTAGACTCAGGTGTTGAAGAAGTTTGATTAACTTAATGTGCAACAGGTGCAAACCTGTTACTTCCCACCACTGACAGTGCATATCTCTAATGGCCAAGAGGGAAAAAAAAGGTTCCTGTAAATGGGGAACATTCAAATATTAGGCTTGCTGTGACTAGTGGGGTATTCCTTAGGATACCACAAGCTGTTTGTGTACTGATGCGTGGAATTGGGGCTGTGCTGACTGTCTGGTTGATAGAAATGCCACTTTCATAGGAACTACATCTTGTCCCCTATGCATTGCTTAGACTTGCTCTGTGCCCTTATCGCCAGAACTTCTGGAACTAAGGCCTTGATTACCAAACTGCAGTTAACTGAGCTGTTCTGTTGTAAATGCAAAGGAACCAAAATAGGATGTTTTTTTGCACACAAGTTGCTAGGATGACACAAGTGCAATGTAAATATTTCAGGGTCATATCTCAGCAAGGGCTCCCTCCTCTTCCCCAGAAGCAGTCTTTCTTATTTAGTGGTTGGTAACCCACTTCTGTGTATTCTCTGTGTCGAAAACCTGGGAAGGGGTGCCATGTCAGAATTGTTGCTGTAAGTCAGACTAAGTCAACATACAATTACTATTTATTAGACATGGTTAATTGATACTGGGGGACTCTTCAAAGGCCTTTTCTAATCAAGTAATTTAATAAAGTCTATAACATCTTTGCATGGCCTGAGTGCTGTGCAATGGAGTGCGGCCCATCTTCTGTTCCAGCTCCTGCCAACCTAGCAGTTTGAAAGCAAGAATTTGCAAGTAGAGAAATAGGTACTGCTTCAGTGGGAAAGCATTCTGTGCACTTCAACGTCAAGTTAAACCTGCAACATGACAACGGAAATATCTGCAGATGCAGACAGTGGTTCTTTGGCTGTAAAAGGAGATAAGCATTGAACCCTAGAGTAGGACATGACTGGCTTTTGAATAAAAGAGACCTTTTTTAAAAATATTTTTATTTAAACAATATAAAATACAAAAAGAGAAACAAGAAAAATACATGGATATAAAAACAATGGTTTGTAAGGGAGACTTTTATAATATCTTTTGAGCATGTGCAGAGTGCAAGCTTTCCCACGACTAAACTACCCTTCTGTACATTGTATTTTACTATTAAGTCACTGCTAGAGCAGTGATGGCAAGCCTTGGCACTCCAGGTGTTCTTACACTTCAATTCCCAGAACCCCTGATCTGCAGGAGTGCTGACTTGGGCTTCTGGGAATTGAAGTCCAAGGACACACATGGAGTGCCAAGGTCCGCCATCACTGGGCTAGAGGTTGGGCTATCAGGATCCACAAATAAGCCGTGTCCTGTCGGAAGATGTGACCTGGAGAAGCCCTCTTCTTCCTCACAGTTAAGTCCCATTCAGTCCAACCAGCCATAACAGCGCAGCCTGGTCTTGCAAACCAATGGGAGGCGTGGGTGTAGGAGCCCTAGAGGCGCAGTGGTTCAACAGCTGTACTGTAGCCAAAAGGTTGAGAGTTCGATCCTGACCAGGCTTCAAGACTGACTCAGCTTTCCATCCTTCCGAGGTCGGTAAAATGAGCAGGCAGCATGTTGGGGGCAAAATCCTCATTAACTTGTGGGCCGGCTAGAGAGGGCACTAAAGCGGTATTGGGATTGGGGGGGGGGCGTAGAGATGTGTGGGACTGCAGGGGCTAAGAAGACGCTGACTGGGAGGCGGCAGGTCAGCAGTTCGATTCCCGAGTACTGCAGGACGGAATGAGTTCCCGTCTCTGTCCCAGCTCCTGCCAACCTAGCAGTTTGAAAGCAAGAAATTGCGAGTAGATAAACAGGGACCCCTTCGGTGGGAAGGTCAACAGCGTTCCGCGCGCTCCGGTGTCTAGTCCTGCCTGCCACACGACCACGGAAACGCCTGCAGAAGGAGACAGCGCTGGCTCTTCGGGTTTGAAACAGAGGTGAGCACGGAACCCTAGAGTTGGATACGGCTGGCTTTCGAGCAAGGGAGACCTTTTTACCTTCGAGAAGTGCAGTCGCTTTGCTGTGCCAACCGGCGCCGCTCTATGGAACGGGGTGCGTCGCGGGACACGCGTGTACCGCGCACGTCGGAGCGGCTTCAACTCGGGGGAGCCCAGCTGGCGAGGGAGGGAGGGCGGGGGCAACACTTTAGCTCCGAGAGGGAGGGAGGGAGGGAGGGGCGCCTCCGCTAGGCCCCCCCCACCGAAACACCCCGCCCCCCCCCGCTATGGTCCCGCCCCCGGCTGAGAAACCACCCTGGCGCCTGCCTGTCAAGGCGAGCCCTCCTCCTCCTCCTCCTCCCCCTCTGCCGGGCCTGTCCCTTTAAACGCCCCCCCTCCCGCCCCTCCCGGGCCGCTGCTGTTGGGCGGAGGGAGGGCCCGGGGGGCGGGGCGCAGGGCTGAGCGGCATCCTCCCGGGCCAACGGGCTTTCTCCGGGAAAGGGGGCGGGCCCGTGCGGGGGTGTCTGTCGGGGGGGGCGGGCGGGCGGGCGAGGCGTGACCCAGTTGACGCGAGGGGAGGGCGGGCAGGAGGGAGGCGCAGCAGCGCCCGTGGTGGGAGCCCCGTTCGTTGCCGCCGCCGCCGCCGCCGCCGCCGCCGTGGGTTACATACTGCCTTCCCTCCCTCCCTCCCTGCCCCCCCGGTCCTTCGGAGCCCTTTCCGGAGCCCCGGGTCATCCGCCCGTGAGTGAGCCTGGGGAACCTGCAGCCCAAGGAGGGCTCCGCCAGCCACAGCCACCGCCACAGCAGCAGCAGCAGCAGCACCATGTACCACCAGGCTAACAAGCGGAAAAAGAGCTGGAGGGAAGAGAAAGGTATAATACTCTGGGAGGGGGGGGCAGGGGGGGAGAGTGCACACACACACACACACACTCGCTTACACACCTTGGCTTGCACGAAGAAGCACGGTTGAAGCCGGGGGTGCCCAAACTACGGATCCGGGTGCCCCCCCCCACGCCAATTGTGCGGGGGCATTTTACTTCCGCTTCCAGGAGCGATGAGGGCTTGGCGGGCTGGACGAATTGGCGCCAGGAGGAGCCGGATCCAGCCCCAGGCCACAGTGCTCGGTCGGGCCCACGCACGACCCGAAAAGTTTGGGCACCCCCGGTTTCAGCCCTGGGGTGGTGAGGAGGTGGCTTGGAGGATGGGAAAGAAGAGGGTCAGGGTCAAACCCAGGGCCCCCTCCACCTCTCGTCAGGATGCATGCCAGGAAGCGTGCAGGGGCTCCCCTTGCTGCTCCTGCTCCTCCTTGCCCATGTCACGCTTCTTAGCAATGAGCAATCCCCCCCCCCCATGCTGCCCCGTCGCCCTTCGTGCTCACTCTCTGGGAGGCTGACATGGGAATGTGCAGGTAGTCACCCTGGTAGCCCCCCTTCCTGCTCCTCTTTTCCCCTGGGCAAAGTCTCCTTCCACTTCCCTCCGCCTTACCTGGCCAGGGGGGCACCCAGCAGACTCCCCCCCTCCCCCCCTGTCTGTCTGTCTCTTGGTCTCCCTCATCTCCCCCCTCCCCTCCCCCAAGCAGGATCCTGAGCCCCCTTGGCCTTGACCCCACTAGGTAGCCAGAGGCAGGACCGGAGGGCACACAGTAAGGGTGTCCTCTTCTAGGGTGCCCCTGCTCAGGTGGTGGGAGCCCTGCCGCCTGGCTGCCCTTCCAGGTGCTCCAACCTTGCCAGAGGGACCTCCTGGCTTCCAGTACAGAACCCCGAGGGCTGCTGGAGAACCCGTTGCAGCTGCGGCTCCCTTCCATTTCCCCCCCACTTAATTTCAGATTGATGAGAACTTGAGCTTCTCTCTGTTGCTCTCCATTTTTGTTTTTGTTTTGGATGCCTTCCATGTACCCTTGAGTGTCTGCCCCCTTCTTTCTTAACCAGGCTCTGTTGCATTTCTTCCAGCCTTGTGTCTAGCTGGCAGGGTCGTCGTCCTGTACGGAGACCACCTTCTGCTCACTCACTGTGGCCTGTGTTAGAAAATCTCTGCAAGCCCAGGGGCAGGAGGAAGAAAGTTGGACACTTGGGTCTTACTTCTTATGTCTCCACTTCTCTTCTCCCCTGCAAAGAAATGCAAGGCATGCCGGCTGAAGTTGGTGTTAAAGAGCCTACCTTAGGGAACTCGTCTTTGAGGAAATACCCTCCCGTTTTATTCCCCCCACCCCCACCCTTCACTTGTGCCAGTTAGGAAAACGAAAGTGTGGAGAGTCTCCTCCTTGCTTTCAACTTGACTTTCTTTAAACCAGGGATTCTTAACCTGCAGGCCGAATGCAGCCTAAGGCACCATTTCATGTGGCACCAGGAAGTGCCATGTGGTGGAGAATGGGCAAAATGGCCATCCGGTCCCTGAAGCTGTCTGAGGGGGCATGACCCCGGCCCCTGGCTTTAAAAGGTCAAGAACTCCTGCTTGAAACCCTTGGAAGGGGAGCCGCTGTCAAATGAGGGGCTGGCAATGTATGTCCACCTCCAGCGTCGAAGCCCTTGCCAGAGTCCTGAAATGGAATGGCAGGTCAATTGGACTGGAGTCCTGGCCCTTCCACGGAGTGAAACCATGTGAAAAAGTGAAAATAAGAGGCTTTGCAGTTTATTCGCAAAACGCGTTGCTTGGCGTCACTCCCCTGAAAATTCTTTCTTTAGAAAGAGCTTCCCTTTTGTTTATATCTATACCACAATACAGTATAAGTTGCGCTCTGTGGTGCCAGGTTTTTCCGAAGGCAGACGCCAGTGAGTTTTGAACTCATGCACTCAGGCAAGCTTCTACCGAACAAAGAAGAGTCTATCTTTTTCCTTGTCGAGTCTCAAAAATGATGGATAATTTTTAAAAAGTGAGCCCACTGAGTTATAAGAAAATTAAGGTAGTGGGATAAAAATAGGGCAAATCTTGTGCTGACTTGTGGCTGACTGTATTTATTTATTTATTTATTTATTATTGTGTCAAATTTATATTCCGCCCTACTCACACAAGCGACTCAGGGCGGAGCACAACAGACATAAAATAAACCTCTAAAAACACAAAAAGAACAAAGTAAAATTAACATTAAAACCCCTTTAAAAACTTTTAAAACTTCTCATTCCCTACACTAACCCATCGAATATTGGAATGAGGGTAGGAATGTGGGGGGAAGATACAGGATGTTAAATAAGCCAGCGGGGTGTGTGTGTGTCAGTAAACCCTCACTACCCCACACCATTCCTGCCAGCCAGGTTTTCAGGCCCTTTCTAAAAGCCAACAACCCCGTCTGAAGGTGCAGCTCCAGAGGCCGGCGGTTCCATAGAATCGGAGCGAACAGGGAGAAGGCCCTCTTTCTCGTGCCAGAGAGTCGAGCCTCTCTGGCTGATGGAACCACTAAGGCACCTCTCCGATCCGCTCTGGTGGGATGGACAGATACCCTTGGGGAGATGCGGTCTCTCAAGTAACCTGGCCCACTACCCTATAGGGCTTTAAAGGTCATGACCAGCACCTTGAATTGCACCTGGAGGCAAACTGGCAACCAGTGCAGCTCCCGAAGCAGTGGGGATGCATGAGAGTAACGTCCACAACCCAACACCACCCGGGCTGCTGCATTCTGGACCAGCTGCAGCCTCCGGATGGTCATCAAGGGCAGCCCCATGTAGAGCGCATTGCAATAATCTAATCTGGAGGTGACCAGAGCGTGGGTGATCATGAGCAAGGAGTCCCTGTCAAGGAGTGGGCGCAACTGGAGAATTACACGCAATTGTGCAAAGGTCCTCCTGGCCACGGCTGCCACCTGCTCATTGAGCAGGAGTCGTGAGTCCAGGAGGACCCCCAGATTGTGCACCGGGTCTGTTTGAGGCAAACTAGCCCCATCCAGAACCAAAGATGGCAACTCCTGTGTAGACCCGGGACCCCCGACCCACAGCCACTCAGTCTTGCCAGGGTTCAGCTGTAACCCATTGTTCCCCATCCAGACCCTCACAGCCTCCAAGCACCTGGATAGGACTTTGACTGCATCACCAGGGTTCCCACGGGGGCGAGATGTACAACTGTGTGTCATCTGCATACTGATGGTATTTTACCCCGTGGGAACGGATGATCTCACCCAGGGGCTTCAGGTAGATGTTAAATAGGAGAGGTGAGAGGACCGAGCCCTGAGGCACCCCGTAAGGGAGCAGCCTAGGACTGGACCTCTCACCCTCCAGGCTGTAAAGTGTAGCTGTTCACAGTAGTAACCAGTCCAGTGGGGAAATGTTTTCCACCCTGTGTAGTTTGTGTCAGGCTTGGGTTCTAACAGTGTGATAACTAGTGGCCTAATATTTTAGGTGATAGAACAGTGCTTTATGCTAGTTTGTATTCTAGCTGTTCAGCAGGAATACAACTGTTTTTTTTAAAATGGATATCAGTGGGGAAAAAAAATAACTTGAGTTCTAAGTTTCATAGGATTAATGCTAATTGAGTTAAAACTTTACCTGTGTTGAACTATGGGCATTTAAGCCTCATGGATCGACAGTGGAAACATTTTATCTTTCAGATATTCGGCCCAGTCATTGTTTGTAAAGTTCTCCTCCTTGTTTGGATAAGTTGCTCATCCAACACATGCAAATATGCTTCTTTGTAAACATGCCTAGGATGAAGCAAACATGCATTATGCTGGTCTAATGTATGCTAGAATCTTCTGTATAAGAAAGTTTCCTAAACACGTGTCTATCAGTCTGTAAATAAGAAAGAAAAAAAGCCTGATAACATAATATAGTTGTACCTCGCTTGAAGAGCATAATGCGTTCCACAGGGCTGCTCTTTAAGCGAAACACCATTGTTAAGTGACCAGTTGTGACTTCTGACAGGGGGGGGCAAGGGGGCTCCCACCCACGGGCGCTGCTGCGCCTCCGCCTCCCGCTCGCCCTCCCTCCCCTCGCGTCAACTGGGTCACGACGGGGCCCGATTTAGTTGTTAAGTGAGTTTTTGGTTGGTTTTATTTGTTAAGCACACTGGATGATCTGAGCCCCTCTCTTTCTCTACTTTTAAATTAGTAGTTGTAGCATCTGGTGTGTTACTAATCTGTTTTTAATCTTTTTCAGATTTTAATTTTTAAAAGTTTTAAGGTTTTTAGATGGAAGCTCCCACTTCCTAATCCTGGGCCTTATCTGGCCAGGGAAGGAAAAGACTAATGTCCTCTGGCCGGAAGGAGGAATGGATTTTAGCTGTTTGTGTTGTCTGTGAGTTATTGTTGTGAGTCTGTGAGTTGTTGTTTCTTTCCTGACTGTAAACCTCCCTGAGTCGCCATGGCGAGTGGGCGGTGATATAAATCTAAATAATTAAATAAATAATAAGCGAACATTCAGAGAAAATTCTGCTCTTTAAGCGAGTTACTCTTTAGGCGAGGCACTCTTTATGCAAGGTTTGACTGTACATTTGTTATTTTACTTGATTTGTCTTTAGACCATGGGCTATTTCATATTAGGATTTGGACAGGGATATCTGAAAAACAGAACGATAATAATGCACAGAATGGGTTTTCTGTACATAATGTGGATGAGACTTTTAAACACATATACAAGGAGAGGACACCAGAAATGCTTAGAGTGTAAGACTTTTGTTTGAGATTTGTTAATAAAATTGCACTTGATAAAAGTACCGCAGTTGTGTGGCTTTGATCTTAGCAAGCAAGCAAGCAAGCAAGCAAGCAAGCAAGCAAGCAAGAAAGAAAGAGTAGCACCTGCAAATCTGAATGTGCCTTTACTACTGTGATGTAATGACGACACTAGGACATAGTAACAGTAGAGTATTTTTTTTAATCACAGGGTTTTTTTTAATCACTTTTCATATGACCACTGTGGTGGAAAAAGATCTTTGGGACATGAAAGGAGCTTCATTTGGGCGTCTCCTGAGCGGAGTTCCTCCAGCAAAAATCCTTTCAACCCAGAAGGCACCTTTGTGTCCTTCTGACATGATTTTTTTTATACAGTCAAACCTCGCATAAAGAAGAGCGCCGCCTCCTCGCTGAAAGAGTAACTCGCTTAAAGAGCAGAATTTTCTCTGAATGTTCGCTTTGCTTAACAAATAAAACCAACCAAAAATTCGCTTAACATATAAATCGGGGTTCACAATCCCCCCCCCCCCCACAATTGGTCACTTTTAATGGTGTTTCCCTTAAGGAGCAAACTCGCTTAAAAAGCAATCCTGTGGAGCGCATTATGCTCTTTAAGCGAGGTACCACTGTATTAAAAAAACCTCTTCCTGAGCTCTGCAATGTTGGGAACTCAGAAACTGTTTTTTTAAGCTTACACTCCTCTTAAGTCTGTTAAAGCAGCACCCAGCTTAAGCTCATAATAAATGACATTCTGTACTACTGGAGTTAAGAACCTCTATCTTCACCTCAGTCTTCCCTTGTGTTCCTAGTTAAGAGATTATATGTCTCTGTGGTTAAGTGGCTTGTAGAACTGGTCTTCTGACATTCAACCAGACTGTTCATTTTTTTTTCCAAAGCATGCAATCTGAGCCAGTATGGTCTGGTGACTAGAGGAGACTTGGGTTCAAATTCTTGCTTGACCATGGAAACTATACTGCTCTTTGTATAGATTATGTACAGTATCTTGAAAACTCTATTTTTTTGGATGCCATTAGTGGCAAGCAAATTGATAAAAAGAACAACAACTACACCAGGGGTTCTCAGTCTGCAGCCCGTAGGCCGGATGCAGCACAGCACCATTTCATGTGGCCCTCTGCTGCCTCCGCCACACCAGAAAGTGGCATGTGGTGGAGGAAAGGCAAAATGGCCACCCGGCTGTCTGAGGGAGCGTGACCCATCCCCTGGCTTAAAAAGGCTGAGAACTCCTCAACAACCAAGTCTGTAGAAACATATCTTCTCGAGCGCTGTTGCTGAAAACCTCTTCAAGGTCCTGCTGTACTATTGGAGTTAAGAGCCTCTGTCCAAGGTTCTGATGTCCTTCTGCTTCTAAGGCTACTGTCCGCCGAATGTCCTGACATCCTCAAGTCAATTCTTACCCTTCACTGTAATGTAACTTAGCATGGCATGTGAACTGAAACTCCTTAATGATCCAATGGAGGGTTGTCAATATATTGCTGTTTCTCACAATCTTTCCCTACCAGGCTCAGTGAGTATTTAATGCTAATAGAAGTTATTGATTACTTCAGTACTAAAAAAAAATCATCAAGAAAACTAAAGCAAGTTTTAATTTAGCTGCAATTTGTGGGGTTATGAAAAAGGAAGTGTAGGATTTTCATTATCGATGAGAAATTAAGGTGTAAGATGGTTCCTCTAGGTGGGACAGAATAGATTTAGTTCTACCTTTGTACAACTTCCCACACATTTGTTATGTGTGTTCCATGTAAAATCATACAAAAAGCAGCATCAGAAAAGTACATGTAATAAAGTATAACATTTCAAGAGGATTCGTGAACAGTTTAAGAACAGTATTTAAGTAAATATGCAAATATATACTAAATTGCAGTAGTGCAATAAAAATTCTTAGTAGGGCCAAATAACAGTAACATTAAAATCAAAATTAAGTGTTCAAAATATATTCAACGAAATGAATATATTTTGTGCAAAACTAAATATTACCCTTAGCAACAGTTCTTAAATATGCTGAAATGAGAGTAAGAATCAAGATCACATACTTACAATCTGTTCATATTCTAAGGAATAATTTAGGTAAGGCTGCAAAAAAGTGTATGTGCTAATAATAACGTCCTGTAAGCACAACTGTGTCAATGGGAATTGTTTAATATATTTTTTACATGAAAGGAGCCTCATTCAGGGTGTCCCCTAAAAATCCTTTCAACCCCGAGTAATCTCTGACACAAAATTATTATTATTATTACCACCAGGGTATACTAATACTGTACTGTATCTGGTTTTTGAAACAGAACGTTTGTTGAAGATGACGCTGGAGGAGAGACGTAAAGAATACCTGCGGGATTATGTTCCTCTGAAAGACGTCCCAACATGGATGGGGGAAGTGAAAAGCAAGGCCCAAAGTGATGGTAAGTTTACTTTTTAAAACAGGTTAGGGTGCATAGTCTTTTAGGAGCTGAATCCTCTCTGCGTGGAGAAGAATTCTTCTAAGGTTTACTGCTCTTAACTCCCATGTCTGTGCTAGATTTGAGTGTCTGTTTACTATGCTGTGGGCCAGGGGTTCTCCTCATCTTTTTCCAGTCAGGGCCAGGCCAGGTTCCATCAACCCGGGGAGGGGGCAGGACTGGTTGTCCCCCCTCCCACTTACAGCGGCCACGAATTAGTCATCTAGAGCCGTCGTAAATGCCATCACAGAGGCTGCAGACTCACTTACCAGCTGTTGTAAATATGTTTACGAAGGCCACGACTCATTTATGGCTGTTCTAATCACATTTACAATGGCCGTAAATGAGTCCACGGCCGACTCCAGTGGCAGCAGTGGCTGCTGAAGTGAAGGCACTGTAGGCTGGATTATTTGACACCTTGGGCTGGATCTGGCCCATGGGCAGATCCCCTGCTGTAGACACTTCAGTTGGGAGAAAGGCAGAGTCTTTATCAGACTTTATAGCAGGGGTGAAGCCTGACCCCACACTATGGCCTGCGGGTCGGGTCCAGCCCACGGCGCCAAATCAAAATTAGGTACCTCAGGTTATATTCAGGTCGGCTTATATTCATGTATATACGGTAGATAAATAAGTACCACTTTGCACTTGCACTGTTTTATGTTTACTGTACATGTTTGATAACATACAGCCTTGTGACAGTTTTTCTGCATGTCATAAGCATCTGAATATAAATTAACATGTTGAAATCAAATCTGATATTCTTTTACGTTTTATTTGGTGTGTGGAAGGTGTGCGGAAGAGGGGGTGGTCTTATACGGCGAGTATATAACAAACTATATTTTGAGTGGAAATGTTGGGGGGGGGGGTTGTCTTATACGCCCAGTCGTCTTATACGCCGGCATATACGGTAGTCTGTTTCCTTCCAATTGCCATTACTTCAGTCTTCTCTATTGATTCTCATATTATCTATCTTGTATTCTTAGTTCATGAATGTAAGATGTTGTTGTAATTCCTTAGCCATACTTGCTGTCAATGCCTGATCATTGGCAAAAAGTAGTTTGTTGATATTGTTTCAATTCATGGGCTTAGCTTTTTTGTTTATGCTGTCTATGTAGGTGATAAATAATAGTGGCGATAGTATGCATCACTGCCTCGCTCCAGAAGTTACTGCAAAGAGTTCTGACATTTTTTGACTCTCAAAGTCCAACCCTACAGTCACGTCGTATGAGGTGGTAACAGGTCAAAGTAAGGGATTGCTAGGACTGGGTGAAGTATGGTGTGGCCTTGTGCCACAGGAACGCGACATCAGCCATGAAGGCCATCCTGGATCACCATGAAACAATCTGGCCAAAGAGGCTCTGGTGATGTTGCAACAGGCCCAACAAACTGGCAACGGATAACCTACTGCTGCAGAAATCCAATTGAGATATAAATGGATTGATCGAATGGGAAATGACCATATCAATGTTAAAGGATTAAGAGACAGAACAATGAAGTACAACACAGACACTCTAAACATATAAAAAGTCCACTGCATATCATTCAAATTACTGTTCTACACAAAATCTTATTCATCCATTAAAAAAAAACCCAATTGTTTGTGGATTAAAGTCAAACTTTGCTGATAACCAGACTGCCTTCCCACCCACCCACCCCCCTCTGTATCATAGTTGAGCCTTTCTTTGGGCTTCTTCTCAGAGAATTGCTTTCTGCGTAGCTGCTTGAAATGTGCCCAGGGGTTTGGACATACACTACTGGGTTTTTGATTCCGAACTGTAGATTGCCTGTCATGTTTCAGACCATGTTTGCAACTCCTGCAACATTCAGACATTGATTACCATTGAGGTACAAGTGATTCATTTAGTAAAAATAATATCCAAGCTGCCTCAATATTGCAGAGTTGATTGTGTACCTTTCTGAATACTATTATTGAAAAGTTCTGCACAAAGCAGCCGTCTTCTGTAAAAAGAAAGACACTGAATTTTCTTCTTCTTTTGGGTTCAGATCAAACTTTGGACTGCCAAAATGAAGCCACTTCTTGGCTTTGTCGTTGGCCAAAATGAAATCTTCATCAGTACATGTTTCTAGCAATAATCGGCAGACCAGTAAATGATCCATATTCTGTATCTCTCCACATTCACACACCTTGTTGTTGTCTGACAGCAGCCCCCACTTGAGCATGTTGACACCGAATGATCTCCCAAATTAGAAGTGTTCAATTCAAAGGGAGAAACATGACTATTGTTACAACTAGATGATTCATTGCATCTTAAGATTCTCTGAAATAGCTTTTCAAGGATATTCTCGTATGAAGATCATTTGAGGTCAGTCTGTCCTGGGCGTAAACATTGCTGATACAGAGATCCAGTGAAAGCAGAGAAATGAAACACTTTAATATTCTTTTCATCCATCTCCCGCTACTGGTTGGACAACATAATATCTACGGTCACCTTGGAAGTGGCAGCTCTAAACAAAGATGGTGTGCTGCTTCCAAAAGAGGCTTCGGAGCTTTTCTGTGATCTTCATCTTTCTGCATTGCTTTCCCCATTTCTTTTAGTTTGAAGAATAGGCTGGCCAAAGTACTGTATCTAGTTTTCTGCTTTTTATGTGTATGGTTTCTTGATCTTTTTTTTTTGCCATAGTGATTCTTCTTTAGTCTGTGTTTTGATCCAAGATATTCTTAGTATCTAGTGAGAAATCCACATTGAAGTATTTCTTGACTTTTTTATAGCAGGTTTGCTAAAGCCCATAATTCCATCCGATGAAACAGAACCAAGAATGCATAGACTGGTACAGAGTATCTTCTCCAAGCTAATTTAAAACTTTAAAATGGCACCATAACCTTCTTCATCTTAAATAAGCTGTTTCAGGTCATCTCTGGTCTGATTTTTAGTACATGATCCAACTGTTGATTTAGTTGGATTCTAAGATAATGAAGTTTGTTAACAAGCTTCACATTTTACTTTGGATCTTCAGTTTTGTTTATTGGGTTGGTTTTTCAAACCAATTGTAGGTAACTTGGTTTTCTTACTAGTCATTTTTAGATCACTTACTTCATTGACTCTGTTAAGTAGACTTTGCCCCTATCAGCTAATAATTCTTTACTATCTGCCTATTGGATGTTGTCCACACCCATTGCAATCAGTAAGAATTTCTTGAAAGATGGTTTCAGTGTATAAATTAAAAAGCAGTGGCAAAAGCGTATGGCCAACTTAGCTTTCTCTCTCTCTCTCCACATTTGCAGAAGTAGAAGATGATGCCTTTTCTGGATCACAAGTAATGCTTATGTTTATGTTTAATTTGTGATCTTACTGATGTCTTCACAAATCCATTCTCTAGCAGCATTATATACAGTAAATCACTTGGTTTTTAAAAAATTCTGTGTCTTTTTATTTTTTATTTTTAAAATGTATTTAGTTTGAAACAATCTACGGTGAGAGAATTATGATCTGAATCTGTAGGTATAGCTACAATTGGAAAGTGAAATCAGAGTGATTCAGTTTTGCTGTGGTTGGACTCACAGCCTAAACTACAATTGAAATCATAACGAGTCCTCACATTGGGCTGGTGCAGGGATCAGCAAACTTGGCTCTCCAGATGTTCTTGGACTTCAATTCCCAGAAGTCCTGATCAGCAGGCATACTGACTTGGGCTTCTGGTAATTGAAGTCCAAGAACACCTGGAGAGCCAAGTTTGCAGATCCCTGGGCTGGTGGATTGAATGTGAAGTTCAGTGTCTCCATGCTAGTGGTGGTGGTGAGGGTGGTGACCTTCCACTCCATCCTCTCTTTCCCTTCCTTCCTGTGGATCCCACCTCTGGTCCCGCCTTTCCTTTGTGCAAACCCCTGCTGTAGGTTCAAAGGATTCATCTTATAGCTGTTCATGCGTCTCAAAGACAAAAACTCAAAACCAGTGCCGTCATCTATACTTTGCAGTTCAAAGCAGAATTATCCTTCCTGTTTGGGGTTTTCTGTCTTTAGTGATTTAAGTACAACTTTATTACTACCGAACAAAGTCTGGAACTCGGTGGTTTAGGTATTTGGCTGCAGAATCAGAGGTCTTTCGTGATGTTCTGAATGTTGATCTGGCAGTAACCTAGCAACCGAACTGTGAACCATTCCTGCCTATTAAGATTTAATAGTACCTGCAGACCACTGTAGGTGGGGGAGACTAAAAGTGTGCTTAATTGTTTTTTAATGACTCCCTGGTAATGTTGCAGAACTAACAGTTAAAGTTGTTTGATATGGTAGAGCAGGGGTTCCTAAATTTTTCATGTCCCAGGCAGTGGTGGGCAGCAAAAAAATTCGCTATCACACTGTGGCTGGAGCCTACATCATGGGTGGGCGGAGCCTACATCATGGGTGGAGCCTATGTCATGGCCGATCTAATCATGCCTGCCATATGGCCACGTATCCATCTGCAAACACAGGCAGCTCTGGCTCTGGCTGTAAATGGAGATGAGCACTGCACCCTAGAGTCAGATATGACTGGCTTTTGAGCAAGGGAGAACCACTTGCAGGGAAAAAACCACTTGCAGGGAAAAAACCTGATGGGGCAGGGTAGGGAGCTAGGCATGGCCACCCAATGTTGCTCCCCCCCCCCAGTGTGTGTGTGTGTGAACCTGTTGCTGCTCACCACTGGTCCCGGGCCAGACCACGCCCCCTGGACAGCTGGGCTAGTCACGTGGTTCCTCCTACCATAAATGCTGCTGTAAAATATGTCCGTGGCTGTTGTAAATGCGTTTACAACAGCAGCGGGTACGTTGACAACAGCGTTTATGGCAGGCACGGGTGCATTTATGCATGCGCCGCAGACGTGTTTTATGGATGTCATAAACATGTCATCTTCCACTTCCGGGAGTGGCGAGGGTGGCAGCAGGCCACATGGCCCAGCTCCAGCCCACAGGGCGTAGTTTGGCTACCCTTGTGTTAGAGTGTTCGTTGTGGAAAGATCTTCATTTATGTACTCCATGCTTACAGCCCACACTGAGGAGTAAGTGTCCACATGAACCCTATCCATGACTTCCAAATGCAACTCCTGTTTCGGCCACATTAGTTTTGCCTTTCTTGTTGTATATTATGCTGTCATTTACTTGTTTCATTTACATGTTGATTTCCTCCTACAATTTAGATGCAAGATGGCTAACAGAAAATTATAAAACAATGGCAAATTAAAATACAGTTAAAGGGCGGATATTAAAATAGAGTTAAATTCAATTATAAAGTTAAAATGAGATGGAAATTAAATATTAATTAAGATAATTGTATTGATTTAATTTAAAAGAATGAGAACCATCATAACCACAGGGAAATTGAGGGGAGGGTCTTAATTGTCAAAAGCCTGCTTAATTAAAGAGGTCTTCACCTGCAATTGGAAGAAGGGGGGATGGAGGTAACTTTACCTAAGGAGTTTCAGAGCTTGGGCACATGACCATTGACAAGGCCCTTCCTCTTCAGTTTATGGAACTGTGGAAAGGGGCTTTTTCACAAATCTTAAAACCAGGGTTAGTTTATAAGGGAGGATATAGTATTTCAGATAACACACCCAAGTTGTATAAACCTTTATAGGTCATAACCAGGACTTTGAATTGTGCACAGAAATGAATTGGCAGCTGGTGAAACTGTTGGGAGGAAGTACAGTATGTTCCCTATAACTGGTTTTGTTCAGCAGTCTTGCTGCACTGTTTCGGATCAGAAGAAATTTCCTATCGTTCTTGAAGGTGCTCTACTAGGTAGCCCCAAGTAAGGGTACCATACAGCCATTCAGTCAAGAGGTAACAAAGGCATATGCCCCAGTAGCCAAATCAGACATTTCCAGGAATAGGCACAAATGGCAGATCAGCTGTAATTGGTTGTTGCTGAGACCTGAGTATCCAGGATGAGGGATGCATTTAGGAGCATGTAAGCCGCCCAGAGTCGGGCATGCCCGATTGGGGCGGGATAATAAATGGGAATAATAATAATAATAATAATAATGCAAAACCTTCATTTTTCAGGGAAAATGTAACGCCAGTCAGCACAATTTGAATCCTTATTCTCTTATCTGCCTTTTGGCTGACTAGGAGCACCTCTGTCTCTTTGCAGTTTAACATGCACATTACATTATATTGAAGACAAGACAGATCCCTGGGGGATGCCGTACATAAACCAATGGCCAGAATGTTAAAGAGAGGTTCCCTAATACCCCCTTCTCAGGTTGACCCTCTAGGAAGGATCACAACAGCCGTAAGCGAGTGCCGCCAAGTCCTGTCCCACACAGGCAGTTGAAAAAGGTGCCGTGGTTGATGGTATTGAAGGCTGCTTAGATAGCAAGCAGAACCAGCAGGGACACACTCCGGCAAAGGCAACTAAATCAGATTATTTCCCAAAATAGGGCGGAAGGCAGATTGAAATGGATCCAGATAATCCATTTAATCCAGGAATTTGTGGATTTGAAGTAGCTTGTCCCAAAATGGGATATTACAGATTGGATTGTAGTTATCCAGCACAAGGAGGACCTTTTCAATTACGGACTTGCAGCAGTCCCTTTTAGGAAGATTGGGACCTTACCTTCTTGAACAGGGACATTTCACCACTTCTTTTACACACTCTACCAGACCTCCTCTGGCTTGCCTTATAAGACAAGATGGGCATGAACATGGTGGCCTCACCTCTCCAAAGGTCCTGTGCACATCCTCAGGTTGGGCAAGTTGAAATGCATCCATCATTAACTGCCCTCATCACCAACTGGAGTTGGAGGGCTTTAAAAGTCACCAGAGCCTGGGCGGACACAGACTGGATGCCGGACGCCCTCTTCCGGGCCCTTGTCCCCGGCTGGAGTCAGAGGGCTTTAAAAGGCTGCCAATGTTGCAGAGGACCTTGAGCCCCCGGGCCTTGTTGAGGGACGTTGAGCGGCAAAGGACCTTTTTGTTGTTTATTTGGTATTTTAGTGTTCAATTGTGTTTTGTTATGTAAATTGTATCTTACGGTATTTCATTGTGTTGATGTATATTTATTTATTTATTTATTTTATTTATTTAGATTTATTATCCCGCCCCAATCAGGCGAACCTGACTCTAGGCGGCTTACAGAAAATTCATAAATTAAAACCTTGAGGTTCGAAATTACTTTAAAAAATCAATTAAAAAAGAATTAAACCATGAATTTACAAAGATCTAAAAATTTTAAAAAGGTTAAAAAGTTTAAAAAGATTAAAAAAGTTTAAAAGAGTGGGGGAGGGGTGGCTGTCCCATCAGATCAGCCACCCAACATGGGACCCCATGTTCCTGGACCCCCACACCTGCCCTGCCAGCCAGGTTTTTAGGCCCTTCCGAAAGGGCAGGAGCTCTGTCTGTAGACGTAACTCAGTTGGCAGGAGGTTCCAAAGGGCCGGGGCGGCCATGGAGAAGGCCCAAAACCAAAGATTAGCCAACACTGAGTCAGTTGCAGCGTACTTGCAGTTCAAAATGAAAACTTGCCAAACTCCAAAGAGACCGTTTACCTTGGGACAGGTGATCACACATGCAAAAACAATTCAAAATAAACCTTGACCAGAATTGATTCAAACTAAACAACCCCCACCAAGCTGTTTTTTTTTAAAGTGATCATCTCAAAAGAACGGTATGATAATTTTTTGCTGCCGCTGTTTTTACCAATTCTTGCACGCACGCACACACACCCCAGTCACTGTTGTTTGCCTAATACTGCAGTTCCCTTCTCACTGCAAGACTGCAGCACCAAGAAGTCCTGAAAAAAGAGCGAGACCTGTTGCTCTGGAGAAAAAAGCAAAAGACTGGCTGCTGCTAGGGGTTGGGATAATAGTATTTTAAACTAGCAAAAACAAGAGGTGAGTAAACAAGCAAATAAGCGCAGAAATAGAAGAAGGTCCATAATGGCAGTACTCTATTCATCTGGCTAGAGGGAGATGACGGTGGTCTGTGCAGAACACGAAGAAAAGGTTCTCCTTGGGCATGCTGTGCTTTGATTGTTTGGATTATTATTTTTTTGCTTACAGACTTTTGACACTGAATTGGACTATTCTTGCATGAACACTTGCCAGACTATTCTATTGAACAACCTAATTCATGAAATAAAGAACTTAGAACCATAGAATACTTGAGTTGGAAGGGGCCTAGGACAGTGGTGGCGAATCTATCGCACGCGTGCCAGAGGTGGACTTGGAGCCCTCTCTGTGGGCACTTGTGCAGTCGCCCCAGCACAGAGTTTGCCTCGCCCCCTGCCCAGCAGCTCAATGGGAGCACTCCCAGCATAGAGTTCACCCCACCCCTCTTCCCAGCAGCCCAATGGGAACGCTTGCTGCATTCCCCCAGCACAGAGTGTGCCCTGCCCCTCTGCCCAGCAGCCCAATGGGAGCGTTTCCTTCCTCCTCTGTTGCTGTGTTGGCACTTTGTGATAGATAAGTGGGTTTTGGGTATCAGTTTGGGCACTTGGTCTCTAAAAGGTTCGCCGTCACTGGCCTATGAGACCATTGAGTCCAACCCTCTGCTCAGTGTAGGAATCCAAATCAAAGTAGGTCTGACAGGTGTCCAAATTTTTGTTGAATGCATCCTGAGTTGGAGTAGTCGCCTCCTCCCAAGGTTAATTTGTTCCATTGTTGTACTGCTCTAACAGTTAACAATTTTACTCTGGTATTCAGCCTTTAATCTGGCTTCCTGCAACTTGAGTCCATTATTACATGTCTTGCACTCTGGAATGAACAAGTCCAGTGGTGTCCCCCACCCCCACCCCCCCGGCTCCATTCCAACACTGCACAAGCTTTTGTGATCCAGGACCACTTCTTTAAGCATGTATCAATTTATTGGGGATAGTGAAGGAAAATTACACGCGAGAGTCCCAAAAGTGCATGGCAGATGTCCCTGCCAGACCCTGATTCTTAGAGGGGAGTTAGTAAAACGGGGAGCTGCACTGGAGGTGGGGTTTTCAAACTACCTCCTGTCAAGGAGGGATACAGTAGTGAGAAAATGAACTCCCTGCCTCTAGTTCTGTTGTCAGATCCCTGAACCACTGAGCGAATCAGCAATTGACACTATTCTAGTTTGTGCACCAGTTCTCGTGTAAGCGATGAGCCATGATTGTATTTTGCTGTTATCTCTTTTTTCCAGTCTTTTAAATAGATTTTTTTTAGTGGATATGTAACAGCTGTTAATTTGTTCTTGCACACCCTGTACCTTGTGTACCTTGATGTCAAAACCTGCAGCCCTTGTGTAATTGAACTCTCACACTTCAGTGCACCCAAAGGGTCAGAGTTATGTAAAGAAAAGAAGACTAAATATTTAGAACTGGAAAAATTTGAATTGGCAGGTGTATTATCTGAAGGAGGAAAACTGAATCTAGAATCCATCCTGCATGCTCATGTAAGTAAGTATCAGGAGGAAATATTTAAAATAACATTTCTTTAAAATATCAGACAAGAAACAAAAAATAAAATAAAAATAAAGACGAGACGGTTGCGGCACCTTAAAAATGACATTTTAGTGTGAGCTTTCATGGATCAAGCCCACATTAAAATATAGCAGTTAGTCTTTAAGGTGCCATGACATTTTTGTCTTTTTTTGATCTGTTTTTTCCCTTTTGTTTCTTATTTTATTTTCTAACAATTCTTCCTAATGCTTATGGCTCGCTTTTTGTTTTGGGAATCGGTCTTGGTCTTTTTTGTATTTTCAAGTGAATGAAAAGTAAACAATTAAGTAAAAAAAAAAATCAAAGTAGCCACGATGAACCATGTGACCACTAAGTGTGTATCCTTTTGTGATTTGGACTTCAACTCTCAGAATTCTGCAATAAAATAATAAATAAATAAATAAATAAATAATTTCCCAAGCAGAATTGTGTGGTTTGTGGCTTGCACACCAGTAGATGTTGCCCCCTCTTGATGAGGGCTTTGGGTTAATTGCCTCTGACATTGCCTTCGTTTTCGCTTCCTCCCTCCCTGCAGCAGTGCAGCCTGGGAGTCATAGTTTTTCAGGAGGCATCCTCTGCGGAGCCTAGGTCAAGCTAAAGCTAAAGCCACCCCTCTCGCTATTTTAACCTTTTTAAATTTTTAAATCTTTTTAGTATTTTGTAAATTACAGTTTATATTTTTTTAAAATTAATTTTAAACCATATTGCTGAATTTGTAGGGGTATAGTGGGATTGTTTAGTTTGTTTTGCACTCATGTGGGATTTTGCATTGTTTAGTTGTTTTGCACTCATGTTGTCAGCCGCCTAGAGTTGGGTTCGCCTGATTGGGGCGGGATAATAAATCTAAATAAATAAAGCTATCCCTTGCTTGAAAGCCAGTCATATCCAACTCTAGAGTGCAGGGCTCATCTCTGTTTACAGCCAGAGAGCCAGTTTTTTTCTGCATCTGCAGACTTTTCCATGGTCATGCTGTTACCTTTCCCACTGCAATGGTACCTACTTATCTACTTGCAATCTCTTGCTTTCAAACTGCTAGGTTGGCAGGAGGTAGGACAAAAATGGAAGCTCACTCCATCCTCTCAAACCGCTGACCTGCAGACCTTCCGGTCGTCAAATCCAGCGTCTTAACCACCAAGAGCACAAGCCCTCCTGTCATTGTAGCAAGTAGTAAATTGTCTTTTATGGGAGGTCACATATTAGTATAGTAATACTGTATAATGATAGGAATCTGTGGGTTATAGCTATTGTTCTAATTATAGTAGGAGCTGCGATCACTAAAAGTTTATTTTAGGGTTAAAAATGAATCAGCACAGTTTTATGTTAAAATTCAGCCTTCATTGCCAAAGGTTTTCACATTTTCTTGCTAAAGTCTCCCTCTAGTGGTTCAAGGTACACGCTTTGGACTTTTAAGAAACCTGGTTTACTATTTGCCACATTTTCTTATTTCATTTACTGTACAGTCAAACCTCGCCTAAAGAAGAGCGCCTCCTCCTCGCTTAAAGAGCAGAATTTTCTCTGAATGTTCGCTTCACCTAACAAATAAAACCAACCAAAAACTCGCTTAACAAATAAAAATCAGGGTTTGCAATCCCCCTCACAATCGGTCACTCACGAGGGTGTTTCTCTGAAAGAGCAGACTCGCTTAAAGAGCAGTCCCGTGGAACACATTATGCTCTTTAAGCGAGGCACCACTGTATACTTCTTTCATCTGAAAGGTAATGGCTCAAGGTGACGTATAAACTTTTAAAGGAATAAAAAAAGATAAAATCACATTTAGCTAAACAAAAATAATAACCCCCCATCATAAAACCTTTTAAATTAAGCCAATACATTAAAAAGCCATTAAAATCAATCAAAGATGCAAATTAAAGCTGCAGCAAGATGCATTGTACGGTATATGATACCTCAATCTAAAAAGATATATTTTATTCTGTTCTTAAAATCTCTCAGACAAAGTCAGTCCACTTCTACCGTGTTTCCCCGAAAATAAGACACTGTCTTATATTTTTAAAAACTCCAAAATATGCACGAGGTCTTATTTTCAGGGGATGTCTTATTTTTCCATGATGAAGAATACAGTACACATTTATTGCTGATACAGCGGATTGCCAGGGCAAGATGTAGGTGAGTGCCTTATTTTCAAGGGGGGGGCTTATATTTCCGAGGTGGGGAAAAATAGGACGGGTGCCTTACTATATGAGGAGGTCCTATTTTCGGGGAAACAGGGTAATAAAGCCATTTATTAAATAAAGATACTACTGAGTAAGACTGAGAGAAGAGACTTGGTTATTTCCTCCTCATAGATGGAAAATCTACCTCTGTAGTTCTTCACATACGACACTAAAATGAAGCACCTTTGATTTCAAGATTTAACTTATTCCGCAGAAAATCAAATTACCTCTTAAGATGTAAAAATGAGAATACAAGCAGTTTTATGTCTTTCCTTTGACAGTATTTTGTCTATACTGTAATAGAAACATGCATATTTAAAGAAAATGCTTCTAAAGTCCAAGAGTATATAGTTTGCACTGATTGAATCGATCCATTCTTACTTTTTCTTTTATCCACATCTGTATGCAACTTTGAAGGAACCACTTCTCCTAACAAACGTAACCTTGCCTCTCAAAGGACTCTGAAAGTTTAGAGGAAGGCACTAGTAATATTGCTGCCTGGAAACCTGGTAAAGAACTTGCATGTCTAAGAAATCCAGGCTATCCTCACTCTATTGTGTCACTTTTACAGTGCTAGGTTTAACTCTGCTGGGTTTATCTATGCTGACAGGCTGACACTTGCTGTTCAGTCCAACAGTTTCCAAAAAGAACAGCATCTCTTAACACACGCATTTAAAGAACTTGGTGGATTTGCTCTTCGGTTGCTATTCTGGCCCTCCCAGAGTAAATGCAAGGGGAGTTTTTTTTCTCCCATAGCATCATTGAATTCTGAAACAGCACCAGGGAATGTCAGGATTATAAATGTGGAAAGAAAGAACTACCCATCTCTTGAAATGAATGGAATCAAAGGAAAGTCTGTCTTGGTCACATGGAGAACTGAATTACTTGGAAGTCACTTAATAGACTATAGAGTGAAGGTGAACCTAAGAAAACGGAGCCTGTGTGCCACCATAGTTATTTGCAAATGTGGAGAAGAATGGGCAACTTCATACCCATTTCAGTATAGTCTACGTCTCACAGCATGTATGATGGAAGGTTTGGTGCTAATTGCTCCAAATGCTCTTGTTGTCCATTAGATATACAGTCAAACCTCGCTTAATGAATGCCTTGCTTAGCAAAAAACGCACATAACAAGCGGGCATTTCAAAAAGTGTTCTGACTTGCATAACAAAAATTTTCGCTATGCGAGTTGGATTATGGAAAAACTTGCATAACAAGCATTTCTATGGGAAAAACTCACATAATGAAAATTTTTTGCTATGTGAGTTTTTCCATATAAATTTTCATTATACGAGTTTTTCCATAGGAATTTTCACCATGCTAAAAAACTCACATAGCGAAAAACTCGCATAGCGAGCAGTCTCGCAGAACGAAATATTTTCATTATCCGAGGTTTGACTGTACAGTAAAACCTCATATAACACTAAAACCTGGTTCCACAAGTCTTGGTGTTATATGATTTTTAGTGTTATCTGATGCATGTTAAAATCCTATGGGATCCATAGAGATACATTGTAACCACACAGGCTTTAGCGGTTGTTATCTGAAGCATCCCATAGGATCTTAATGTTATCTGATGCAATTCTTCCCCCCAGATTCCTTAATGTTATGTGATTTTAGTGTTATTCGATACTAATGTTATAAGAGGTATTACTGTATGTTTATTAATTGTACTGTAGTGCTTATGAAATGAAAAAATTAAAATAAGTTTATGCAGTATATTGCAGGCCTGTTGCAAGGATTTCTGATCTTAATCACAAATTGTAAAGCAGAGATTAAAATTATGTACTAAAGAGTTCAAGGGAGATAGATGAGATGAGGTAGTCTCTTGATCATTCCAACTTCATCATTTTAGGCTGATAAACTGTACAGAATTGGATTTCTGTCGCAATATAATATCCAGTGCTGGCTTGCTGGGCATCTCGCAACTTCACCAGAGGCCCCTTTTGCCAGATTGTTTCACGGTTACTCAGGATGAACTTCATGGCTGCCATAATAACAGTCTTCTGGCACAGGGATATACCAAACTTTGCCTAATCTTAGCATTCCCTTAGTTTGGCCTGTGACCACCTCTCATGACATGGATGTGGGGTTGGACTTTGAGAATATATATATTCTTAACAAATAAATCTGGGTTCCCAATCCCCCTCACAATTGGTCACTTAAAAATGGTGTTTCACTTAAAGAGCAATCTGGTGGAACACATTATGCTCTTTAAGCGAGGTACAACTGTATACAAGAGAAATCCTGGTCACATTTGTAGACCAAGAGAAAGCATTTGATAGAGTTGACAAGAAATGGCAATGGCAAATATTGACCCAATAGGTTATGTAAAAGCTTATATAGCGACTCCAGAAGTGTCATTAGAACAAACTAAGGAATATTGGGACCCTTTTCAGTAACATCAGGAGTGAGCCGGAGATGCATACTATCACTATTATTATTTATTACCTACATAGACAGCATAAGCAAAAAAAAAAAAAGCTAAGCCCTTTAATGAAAACAATATCAACAAATTAATTTTTGTTGATGATCAGGCATTGATAGCAAGTACAGCTATGGAATTACAGGAGCACCTTATGTCTATGAACCAAGAATGCAAGATAAATACAGTCATACTTTGCATAACAAATTTAATTTGTTCTGCGAGGCTCCTCGCTATGCGAGTTTTTCGCTATGCGAAACAAACTCGCATAGTGAAAATTCCTATGGGGAAACTTGCATAACGAGCGTTTCAAGGGGGAAAACTCACATAGCAAAACTTTTTCGCTATGTGAATTTTCCCCATAGAAAAGCTCGTTATGCGAGGTTTGACTGTAATATGAGAATAATTTAAGAGAAGACTGTGGTAATGACAAGAAACAGCATATATTAAATATTGTAATAGAGAGAACAAGTATAAAACAAGTGGCAGAGTTCAAATATCTAGGAACAACATTTACTGAAGATGGCAAATTGGATGAAGAGATTAACATATGGTGAGTAAGGCAAATCAAATATTAGGACAGTTAGTTCTGGTCTTAGAACACAAGACAATCCTGACCAGCACAAAACACACCTCATACAAAGCATACTCATTCCCACTTTATGTTACCAGTACCAAACATAGATACTTACAACAAAACATAAATGAAAGATGGTCACCATGGAAGTGAGATGCCTGAGGAGGAGCCACTGGAGTAAATAAATAAATGTTGTTTCAGAAATTACTCTGGGTCGAAAGCAGTGCTGGGTTCCAAAAAAGTTTACTACCACACTGTGGGCGTGGCATGGTGGGCGTGGCCAGGGGGAGAGCCTTGCGTTGCAGCTGAATTAGGACTACTTTATTTCAAAACTTGGATGGGCAGAAGGGGGGCCAGCCAGAATTTCTGCTACTGGTTTAGGTGAACTGGTGCGAGCCTGCTAATGCCCACCACTGGTTGAAAGGATTTGTGCTGGAGAAACTCCGCTCAGGGGATGCCCGAATGAGGCTCCTTTCATGTAGTAGTAGTAGTAGTAGTAGTAGTAGTAGTAGTAGTAGTAGTAGTAGTAGTAGTAATAATAATAATAATAATAATAATAATAATAATAATAATAATAATAATAATAATAATAATATTTGTATTTATATGCCGCTCTCCTTGCCAAAGCAACTCAGAGCGGCTTACAATGTTACAGTATCAAATATAAGAGCAACAACATATCAATATAACAAATATAATACAGTCAATATAGTCATAAAAGCAAAAGCACAATACAATCTACAGTCCATAAACAACATATGATACCAAATGGGCAATATACAATATAATCACAATACTATTCATATCTAATACAAGGAAATGTACAATACAAAACATCATCCCACTGTCCCCAAGATCTGTTGTGCAGCACTCAGATATCGAACCCCGACTTTCCAGTCTCCAAGTTCAGTGTCTTAACCACTAAGCCACCACAGTGACTAAAAGGGATAAAAACAGGAATGAGATTATAAGGGAAAGGAATTAGGGTATGTACCCCAGAGCAGGAGGGTGGCAGTTATTGTCTCCATTTTTAAGAAACTGCAAAGAAATGACCCATCCAACCTCAGGCCTATAAGTCTCTTTAGTGTGGTCAGCAAACTCTATACCAGGCACCTTTATTGGAAGCTAAAAGACTGGGTCGACCAGGAAGCTATTTTGGCTGAGGAACAGGCTGGGTTCAGGACAGGAAGATCGGTCATGGACAACTGCCTAATCCTACAACACCTTTGTGAGAAGTATCCGAGCTCACTCTATGCCACCTTTAAAGATTTAAGATTTGCTTTTGATTCTATTTCACGGACCAAATTGTGGGAGAAACTAAAAGCCACCTCCATTGATTGCTGCCTCTTGGCCTTGATTTCTGTGGTGCATGAGAGCTCAGCTTTGAAGGTGCACTGCTCCCCTTGGGGTCATTTGTCCTCACAGTTTCAACCCAGAAAGGTGTGTGACAAGGATGTACACTGGCCCCACTACTGTTTAATTTCTGTATTAATGACTTGATCAATCATTCGGTAGATCAAAATTTTCATCCTCCAAAGTTCGCAGAGAGGCATATTAACTCATGTCAACGATACCGTCATTTTGGCAAGATCACCAGTGGGCCTTAGATGGGCACTCAGAGCATTAGTTGCCTATTGTAAGGAAAATCATCTTATTGTTAATTACACCAAAACAAAGATCATGGTCTTTGGCAGGAAACCCAAACTTCACAATTGGAAAATCGAGGGCCATCCTGTCCAGCAGGTCCCTAGCTTTAACTATTTGAGGGCCCATTCCCATGACTCAGGCTCTAGGAAGACACATATTGATCATGTGGTTCAGAATACATGGAGGAGTGCATCGGCAATTCTTAGGTTCTACTGGAGTGGGGGGACGGCGGCATTATGTACCAGCAGCCATTAAATTGTTTGAAGCCAAATCACGCGCCCAGCTCACATATGGTGCGCAGCTAGGCCCTTTAGCCAGTTATCAGCAGGTGGAGAGAGTTCAGCCAAAGTTTCTCAGAGCTGCTCTCTCGATCCCCGGCTGCATTTCCAATGCCAGATTAAGGCTGGGAACAGGTTTAGTGAAGCTGGAGGCTAGGGGCTGGATGCTGATAACTTCATATTGGCTTAAAATACATAATTCCTTGGACACCTTGCTGTTTCTCACACTTCAAGACTCATCCCGTTCTTCCTGGGAATGTAATATATTTAATCAATTGGCTTCACTGGGCTTGTGTCCACCTACCTTGCTTGGAATGGAAGCACAACAAGCCAGGGAGTTGGTGAAACAGAGAATAAGGGACACGGAACGGCAAGAAGATGGTGGCCAAGTCTCCTGGTTTGTATTGCAATGACTCCCATCAGGTTGTTCCTGCAGCCTATTTGGAGCAATGAGATCTTCCAAATCATAGGCTGGCATTCACCCAGGCCCGCTGTGGATGCCTGCCTTCAGCTGTCCTTGAGGGCAGATATAACGAGATATCCTATTCGGAACGATTATGTCCATGTGGTAGTGGGGATGTTGAATCGATTGAGCATGTTCTCCTTTTCTGCTCATTCTATAGGGACACCCGTGCAGAATTAATAATCCCTTTACTGCGCCAATGCACAGGAAAATTGCCTGCCCTACAAGTTTCCTTCCTACTCCAGGACAGGAGTACTGCCATCACACGCAAAGTGGTGGGTTTTTGTTTGGAGGCTCGAAGCATACGTCGGCTGCTGACTAGGAAGTCTAGTGTGGCTTTTTAGTTTATTGAGATTGCTCCCGCACTGAGCAGCTGATCTATACTACTTTATTAAGTTCCCTCTTCACCCTTGTCATCATTGGTTTGGCTATAATTTACTGAGTTTTAGTAAATTACAACTCCAGCAGAGAGCATATTATATCCATGTAATGAGGCTATCCCTCTTCTTTTTTGTAAATACCGGCATTTGCATTTTATTTTCACGACATTAGGTTTTAGTAATTATTGAGGAATTTTAATAATACTGTTTTAGATAGGTGGCCTGCTGCTGTGTGTAAATTCTCAGTAGGTTTTTAGTAGTATAGTTTCCTTTTATTACCTCTGTCCAGTCTAGCTTAGGATGTGTGTTTATGCTTTTGTGCTCTTGTTATGCTGGTCATGGACTGTAAATAAATTGAATTGAATTGAAAAGTATTAGGATAGAACCAATTTTAAACTATATACAGAGACAACAAATGCACTGTAAATTGCTTTGCCCATTTGGAGATAATGTCTTGGAATTCCATACCATACAAGGAATATACAAAGAAAGAAAGAAAGACAAAGACCACGAGGTAAACCCAGAGGAAGGTGGAGAGGTAACATCAATGACGTAACACCAAATAGCGCATTGGGAGGTTGCTACGAGTGCAAAAACAAGGGTCTTGTGTCTCCCTTGACATGCAGAGTGGCAAAAGAGGACGTAAAGAAGAAGATACTGTATGGAGTGAAACACTGCCTACCCTATAGGGGAATTTTTGCAGTGGTGATACCTGTTGCATAAAGATTCATCTCCTGCCATTAAATAGGATTGAAGGCCAGATTGTCATTCCTCTACACTGCCATGAAATAGGATTAAAAGTCACATTGGTATTCCTGATTTTATTCTTGGGTATATATCATAAAGGTGATGAAAATATGATACAGTAGTTAAATGTGAATGGTGGTTACCATTACCAATAGGTTATGGATCAAATGAATATTCACGAAGGGCTCGTGTGGCGTGCTGTCTCCTCTCTCACTTACTTACTTGCCCAAGCCTTATAGTTACTTCTCTGGGGCAGTTTATTTCCTTGCAACAGGAATAGCTTGGTAGCTTGGCCACACTAACTACCAGGCAGTGCTGTGGGTGAATTTCCCCCCCTCTTGGCTGTCGATCTCTGGCTTTAGGAAATGAGTTGCCTAGGACTGCTGGGTATGATATGCCTGAAGGCAAGGAATCCCTGAACTGCAGCTCTGTGAGGATGTGGCAGATCAGGGCAGGGAAAATACCCTCATGGAGTATGTCTCCACTTAGCCAGTGATATTAATTGTCTCATTGCTGCATCCTCTTGACAGCCCAGTCCTGGAGTCAGGTAAAGGTAGCTGACATCGGTCTTTTGGTTTCTAATAATTGAAGTTATGTTGTCTTCATTTGCTCAACAGTCAGTCTATTGATAGAAGTAAACAAGTTTGTGTATTAGATTTATATCCCACCCTTACTAGTGAACCATGGCTCTTAGTGGCTTATAACAATCAATATACAACAGATATACAGAATAAGAAATCAAAATAACACGGTCTGCTTTTGTCTCTTTGGGTTATTTTTGGATGGTTGTATTTTGATTTTTATACACATTTTAAGATATTGTATATTGATATACTGTATTATAAGCCACTCTGAGTGGCTTGCATCAAAAGGGCGGGGTATAAATGCAAACAAACAAAATTTGAAAAAAGCAAATAACACATGAAAACAGGCACAAATAGATTATATCAACCTACAGGTGCCCCATTCAGTTAATCTAAGTAGAAGACAAATTAACAGGTCAACAAATAAGACAGTTACACAATAAAGATTGCTAATACATGTGGTCTGATTACAAAGAAAATGCCTGATGATATAAAAATGTTTTCAGTGACTTACGAAAAGCCAAAAGAGTTGGGACAGCTCTGATTTCAATTGGTAGATCATTCCAGAACCTGGAGGCCATAGCCAAAAAATGCTCGGTTTCTAGTAGAGGCCTTCCTTACCTCTTTCAGCGTGGCCAACCTTAGCATCATTTGGGTGCTTCAGGTAGTGCTTCCCAGGAAGAGGAGGGGAAACCCTATAGAGCCTTGTATGTTAATAACTAAGTCCTTCAACTTGGCATGGCATTCAAAGGAGGTACCACTACAGGCTAGCGAGGACCAGGGTAATATTGTCAAAGTGGCAATCAATCTGGCCGCCACATTTAAATTACAGAACCCTTTCCTGATTACTATTCTGAGAATATCACACCTAAGCCATTCTACTACACCCAGAGATTTAGAGAAGTGTCTTTGAATTCCAGGTAAAATAAAAAGCCTTTGCTTTGGGGATTTTCTTAGCCCTGACACTGGGTTTCTATGTTGTGATCTGCACTTATTTAGCAATACTGAAGCCCTTGTTCAGATACTCTCAGTCCAGGAAAAAATTCTGGTAGTAAAAATACTTGTTTTTGACAGGAGGACATACATGGATAATGCGATGTAGAAATATGTTTGTTTTATAAATAAATAAAACACAGAGTGGTCAACATCTCCCCCCCCCCCCCGGTGTGTTATTCAGGTGTGTAGGACTAGCACTTCAGAAGGTGGAATGGAGTGGTTCAAAGCCCACTCCTGCTAAACATTATTTTTTTTCTTTCCATTGTCAGATTTGTATACAACTCTTTATCAAATCTACAACACTAAGTAAGGTAAAGGTAAGGTAAAGGTTGTCCTTGTTCGAAAGCCAGTCGTATCCGACTCTAGGGATCAGTGATCATCTCTGTTTACAGCCAAAGAGCTAGCACTGTCTGCATTTACAGATGTATCTATGGACATGTGGCAGGGATGACTAGACATTGGAGTTCATGGAATGCTGTTACCTTTTCCACCGAAGTGGTACCTATTTATCCACTTGCAATTTCTTGTTTTCAAACTGTTAGGTTGGCAGGAGCTGGGACGGAGATGGGATCTCACTCCATTGTGCAGTAGTCTGGTCTCGAACTGCTGACCTGCCGACCTTCCAGTCAAGTTCAACGTCTTAACCACTAAGTCACTGCAGTCCTTCTCCAAGTACAGATACATAATTGCTATTACTGTGCCTATATCAACTGGGTATTAATGCTTGGAAATTAAAACAATTATATTAATTCACTTGTTTTTAATATCTGTAATTTTAACAGTAAGAATACAAGAAACCACAACTGTGAGGTGGTATTTATCCTTCTGCAGTGTATGATGCCACGCGTTACCTGCATAATGCCTCCATTTTCTTTCAGAAGAAAACGCCAAGGAAGGACTTCCAGTACAGAGAAGTCTGGGTGAGAAAGTCTCCCTCTACAGAGGTGATATCACAGGGCTTGAAATTGACGCCATAGTTAACGCTGGTAAGCTTTACAATATTTTCCTTAACATTTAAACATTGTAGAATTGTTCAACAAAGTGTAATTGGATTATTTATGTCTGGAGTACAATAAAATGAAGTCGTGGAATTGAGTATACTTGGTGCTGATGGAATTGAAATTCCATATTGGAGTATTGTGCCAGACTTATGACTCTGTAGATGAATTCCAGATTTATGTGAATAATCTTTTGTTTCCTTCCCTTTTCCCCTTGCAACTATTATGCCATCTGCAGATTTTCTCTGCAGACATCCTGATGAGTGAGATGGGTGCTTTACTTTCATGCTTTTGGCCTTGCAAGGGTGCTTTTATGTGTATGAGTTTTCAGCATAGCTGGGACCTGTCATATGTAGTTTATGTAGAAAGCCTCATTTCTAGGAGGTTGGACTTTATACCTGTGTCCAGGGTCGAGAATCGCTATCTCCCTTGTGTTGTTCTCCCTCTCTCCAGGTATGTTTTATAGCCCTCTCTCTCTCCTGGAGTAATTTCTGTAAGGAATCTTTCTTCTTCTGTGGGTTCATCCACGCAAGACGTTTAGCTCAGATTGATGTCAGCTGGTTTCTTTTCCTCCTAGGTCCAGCACCGCTCCAAGCCTTCATACCTATTCATCTGCTGGAATTGAGTAACTAGTCGGTTTCATTTGGGTTCCAGGGAGGGCTTCAAATTGGAGCAGGAAGGCCCCGGGGCTGGGCTAGGCTGTAGTCAAGAAAAGAGGTAATAAGGCAGCCTTACTGGGGAGAATGCTCCTAGAAATGACATCACAACTGATGTCAGGAGGAGTTCTGATTGTGCATGTATCCATAGGATCTGGGTTTATCTGAGTTAACCGAACAAGCAAAGTTAACAGGTCTTGAAGGACCTGGGGTGTAAAAAAAAAGGGGGGTATTCAATAAAAATCCTGAAATAAATACATATGTATTACTATAGCAGCTCCCCCAGTGGCTTAGTGGTTAAGATGCTGAGCTGGAGACTGGAAGGTCAGGCTTCAGTACCCAAGAACTGCACTTGGGGACATGAAAGGAGCCTCATTCGGGCATTCCCTGAGCAGAGTTTCTCCAGCAAAAATCCTTTCAACCCAAAATAATTTCTGACACAAAATTATTATTACTATGGCACCTTACCAGAACTTGTCACTAGAGGTCACTATCTGCAATATCTATTCCAGTCTAGGTTTAGGCCACGTCATGGTACTGAGACCTTGCTGGTCACATTACAAGATGACCTTCTCTGGGCAGCAGACAGAGCACTTGGCCCTTCCTGGTCCTCCTAGATTTCTTGATGACTTTTGATACCATTGGCCACACTATCTTTCTAGAAAGGTTGGACTGTATTATAAAGGTTCTACTCCTTCCTTGATGGCTGGACTGAAAAGATCCAGTTAGGAGGAGTTTGTTTCAGCCCCTTGGGTAGTACAATGTGGGGTACCCCAGGGGGGTTGATCATCTCTCCAATGTTATTTAACATCTATGTAAAGCTGCTGGGAAGGGTCATCAGGAGATTTAGAGCCCAGTGCCATCTATATGCTGATGAGACACAACTCTGTCTTTCCTTTACACCTTCTGCAATAGATACAGTGATGTTTAGTTGATTGCCTGGCATCAATGCTGGGATGGACAAGATTGAACAGGCTGAAGTGGAATCCTGATAAGATGGTTATCCTGTTGCTGTCTGACTGAAAATGCTAGTCCTCGTCTTGGATGGGGTAGTCCTTCCCTTGAGGGACTGGGATCATAGCCGAGGGTCATATTAGATCAGTCCCTTAACTTAGAGCATCAGATAGTGGCAATTTCAAAAGTTGTATTTTTTCATTTGTATCATATTGCTCAGCTGCCTCCCTCATTTTGCAGATGGTCTTTAGCAGCACTGGTCTCTAAAATTGACTACTGTAATGCTCTTTATATGGGGATACCCTTGTCCTTATACAGAGATTGCAGAGGGTCCAAAATGCAGCTGCCAGATTGATTGTCAGGGTAAGAAAATTCGATCATATCATCCCAGCTCTGGCAAACCTACCCTGGCTACCCATTTTTTTTCCATATCAGGCAGAAGGTGTTATCAATGACATTCAAGGCCCTACAAGGTTTCGGACATTCTCTCAGTATGTCTCTCCCAAAGTACGTCTGCCTACACTACCCAATCCTCATTAATGGTGCAGCTCCAGGAGCTGATGTTGAGGATGATCTGGAAAAGCTTAACAAAAAAATAGGGCCTTCTTGGTAGTGGCATCAATACTGTGGAACACATTGCCAGTTGAGCTGTGCTAGGCCTCATCCCTAGATGTATTTAACATCAGCTAAAACAATACTATTAAAGGAGGCTTTTAAGACTGTTCTTTATCCTTGCTAATGTTAGTTGCTATATCTGACAAGATTTCTTTAGTTTATTTGTTCTCTCGTCCAAGATTGGCTGAAGTGCTTGAGTTAAGATTTAGCCACCAGCATGAGTTAGAAATGCATGTAATAATTTATTTTTTGGTTAATTTTATGGTTATTGCCATGTTTGAATGCTGTAAACCATCCAGAGTTGGATGATCTCCCAGATGGGTGGCTGGTATATAAAGCAAGCAAGCAGACAAACAAATAGGGTTTGCTGTTATCTGTGGTTTTAGCTATCCACGGTAGTCTCAGAACATATCCCCTACAGATACAGGAGCATCCTGTACTGTTTTGTTTTTTGAATTGAGAAAACTCTTCATGTATTTAATCTTATTTATAGGTACCTTTATTCAAGCAATGTGATCTTGAACATGAGAAATGGAGTGTTGCTGCTCTGTCAGTGGCATCTCTGGGGATTACTGGGTTAAAGAAATAGAAAATTGCCACCAAAAATAGCATACAGTCAAACCTCGCATAACGAGCGTTTTGCTTAGTGAAAAACTCACATAACGAGCAAGTTTTTCCCTAAGCCGTCTGACTCGCTTAATGAATTTTTCGCTATGCGAGTTGGACTTTTCCCTATGGAAAAACTAGCATAACGAGCGTTTCTATGGGGAAAACTCGCATAGTGAAAAAATTTCGCTATGCGAGTTTTCCCCCTTGAAATGCTCGTCATGTGAGTTTTTCCATAGGGAAAAGTCCAACTTGCATAGCGAAAAGTTCGTTTTGCGAGTCTGACTCGCATAGCAAAAAACTCACATAGCGAGCAGCCTCGCAGAACAAATTAAATTCGTTATGCGAGGTATGACTGTACTTAGAAAATTGGATCAGCCCGGGGTGCTCACCCACAAACAAGATGAACAACAGCTTTGTTCCTGTGTTATTCCAACACAGAATATGCTAGTTGAGTATGGTATAAATCAGCACATTCCAAACAAATTGATGTAACTCTTGTTGAATCAAGCAGGATTATTACTGGCTGCCTGAAACCTACCCTCACTGAAAAAGTCTATTATTTGGCTGGCTTTGCCCCTCTGGAAGTACACTGAAAGGTGCTAGCAAATAGTAAGATAAGACATCACTACACTCATCCACCTCATGGGCACCAAACCCCTTAGACTCAGACAATGACTAAAATTAAGGAAGAATTTTCTGTACACCTCCCAAGGTTTAAATATTAAGCCAGAAGAGGCTGGGCTAAGCCTTTGGAAAGCAAAAACAACAACAACACACACATCTTGCCAAATGGATGAATGCCAAAGAGGACAAGATTCTGACTGGGCAATCTAGAAGTTACTTAATAGACTTCAAAGTGAAGTAGAAAGAATCAAAGCATAGTCAAGTAAGACGCAACTCCTTGGATAAAGGACAAATTTTCTGTGAATGTGGAGAAATTCAATCCATGCAGCATTTGTGTGCTTACAGTTTATGACCTACCACATGTACAAAAAAGATCTTCTAGTAAATAGCTGAGATAATGCTACTGAAGTAGCCCACTTTCGGTTTAAAAAAAAAAGCAGTCTAATAATGTTAACGTTTTAATTTCTTTTGAATTTTACCTATATTTCATGTACGTCCATAATTTTAAATTGTGGAATGCTCAAATATGAATAAAAAGAGTCCAAATTTTCAGAAGGAAGGTTAGAAACTTAATGTTTCAGTCTTTAATGAAACCAGAGGTTCTCAGAATGCAACGTTCAATTACTAATATAACATCATCTGTATTTTCTGCCCTTGTGTGGAGTCACAAAATACCATTACACCAAGTAAATTATGGCTTTAGTTCTCTGATGCTATCAAACACTTGTGTTTCAGGGTGTTGACATGTCATATAAACTGTACTCTTTATAGTACTAATTCAGGCCACATGGTTTATTGCTGAAATTAAATTTCATATTGTGGATGGTTGAAGGTCACAGACTGAGACTACATAAAGCAGACACTTAGTGACATTTCTTCTTGCTGGTTTCATGTGAAATTTGTAATATGGAGTAAATGAACCAGGAAGCAATAAAGGGCTGGATCAGAAGTGGCTGTGGATAGTGGCGCACTCTGAACATTACTTTGAATTCTGGCATTTTTGCTATAGTCCAGCCTGGATGCTGTGTTGCCCAGATTACCTTCCTTTTTGCATGCTGCCACCACCACATGTTTTCAAGTCCGATAGCTAACTGATTAGCAGAAATACTCATAGTGGCATAATATTAACCAGGGCTACATTTGCAAGCCTACTTCAGAGCATCATTTCAAGTATGGGGCAAGGTTTTAGGAAGTGAGTATATTGGCTAACCTCATGTAAATTAATTTTAGAGACAGTATGATGGAGATAAAAGAAAATTTACTAAATTCTTTGTTTTTTTTTTCTGATTTAAACTAGCTTCTTTTGATGGGATATGTTGACGAGGCATTTTCAGTCTTGTGTTTTAAACCTTAATGGAACCCGTGTTTTCAGGGAAAGCAAAACAAGATGCTCTATATTTTTTGTTTTGTTAAGGCCTCCATAATTTGTGAAGACGATCTTCATACATAGCAGTATCCTTTACACTTGTGACTCAGAGAACACAGGCAGTTACACCCCCCCACACACACACATACACACAGTCCCAGATGCAAAGAAGATACAAACAACTCCTCTGATGCTTCTCATCCTTAAATAGCCATGCTACTAATTAGCAGCAGTTGGTGGTTGATTTGTGGAAGATGCTCTTCTCACGCCTGTTCTCGTGTTAACAACACAGCTAGAATACTCTTTTGGCAGCAAGGTAGACACTTTTAGAGTTCCTCATGCTCACAAATGAGGAAGGGGAAATGTGGGATGTACCTTCCAATTGTAGAGAGAGGAGCAAATGCATTGTAAGGAGGGAAACTATGCTTTTTGGTTAAGATCAAGTGTGGAGATAGTGAACAAATATTTGCAAATAGTATATTTGTGTTCACAACATTAGCATGTGATATTCCTCTAATTCTCAGCATACATACTTCTGTAGACCTTTCCTTCCTACTAAGAAATAGTTTGGAGAAAATGAATGTTAAAATCAGTAACATAACTTCCTCTCATTAGCAGTACCCACTTAGTTTTCTGTTAGAGGGATTTCATTTGGTACACGAGCGCTCATTTCCTAAGAGTGTTCTCCTTTTTCTTTGCTAAGAAAGAGTTCCTAGGAAAACAAGTCAACATTTCTCCCCCTTTCTGAATGTGTTTGCCATTTGTAACTCTTTTCTTGAATAGTCTATGTTTGGCATGACCGTCACCCTGCTAAGTCCTGGACCCATGTTTCCAAACCTTTGATTTTTGGACTTCAATTCTCAGAAGCCTACGCCAATTCTCCAAAGCACTGATCAGCCAATGTAGCGACTTAGGCTTCTGAGAATTGAAGTCCCCTTGTGAGGCATGGACCCCATATTGGGAACCACTGTCCTTGACACACTCTACCACAGTGGTGGCGAACCTATGGCACACGTGCCAGAGGTGGCACTTGGAGCCCTCTCTGTGGGCACCTGTGTAGTCACCCCAGCACAGAGTTCACCCCGCCCCTCTGCCCAGCAGCCCAATGAGAGCACTTCCTCCCTCCCCCAGCACAGTTTGCCCCGCCCCTCTGTCCAGCAGCCTAATAGGAGTATTTACTTCCTTCCTTGTTGCTATTTTGGCACTGCGATAAATAAGTGTTTTTTGGGTTGCAGTTTGGGCACTCGGCCTCTAAAAGGTTTGCCATCACTGTTCTACCATATTGGAGAGTAAACAAAATAACAAAAAAGACACAAAAATTGTGCCACCTTAAAGACTAACTCCTGTTGTTACATGTGATCAAGTCCAATTTGTCAGACATAAGAGTGAGACCTCAAGGCATCAATTTATATACATCAGGTACAGAGTATCAATTGATGCCATGAGGTCTCACTCTTATGTTTGATGAAGTGGATCCATGATCCATGGAAGCTTACATTTAATAACAGGAGTTAGTCCATAAAGTGCCACAATGTTTGTTTGTTTTTTCTTTTGTTTACTCTCTGATACGCTTGCACAGACGAATGTGGTTCTCATTTCAAAAAATTTAAACTCTGACATGTTGTGCTTTGGCACAAAGTTTGGGGTGGCTGCAGTTTTGGCAGCTCCTTTCCTATTGGTCTGCTTCAAATCATCCTATCAACTGGACTCAAAGGATTGCATGCCATTTTTTCCCCTCATGTGTCAGGACTTTTCTGCTCTCTGGCTTCTTGCTTATTTCTCTCTTGCTCTTCCTTAAATGCTTATCCTTAGAGTACAGGGACTCTCTGGAATTGAGTAGTGGAATGAAGCTATGGTAGGTGTTGGGAAAATAGGGTAATATGTTTACTTAAAATATGCTCTCACCACTTAAGGACATCTTTAGATCTTGGACACATTCCTTCTGCCCCTTGAACAATCCAGAGAGGCCTACCTCTTGGTGCTTTCTCTGCCTTTCTTCTTGCTTACCCATAGCACCGTAATCAGTGGTGGGATGTCAGAAATTTTACTACCCCACCGTGATGTCATCACAGTGTGGGCGGAGCTAATGTCATGATGTCATGAAAGGGGCCAAAGAAATAATAATAATAAATAATAAAATAAATATAAGCACACACACACCCCTCAACCCACCCACAACACAAACCCATGAATAAATAAAATAAATAAAAATTACATTAAAATACACCCACCCCAAACATAAATCAACCCCCCCCCCAAACACAAATCCATCACTTACCTGTTAGTATAAGTGCCTGGGCAGCACCATGTTGTAAGATGGATATGGTCATCATACCGATTCTCTAAGATAATATGCCTTAATGTAAATGTAAAACAGCTGTACCTCCTGAAGGGTTCTTCAATTGGTATAGCAATTGGAACAACACAGGTGTAGCTTATTGATGAGGTAACTCCAAGACTTTGCTTAAAAACGCCAAGCCAGGCTGCCAGGGCTGCCGGCTGCCAGGCCTTTTTAGGAACTGTGGTAGTACGTCAGTATACACATTAAAATACACAGAGACACACCACATCCAAAGGTGAGTCACTTGCCCTGGGGAGCAGGCTATAGGGAGCTTCAGGCTAGCAGCTTCTCTTCCTCCTCCCCGCTTGGGAGGACAGCAAGGAGGCCATGCATATGCGCCAAGCACTGTAGGCGTCCATGCACACCAAGTGCTTGGTGTGCATGCGCAGTGGGGGAACCAGTGAAAAGGAAACCTCGAAGGTGGTTCCCTCCAAAAGCTGCTACTGGTTCTCCGGGACACTGGGAAAAGTTACTACCGGTTCTGGCGAACTGGTGAGAACCTATTACATCCCATCACTGACCGTAATTCATAGATGACAGCTGCTCTACTAGAAGTGTTCTTGTCACTTACTCTGAAGGCTGCCCTGACTATCAGGGTAGAATAATTTCAGACAGCTGAATTGTGAATAGCTACTATTCTAAACCAATGTTTTCCTTGGCCTATTTTCTCTTAATGAGAGGTCATGGTTAAAACCAGAGCAGTAACATTTCTTACCTCTTGCTTGATTGCATCAGTATACATTTTCTCATCTCTGAATCTTTTGGGTGGAATCTAGTAATTTGAATCTTTCCTCTGCTGGTGTCAGTGCATGGAGATAACAAAGATAAATGGCTTTTTGGGCAACAGCGTATTTGCAAGAAATCAGGCTTTGTAGCTGGTAAATCACCTGAAAGGTTTGTTGTGACTTTTAATTTACCTTTTTTAAAAATAGTGATTCAATTCTGATGCTAAAGCAAGACCAAAATTAAGTAGACCTGGGATAGAATTTTAAGAAAGTTTCCTGAAACACCTGTTGCATAGATCAAATGTTGTGTTTTCCAGTTGTATTCTAGCAACACAGTTTTATGCATGCCTGCATGGAAATAAATCCTGCTACATTCAGTGCAATTCACTTCCTGTGAAGTGTGTACTGGATTACAGTTTAAAACTTTCTCATAAAAATAATTTTAGTAGATCTTTGTAAAAACAGCTGTATTAAATAAAATAATTGGGGTGACTTTAGAAAAATCTCAGTTGTAAGAGTGCATTTTCTTTATTTGAAACTAAATGGGCAGAAAGTTTAACTGCTTGACTTTCCCCAGTGCTTCTTTTGACCTTCAGAGACTTTACAGTTTGCTTTGCTGCATCTTAATTTTATGAAGCATCACATCTCTGTCAAGCCAAAATTAAACTTCAAGGTAGAAGAAGAGTGTTTATATATTGGAATTGTGTATTGAATATATTAGCCATGAATTATGTTTAAATGAATGCGTTAGTATAGTCTGTTGACTAACAGAGCTACACCTTCCCTCAAGAACAGCTTGTTAATGCATAATCAGTCACTGAAGTTGCCATGAATCTGGAACTTAATGAACAGGTGAGGGGAAAGGAGGAATTTAAATCTGAAATTGATCTGACAGCTTATCACTGATTACCAATCCATTTTATTTGGCAATTTAATTTATCACACAGCTTAAAATTTTCTTCTTGTAGCGTTTTGGGAAGAAATTAATTCAGAAGCATGCCTAGAAACGTTGGGTTGAACCAGTCTAAACATTTCTGATGAATAACCATCCGCAGTTCTGATTCAATGAATTCTTACCATGACTTTGTTCCTGACCATGTTATTTCACATACAGTATGCCAGGTTTTCCTGGGTTTATAGTGTGAAGAAGACTGCAAGGGGTGAAGAGGACATCTAAATTTGTCTCCTATGCGTATGTGTGTGTGCGATTCTACAAGTTCTGCCCGTGTTGCTACTACTTGGTAGCGCCTCTAAGCTTGCCTTCCTTTGAGGTATCGTCCTATGAATCTGTCCACCCAATTTCTATTGTGTTAACAAGAGCAGGAGTTATATTTGATTTACAAATTCATTTCCCCCCAAGAATTTGGTCCCCAAAGTTGTCAGCTTCTGTACAGGTTTTGCTCTCCCCCTGTCTATATTGTATGTGCACCTTTTAAAAAAAATCTTGTATAAGAAGTCCAAGTCCTATTTCTGGAAAAGAGTGTGCTGTCTGTCTGTCTGTCTGTCTGTCTGTCTGTCTGTCTGTCTGTCTATCTTAACTCTTTGGGCTTGATTATCCTCTGCCTAGGCTTGTTTCATAATATGTCTTTTAAGGTGAGAAAAAAGGTGTTTCTAAAGATAAATTCATTTCTGAGGAGGAATAAACATTACAGTAGTTTTCCTCTTAAGAATCCCAGGTACTCCTTAGTATAGGTCTGGTTGGATAATCTTTGGCTCGCCATACAAGATTTGTGAGTGTTGACCACTCAAAATAAGGTGATTTTGCCTCAAAACTTCAAAAATGTCTAATTTGGAATTGGAGAGATTTTGCCAAGGCTCACCATATCCTGGTGCTTCATGAGCAAAATCTGTCTTCCATTTTTGAGAGAGATAAGACTATTCATTGTTTTTTATTGAGCTAGATCAGCAGTGTGATAGGCAGACTTTTAGCTTTAATATTTTTTTAAGGTAGGTGGTAGAAATACATTGTAAATAATACTTTTGAAGTGCTTTAAATCCCAACCTTCATAATAAACCCATAGTGTGGTTTTTTTTAAATCCTGTTGTTTTTGAAATTCATGTTTATATTTCCACCAAACTGGTAACTGTAGCATTTGCCATTTATGTTTAGATGTTCACAGTACAGCACAAGTCTCTGTTATATAATTGTCAGCCTGAGTACCCAAAGACAGGCTAAAGGATGTCACACACCTTAAAAGTCTAAGTAACAAATCATGTTGAACAATTCGGCTTCACTGCACCATTTTGAAGAAACTACTGAAGCCTCTTTAGTTATTTGTTTTTTTTTTTTAAAATGTGAATGACCAGAATGTGGCTATGAGAGCAATTTCTTGTGAGTGTAAGAGAAATAAATATTAAAGTATGCCATAGTCTGCTGTGACATGCTAGATATTTCCATATTTTCTGTTTTCTGTTTGTTTACTGCCCAGAGTGGGATAACACCTAGATGAGTGCTATAGAAATTCAATAAATAAATAAAAATAAATAATGCAAGCTGAGCACCGAAGAATAGATGCCTTTGAGATGTGGTGTTGGAGGAGAGTTTTGAGAGTCCCCTGGACAGCGAGGAGATCAAATAGGTCAATCTTAGAAGAAATCAACCCTGACTGCTCCCTTGAAGGTCAAATGGTAAAGATGAAGCTAAAGTACTTTGGACATCAAATGAGAAGAGAGGATTCACTTGAGAAAGCCTTAATGCTGGGAAAGGTGGAGGGCAAAAGAAAAAGGGGGTGGCCAAAAATGAGATGGTTAGATGGTATTGTAGAGGCAATGGGCACAGAGCTGAGCGAGTTGAGGGGGATGGTGGAGGACAGAAGTGCCTGGCGGACAGTGGGGTCCATGGGGTCGCAAAGAGTTGGAATTGACTGTGCGACTGAACAACAAAAAAAGTGTTGTGAGAGGCTCCCTCGCTTGTCCCCTCTGCCCTTTCGGACGAGACAGCCTCTAACAATCAGCGGAGAGGCGGCTCTGGCCGTAGGAGCCTACCTCTCTGCTGATTGTTAGAGGCTGTCTCGTCCAGCCACTTGCCGAAACGGCAGAGGGGACAAGCGAGGGAGCCTCTCGCAAAGGGAACCTTTGGCCATGGAAGCATGGAAGTGCTTCTAAAGGCTGCCTCCAGTGTTGCGAGAGGCTGTCTTGCTTGTCCCTTCTGCCTTTTGGGCAAGTGGCTGGATGAGACAGCCTCTCGCCAATTGTGGAGGGGTGCTTTTGGCCGTAGGAGCGCTTTCCCACGGGGAAGCGCTTCTATGTCCAAAAGCACTCCTCCGCAATTGGCAAAAGTCTGTTTTCGTTAAGCGACGTTTTGTTCACTCAACGAAGCAGACATTTTCTCAAAAAACCTCCTCGTTAAGCGAGTTACTCATTATACAAGTTACTCATTATGTGAGGTATTACTGTATACAAGAAGTTCACAGTCCTTAGAGAGTTTCAGCTCTCACTCTCTTTGCTTACCCAGTAAGCTTTATCACAGAGTCCTTGTTGGTTCCTTGCAGACACTTGCAGACCTTGATATGAACAGCTGTTAGGCAAGTTCTTGGTAGAAGCAAGGTCCAGGACAAAAACACCAAAAATCCAAGCTGCTTGTGTCTACTGACACAAAAAATCACTACCACGAATTGGCAAAAGTTCCAAAGTCACTGGCCCATAAGATTACCTCCAAGATGAGTACTTCCAGCAAGGTGACCACTCGATTAAGACGAGGCAACTTTTGCTTTGGGCGTGCTACATTTTATGCTCAAGAGGCTTCATTCATTATCTGCTGATCCTGAGCAGCTGGCCATTCTCTAGAATACCCTGAAAGATATACACAACCATTTATCCATGATGCAATGTGTGCCACACCCAGGCACAGTTACTAACATGTTCATAACCTTTTCAAGCTGAGATCACATTCTCTCAGCCAACATCATGGGCCAGACAGCCATTTTGCCCTGCCTGCATGATGAGGGTGGCCATTTTGTTCCAACAGCTTCAAAGGGGTGGCCATTTTGTTTTTGAATGCCCTTGGAGGGGGGCACATGAAATGGCACCATGGGCCAGATTTGGCCGGCAGGCCTTAGGTTGGGAACCCCTGAGCTAGAGTTTAAGGAAGTTGTTCACACCTTTTACATATGTTATACTTAAGATGGATTTGTATTATAGGTGAAATATTTATTGAAAGCATGTTGTAATTTTTATTATATACAATAAAATAGTTTAAATAACTAGTAAGGCTACTTTAGTTACCAGTTGACAGCTAAACGTTGATTTTAAGGTTGTTTTGCCGGCTAATGAAAAACTAAACCAACAATGAAGGTTTGATTATTATTTAAAACTGTATTGTGGCAGAGTCTTTGTACACAATAGCTTAAAAGTAGAATGATTTAAAAATAAGAAGTAGCAGGATTGAAGCAAACAGTCTTACAAGGTAGGTGTTATGATTACCTGATGCTTGCTTATTGTATGATCTGTTGAAGCAAAAAAAAAATGTTAAGTTAAATATATCAATTAAGATAATGGAGAATAAAATGAAGTGAAACATAAAGCCAGTCATCCAAATAATGTAACTTATTGCTTTACTCTAATTGAATTTGAGTTAATTTATTTCCTCTTTCTAGAGATGCCACATATTCTGAAAAATGTGCAAGACATTACCACTTTTTAGTGTTTGGAAATCACATTTTAATATATAACCTTTTACAATTCTAAGTACAGTACAGGCTGCCATTGCATTTGAAGGTTGTTTAAAACCCTGCTGAATAAACTATTCCCTGTTTTAGATGTAAAGAGGAATTGTAGTTTGAGCTTTATACATCTGCCATGTCAAAGCTCAGACATGAGGGAGGACATTAAAAAGGGAAAGATTTGATCCTGATTGATGCTTCTTTGTATCTTGCTAAACTGTGGTTTAGAGAGCAACGAAATGTTGCTGGCTTGCTGAAATACAGTTTAGCAAACCACGGTGATCATTTTCTGAATCTTCCCTTCTCTTTATTCATGTTTGATTAACAGCTCTCAGAAATGATACTTGAGTGAAATGTGGAGAGTGTTACATTCCGAACATGTGAAAGATAAGGTTGGAAGGAAAAGCTAAATCGGGGATTCTCAACCTGTGGCCCATGGGCCAAATGCGGCCCATGATGCCATTTCATGTGATCCCCCACTGCCTCCACCACACCAGGAAGTGTCATGTGGTGGAGGAAAGGCAAAATGGCCATAAAGTCCCCGAAGCTGCCTGAGGGAGCGTGACCCAATGGCCCCTGGCTATAAAAGGTTGAGAACTCCTGAGCTAAAGGAAGCTAAAGGAAGCTTTGGAGAAGATGATACATTTTTAACATTTTGATCTTCTAGATCAGTGGTGCCCAAACTAAGGCCCGGGGCCCAGGTGTGGCCCCTGATGCCAATTCATCCGGCCCTTAAGCCCTCGTCGCTCCTGGAACTGGAAGTAAAACGTGCCCGTACGGGTGTGTTTTACTTCCGCTTCCAGGAGTGACGAGGGCTTCAGGGGATGGATGAATTGGCGTCAGTGCTTGCAGTTTACAGGCAAGCAGACATTTAACAAAGAAGACGTGTGGTGCAAAAGGGGAGATGGTCTTGATGAAGAGCTGATCTTTAGGAAATTGATGTACATCTGATACACCTATCTGGCCTTGCCTTGCAGCCCCCTATATGTGCTGTTATGGAAAACACAAGGTTGGGATTGTTTTTTGTTGACGTAGCATCTAATTTTGTTCCCAGTTTATGGAGAAATCATTTTTGTAGTTTTGATTCATGCAGAATATAGGATGGAATTAAAACTTTAAAACTGTACAGTATTTGAATATGAATTATATGGGACACAGAGAAGGTATGTTCTTTCTGTGAACTTTTAAAGTTTTACATTAGTATTAGTATTATTATTATTATAGGCTTAACCTTTGATTTTAATTTATGTGTAAGCCGCCCAGAGTCAGGTTTACCTGATTGGGGCGGGATAATAAATATGAGTAAATAAAATAAATAAATTAGTCGTTCTCTTCCCCCCCCCCCCCTTTATGGTACTGTTTTCTTAATGAGTTGTTTAAATGCAGGAGGTGTTCAAGTAACATAGTGGGATCTCTGTTTGAGCAACAATGTTCCAAGACTAGTTGTGGCAAATGACATATTTTTGTCACTAGGGTGTGCTGTGATCCTGTGAATAATTTTTATTTTTTGTGCTCAGTCAGACTAGGAACCTGTTTTTTGCCTTTTGGAGTTGCATGGTGTCCATGAATATTTCAGCACATTGCTTTTCTATCACCCGGGCAACTGACTGAGTTCCCATGTTATTTTCTTTGTGTGTTAGGGCATACACTCCCCTGTTCCTTAGTGTACTCATATGAATGAATGAAAAACTGTGGCTTGTTAGCAGAGTATCTAAAAGTCTTAGAAGAAAACCATGGCATAATGTAATGATTACTTCCGTTGTTTTTTCCAAACAAGACCAACTGCCAAATGTATTGTTTTAAAATTAGAATATCAGTGGTCTTTAATTAAACTTTCACCTCCTCACATGTTACTGTCTTGCTTGTACTTTTTGTTTAAATCAATGTGTGGCAATAGAGTATTGGGGATCCTGAGACAGCAATTTGTTTTACAGATTTCACTAGTAAAACGAAGTTTCATTGTGCAACTAGCAGATTCCTCCTTTGACTATCAGACAATACCCTGGCTGGCTCTTCTACTTGTTTTGCCCAGGGAGCTGAAAAATTTAAAGTCAGACATTGACAACCTTGAAAATAACAAATTCAGCATACCAGTATCTTAGTTTCAAACAAACTTTTTACTGGCTGTTCCATTCAGCTGTTCAGGGACAAATTAAGATACAGTACTGGTGTTAGAGGGCAAGTTGATAAATTTGGTTATGCCATGTTGTTTTTCTCAGTTATGTCTGCAGATGCTTAATGTGATGTAAACAGGCATTTAAACATGAATACAAAAGAAGCTCCCAAATTGAGAAAGAATGCTGTATTAAAATGCACCTGATTCTAAGTATTTTGAAGAATAATTGGTCCAAATCAAGGGAGTGGTTGCTTGATTCTTACTTTATAGCATTGATGCGACAGCCGAGATTACATCCGTGTTCAAGCATTCAAGAAATCTGCTACATCCTGCCAATTTGATTGTGACATAATGGCAACCCTACTAGGAATTTCAAGGTCCAGTCAAACCTCACATAAAGAGCACCTCCTCGCTTAAAGAGTAACTCGCTTAAAGAGCAGAATTTTCTCTGAATGTTCGCTTCGCTTAACAAATAAAACCAACCAAAAACTTGCTTAACAAATAAATCGGGTTCGCATCCCCCCCCCCCCATAATGGGTCACTTACAATGGTGTTTTGCTTAAAGAGCAAACTCGCTTAAAGAGCAATCCTGTGGAATGCATTATGCTCTTTAAGCGAGGTACCACTGTACGTGAAATGTTTAAAGAGTGGTTTTGATAGAGCCACTTCCCAGTGAGTTTTTGTAACTAAGCAGACATTTGAATCCAGGTCTTGAGAGTCCTAGCGCTGTGCTCTGATTCAGAAAAGGCTTAATCTGAAATAATGAGCTCCCTCCCATATGCCTCTGTCCACATGCCATGGGACTGTTGGGAAGGGAAAACAAACTTCTTCTGCAAGTGTAGAATCTCTCTCCACATAGTGGGGTTCCAAAAAGTAGAGTTTCCAGTTTATGGAGAGTCACTGTGAATCGTGTACTCTCTCTTTTTCAGACTGTCCCATTTCCTGTGGGGAGAGGGACGAGGGGCAGCCAAGGAAGGGCTGGGACTCTTTCTCTCCGCTCGCAAGTTCAGACTAATCGTTTTTGTGAATTATTGAATACTAAAGCGTAAGACTTTTCACAATAGACATGTTGAACTCACATAAAAATGCAATGGAATCTATACAGTTCTAGAAATAGGGCAAGAGTTTAGAATTAAATTTCCTTTGACCTCCAGTCTTATAGCCTTTTTGCTAGAGGGAAGAATTACTGATTTCAGTTAGACTTACTATTTAATAAGCATATGTAGGATTACTTGGGGGCATTGATTCTCCAGAGTGACAGCTTTCTGCTAAGGTATTTTCAAAAGACTGACACAGGAGTTAAGAAGGAATAATTTGTCATTGCAGTTACTTATTATGAATTTTCATAATGTGCTGTGAAGTCATTCTGACTTAGGGTGAGCCTATGGATTAATGGCATTCAAAATGTCCTATCATTAACACCTGTGATCAAGCCTGGCGTACCTTCCCGTGTAGAGTAAATCCATTACAATCTTCCTCTTTTACTACTACATTCCATGTTTCCCAGTATTAATCTGTTTTCCCTTTGTGGCATGTTATTGTTGCAGTGAATACAAGAAGAAAATTACTCAGTCCTGTTCGGTTTGCAGCAATTGTTATCTCCCCCCCCCCAGCCCCCGCGCAAGCCCTACCTTTAGGGATGCTCTTTTTAGGGAACAAAGTAGTTACAGAGCATCAGCATGTCAGAATCCCTACAGGATGTTTCTATGTGTATCAAGCCAAACTCAGGTGATCAAGAGGAAAAGAGCTGGTGTGCTGTTAGACTAGGCCACCTGATAAAAAGCAAGAAGTATTTGGGAGTGCCAGGTATGAAAGGGAAAAACTCCCAAGGACATCTTTGGTAGGAATAAGAGCAGAAAATGGTGAAGACTTGACTCAAACTGGGTAGGGATGTCTTTCAGGTGCTGCACCTTACATCAGTACTGGACAGCATAGCTCCGCAGTGGCTAACCTTGGCACTCCAGCTGTTCTTGGACTTCAATTCCCAGAAGTCCTGATCAGCAAGGGTACTGACTTGGGGTTCTGGTAATTGAAGTCCAAGAACAGCTGGAGTGCCAAGGTTCACCACCACTGCCATTGCTAGTAGTGAGAGATGATGAGAGCTGGACTAAATAATGTGTTAGTTTATGGGGATAACAATGAATAGATGCTTAGCCCATAGGTCCTCATTAATATTAGCTACAATGGTCTGTTTGACAGTGGTAGGTCGATTTGTGGATTGATTGGCAGGATCACAGTCTGTTTATTAGAGTCCTGTGTTCATCTAGTATATTGTTTGAGGCTGGGCCCATGTAAGTTACCGTGATTTTGTCTGCATTTGAATAGATGCTTGAAGTGGATATGATGGTGAGGTATTTTACTTTAGCTGGTTTACACAGAACTCTGTTGCATGATAAAGTACCGTATTATACTCCTGAATATAAGTCGAGGTACCTAATTTGGACCTCTAAAACTAAGAAAATAGATTGACCCAAGTATAAGTCGGGGTGGAAAATGCAGCAGTTGCTAGTGAGTTTCAGTAATTAAAATACATGAAAATACAGTAAAATTAATTAATTTAGACATTTGTGTGGTTATTTTTTTGAATGTTTATGTTGACCTGAGTACAAGTCGGGTCCAATTTTTGGACCTCATTGGGAGCTCCCTAAAAAACTAGACTTATACTCGAGTATATACAGCAATCTTGCACCACATGGTTTGTCTAACTACCATTTAGCTACAATGAAGAGTGAGATAACAAATGACAGTTGTTTTGATAAAGGACAGCTGAGTAACTAACAAAACCCTCTTACGTTCAGTTGGTTTTACGGCCCAGATGGTAACATTGTCAAACATGAATACAAAAGAAGCTCCTAAAGTAGGACTTGTTCATTCATCTGTTTGTTTTGTTCGTTTGTTTTAGTAGTAGGCTACAACAAGCAGTTGGCAATACATGAAATAATTCAATAAGGCAAGATATTTTCGATAAGTTTTTATTGGACATAGTAACTGCTGTCACTCTACTTTGTATTATTCCTGAGAGTCCTGCTGGTTTGTACATAGAGACCTCATGGTGCAGTGGTTAATCTACGGTACTTCAGCCAAAACTCTGCTTATGATTTGAGTTAGATCCTGATGGGCTTAAGGTTGACTTAGCCTTCTGAGGTTCCAAGGTAGGTAAAATGATCACCTAGCTTGTTGGGAGCAAATAGGAGCAAAATTCTGATTACCTCTGAACAGCCCAGAGAGTGCTCTAAGCACTATGAGGGAGTATATAAATTTAATTGGTATGGCTAATTGTTACATCTGAATGTACTCAATGAATTTTTTTCATTCTGGTTATTTTTGTACAGTAATACCTCGGAGAATGATTACATCAGATAATGCTAGAATCAGATAACGATGTAAGATTTTGGAAAAAAAATTGCATTGATAACGATCTCTTAGCGTTATCCGATGCAATCGTTCATAGCACGGGATGGCGGGGAAGCTGAATGGGGAGTCCCTGTTCGGGTTCCCAGCCATCCTGTAGCTGCGGGGGCACGGGCACTGGAAAGCCGACAAGAGGAAAGCAGCTGCGGGGGCTGGGGCGGGGGGCTGAAGAAGCCAATGGGGGAGTCCCCCGTCGGCTTCCCCAGCCACCCCGCATCTGTAGATTGGGTTTCCTGATCTCCCCGGAGCCGACAGGGATGCCGGAGAGCCCGAAATGGGCGAAAAAAGCCAGGAGTTTTTTCACCCATTTTGGGCTGTCCGGCACCCATGACAGCTCTGGGGAGGTCAGGGGACCCGATCTGAGCTGTTCCCAACATTCCCCGAACTCTCCGGCCGGTGCAGTAAGTCAAAACGTCAGGATTCGTATCCCGACATTAAGACTGACTTCACCAGCCAGGGTGGTCGGGGAACATTGGGAATAGTGAGGATCAGGTCCCCTGAACTCTCCGGAGCTGGCAGGTGTGCTGGAGAGCCCGAAATGAGTGGGGGGAAAAAACCCTGGAGGTTTTTTTTGCCCATTTTCGGCTCTCTGGGACCCCTGCCGGCTCCGAGGAGGTCATGGGACCTGATCTGCTCTGTTCCTGATCCCCCCAGATGCTGTGATCATGGCGTGGGATTGGTGCTTGGGTTGGGGGGTTGAACGGGCACATGCCTGGTTCAACCCCCAACCCAAGCAGCCGATCCCACGCTGTGATCTACCTGCCTCTTCGGAAAGAGCAGTAAGGATTCCATTCATGAAGAAGCAGGCAGATCGCCACCCTGTTCCCTTTCCTCTTCGTAAAGAAAACTGGGCTTTTTTTTTACGTTGTGCGATCAGTGCATCACACAATGTTAAAAACCGGATAACGACGAGACTTATGGAACCAAGTCTCATCGTTATCTGAGGTACCAGTGTATTGTATTCATGAAAATCTTTGGCAAACATAAACAAGAAGATAAGCTTATAGAATTTATAACTGGATATTGCAACAACAATAGCAAGGATCTCTGTTGCCTTATCCTTTGCCACATTAACATTCCTTCCCTCTCATTGTGGAAGAGAAGGATGGGATTATCTGTTTGACAATTGATGTTTGAAGCACTCAGAGCATTAAACAAATTCTTGCTTCATGCAGGGAATGAAAATGTTGCTGGAGAATTGCCTCAGATCCCACATGGTAGTACAGCACAGTGTCAAGGGAAATAGTTCCCTGGCACCCAATTTTCTGAAATGGCATCTCCCACTTTTAAGGCTTCTTAGTGACCAGAACAGAGAAATACTCATACTATGGTTAAATCTCCAGTGTTGTCATCACCACCACCACTGACACCACCACTGTGATTCACATTTGCTCTATATGGACAATCTAAAATTGTTTGGAAGAAGAAGAGCTGAATTAAACAGACTGCTGGAAACGACAAATAAATTTAGTAAAGACATTGGAATACAATTTGGAATTGACAAGTGCACAATAATTAAATAAATAAATAAATAAATAATAAATTACTGCTAAGGCAGGCAAAATTGTCAAAGGTGATGGATTTGAGTTAGTTAATGAAGAATGTATCAAAGCAATAACATCAGAAGAGGGATACAGGTACCTGGGAGTTCTGGAAGCTTCTGACCTGGAAGTCAACTAAGTCAAAAGAACTACATTTAAAAAATACATAAAACGGGTCTGGAAAATCTTGGGGTCAAAACTGAGTGGAGGCAATATCAAGGCAATTAATACCTGGGTGGTGACTGTTATACACTATTCAGCTAGAATAATTGATTGGAGCCAGATAGAATTAGACAACCTTGAACAAAAAACAAGGAAACTAATGACCATGCATTGTGCCCTGCATCCAAAAAGTGATGTTGATTATCTGTACTTACCAAGAGATGAGGGTGGCAGAGGATGCCTACAGGTGGAACCAACAGTAGAGGAAGAAAAGCACAGCTTGAATGACTACATTAAGAAAAGTGAAGAGCCTATGCTTCAGGAATTGAACAAAGGAGGACTTTTGAAAACAGTGAAGAAGAAAGCTGAATACAGAAAGGAAAGGATAGAAAGTCAAGCTGCAAACTGGAAAAACAAGCCTATCCATGGTCAATATTTGAAAATATAGAAGGTAAGGCTGACCCAAAACTGATATGGGAATGGTTACGAGCAGGAGTTTTGAAGAAGGAAACGTAAGGATTTATCGTGGCGGCTCAGGAACAAAATTTGCCAACAAATTGCATGAGGACAAAAATACAGCACATATCCAACAATAGCCTCACAACACACCTGATATAACTGTTGTGGAGAAGAAGAAGGTCTGGTTTATTGACATTGCTATACCAGGAGATGCACGATTTGAAGACAAACAACTGGAGAAAATCACAAAATATCATGATTTGCAAATTGAAGTCGAGCATCTATGGTGGGGAAAAAAACCTGTTGTTCCCATAGTGATCGAAGCCCTTGAAGCAAGTACCTAAAGGACTCCCTAGATATTTGGAAATTTTGGACTTATCTGATTTGAACATCCTAACTCTACAAAAAACAACTCTACTAGGGACTGTATATATACTTAGATGTTACCTTAACAGCTCTTAGGTCCTTGGTTAGCGCTTGAATTGTTAATTTTATTCCAGTCCTCAACTGTGAACCAAATGGTTGATTTGTATAATAATAGTATAGTTTGTGAATTTCCTCTTTGGAAATTTCAAGGTACAGTAAAACCCCAATTTACAAACATCTCAGTTAATGTTTGCGTTTATGATGGCAAATCATAATAAATGTATGTCCCAGTTTATTCCCCTCCCCCGATTTACGACTGGGAATTGAGATGACCAGCCATTTTAGAGTCAAAATGTCATCTACCCCCACCACTTACCACTGTGGAGGTAGGGTCATTATCATTTTTGCCACTATTTCCACACTGTCTGCCACTTCTACCAGCAGTGGGAGAGTGTGGGAACCTTATCTGCTCAGTTCCGATCTTCGTCCAAGCTCCCTGCGTAGTGCTACAGCTGGAAACATGCACCTCCCCCAGGTGCATGCTTCCCCCGAGGTGCACGTTCCCAGCTGTAGCACTGAGTAGGGAGCTTGGACGAAGACCAGAACCAAGCGGATAAGGTCCCCATACTCTCCCACTGCCGGTAGCGGTGGAGACTGGGCTTCCCCGGTGGCTGGACAAACCACGCAGGGAGAACCAGCGGCATGGAAAAGGAAGGGAGGTCACTTCGTCTCTTTTGTGGAGATGGGAGAGGGACGTGTCTGGCATTTTTTGGATTTTTGGTGGGGTTTTTAAATTTGTTTTTATTATTTTTGGTCTGGTCAGGACCTGTTCCCTTTTATGGGGGTGGAGAATGATCATGCCTGGCATTTTTTGGCGGTTGTTGTTGTTGTTGTTGTTGTTGTTGTTGTTGTTGTTGTTGTTGTTGTTGTTGTTGTTGATGATGATGATGATGATGATGATGATGATGATGATGTTGATGTTGGTCTGGTCAGGACTATTTTGTGCTATTTTGTGTCTTTTGTGTTTTTAATTCTCTTTTATCAGTTTTTTTAAATTTAATATTTTACTTAGTCTATTCTACAGTTTATATATTTTATATATAAGAATTTGCTGCTGTTTTATCCAAATTTATACTTGTATATCTTTAACTGTTGACCTCTGTAAAAGCCATACACTAAATTTTCGTTGTCATTGGAGTAGTAGTTAAGTCAGGTCTGACTTATGGCAACTCTTTCCAGGTTTTTCTAGGTATGGAATAAACAGAAGTCGTTTACTATTTCCTTGTTCTGTTGCCTAAGAAGGAGGCCGTGAAAGCAAGAGGGACATTTGGTTCAACTTTAGGAGTGTGAACATTGTCCTTCTACCTTTAGAAGGGATCTAAGAAACTTTAGTGCAGGGGACCTCAAGGTTTTCATGCCACATGCCGGACCATTCCCCCACAGACAGTTGAGTGGGGCAGACGTGTGGTTTCCCCCTGCTGCACATGTTCACTTGCACATGCACAGGCACATTTGTGTATGCATGGGGACCCCCGATTCTGCTTCTGAGGTCGTTGCTGTGGGCTGGATGAAACTGCGTCAGGTTCTGGGTCCGGCCCGCAAGTCGTAGGTTGCAAACCCCTGCATTAGTGCCATAAATTGACATGAATCTTATTTAATTCACTTATTCATGAGTTGGATAGATAATTATAAAACTGTACCTAAGTAATGTTGCTTTTGGGTTTTTTTTTAAGGAAAACATGTTAATTCTGGCTGTGAAATCTATAAATAATATAAAGAGAATAAATGTAATGGTAATTGGTTTTTACAATATCTAGGATTAGTACTAAGTTTTTGTTTAGCTATTAATTTCATGTTTGACTGTTTTATACAGTGTCAGGTTTCTGGACTGTACCATATCCTACTGTGATTAATATCTGGTAATCACATTTATTTTACTTTCATTTCTGCCAAACAGTTTTCCACCTAAGGAGGGATTTGTATTGAATGGGAAGAAGATAATTGCATTGTGCAAAAACCCAGCAGCATTTTTTCACTGCCCATAGCATCATGCTAGTTGAATACATAAAAAAGCTTTGTCTATACATGTCTGGCCAGGTTATCCTGCTATGGCAATAGAGTAGGCCTTACTGCCACTGACTCAATGCTGATGGTCTAGTGGCAGTTTATTAACCTGACCACCTTCAGGACAAAGAAAGATCAGGACAAAGAAAACATTAATGATTTACAAAGTATGGTTAGGCACAAAATAAGAGATGTGAAGAAAGCTTATATGGCTGACAGATGCACTGAGATAGAGGAATACCAAAATAGGCATGATTTTTTTCAACATACATAAAAAGATCAGGGAAGTAAGTTACTGGCAGAAGACAGCAGAAGGTACATGCATTGTTAAAGGACAAGGATGGGAATCTTGTGGTGGGAATAAGGGATAAGATCAATGTATGGAAAGAATACATCAGAGAGCTGTTTAGTGATGAAAGAGGTGAACAGCCTGTCATAAATGACAATACTGGGCCACCAATACTGGAGAGTGCAGTGGTAAGAGCTTTGCAAAGATCCAAGGATGGTAAGGCAAGAGGGCCAGATGACACCCCAGTAGAAATTTTGAAACTTCATATTTTTCATATAAGGGCCATTGCCATGTATGGCTTGAAAAATGCTAGACTGAAACCTTGCAAATCCTCTGCAAATCTGTGAAGAGTGGGAAGCTGTGACCTTGAAGACATTGTTAGACTGTAATACGGTACTCATCAGCCCAAGCCAACATACTCAGTGGTAGAGGATGAAGAAAGTTTATGATTTAGTAACATCTGGAAGAGAAGAGTTGCCCAAATCTGGTATAGACAGTCCTAGGGTAGGTAAGCCATCAGTTGACTCAGAGTAACGCAGCAGGTGAAAACTCTCAGTATATTATATCTAGGATGATAGACCTCAAATCTCTGAGACATGGGACCACACTAGAGTGCCAATAACTAAGAGAGCTACATCTTAAGCTGTAACAAAATTATTCACCTACCAATTTAGATCAAAAGGAAATATTCAGAGGTTAGCGAATAAATGCTAATATTATGGGTATCTGGCTTAGCAAAGCTCCGAGAATGGCCAAAATGCTAGTATGGAGGATATGACCAAGAGGGGGCTGATAGAAGAAATTGTGCAGACCAGAAGAAACCATGTTGCCGTTATTTTTCTTTCTAAGGAAGAACCATGAAAAACAGCAGAAATGTTGAGGCAGGAAGAACTGTGTAGTTCCGAGGGGAAATGTTTTGAGGATGATACCATAGCAGGAAAAAAGCAGGTTGGAGGGCCGCACAGAAAGAGCTCAGGTGCCACATGCAGCCCACAGGTCCCAGTTTGGAGACCCTGAACTAGATGACATAGAGTTCTGTTTTTTATTAAAGTTTGTAATAATTGTGAAACTTTTCAGCTAGAATGGAAGGACGTGTTTGATGATTTTTCATACTTTAGAAGCAATGCTTAACAACACTGTATCTTGTAGGAGTTAGTATAGACCATCAGAAATCTTAAAGCTCAACCTCAAGAACTTTACTTCTTGTTGTCTGACATGAGTAAATTGTGACTACATTGTAAATGCCGCTTCATGGCATTAGTGAAGCTTAGGCATGCATGGTTGCTAATTTAAAAAAAAATGTAACATCAAAATGTGAAAGGATTTAGAGTAAACGACTTCCTTTAACTCTTAGGTTATATTTCTAAGCGTTGTAAACCATTTCTAAGTAGCAATGTAGTTTATTTGTCCCGAAAAACACCCAGTTCACAACTGACACATATATATGCCAAAAAGAGGTTTGGAAAGAGGCCTCACTTCACATTGTTGTGCCTACATTTTAATCTTAGTCCTTTTTGAACCAGAAAAAGGTAGTTAATTATACTATATGAAATTTGCAGTAATTACAAAAAAGCTGTAGAAAGGTATAGTGCTTCAGTGGTTTGAAGAAGTATTCAGGTTTTATGTCTTAATCAGTTTGGGCAGATAGAGATTTAAACATCTAACAAATGAACTACCTAGACTATGCCAGCTAGTCCCATCTCTTGATTAAAGGTGAATTGATATTTTTTGCTGATAAAATATTAAGTACTGTATGTGAACAAACACCAGCATTTGTTCTCAGAATGGATAAGTCTACTGGAATAATGAGGCAGGTAAATGAAAGTTAATTCTGCTTCGGAAAATGCTTCTATCCATATTTGTATATCCAGAATTTCCATGCTTTTAATTTTTAATGTCTGTCATAGTATGAAAAACAAATATCTTCATACTAAGGTAATAACATGGTCAGTACTGTTTATTCTTGCAGTTTGAATGCCTGATACTGTATAACAAATGAAACATCAAATAGAAATAAATATTTCTTAATACTTTGCATATTATTTTCAGTATTTCTGTGATGGTCATGTGAATGCAACTTTATAGAGAACCACATGGCCTTTTTATTCTGATGATAATCCTAAATACTTTCACATGTGTCATTATCCTGTAGTAGCGAGAGGAGACCTGGATTCAGATCACCTGAGTTCAAATTTCTGCTTAGCCATTGATGGTGTTGATGGCAATGGTAAAACTACTCCTTATATATTTCATTTCATTTCAAATTTATGCCCCGCCTTGCTCAGGCGAGCCTGACTCTAGGCGGCTTACAAATATAAAAAAATAACATAACAGTCACAAATTCCACATTACAGTACACTAATACCCCGGATAACGTTATGACTTGGTTCCACAAGTCCTAACGTTATCCGGTTTTTAGCGTTGTCCGATGCATACATCGAACAATGCTAAAAAAAGCCCTGACTTCAGGGACAAACTGCCGCAAACCAAGCGGTTTGTCCCTGAAGTCATTGCTGCGCTTGGGGGGGGGGCATACCCACCCACCCCCAAGCACAGTGATGGAACGCTGCGCTTGTGGGGTGGGGTTGGTATTTCCCCCCCTCCCCAAGCGCAGCACTCTATGGATCGCTGTGAAAGAAGAAGGGGTAAGGAGAATCCTAAGCGCGCACGCTCGGGATTTCCCTCACCCCTTCTTCGTTCACAGAGGATTTTCTTGCTTTTAAATTAGCATTGGTTTTGGGGGGGGGTTGGGGGGAATATCCACCACCACCAGCAGGGGCAGTTACTGCCAGTGTGCCTCCGGGTGCAATTCAAGGTGCTAGTGATGACTTTTAGAGCCCTACATGGTAGTGGTCCAGGTTACTTAAGAGACCACCTCACCCCTTGGTCATCTGTCCGTCCCAGTAGAGTGGACAGGAGAAGCTCCTTAAAAACGCCCATCTGTTAGAGAGGCTCATTTCTAGCATTAGAAGAAGGGCCTTTTCGGCATCTGTTCCATCCCTGTGGAACCTCCTGCCAACTGAGCTGCGTGTCCAGACAGAGTTGGTGCCCTTCAGGAAAAAGCTCAAAACCTGGCTGGCAAAGCAGGTGTGGGGAAGTGGTAATGGGGTAATCCTCCCCCCTCCAAACCTGGCTTAAATAGGGAGGACTGCTCACTTTTAATCAGATTTTTTAATTATTGGGGCTGGGAAGTAGTAGTTTTTTAGCATTTTAAGGGTTTTTATAGTTCTTAAGGTGGGATTTATGTATTTCATGATGATAGTGTTGTACGCCGCCCAGAGTTGCTTGCTGATTGGGTGGCAATACACATTTGTCCAGTCAGTCAATCCATCCATCCATCCATCCTTCCATCCATCCATTATTTATTATTTAAGCAAACTTTTATGCTGCCCTCCTCAAAAAGACCCAGGGTGGCTAACACAACTGTCAACACCCAAAACACAATAAAAACTAATATAATATAATATAATATAATATAATATAATATAATATAATATAATATAATATAATATAATATAATATAATATAATATACATACATACATACTGTTGTTAGGCTAACAGAAGTTATGCATGTGATGCTAAGGCTCAAAATGTACATGCACAAAAATAGGCACAATGCATAGGTGTGTTGCAGTAACTGTGCATTAACCATAGAAAACACTGTTTTGGTTCTTTCCTAATCCACGTGATTATACGTAAGGCATGTGAACCAAAAGAACTCCAATGAAGACTAAACTGGAAAAGCTAGAGCAGGTGGAGACTTTTTGTTTTGTCTTTATTAGAAGCAATATTTACGATATCTTATTTAGTGCTTATTGAATAGGTCTTAAGTATCCAGTAGCCTGAATGAAAAATGACATTTTTACAGTCATTGGTTCATAGATTTTTGGAAGCATATTAAGACAAATGCTTCTTCAAGTTCTTTTTAGCTTTGTAATAACTGTGTAGTCATTAGCCAATCAAAATATCATCAGAAGATATTGTGTGTGTTTGTGTTTGATAAAAGGATAATGAAGTAACAAATGTGAGTCTGAATTACCAGATGTAAAGATATATGAATGGAATATAAGTGAGCCTACTGATGAGATACTCACAGACAAAAAAGTGAAATGGTTTATTGCAGTTTAATTTGCTGTTTACACATATTGGGTAAAATTGGAATAATTTTTTCATATAATGAGCTTGTTTTATTTAATTACAGTATTTTTCCTTTTCTGTTTTGCTTGGTGAACCATAATTATTTTTCTTTCTATTCTAGTCTATTTTCAGCCTAATAATTTAAACTCTACATTATTCAGTTAATTCTTCTGCAATGTTCATTTTGTTTTTCCTTCCTTCTTATTAGGCTACTCTGGTCCAATCTGGATGATTGTTTCTTTTCTTCACACATGCAGTCCTTAACAATTTTCCTTTTAAGGAAGCTGTGATTAGATCAGCAATTTTCTAATTAGGATTCCTGTGTTTTCTAAACTGGGAAATGACGAGTGCCAGTTTTGACCAAGCCTGACTGGTTTTGAAACCGGTTGCCTGAATTCAGATGAAAAGAGAAACTTCCGTTTATTAGAAACTTTCTCTATAGCTTGCTTTGTACTCCATAAAGGAGCAAATGATCAAAGGGCAGAAGGGCTTAGCAAACTATAGTACAAATATCAAAATGTATCTGATGAGGCTTGATAATCTTTGCCTTGTTAATCAGATCATAGTGTAATCCTGCATTTTAAAGTCCCACTAAATACTAAATACTGTACAGCATTTGTTAGATATGCAATTAAAACACAATATTATAAAAATGGGAACAGATTGTTCTCTATGGTGTATCCTGTGGCATGTTCAGGGCCTAATAAGAAAATTGTGACATAATCTTCTGAGAAGTTTTTGCCACATACATCAAGTATTTCAGAGCTACATGACTGCTCCTCTTCCAGTCAGCTTTGTAGTATTTTATGTTTATGACAGAAACATCTCAGAAAATTATGTCACAATTTTATTGTTAGACCCTGAAGATACTACAGGATGCATGATGGGAGCAGAGGAATAACTATTCCTTTTTCTGTGTTGTCTCTGCACCTGTTGTTGGTATATCAAATAGCTGAAATTGGTAATGCCTAAAATACATGCTCTCACTCGCATAGGTTTCTTCTTACTGAAGTCAGTGTGCATTTCTTTTTTTCTTTCATATCCGTTTATTACATTTATATCATGCTTTTATTCCATAATTGTGTTAAAGTTAGTTTCATAAATAAGATTCTTCCATAGTTCCCCATCCAGCATAGTCCTATTGAATTCCAGCAGCATGTCTGTGTCATGTGCATTCAAACCATGCTTTGGGAAGATACTGCTCATCAACGTCTTCCATGTTCAATACTGGAATACAATTTAGAGAGCAAATTCCGGAGGGAAAAATATTCTCTGCCCAGATGCGTTCAGGATCTTACTGTAAAAACTGTCCAGATTTCACTTAAAATCACAGGACTAAGGCTTTTTAGAAATGATGTAACTATTTCATTGCATTATAAAATGAAATATAAAGCATACGGGGAATAGTTTTCATTTTTGTTTAAAATGTTATAGTGGAGTTTCTAACAGTTTTAGGAAATGGTTCTGTTAAGTGGTGCGGAGCAAGCCCTCGGGTAGAAGGACGCATCAGCAGGAGCCCAAAGACACAACTGGTAAACACAACAGGCAAAGCAAACAGAAAAGCTTCTGTGCAAGTAGTTGTTTACTGGGTGTGCAAAATAAAAATTCAAGGCTTCATAAAAGTATTTGCAGCAAAGTCACAAAAGAAAACAGGATAACTTCTCCTTTGTTACTGGTCAGTCCGGTATCAGATATTTACAGTTCAAATATGCAAAGTTCGATAGGCAAGAAAAACAAAGACAGCAATTTGTAAGCTTGCAAAGCAACGAATGTCCAAAGTTTAATTTACTGGCTTTTGTTAGTAGTCTTCAGCGTGTAGGTCTCTGGCAGTCCTTCGGCATATCAGCTGGCAGCTTTTCTGTGTAGCCTTCTAGCAGTTGGACATACAAAACAATCCAACAACAGACTGCTCTTCTCCATGCTGATGTCTAGAGCGATGTCCTCCAAATACGACATCTCCCAAAGAGTGGTTAAAGCCTTACTTTTAAACACTATGTACAAGAGCTAATGAGCGAATGCAGCCACACTGCCACAGCATACATTTCGTGTTCTTAAAGTGGAATGAACAAGGTATAGTATATACTACCCAATGGATTTGGCAAGTACTTACGACCTGACAGGTTCCATTCAGTGGTCCAATCATCTAGAGCAGTGTTTCCCAAATGCTGGTTTTTGGACTTCAATTCCCAGAAGCCTAAGTCATTTCCCTAAAGCACTGATCAGCCAATGTACTGACTTGGTTTCTGGGAATTGAAGTCCACTAGTGGGCTGTGTACCCCTTGTTGGGAACCACTGATAGAGCAGCCATGGCGAACCTATGGCACATGTGCCAGAGGTGTTATATACCAACTGCCAGGGAAAGAGGAAGCCAGGGCAGGATGAGGACCTTGACGCCCCTCCCCCTGTGCCCACCCCAACAAATTGTAATGTAATGTACTGTCTGTAAGCCACCCTGAGTCGCCACGGCGAGTGGGCGGCAATATAAATTTGAACTAATAAATAAATATGCATAGGCCTCTCTAAGTACAATGGTGTGAGTAAGCCCTGCCTCACCCTACCCTGCACCCTAATGCCCCTCCCCTGCTCAGCAGGGCTTGGCTCCACCTGGGCGGGGCTTTTCAGGCCTTTCTGAGTGGGGCGGTGGTGGATTTTGGGCTCTGTAGGGCTTGGTGCCACCCCAGATGGGCTGGTCACACCTTGTAGAGCCAAAATGCCACTCATCCCGGTGGTGGCTTCTTCTTTGGTGGCAGCAGCAGCAGCAGCAGCAGCAGCACCAGTCAGACGGGCTCAGGAGGAGTGTGTCCAGATGTGTGCATGGCCAGAGGAGGGGGAGCTGCCCATGCCCACACCGCAGCTCCCAGCTCTGCCCCTGACATCTGCATGGGATGGATGGGAATGTGTGAGGAGGAGGTGAGCTGAAGGCTGCGGGTTCCAGAGAACAGCCTGAGAGGGGTGAGTGATGGGGGCTTCCCAAGGCAGCCAAGATCCTTGGGAAGGCCCTTTGGAGGCCCTTTGGAAGCCCCGGGAATCTTCCTTCCTTTAGCTCTGAGGTGCATTGCATGTAACAAAGCTCTGGTAAGGAGGCTGCTACTGCTGCTGCCATGGGCGCTTGATAACCGGCCTCCAGGGCCAGATTTTCCTAGAGGCTAACTAGGCTTCAGCCTAGGGCCTCAAGATCAAGAGGGGCCTCTATATTGAGATATATCACAGTAATGATGTATTATATTATATCTCTCATGTAATTTACAAACTTAAAAATGGGAGGTGAAAGGGCCACAGAAGTGGAATAGCCTCGAGGGCCTCTTTTCATGTAAATCTGGCCCTGCCGGCCTCTCTCTGCCTTTAATCTGCCGGAGGGTGGGATGGAGGCAGAAAGCAAGAGTCCTCCAGCTGCTGCTGCTACTGGTGGCTGCTCCTTCCTGACCTCCAGTGGCTTAAAGGGAGAGAGGCTGGTTACCAAGTGCCCATGGCGGTGGTGGGACCAACCTCATTACTTTGTTACACACAAGGAGACGCACGTCAGAGCCAAAGGAAGGAAGGAAGGTGCCTGGGGCTTCCAAAGGGCCTCCCCTCGCCTTGGAGCCCCAGATCTATTGTCCATTTCCTGGAGTTGCAGAAAGGCAGACGGGCACCTGTGACGGGCTGGCCATACCTTCCCGAGCCCAAATGCCACTCACCCTTGGTGATGTTTGGGTTCTGGAAGGTTTGGCACACCCCTGGCAGACCCACAGCAGTGGGGACGGGGCTTGCCCAGGGGGGAGGCTGGCTGGTGCCAATCCCTGCCAAGTAGGACGCTCTTCTATGGCTGCACGGGAAGGGGCAGGGTGTTTGCCCGGGGGGGGGACATAGTGGGGGTGGGGGCTTGCCCACAAGGGCATGGGAAGTGCCTGTGTGCCTACACCAACATCACGTGGGTGTGTGCACATGCACCTACATAGCATCACTGGTACGCGTGATGCCTGCCAGCCATCTCCCCCTGCCTCCTTGGGCACTCGGTCTCTAAAAGGTTCGCCACCACTGATCTAGAGCTTGTAACATTCGGTCTGGAGAATTTATTTGTCGGAGTTAAATGGAGATTTTCAGAGAACTGGGTTTTCCAGGTACATTTTTGCTATGCATATATATGTTTTTTTAAACTGACAATGTCAAATACTTATTTAAGTTCAGATACATAACAGATGTGCTGTTATCAATAAATCTCATGCTTATGCATTTGAGCTTGAATGGGCTAAGCTAATTACATCCTGCTAATTACACTCCTAACCAAGTCAACAGAAAACATATTCATTTCTCATTTGACAAGAGGCTCTGTGCTTAGTCTTCTGAAACTTAAGGTGCTCATATAATTGCACAATTTCACAGCTCAGCAAGAATATTTTCAAACCTCTGCCTTTTTTACACTCTATATTATATTTAAAATATTTTTCCTTGTAGGAGGCTCGTAAGCCTGCTTTGTTGGACTCCGTAAATTATATTGATAAAAAGGGACTCACTTCTCCAGCATATCCAAAAACACTGGTGCTGAGGGACAGGAATTAATTCTGAATTGTGTGTTCTGTGGTGATGGAGGTTATGCAGGAATGTGAAATCCTCTGTTTAATGGGTGCCATTGGTGTGGTTAAGTTCAGACCAAATACATTTTCTCCACACATATTTTCTTAACTTTTTAAAATTCACTACAAAATTAATATCAACTATAAATCTCATTTGATTAGCTATATAATAAATGTTGTATTAGAGAAGCATAACCCTCCTACTTTTGAGATTTGTACCATAATTTTTAAATTTAATGTGCTTTTATCATCATTACAAATTTATTAATGACATTCTGCCATTGTTTTAATTCTTCTTCTAATACTTTTGTCAGTAGCATCCAAAACAAAAAAGTTAATCTTTGGTAAAATCTTCATTTGACATAAAGCAATTATAACAGACCATGATAATCTAATTTTCATATATTCATATATTTTATTTTTAATTTCTTGTCTCAATTTATCAAAATTTCAACATTTTAAAACTTGGAGATTATTAGCAATATTTGTACTAAAGTAACTACTATAGTTACTTTAGTACAATTTTTGTACTACATTTGTACTAAATATATTTGTACTAAAGTAATATTTGTCCAAAAAGATGATGGAGTTAAAGTACTGCATTCTATATGTCAGTAGATTTGGAAAACACAGCAATGGCCACAGGATTAGAAAAGATCAGTATACGTTCCAATCCCCAAAAAGGGTAATGCCAAAGAATGTTCAAATTATCGAACAATTGCGCTCATCCCACATGCTTGCAAAGTGATGCTGAAGACAATACAGGATAGACTGCAACAGTATGTGGAGAGAGAATTACCAGAAGTGCAGGCGGGGTTCAGAAGAGGCAGGGGGACTAGAGACTACATCGCCAACATAAAATGGATCATGGGGGAAAAACAAAGGAATATCAGAAACAAGTCTACTTCTGTTTCATTGACTACACCAAGGCCTTTGACTGTGTGGACCACAACAAAATGTGGTAAGTAATTAAAGAGATGGGAATACCGGAACACCTTATAGGTCTCATGAGAAATCTGTACAAGAGTTAAGAAGCAACAGTTAGGACAGAATACGGAATGACAGAGTAAGACAAGGCATTTTGTCATCCTGCTTATTTTACTTATACACAGAACACATAATGTGCAATGGAGGATTCACAATTTGGGATCAAAATTGCTGGGGAAAACACCAACAATTTGAGATATGCAGATGATACTACCCTAATGGCAGAAAGTGAGGAAGACCTAAAGAAACTCCTGCTTAGGTTGAAAGAAGAGAGTGTAAAAGCTGGCTTGAGACTCAACATCAAGAAAACAAAGATCATGGCAACAGGCCCTATCAGTCCCTGGAATATAGGTGGGGAAGAAGTAGAAGCAGTGACAGATTTTACTTTCCTAGGATCAAAGCTCACTGCAAATGGTGATTGCAGCCATGAAATAAAAAGGCAACTGATTCTTGGGAGGCAAGCGATGAGAGACATGGGGAACATAGTGAAAAGTAGAGACATTACCTTGCGAACAAAAGTTTGTGTACTCAAAGCAGTGGTATTCCAAGTGGTAATGTATGGTTGTGAGAGTTGACCATAAGGAAAGCTGAGTGCAGAATAATAGACACCTTTGAAATGGGGATGTTGGAGGAGAGTTGAGAGTCCCCTGGACAGTGAGGAGAACAAATAGGTCGATTTTAGAAGATATCACCCCTGACTGCTCCTTGGAAGGTCAAATAGTGAAGATAAAGCTACAGTACTTTGGACATCAACTGAGAAGAGAGGATTCACTTGAGAAGGCCTTGATGCTGGGAAAGGTGGAGGGCAAAAAAAGAAAGGGCAGCGAAAATGAGATGGTTAGATGGTATTATGGATGCAATGGGCATAGAGCTGGGTGGGTTGAGGAGGATGGTGGAGGATAGGGGTAACTAGCATGTGATGGTCCATGTGGTCGCAGGGGGTTGGAATCGACTGTGCGACTGAACAACAGCAACAAAAGTTAGTAACTTTATTTATTTTAAATTCATATTTTTAATATCTTTTTCATCTTCATCACAATTAAATGACCTCATTGCTGACTTTTCCAGTTTACAAACCTGTTATTTCCCTAAATTCTTTCATATCTAAGACTGAGGAAGCTTTGAAGCAAATGTCTGACTACTGACTGCGGATGCTTTAAAACAAATGTTTGTCTTGGTGTTTGATGCTGTTTTCCATCAAAGAATTTGAACATTCTCTGGTTCTTACACTGATATAAGAACTGTTATTACCTCCTATGAAATATTTTCTTTATCTAAAAGGGCAACACAAGTGTATTTAAAAATTGTTCAGACCACTGAAACATGAAGAACATAGCTTGTAACATTTTTTTAATATTTCAATATACAGTATATCGTATCAAATTGTGTTAGATGTATCTGAGTTGCCATTTTATGTTCAGAAACATATCGATCGAGTTCAGAGGCTTTGGGTAGCTTAATATTGGACCAAAAAAGAAGAAGAAAAACCCACAGAAGAGTAATTGGGAAGAAAGGTTGATATAGACTTAAAACTTGTGTTGGAAATAAGAAGTTAAAGTGGATGTCAAAGCAGATGAGTTTAGAGATTGGGACTTCTGTGCCAAGAAGGTCTGCTTCAGCTTTCCAAAGATTTGGGTAATGTTTGGAAATTCAGCCCAGTTGGTGTCGTAAGTCATGAAAAATACTCTGAGAGGGAAGCATGGTTGTCTGTACCCATTAAAATTACCTCACACTGAAAATAAAAACAGAGGAACCGTAGGTTGGTGAAAGAGTGTGTGCTTTGCATGTAGACCGTCATATGTTCAGTTGTCTTAATCTTCATAGACGAGAAATGTTTATTTTTTTAAAAAAATGTTCATGGCCATGTTGAGTTTTGGGATTTATGAAAGTTTAGCTTTCAAAAGTAACATTTCCCATCTTGACCATTTCAGGGTAATACTTTGATAATCACTTGTCTAAAATAAAACCTCTGAGCTGTTATGAAGTCATTCTTGAGAATGCTGAACTGGATAGACAAGCAGTCTCACTCCATTGGCAAGACATTACAGGTTTGGAGAGTATTTATACAGAAGGTGTTTGGTTGAGTCCTGAGCAGTACATTTATTGTTGACTATACACAATGTAGAAGCCAAAATATGGAGCATCAGTACCAAGCAATAAACACTGCCTGTATAGTATTTAATCTCTGTGTATGAAATTATAAGCATAAACTAATATTAGGCCAGGTGATCACTCCAGTGCTTTTGTTATGCCTGTGAATTTGAAAAAGTTATTTGCACAGCATTAAATGACAGTATAGAGTGCCCTGTTGTGACAGTGATGAAATACAAATTTAAAACTCCCAAATAGCTGGCAAAATTACTACATTTCAGTTAATATATATGCATCATTTTATAATGAGAATGACAGTCAAGAAGGTTAACTGTTCTGGTGAGAGAAATAAGATTACCATGGCTGGAATAAAATAATATAAAGACTTTTCCTTGAGGTGCAGTTTTTAAAAAAAATATTCATGCTCATTTTGGTCACACAAAATGCACCCTCAATATCTATTCTACCTGGCCTACATTTTCTCAAAGCGTGAGGTGTTTTTCAAGGGTCAAAATTACAGAAAAGTACAGAAACGGTAAGGATGTTTTAAAAAATGGACTTATCATTCTTTTTAAAAATATGCAAGTTTGATTTTTTTAGCTCATGTGTAAATCCAGTCTAATGACAGAAAATATAACCAAATCTGGACAAAGCAGGGAGCAGACTGTCTACTCTAGTGATGGCGAACCTATGGCATACAGTCACCTCAGCACAGACTTTGCCCCGCCCCTCTGCCCAGCAGACCAATGGGAGCGCTTCCTCCCTCCCCTCAGCACAGAGTTCACCCCACCCCTCTGTCTTGCAGCAAAATGGGAGTGTGTCCTTCCTCCCTTGTTCCTACGTTGGCACTTTGCGATAAATGAGTGGGGTTTGGGTTGCAGTTTGGGCACTTGGTATCTAAAAGGTTCGCCGCCACTGGTCGACTCCATGTTTGCCAAGTTTGTTGTAATCTGAAGCCCAGTTTAAAAGTACTGTAACTGTTTTTTGTTTGGGATAACTCTTTTTAAGAATTGTCTGGTAGAAGGTTGTTGTTTTGTTCTGCCAAGTAATTGTCATAGCTGCACTCCCCATGCCGCTTTCATTTAAATATAAATGAAAACAACTGTAATATCAGGTGTTATTTCAGTACATGTGTTTCTGGGTCAGGTTCTTGATCTTATTGTAGCAGATGACTTATCTGTTCTGACTGAATAGCCCCAGGTTTACAAAGTGTTGCAAGCTTAGTTAGTATCAAAAGCTATTGGATGCAGAAACTGAAAAACAAAAGATTTTACAAACTTATTACAGAATGGAAAGGGGTTTTTGGGGTAGAAGAGTGCATCTACACACTATCACTTCCATATTCCTCCCTGTAGTTGAAAGATGGATTGAAGCCTAGTTTCACACAACTAGTAACTGTTCACCAGGATGATGGGGGTTTCTTCCAGTTCTCCAGAATTACTCTGTGTCGCCTGCACACTCGCTTCACCTCTCCGTGTCTGTGGAATAGATTTTGAATACTGTAGTTACTTTCCTCTTCTTTCCACCGATAGAAACAGAATTCCTGGCAAAATGATCTCATTGGATCCTAGCCATAGGTTTTCTGGTAAAGGAGATGTTTCTCTTGTGTGGGGGAGAAGGAAGAGAAAATGGAAAGATCTGGGAAAGTACCACAGAACAAAAACGTTGTATGGTTGTCATTTTAAAGCTCTTTCTCTAAGGAAAGGACCCTGGAGGCAGCCAGTGTGGAATTGCTGCAGAGCTGCCTTTAAATGTTGCCATCAAGAGCCTGCCTGTGAACACTATCAAAACAAGACATTGTGGCACCCCCCCACACACTTCGATCCCTTGTCTTGGCGTGGGACCCCCGTTTCGATAGCATGCCTGGGCAAGGGGTGCCTTGGCCGAAATCCTCTCCCCCTGCGCGGGGGAGGGAATTTCGGCAAAGCTACCTCTTCCCTGGCATGCTATCGCAACAGTGATCGCACGTCAAGGCAGGGGATCAAAGCGGGGCACCCCCCACTTTGATCCCTTGCCTTGGCGCGTGACCCCCTCGCTAAGAGTCCGGTGGGCTCGGTAGAAGAGGCTCCCGCTGGCGCGCCTTTTCGCGTGCGTGCGAGCGCCTCTTCTCTGGGCTTTTTTTTTAGTGTTGTTTGATGCATGCATCGGACAACGCTAAAAATCGGATAAAGTCATGACTTGTGGAACCAAGTCATAACGTTCTCCGGTGTTCTACTGTATTGCCATTCCAAGCAGCTACTTATTTTTGTGGTGTAATCAGATCAACTGTGGATGGTGAATGATTATTCAGAGTATGGATTGCAGCACAAAATCTCCTTTTATGAATCATCTTCTGTAATATTTTATAATAATAGTCAATTCTGATTTATGATCACCCTATCTAGAGCTTTGTAGTAGGGAATACTCCGAAGTGGTTTGCCATTCCCTCCTTCTGTGATTGTGCAGCTTACACAAGGTTCATTCTTCTTACAGAAGGCACAATGGGGACTCAAACTTCCAACCTGTGCCTCTGCTACTAGATATCTAATTCACTGAGTTTATGTTTTATAAACACACACAATTTGTTGCAAAAATTATATTTAATAATGTAACCATTCAAAAACACCAACAGAGTTGGATGAGAAAAGAGGTAGCTTTTTGATAGGTTGGTGACAATGAAGAACAATGTAAAATACAGCACCAGGTCTTCCCCAAGGCCAAACCCCTAGTCTGTAAATCAGGGGTGCCCAGACTACGGCCTGTGGGCCGGACCCCCTCCCCAACACCAATTCATCAGGCCTGTTTTGCTTCTGTTTCTGGGAACAACCAGGGCTTGGTGGGCCAGATGAATTGGTGTCAGGGGCTGGATCTGGCCCCCAGGCCATAGTGACCAGCCCCCTGAACCACGTGACTGGCCCATGGCCAAAGTTCATTTACAGTGTGTTTACTCCATCTGCACTGATTCCATATGAGCTCCATGGTGGCTTAGTAATTAAGATACGGAGCTGAACGACAAAAAGTTTGGCAGGTCAGCAGTTTGAGACCTGAGGGCTGTCTGTTCAAAAATAAGTTCAAAAATAAGAAATTGCAAGGAGATAAATAGGTACCTCATCAGTGGGAAAGTTAACAGTGCTCTGTGCACTCCAGTGTCTAGTCATGCCTGTCACATGACCAAGGAAACATCTGCAGACACGGACTTTTTTTGGCTATAAATGGAGATGAGCATCGCCCCTAGGGTCAGATACGACTGGCTTTTGAGCAAGGGAACCTTTACCCTTTACCTTACTAATTCCAGACCAGGCTTCTTCTGTGTAGCTAGTGTTTTAAATCAATGTTTTACAACAAAGATGTTAGCAATATTTTGCTCTCTAAAGTACTGCAGTTTGGGAGAATGGGTTACTAATGTGATATAACTGGCTATTACTATTCCCCTCTGGAATTGCTGGAGATAGTCTGTATGCAGAGTAGAGAATCCCTGATGCTAATAACCTCTTTCAGGTTATTCTTTCAAATTTTGGTTAAATGCAAATTTCCCTTCAATATATAGTAGCTAGTGAATTAGTATAATTCCCATTTTACATACAAAATTAGATTTTTATACATGTACATTATGCAATAATGACAAAAGTTAGCGATACTCAATTGAGAAATAATAGCATTTATATATTCTATTAGTTTAATAACTCTACAGGGCCAATTGGCCTTTTCATACTCCTATTATGATGATGATTTAATGCCTGATAAAGCAGGTCTTCCTAGCATTCTGGTTTTAGCTGATCAGAATAACTTTGCTGTTCCTCTTTCACCTTCAGAGTAACTCTAGAGCCATGTTTTTTTCGGGAGGGAAATTGGAAGCTTGTTTAGACCAAGTGAATGACCTTTTAGGCTTCCTCCACGTGAATAATAAGAATATGTCATCCCCCCCCCCCGCGGGATTTCAGAGATGCTTTGGTGGTGGGGCATGGCCAAAAAAAGGTTGGGAGCCACTGCTCGTCTAGAGAGAGGCTTTGGGAACTGTGTTTGCAGAATGTTTGTAAAATTTGGTTACAAATGCTTATAAAACAAACTGGCCAGTGATTTTAAAGGTCTGGCCTCAGTGAAGTTGGTAAATTAGCTTCAAACAACAATGTCCTTATCTTCAAAAAAGGGGGAACTACAGACCAATCCCAGGGGAAATAGTGGACCAGATTATAAAGGGATCCCTCTGAATGCATCTTGAAAATAATGCAGCAATAACTAGAAGCCAACGTGGGTTTTTCAAGAACAAATCCTGCCAAAGTACGGAAATCTTATCACAGAGTCATCATGGCGTAGTGGTTAAAGTGCAGTACTGCAGCTAAAATTCTGCTCACGATTTGAGTTCAATCCTGGTGGGCACAGAGTTGAATCAGCCTTCCATCCTTCCAGTAAAATGAGTACCCAGCTTGTTGTGGGCAGAAAACAGGGCAAACCAAACCAAAAGCCAACCAAATAAGAAGCTGTGTGCTCATCTGATTATTCCCTTTGACTCTCTTGTCACTAGTTTCAGTCTTGCATCATCTGGTCATTGGATTGCAGTATTGGTGGTCCCTTTGGTCACGGATGCTCAACCTGCGGCCCATGGGCCAGATGTGGCCTGCAGTACCATCTATGTGGCCCTATCACCACCACCACCACACCAGGAAGTGCTATGTGGTGGAGAAAGGGCAAAATGGCCATCCAGCCCCCAAAGCTGTCTGAGAGAGCATGACCCCCCAATGGCCCCTGGCTTTAAAAGATGTCTTAGGTGCAAGGAAAGCTCAATGTGGACAGACCTTTCAGCTGAGGGGTATTTCTCCACTGCCATTACTTAGCATACCTATCAAAATGTGCACAGGCACAGTTTTTAGTTGGAAGATGATAGACCAGGAAAGAATAAGAGTGTAAATAACAGGGAAACGAGCAGTTACATTGCAATAAGTTAATTTTAAATTTCTATTCTATGTATAATGTTGTTAATTTTAAGATTTGAAACTTTTAAGATAAAGTGCCACAAATCTTATATGTTTATGTACAAACAATAAAACAATAAAATATCAAACACTGAGACATGGCAAGGAAATTTTGCAAGCCTAATAAACTCAGTGATTCTAGACAACTGAGTTTAAGAGCGCATCCAGACTAGGATCGTCTCAACAGTGTCTATGCCTTATTCAAGAAATTTTGCTGGAGTCTCGCTGGTGCTGCCTCCAGTTTGTAACTTGCCTGTGGTTTTCTACAGCCAGTTCTTTCCTCCTCTTTTTGCCCTGAGGAAAGAAAGGAGAAACAGGTATACATTGTGATTTGCATTTTATCATTAGCACTAGCAGCTTTCTATCACCAATTAAAATGTCATGATTTCACTGAAATACAGTGTCTGAAATCCTGTTGCTAGCTTATAAAACATCACAGCTAAAGTAGACCCATAGATTCAGTGGCAATTTGGTGAGTCAGCTTCTTGATTCAATGGGCCTGTTCTGGTTTTGACATACTGGTCAGTGATGGGATGTAACAGGTTCTCACCAGTTCGCCAGAACCGGTAGTAACTTTTCCCAGTGTACCAGCTTTTGGGGGGAACCACCTTTGGGGCTTACCTTTTCACTGGTTCCCCCACTGCGCATGTGCGCCAAGCTCTTGGTGTTCATGCATGCCAACAGTGCTTGGCGCGTATGCACAGCCTCCTTGCTGTCCTCCCAAGCGGGGAGGAGGAAGAGAAGCTGCTAGCCTGAAGCTCCCTATAGCCTCCTCCCCAGGGTAAGTGACTCACCTTTGGATGTGGTGTGTCTGTGTGTATTTTAAGGTGTATTTAACACCTTTACCTATACTGACGTACTACCACAGTTCCTAAAAAGGCCTGGCGGCCGGCAGGCCTGGCTTGGGGTTTTAAAGCAAAGTCTTGGAGTTACCTCATCAATAAGCTACACCTGTTCCAATTGGAGAACCCTTAAGGAGGTACAACTGTTTTACATTTACATTAAGGCATATCCTAGAGAACCGGTACGATGACCATATCCATCTTGCAACATGGTGCTGCCCAGGCATTTATACTAACAGGTAAGTGACGGGTTTGTATTTGGGTTAGGTGGGAGGGTTGGTTCATTTATGTTTGGGGTGTGTGTGTATATTTTAATGTAATTCTATTTATTTATTTATTTATTTTATGGGTTTGTGTTGTGGGTGGGGGTGGGGGGGTTGAGGGGTGTGTGTGTGTGCATATTTTTATTTTATTAATTAAAAAATTCCTTTGGCCCTGCCCACATCATGACATCATGATGTTAGCTCCACCCACACTGTGATGATATCACGGTGGGGTAGTAAAATTTTTGACATCCCACCACTGGTACCGGTACTATACGAAGTAATAGAATTTTGGCTAATGTATTTTCTTGAGGTTTCGTAAGTATAAATAAACCAAACCCAAAGTATAAATAGCCTGCTAATGAGAATATCAAGATACCTGTATGCTTGAAAGTGAAATAAGTGTTAACATACGAGGAAAATTAAAACATGACGTTCTTTTTTCTTACATAGATTATTTTTGCTTACATAGATAAATAAATTTTGTGTCAGGAATTACTCTGGGTTGAAAAGGTTCTTGCTGGAGAAACTCTGCTCAGGGGACGCCCGAATGAGGCTCCTTTCATGTCCCCAAGATCCGCTGTGCAGCATTCGCGTATCGAACCCCGACCTTCCATTTTCCAAGCTCAGCGTCTTAACCACTAAGCCACTGCAGTGCTGTTCTGACATAGATGAGATATGCTCATACAGCATTTTCTCCATTCTTTGTTTGCTAGAAGTAGTGTATGGTTATTTTTGCATTAAAATGGGTGGGCTGCTGCTGGTAGAACCTGAAGTTTGGAGCAAGTTCTGTTGGTTTCAATAATAAGATTCTAGAGTTGACATCTTGTTTATTTAAAAAATGCAAGCCTATATTTAGTGATCATAAGCAATTACACAGAGTATTGCAATACAAATAATAGCATGTGCAATTTCATAATTATGTTGAGTCTACTAAAAACTTGGCACAACTTATCTCTGGCACAGCTAAAATAAAGGAAGGATGTGGGTTGACACCAAGTACTTTTTTGATTGAGGAAACAGCTTAACTGATTGAGGAAACAGATTTACTGCAGCATTCATGTTGTAATTATATCTCTTCCTCTTATCTCTTAACCTTGGAAAAGAATCAAATAATGTAATTCACTTTGTCACTATGTTCTTTTAGTATTTTCAGTATGTGTAGCAAAGGGGAAAAACAAGTTTTGAGCCAGCATAGCTTGATAACACCGTAACCCCGGCCTGCTGGCTGAGCCAATAATTACTTCTCTCTCCTTTAATTCCTTTAAGTCTTTTAATTATTTTATTCTTGTGATTTAAAATTTTTATTTTTTATGTTTTAAATCTTTTAAATCTGTACTGGATTGCCCATGGTTTTATTGTTAGGGATTACTGTGATTTGTTCTACACTACTATGTCAGCTGCCCTGAGTCACTCTGTGAGTAGGGCGGCATACAAATGTGAGCAATAAAATAAATAAATAAATAACGTTTGGCATAATTATTTGTGGTACAATTGTTAACAAATAAACAAAATGGAGAATGAACAATGATCTGAAGACTTCTTCTGTGTCTAGACCAGACGTGAAACTGCCAAAATGAAGGCACCTCTCTAGTTTCTTTCACCTGACCCAGTGTAATTGCTGTTACCAGGGTATGTTTGATTGCGGTTCAAGAATACCACAATCTTCCAGGAGGCTCTTTCTGTGTACCCCATCTGAAGACCTGTGGTGCATGTTAGGCACAGTATATAAGCTATTAATTAACAATTATCCAACTCATGGTTTGATTTATTGAGCAAGTGCTGCACTTGAATGAACTCTCTGTTTTTGTATAAATTTAGTTATATTAAAAACCCAGACTTTTTACACAGTTGTACATCTACGATATTGTTTTAGTTATAACTCCTCAACCCCCTAAGTCTGGGGTTCCCAATTTTTTTCCTGCCACATGCCAGGCCCACCCCTGGCACTCAGCTGTTGGGGGGGGGGCTCCCAGTGCTTATGTTTTCGGTGGTGGTGGGCGCAATTGTGCCATTTTTTGGTTGCTTGGACAGCCTGTGCCGCTTCCCATGGTGGCAGGAGGGAGTTCAGAGTATTTTCACTCAGTTTCTTGAATTGTTTGCCATGTTTCCGCTGCATTTCAGAAGCTAAAATGCAGCAGTTTGCCACTCTGGTGAGAACCTAGGCACTGCCGGAAACTCTTCCTGCCACCAGAAGTGCCAAACCACTGTGTTTTAACTGCCAAACCACAGCAGAAACATGGCAACAAGTTCTGTTTTGAGTTGGGCGGCTATACAAATTGGAAATTAAAATTAAAAAGTTAAATTAAAAAAAAATATTAGAAATATAGAAAAATGCTTTACACAGGGTCAGGATAGTTGTTCAACTATTCCAGTGTTAGGTGTTGGAGGCAGAGGCCTTTTTCATATTACCTGCTACCTGATTTTTATAAGGGACTCTGGCCTTGCATTTGCGGTGCATGTGTAGGAGGCCATTGAGGGAGCGGTCTCTTCCTTGTGGTTAATCCACAACTGGACTGAATTGCTCTCTGTACCCAACTGGGCAGCAGAAGCACCTGGTACTTGTGTACCATGTAAGGTCTTTTCAAGCTCTGAATTCAACAGAGGAGATGGTGATTTTCCAGATTTTTATAATTTGTTAGGACGATTAGTTAACCATCTGAACTTTGAATGGAGAATGAATAAGGTGAACTGATCTGCCAGTAATAATTTAAATTCTGGTTTTCATTACGATGTTTTCTTCTCAGTTAAAAGGTGAAATAGAGAAAAATCTATTTGGTCCATGAAACCTTATCAGTTGCAATGAATATTGCCTCTAGGCAGGAGTATAATTAAACAAGGATGACTAACAGATGATTGATACTTTTTCCAAAGCACATGAAGATGCATGATGAGTACAGATGTACTCTCATAAAGAACATGAACATTTTATGAAGCAAGACTATTGCACAGCTTTAAAAGAAGTCAGTACTTTAAACTAGATCTTCCTAGGTCCATGATGGCGAACATTGGCACTCCAGGTGTTCTTGGACATCAAATACCAGAAACCCAAGTCAGCACGCCTGCTGATGAGGGCTTCTGGGAATTGAAGCTTAAGAACAGCTGGCGTGTCAAAGTTCACCATCACTGCCCTAAGTGATGTCTGAAAGGTTTATTACTTTTAAAGAAATATAGTATTAAAAATAAAGTTTTTAGTTATTTGTGTAAAGGATTTTTATATACTGTACTGAAGTTTTGCGTTTTTAGCAACAGTAACAATGTGTGGCTTTCAAATTGTAATAATAAAAGAGCATCTGTGTCTGTGTGGTGGTGTCAAAAAGCCTAAACACCTTAATAAGCTTGGCATGCTTATGAAGGAGACCAAGAGGTGGGAGGGTATACCTGGAGTTCAATTTAGTTAACAAAAATACTGTTGCTTGCAACCTGCAGTGCAAATGTGCTGCTAAAGTTAGCCTTTTCCTAGGGATCAGGAAGCCTTGGGGTTTCATACAGGAAACTCAGCATAAAAATAGAATAACTCTTGCACATTTAATTGGAATTCTACTTTTAGTGTTAAGTATTTATCTGTCAGACTTATGCTAGCTTTTATGTCAGATCCAGGCCATCTGAGTCACAATGTCAGGTATTTTATTTCATTTGTTCATTTCCTGCTCATCTAACACATGGGATTACTAAGGGCAGCTAAGAAATCAAGGGGGGGGGAATGATACATGCATATAATGTACCCCAAATGGAATAGTGTAACTACAGGCTGAAGGGGTTGTGGGGGGGGGGGTAGATAGAAACCCGCATCCAGGATGAAATATCACACCTACTGAATGGAAGCAAACCATGTTTTCTTCTCTTCTGTGATATTTTTAGAATAGGAAAAAATGTCTTCAATATCTAGTTCTTAAAATGATATGATTTGTAAGAGAGAACTTCTGTTGTTTTCTTTTCTTTTTTGAGGCTACTTAAAACATACCTTCTGAACCTCATTTGTTTCTCCGGGCTGGGGGGGAAGGAAGGACAAAACACTGTTTTGGAAGGAAAAGTCTAGGCGCCTTGGTTTTCCATTGGTTGCTGAAGTGAGCCGAAAACTAAGGGGCAGCAAACATTGCCTATAATTCTGCATCTATCAAAGTGATTTCAATCGAATGGATCCGGTACAGAGTCAAAAGATGTGAGCTCTTCTAATCCGATGCTTTCAGCTGCTTAAGGTCCAGCCTCCGCTGCGAGTTGCCAGGGCCCAGCTGACCAATGTCTCCAGAGCATCAAAGCAAGGAAACCCAGCGGTGCCAAGCGACAGGCAGAGCCCCTCAGAGGCTTTCAAACTGACAGCTGTTTGCTTTGGGTTTATATACTACAAAAACAATTCAGGTGGTGAACAAACATAAATGGCACCATGTTCCAGCCCAGGAGTTTTTATTACAGCAAATTTAGCTTTGGGCAGGCTGCCAGAACCAGCATATTGTGACAAGAAATTCACTGACTTTGCACATTTCCCCCCCCCTCTTTGAAATAGCACGCATCATTTATGCCGCAAGATTCCTAGACTATATATATAGCTACACACAATAACATTTTATGATGATATAAAATGTTATTTTAATTTCTAGAAGGTTTTACCTCAGTGATTTTGGCATCTCTTTAAAATAGTAAAACAATCTTTGTAGTATAGAACAATCTAACTACTGTTAAGCAACTAGATGCCTTGTTAGTAAATTTACTCTATCAGAGTCTCGGTTCAAGATGTTGTATAATATAGTGCATGGCAAATGGATCAAGGGCAATAAAGTTAACACTAGAGATTTAATTAAAAAGAAAGCCTCTGTTGACTTAATGCCTGTGTGTTACAATCTAATGAACATCATCTTCACAGAGCTGTATTTATGTTGTCTAATACAATTCGAGCTGATTTTTATAGTCTTTGAAACATTGTGCTGTCTTCCCTACCTTTCCTTGACATAAAAGCGGTGCTAAGTGAAGTCATGGATGAGGGCAGCGTTTCCCAAACGGTGTTTTGCCAAACACTGGTGTTCCATAGAAGGTTAGTAAGTGTTCCGCGAAATATATATATATATATATGAAGTTCTGATAAAACCCATTGGCAAATGTGTAATGCCACAAAGTTTGTTTTGCATTCATCATTTCCATGTGATACATCAGCTTGCAAGAGAAGTTTGTTTTGCAACCATTTGCAAATCAGTAGCAAGGTTGAATAGCAAGTTTGAATAACACCCGGGGATTTAGCATTGCCTGTTGTGAAAATCTGCAGTGATACAAAACCCAGATGTCTTCCATTAAAATTTTAGGATTTGTAAAGTGTTCCACGATAGATTTAGGTCTGGGAAACGCTGGGTTAGGGGAGGCTGCTTTACCTCCTGCTCCCTCTCACCCGGTGCTAGTGTGCTTTGGTGACAGAAGCTAAAGGATGGTCTATGGGGAATGTCTTACCCCTAGATCTACAGCAGAGGCAGGGAAAAGAGTGCTAGCCTGGCTTGTAAGATTTTTCCCTACAGACCAGTAGATTTCAACAGGACTGTAATTATGTCAAATAATTTTATATTTAAGTATCAGAAACTTGATGCTTTGTGACATGAGGATGTGATAGTTATATGCCCTGAAAACCTCAGATTGATCTCACATCCTGACAACCAGCTCTGAAGTGGACATACAAGACATGATGTACTTTCCGTGGAGCTGGACTTCTCAAAGTGACAGGTGTCAGATCTAGGTGCTACATGCAATAATGGACTGAAGGCACAAAGAGAGAGGAAATTTGCCCAATTCATAGGTACGTCTTGAGGAACTGGATTCTTTGTGAGTAGCAGTTGGTAACACAGCAGGATCCTTTCAGTCCACATCTTAGAAAAGAGTTATACTTTTATTTTTGTGCAATAATTCTGACCAATCTTGATGTTTGATAAAATATATGTTATTTTTTGAGAAGGCTTCCAATGGAAGAACAGCAAGATTTGGTGAAATTTAGTTTATGTCATTAAATATGATTTAAAAAAATTATTACTTCTGTTTTTGTAACTCTTATTCTTGAAATAAATGATTTCTTGCATGAGTGCATTCCTGCACTTCTTGCAAGAGTGGAAAACAAAAGTCCAAAGTCAACTGATTGCAACTCTTTCAAGGAGCAGCACATACACAGAGAATATAACATAGGCCAGTGATGGCGAACCATGTCACTCCAGCTGTTCTTGAACTTCAATTTCCAGAAGTCTTGATCAGCAGGAGTGCTGACTTGGGCTTCTGGTAAGTGAAGTCTAAGAATACCTTGAGTGCCAAAGTTTGCCATCATGGACCTAGGCCATATCCAGTTTTGGCAATTGTTTCAGCACATTTTGCCTTTGTTAGCCACAGGCTTATCTCAACCTATATTCCAAACTGAGAGGAGAGCCAGCTTTGTTCTAAGTTAGTCATGCTTTTCCAACGGGGAGGATAGACTATTTGAAACTTAGAAGTTTTTTAAAAATTTAAGGTGACTGCTTATCTTTAGGAGTAATGGTAGAGTCTTAGTCTTTTCCTCTCCGTTCATATGTATTCCCCTTCAACACATCAAGTGTCCAGCCTCGCCACCATCTTCTCTCCTGAAAGATCTAGGCATGAACACAGGATTGTAAAATAGGGTGGTGGGAAATACCGCTGGTCTTCCCTACGGCTACTGGCAATGATGATTTTGGGTACAGTACAGGACCCAAATGATTCCATAGGAAGAAAGGGATATCAAAAGAACCCCAGGATACGAAATTTTAATTTGTTATAACAAGGCCATGGCTGATGACATTATCAATCTAGTGTGACGTTAAGTTATACAGCATGATTTGGGCCAATGGGCAATACTGTGAAAAACATGCAATTTGGAGGAATGATATGTAGTGATCTCTACAGAAAAACAGATTTTGTGTATAATGAGGTTTCAACAAACAAATGTTTTCATACCATGGCATTACGATACATAAAAATCTTTTGTATATATCCAGAATAAACAGAGAGGAATTATTCTGATATGTCAAGTTAACAGATAAAACAAGCTTCTACAGTACTTGGCACATCCAGAACCACACTTTACTTAATGTGGAATTTTCATTTAGAAGAGCAACATTTTCATTTCTCCAGATCATGCAGACTTGTTTTCAGGGATTGAGACCCAAACCTCACATTTCAGTTGCACATGGTCTGGAGCTTATATTACCACGCCAGTTTTGAAAAGGTTCTAGATCAACTCTTGTGGTAAAAGTTCATCACTTCTTACCATGTTAGAATGAGCCTTTTGGCGACTACTGTGGCATAGTGGACCTAATTCCTTAAAATGCCTAAAGGTATAATACTGTAGCATAATGAGTAAAATTTTACTCATTTATTTTTAGTTGTAATTCTTCAGTTTAGAATCTGGTAAATATTTTTATTTGTGTTCTATCATATTTCAGTATGAATTTTGGGAGAAAATTATAGCTGATTAAAATATGAAAAATAAATGGTTCTTACAGATGGTCTCTTCTACTATACACAATTTCCTGGCTGTGAGGAATTAAAAAAGTGGATGTAAATAAATACTTTGATGCTTGGAAGTGTTTGGAGTGTTTCAGATTGATGAATGGAGCATGGAATTGCTGTGCCATTCATCAGTTAATACATTAAGTATATTTTGTGGCTACTGTTTTACTCCAGGACATTCTTTCAGCGTGGGCTTGTAATCAATCCAGCAGTATCAGTTTTTAGAAAATACTTTCTTTATTCCAACTCTTCAGGGGACATTCTTTACACCATCTCTTCCCTCTTTGATGCAAGAAAGAGGTAGTTTCCTGAGCATCTGGTTATGGCCAATGCTATTCTTTCTTTCCTGAGCCAGTGTTGGCTTGCAAAGATATCTAGTTATTCACATTGAAAGGACATGTAGCCACTTTCCGCCTGCTCTTGTCTTAAAGTTCACTGATCATGAATGTCCTTAATCTGATTGTCACATCCTAAATAACCGATTGGAGTTTTAGTTGAAAAATTTCGAATTCTGTGAGAGAAAGGAAGGTGGAAGAAATGACTATATATCGTGCGACTGGAAATTTTCTGATACATAAACGCAGTTGATTAAAAGTGGTTCAGAATTTTCCAGATGGATTATTGGCCCAGTATGTTTGATGGACAAACATAACATAAAAATAACACTGTTTTCATAATGAATAAAATCACCCAAGCTTTGGGGTTTTGTTGTCTTTTATGAGGTCGAGTGAAGATTGTCTCCCTAGGAGAGTAGAGTATGCTCTTGAGATGCCTCTCTTGCAGAGGATTATCTATAGTGTACTTTTGATTCACGGAGGGAGGTGATGCCTGCTCTGTTTCAGTAGCTGAGCTGACCCTGCAAAATATTCAGCCCACATGTTAGAAAGTTGACGGAGACAAGCATCCAGTTACATGTTTGAAAGGAGAGCCACAGCCAATGTCTACCCTTTAGGGTAAAGGTCTCCCTTGTTTGAAAGCCAGCCGTATCCGACTCTAGGGTTTGGTGCTCATCTCAGTTTATAGCCAAAGTTCCACCACTGTCTGCATCTGCAGCCAATTCCATGGTCATGTGGCAGGCATGACTAGACACCAGAGCACATAGAACACTGTTACCTTTCTTGCCAAAGTGGTACCTATTTATCTACTTGGAATGTCTTGCTGTTGAACTGCTTGGTTGCCAAGAGCTGGGGCAGATGGTGGGAGCTCACTTCATCATGCCTCACTTGGGCCCTTCCACTCGTGAAGTTCAGCATCTTAACCATTAAGCCACCAGTCTTTATCTCTACCCTTTAGGTCGCCCTTGCTCAAAAGCCAGTTGTAGTCAACTCTAGGGTTCAGTGGTCATCTCTGTTTACAACCAGAGAGCCAGCGCTGGACACGTGGCAGGCATGCCTCAACACCAGAGTGCACAGAATGCTGTTTACCTTCCCACCAAAGTGGTACCTATTTGTCTACTTGCAATTTCTTGCTTTTGAACTGCTAGGTTGCCAGGAGCTGGGACAGAGACAGGAGCTCAATCTGTCGTGCAGCACTTGGAAATCAAACTCCGGCCTTCCAGTCGTCGAGTTCACTTGAACCACTGCAGTTCCTTTCTACCCTTTACCTGTTACTAATTGCACTATCACTCAACTGTTATAAAGACTGCAGAGAAAACTATCGATTCATATTTATTTACTCACATTAATTTTCATGAATTTTTTTTAATTTTTAAATATTGATATGTTTTTAATCTATGCTGTAAGCCGCCCAGAGTCGGGCTTGCCTGATTGGGGCAGGATAGCAAATATGAATAGTAAAGTAAAAGTAAAGTAAAGTAAAGTAATCTACAGTAATACCTCGGATAACGCTAAGACTTGGTTCCACAAATCTTGGTGTTATCCAATTTTTAGTGTTATCCGATGCATGTTAAAATCCTATGGGATGGATCGGATAACGTTAAAGCTCCACAGAGATACATTGTAGCCGCACAGGCTTTAGCGGTTGTTATCCGATCCATCCCATAGGACCTTAACGTTATTCGATCCAGTTCTCCTCCCCAGATTACTTAACGTTATGGGATTTTAGCGTTATCCGAGGTAAATGTTATCCGCGGTATTACTGTACTTAGCTTGCTTCCTTATGGTCTGTGAGCATTCTGACTATGACTGGAAAATACTTCCTACTAAATACCATGTCGCTGCGTTAAATGAAGAGGCGGTTCAGGTTTGTGCTTTCTTAACCTCATTTTCTCTCGGGTACAGTGCAGAAAGAGAGAACTTGGACATACTGCATTATGCAACACATTTTAATTTATATACAGAAGATAAAAAGAGCACTTGCTTTCTGTACTTCATTTTATATTTTATTCAGCATTAAGACCAGTATTTTTCCATAATTAAGTGTATGTGTGTGAAAACTTTGTTCCCAGTTAAAAGTGGAACACATGTCACTTTTGATAAAGGCACATACAAGTCTGGCCAAAGGGCATACAATGCACTTTGGTTTTCATTTGGGGGGGAAATAGGGCAACAAATTGTCTTGGGTATTAAACATTAAATAGATCAGAACTAAATGGAAAGCCTGATCAAAGTGTCTTCACTTGCATGCTTATTATGTAATAACCGTGACAGTAATGGGCAATATTTTAGGAGGCAGTTGAAACGTATATAGCCTATGTAATAGTTCCTTGCATATTCACTGTAAGCTTTAGCAGTACTTTTCAAAAAACCCCTGTTCTTATCTATGGTACAGGCTCTTCCTTAATGTATTCAACAAGATTTGTTTAGCTTTTGACACATTAAGAAGCCTTAGCTTTTGTAATCTTTTGTTCCTCGTGAAAGATTTAGTAACTGGAAGAACATGCCCTCTTCCTTGTGTTCAGAATCATAACTGAGCCCAATACATATGTGCTAACATATGTTCCTTCCATTCTTATTTCAACTGCCTTCTCTAGATCTCAGCCGTTTATTATGGCATTCCCCAGCAATCGTTTTAGTAGTTACCGCTAACGGCATTGCCCACGACTTTGCCCGTTTGACATTAAGCTTTATTTTTATTTTTTTGTTCTAATATACCCATGTTTCCAACCGTTTTTGCAGCCACTTCTGAGTGCTGTCAGTTTACGAGGTTTAACCTTCTCCGAATACCAAAGTGAACACGGCCTGTGCTTATTATACTCACAAGGATCTCAAATGTATGCAAAGTCCTGATTGTTCAACACAGCGAGAAAATTCACTTTCACAGTCAACAAGTCATCTTACTCAGTAGAACACAAAAGTTAAATGGTTTGTAATTTCAATATTAGCAAGGAAAATACAGTACAAATTACTAAAAAATACTAAAATATAGAATTGTTTTCAGACATCCTTGCTACATTAATCGCAGCAGTCACCTGAAATTTGAAACTTTTAATAAAAAGTTCTTAAATATAAATTATATGGCAAATGTACAATACATTGCTTATTCAGTCTTTTAATCCAGTGTTCTGCAGTAGGCCAGCAACCTTTAAAATTGCCTTTCTTTGTGGGAAAAAAAAGAGAGACCAATCACCCCAAAGTCTTTTCTTTCTCTTCGTATCATGAATGCGAATGATCGGAATCAGGTATGCCACTGTCTCTGTAGCTTCTATTGCTGCTGCTTTCACTGTGGTGGTTGTTTTTAAACAGATTCATTCCATTAGGTGGGAATATGGTATGTATTACAAACTCCTCCTTAGAGACTTGTTCATTGTTCAGAGAGATCATCTGAAAAGAGGTCTCTCTGATTTCTAAGATGGAATTATCCTTCTTCGTTCCAGCTTCGGCATAATCATCTTTTCTCCTCCGCCCTTTGCTATACGTACAGTTTCTGGAGAAGAGGGAGCCATTCCTATGGACATACCAACAGACTAAAGCCAGCAGTGCGATAGCTACTAGCGCCACAGCTCCCCCTATGATGGCAGCCAAGGGCAAGTTGGAGTTTTTGTATGGTTCCTTCTCTTGTTCGTGGTTGAGAGTGGTCGTGGGATTGTACATTTTGAGAGGTGCCGTTTCAGTCTCTATACAAACAGGTGTTTCATCAGACATATAAATGTTACTGGTTTCCATAGGAACCATGCATACACGGTATGGCGAGTCTGGCTCAAGAGCCGTGAGGAGATAGTCATTCCGGTCTCCGGTAACAATTGTTTCAGTTATAGATCCAAAAGCAGGGCTGTGACCCATTTTAAGCCAGCTGAGTCTTAAAGCAGTCATGGGTAGTGCAACTTTCCAAGAAATATGTATCGTCTCCGTGCTTACGGATTTTACAGTAATGGTAATGATTTCCTGTACCGGGGTAGCTGTTGTCCTGTAGTTTTTATGTGGATTTGGAGTCTTAATTTCCGGTGATTTGGTCACAGAAAATGGCCAGTGTCCTTGTACAGGATATAAAGTGTTTGGTACTGAAGCAGTAATTTGGACAGTGCTTTCTATGTCCTCATCCTTGCAGTCAAATAGCTCCATGCTGAGGTCTTTGATAGCCATCCCACGCACTTTTTCTGGTGCCTGACACATCAGTCCACGTACATTAACTCTGAGAGGCAGTGTCTGTAGCCAGTCACGGACCCATTTCATTCTGCACCCACAACGCCAAGGGTTGTTGCGAAGAAACAATTGGGTTATATTGTCCAGGTCATCAAAAACACCCTGAGGTAAATGACTGAGATTGTTGTTTGACATATCTAATCGATACAACTGGCGTAGGTATGCGAATGCAGTAGGTGGCACGTAGTTTAAATGGTTTTCTTGCAGATAAAGCTTTCTCAGGTTGGTGCCTGGCAAATTTATTGGTGCTGCCGTAAGGGAATTACGGACCAGTGAGAGCTCTGTTAAATTGACTAGGTTCATGAAGACTTTGTCTCCTAATCCATGATTGTTTAAGAGATTTCCATCTAAAACCAGGCGTTTTAGATTTGTAAGGTCTTGAAGGGACAGTTCCGAAATTGTAGAAATGCGATTATCATCCAAGCGCAGCTCTTCTATTGTTTTAGGCAAGCCCCAGGGGATGGTGCTAAGGTGATTTCGAGAAAGAAAAAGAAGTCTGAGATAGATATTATCCCGGAAGGCTCCATCTTCAATACTAACTGCAGAAACAGAATTATCATCCAAATGCAATTCTTCCAGATAAGGAATTTGTGAAAGTGAGTCATAGGTAATTGTCCTTATGTTATTTTCCTGCAAATGCAGTTCTTTGACATATTTTGGGAGATTAATAGGGAATTCATCCAAACTGTTGTGGTATAAATAAATCCTTTCCACGTTGATCAAAGTTTTTAGATCTGAAGGAATTCCAGCATTATTAATTTGATTGTTCTGAAGGTAAAGAGTTGTAGCATCCTGTGGAATCCCGGTAGGAATTGATGTGAGATCACGATCGTTGCAGTAAATAAATCCTGCATCACAACGGCACACTGAAGGGCATGACTTGGCACTGACAAAATGAGGTGCCATTTTGAGCAACAGCCCTATCTTTGTCCAGATTAGGATGAAGTTCCAAGTTGCAGTGATCATGGTCAAGTTGCAGTGAGGTTTGCACGAAGGCAAGAGTTTGGTTTTCAGCAATCTAGGAGAGAGAGAAAAAATCAAATTAACCATAATATAGACAGGGACGGTACTGCTTTGACGTAATAAGAGAACACCATAATGAAAAGCACAATCTCGTATATGTTTAATTTGAAAATAAGTACCACTATGTTATATGTACAGTAAATGAGAAACGAGGTTAATATATTCTCCATGCTCACATAGTTCTGACTCTTAGGGTGCTTCAAATGAGGTCTGTCATGTAAGTTTACATGAAGTCCACATGCCTTTAGTTTGCAGTCCCCACATGTTTTATCATGGTTTCTCCCATCTCTCTGCTTTATTTAAACATAAAAAAGGAGTTAAGGTAACACAAAGGTATCACTGCAAAATACTCAATTTGTTATAAACAGCAGGAATCTTTTGTCTGGCAATACTATCAGATTGAGTTGATGTCTCTAGTTGTAAAAGATTTTATACACAGATGTCATTCTTGGCCTAATTTAAAACATTCAAACGCCACAATCAAGAGATTCCCTAGGCCAGTGTTGGCGAACCTATGGCATGCGTGCCAGAGGTGGCACTTGGAGCCCTCTCTGTGGGCACCCGTGCAGTCACCCTAGCAGTTTGCCCTACCCCTCTGCCCAGCAGCCCAATGGGAGCGCTTCCTTCCTCCCCCAGCACAGAGTTTGCCCCACCCCTCTGCCCAGCAGCCCAATGGGAGCGCTTCCTTCCTCCCACCAGCACAGAGTTCACCCCGCCCCTCTGCCCAGCAGCCCAATGGGAGCGTTTCCTTCTTCCCCTGTTGCGGAGTTGGCACTTTGTGATAAATAAGTGGGTTTTCAGTTGCAGTTTGGGCACTCCAAGGTCTCTAAAAGGTTCGCCATCACTGCCTTAGGCCTACCAGATGGGGTTTCCCCTGCTTTGTTTCATGTTCCCTTAATAATGGTACCTGAAGCTGTTTCTAAAACCAGTTTAGTGGTGGTAGTGGCAGCTGTCACCACTGCACAACCTTCTTGTCAAAAGGAAAAGATTCCGAAGCCTGTTGCCCATACATAATAGTTGACAACAGTTATTTGCACTGGTGCTGTGGCCTCACATTCGTAATGTATAGGCATAATGGGACCTAAATTTCCCATTTTATGTGGATATTAGTATAGTATGCTATTAAAAGTCATTGTTATGTAAGCCAGCCCTCCTTAGTTTGACATGTAGGTTGTGAATAGGTCAGTTGCCGGAATCACTCATTTGCTAAAGTAATTTCTGGATGTGTAATTAAACATTGTAAACTGATTGTTGATGAGCAATGATGAAGTGCACCAGTGCCAACTACTCAGTTGGAGACAGAATTAAAGAATTGGACTTCCCAAATTAGATTTGCTTCCGTTCACTTTTGGCCTTAGATCCATTGAAAGAACCAATATGGTGCCCCACTGGGTTCTGGACAAACAAAGCAAGTAACAGAACTTCTGCTATACTTTATATACAGTCAAACCGCGCATAAAGAAGAACGCCGCCGCCTCGCTTAAAGAATAACTCGCTTAAAGAGCAGAATTTTCTCTAAATGTTTGCTTCACTTAACAAATAAAACCAACCAAAAACTTGCTTAACAAATAAATCGGGGTTCGCAATCCCCCCCCCCCCAGAAGTCACAATGGGTCACTTGCAATGGTGTTTCGCTTAAAGAGCAGACTCGCTTAAAGAGCAATCCCGTGGAACGCATTATGCTCTTTAAGTGAGGTACAACTGTATTAAAATATAAGATTATTTTCTGTTTCCCTCCTATAATGTTAACATGTAGAATATATTTTTGAAAATATATAACTATTATCAGTACAGACACCTGGTGTATGATGAAAAAGACAGAGATAATTGTAAGAGATAATTTATTTTATAAACAGGTATTCTTGGCACTTTATATTATTCTGTTATACTTTTGATCCCTTATAAGTTTGATTAGATTTCTTCTTTGGCTTTTATATTAAACTAGACGTCTTTATTATTCACCCAGTTTTGTAGAATGAATTGAAACTGGACTCCACTGGCTTGCTTCTGCACTTTTTAACAAGAAATGCTGTTAGCAGTACATGTTCAGCTCTTTCATTCCTTTAAGCAGGGGTGTCCAAACTACAGCCTGTGGGCCGGCCCCGGCCCATGACACTTTTTATGTGGCCCGCTGCCACCCTTGCCACTACCAGAAGCGTGTGTGTTTATTACTGCTATAAAACGCACCTGTGTAAACTCGCCTGTGCCTGCCGTAAATGCTGCTGTAAATGCATCCATGGCTGTCACCAACACGTTCACAACAGCTGTAATCTGTGTTTTACGACAGCATTTACAGTGGAAGGATTCGCACAGAGCATTCGTCAGCTGTCCGGGGTGTGTGGTCAGGCCTGCAGTGCAAAAAGTATGGGAACCCCTGCTTTAAGGTTTCCCTTGCTCGAAAGCCAGTCGTATCCGACTCTAGGGGTCAGTGCTCATCTCTGTTTCTAAGCCGAAGAGCCAGCGCTGTCTGCTTCTGCAGACGTTTCCATGGTCATGTGGCAGGCATGACTAGACACCGGAGTGCATGGAATGCTGTTACCTTCCCACTGAAGTGGTCCCTATTTATCTACTTGCAATTTCTTGCTTTCGAACTGCTTGCTATTGTTTTATTGCATTACTTTGTACACTTTATTATTCTAGGTGGCAAAATAATACATTAGATTAAATAATTATATACATAATCTTACCTTTTCTAAAGTTGCAAAAGAACCTTTTGTGCTTCCTAAAGTGGAGGGGAGAATCAATTTTCCTGAAACCAGTTGGCAGAAATTGTATAGTTTAGTTCATGTTGCTGTACTTTCTTCACAGTAGCAGTTTAAATTATATTTTTTCCACAGTGTTCCACTATATTCATTGAACATTCCTATAAAGTTTTGTCATGATACATAAACACGTCAAATGGTTGAGGATGAAAGCTTCACGCTCCTATGTCTCCACTGCAAGGAAACTCTGCCTCTTTTTCTCTTCTCCACAAGTCTGCATGTGAGGATCCCTCTTTTGTTGTGGTTTAATTAATACCCTTTACAAAAATTGCTCTCCTTTTTAATTCTTAGCCGTTCTTTTAGAGAGGGGTGGTGGTTAGAGATGGTAGTTTCAGCTTCATATGCTCAAACCCTTTGATGATGTTAAATCTTGGATTATCATGGCTTCTTCAGTGGAATTAGCCTTATTTTCTCTCTCCAGAATCATCCAGCTATAAACTTTGAACAGCAGATGTGGCCTGATAAATCCATGCCTGCTGGGACGAGCCATGCACTTAGTTCTTGATCCGGAATTTCAAAGCTCTGAATATTTCCTCATTCTGTGTCCAAATTCAGATGCTCATTTGTTTTAACTGGGTTCAGTTTAACTCAGGGCCATCTCTTCTTGAAGGAACAGAAACATGCTAATACCAGGGCGGAGGCTTCTTTCTGACATTTCATTCAGTCATTGCCTTTGAAAGCAAAGGGAAAATAAAGAAGCAATTGTTATCAAGGGAAAAAAAAATTATGAATAGTCTCATGCACATTCTCCTTGATTTAGTACAGGGGTTCCCAAACTTTTCAGGCCACAGGCCAGTCATGTGGTCCAGCGGGCCGGCCACGTGGTTCCTCCCACCGGAAGCGGAAGTAAAACGCGCCTTGCAATCTGTTTTGCAACAGGATGAGATAGATTTTAGGCTGCCATTTTCTCTGCTTAAACCAGGGGTGCCCAAAGTATAGCATGCTTTACTTCCACTTCGAGGAGTGAAGAGGGCAGCGAGGGCCGGATGAATTGGCACTGGGGCCAGATCTGGCCCATGGGCCATACTTTGGGCACCCCTGATTTAGTATTTCTGTTGTAACAAAGTATCCTTATGGGAGTGATATTTGAGCAAAAATGTGATATTTTTTAAAAAGTCAGGCAAACGTCTGTCTTAGGTTCAGCTACTGCATGAAATCAGTCCAAACAAAACAGTGAAAGTGAGTTTTGACCCACAAACTAAAAAGACATGGCTCTTTGCATTACAAAGCAGGACCAAAATTCCTTAGATCTGATGCATACTAGTGTTGGTTTTTCTGTTTTTTTTTTTTAAAAAGGAACATACAGTAGTTATCTATCAATTAAACTTCAAAATATAAAAGTTACACTGACTATGAAATGAACCCCAAGGAGTACAACAGAACCCACTGGATGCACAAACCCAAACCATGTTTTAAATGATCAAGTATTTCATATCCATCTGAGAAGCCTATGAATTAATAGGTGGCAAATGCGGATAGGTACAGAAGTACTGGGGGAATATAATTTTATAATAGAATATGATATTGGTGCAAAATTAATGTAAAACATTTTGATTGTAAAGTGAAGCCTTACTTTTAATGTTTGTTGTTAATTCTAGTATCTGTTTATTTTATTCTTCTGCAGTTGTTAAAAGACATCTTCGAAGCAGATATAAATTTAACATATTATTGAGATGATTTTTTTTTAAAAAAGATCACTGGAATTTGGATGATAGGCATGCTAAACATAGCTACCTTTGGGTGAAATAAATCCCAAAACCTGATAAATAGCTAGCTGATTATTGCCACTTAATTAACAAGTTGCCTTATTTGCTCATCTGCTCTAACTGTTGAGGGAAACATGAGATTCCAAAGTTTATAATCTACTTTTGTTGTTTATCATCACTTTGACTAACCACTACAAGAAGAGAAACATTACTATTCACTTTCATAGTAAGTTTGGTTTAGAGAAAAGGAATTTCAAATCAGGTTAGGAAAGATAGTAACAAGTAAGAGGGTAATTTATTTAGTCGAAAAACTGGACAAGTCTGTAAGAATGAAAAGTTGAAAGTACCTAAGTCATTGGTTTAAACAATCAATTTTAATTAGCACTCTTCCTAGGAAGTAACATCAGATGTTTAAACTAAAATTGATCAAATAGAACATTTGAATACATTGCCCTGAGTAAGGAGAGCCCCACATTTGTTCCAGAGAATAGAAAATGCTATTTCATTCTGTAGATGCTTAAAATCCTTCCCTTTTTGCACCATTTATTGCCCCTATTGTATCAGCAGCAATGCTGGATTAAAATGAAAGCACTAAAGCTCATTAAGTTCTTGGGTTTTATAAATCCCTTCTCTCAAAATTACATCAAAACAAAAGGATAAAATAAAGTGGGTCTCACTGGAAAGGGAAAAAAAATACTGTTTTTAAAAAAGTGGATTAAGTTTCTCTGCCCTGCCCTTTCTTTCAGCTAGACAGAAGAACAGTTTTCTTTAGTTTTTTATTTGTTTGATATCTTGCAGTTCCCTTTTACTTTCTACCCCAGTGCTGAAAGCATGGTGGTGTTTGCATAATAAAGGCCGGAGCGATCTCTCCTGCTGCCTAGTAGTTCAGCCTTATCCTTTTTTTCCTTGAGCCGCTCCTTCTGGCATCAAACCATTCTAGCTGAGTTTGGAGGGATGAAAAGAGAAATGTTCCCCTCTGTTACAAGAGACTGTGGCCAGGCTTTTGCAATATCAACTTCATGAACCTATGGTTTTCAAAAATAACATTAATTTTGATCAAAACAATGAAGAAAATGGAAAACAAATCCTGATTCATAAGTATTTCTTTTAATAGATGGTGGTCGTTTCTAAATCTCTCTCTCCAGAAAACTCACAGTCTGATCATAGTCTATTCACATTTTGAAGAAATGCACTTTGCATTTCCGGAAAACTCACAGTCCGATCCAACCCTCCTTTATATCTTTCTTTGCAATGCAGCCATAGGTGTTTCCGAGTTCAGTGGGCCTGAACCTCCAGGTAGCTTTACTTCGTATCCTGGGGTTTATCAACTAGGGCCTGCTGATTACTTTTGAAAAGCTGCAAAACTAGTTGGAGAAAAGGAACCAAGTTCCTAGATCTCTGTTGCCCAGTTTCCTTGTTAATTCATGTTAAGTAAGTGTACAAACAGGATTTATACTAATTTTGGCTTCGTCCTGGTGAAAAAGGAGTTTATTTTCCATACATCTTCAAAGAAATGTCCTTTGGTTTTAAAAATGTGATGGATAAGGAATCCTCGTTGTTAGCAACTCAAACTCTGATGTCAACAGTGCACGCTACAAGTTCTTCTCCTGCCCTTATAAAAACTGAAGATAATCAGAAGATGCTACTGTGTGTACTCACTGGAAGAGACACCAATGGTGAAAGACTGGTTTCATTCTAACATCTGTCCAAAGCAGTGTTTTAGAGTTTGAAATATATCTCTTCAAGCTATAAATGTCATCAGGATGACAAGTATAATGACTTCTGCTTTGCTGTAACCAAGTGGATTGCTCAGCAATTTTGGTTTTGCATAGCTCTATGATTTATCTCGGAAGAAACATCTGCTCCTATTCCAGTGTGATGAGGTTACTTACATGGATTTTTATCAGCCATCCTAGATTGTTAAATAGCTTTTGGTTGCTGTTTTAAAACTTTGCAAAGTTATTTTGGTTAAAGTTGATTTGGCTGCATTGACGGCAAAGTGTACAACATTGTTTTCTTAAGCATAGTACTCAGGGCTAGTTAATACTGACAGCAAAATGCTTTCTAAGAAGCACCCTTCCTAATGGCTACAGTTTTCATGAGCGTAGTATTTCAAGAAGGTGCCCCATCCTTTTGTTTAATATTAGTCAAGCAGAAGAAGCTTTTAAAAATCTCCCTGAATATCAGGCTTCGTTGAAAAATGATCTACTCACTCTTCGTTTTTATTTTTCTTCATCCAGTAACAAGTTTTTTTTTGGTGGGTTTACTGAAATAACTGCTTTCACAATTGTATCCCACTAAAATACTCAGATTTTGAAACGTTTGGGCATATTTTCAGTTTTTTCAAGTTAAATATATTAATCATGAATGCACTAGTAAATAGTCCCCCCCCCCAAATGCTATATGTTAAGTTATGTTAAACAAAGCCAACTTAATTTGACACATCACTTTATTACACATCACTTTATTTGAGCCTAGTCATGCTGAAAAGAAAAGTAAGGTTAATTTTTTTTTTTTGGGGGGGGGGGGAGGTTGGCAGCATGTGTGAATTACACTGATACTTTAGTTAGATAATAACATTGATTTTAGTTATTCAGTGAAAATTCAACTGACCCTGAAAAAAGCCAAAAGCACTAAAGATTGTTTAAGCTAGTGCAACTATTTAAAGCTGTTTTCTATTCCCTCCATTAATGTAACCATGAACACTTGGTAAAATGCTAAATCATAGTCTATTCACATATTGAAGAAGGGACAAAAAGTAGCACTTTGCATTTCCAGAAAACTCACAGTCCGATCCAACCCTCCTTTATATCTTTCTTTGCAATGCAGCCATAGGTGTTTCTGAGTTCAGTGGGCCTGACCCTCCAGGTAGCTTTACTTTGTATTCTGGCGTTTATCAACTACTAGGGCCTGCTGATTACTTTTGAAAAGCTGCAAAACTAGTTGGAGAACAATTGTTGTGATTGTTAAGGGTTTCACTGAACTTTGCTTTGATATTTCTTACCAGAGTACAGTAATTGTAGATTAATTTTTGCCCCTTGATTTTCTGCACGAAGACTATGCCTTTATTTCTTCCCGTTGGCTGATAATTGGGGCAGCTGCTGTTTCATGCCCCAAGTATGTCGCTGTTTAATGTCATTTGCATACCAAGTGACCACTGCTAGCTTTAATGCAGCTTTATGGGGTCCCCCCCCCCCCCCCGATTTTGGAAAATGTTTTAATTACAACCATTTCAAGATTAAGCTCACTTTTAATCTTTCACGGTGTTTACCATGCAGCTAAACTACTTAGATTATTATTCTGTGCACTTATTTGTATTTGAATGAACAGTGTTTGGATGTTTAGAGATCAGTGTACACTAGTTTGACGGGTGGGATTGACTTAATCTGATAGAAGGGAAGTCCAGGCTGGGACTCTAACCTGCTGTGTACCACAAATATGCACTGATTCTTTTTCTGTCCTAAAATTAAATATTATGTAGCCTACATATTTTAATGAAACGATAGTACAAAGCTCCCAGTTGTTTTTCATGGAAGGCAGCAGTGGTTTAGAAGCCTGAAATCCCTGTGACTTTGGCATACACTATCCTGCCCACGAGGGGGAAGCAAACACTGCAGGAAAAATGCTCTTCTCTGCCTGTAAATCTGGTTTTGGTTTTTTTCCTTTTTAAAAAGCTGCTGTCTAGTTATTTTGCTTTAACCACAAGGGCTGTTCAGATGGGAGAAGGACTCACTTGAGGCTTCCAAGAGTGGGAGGGAGTTGTTTGCCGGGTGGGTGGGTGGGTGGGAACCCTGGTAATGGTATAATATGTTCTATTAAACACATTTCCCAGAAAGAAGCAGCTCCAGAATTAAGTGTTATTTTTATTCTTCAATAACGTACATAATGTTCAGTGCCAGAATCTCGCCAAAGTTCTGTAGAGGCGATGATAGGGACGTAGAAGAGGAGGTGGCTGGAGAGGCAAGCTTTGCATGGAAGGCAATTTTAAAGGGCAGATCGTGAAATTCAAAGAAGTAGGAAACCCCCTTTCTGTGTAACATACTAATCCTATGCATTCCTTGCTCTTGAATCTGTTCTCTGGCATGTTGGAAGGACAAACCGTGTTAAATTATAAGGTATTTAATCTCTAGTCAAAAGTAAACAAGGAATCGTGAGAATACAGTGACTGGCACACAGGCTTGCTGACTTTAAACACATTGGGAGTTTTCCCCCACCTAGATAAATGTTTGCAAAGACTTCCTGTAAATAAGAAGCAACTATTTTATAGGTAGCATGGATGGATCTCTCGTTGCTTGGAGAGTAAAGTGCCACGTAAGAAGAGAGCAAGAGGAAATTAACAATTTGCCAGTTTCTGGGAGATTCCACACCAGTTAAGCCTCCAATACTAGAAAAGGATGTTTTGGTCTTCTTGGGGGGAAAGTCTAAAATCTACCATTTTTTCATTATGAGCTCTTAATAGAAGTATTTCAATTGTGCAATGATTTTGCAGTTAACAATAGCTGATGAAAAGGCATTACCTTACACATGGCAGTTCCATTTCTATTAATATTTTTTTTTAAAATCAATGGAACAGTTTCCCTGCAAATATTTTACTAAAAGTCAATTAGGCAATTGCCTGTAGTATTCATTATAGTCCACTACATACCACTGAACCATTTTGACTGCAGCTATGCCTACTTGTGAATGAAATGGTTCCATCTCATACAAAGTTACAGTTCAAATCATTCATGTAGTTTCAATCTTAAACTGTTTATTGATTTTTAGTTTCTGAACCTGAAGCAAAAATTGGCACAGTCATGCAAAGTAAAGCGGACAGAATTTCTGATTGTATTTTTCACATAATTGGCATTTCCTTCTGCAAAGCATAACAGTTTGACAGAGCTAAGCTGATAAGTACTGCAGAGAAACAGAAAAAAGTCATATTCATGCAGATGAAGCAGCCATAGGTGTGATATTGTACAGAATTATTAGGTTTTCAGGCCACACACACTCTGTTAGGAACTTTTCATATTTGAAGTGAGATATGGACAGATAAATTATTAATGTTGACTTCTCCAACTTTCATAAATAATCCTGCTAAAAATAGAATTTCCACTAGAAATCAGATTATGTAATTAAACTATTGTGGTCGTCTTTTCTTCTTTTACAACTACAGTTCTAAATTCTTAGAAACAAACACGTCTTTGGCATTCTTAGACGGCATTGAACCATGTTGTTTTGCATGTTGGGCCTAGAATTTTCTTTTCAGTATTAATTTTGATGTTTTGTACATAATTTAAAAATGTCTGTTTGATTTTAAAGTATACAAGACTAATGGGTTTCAAAAGAACAAACATTTAATGTACAATACAAGCACATATGATAGTTTTTTTTAAAATCCAATATGGCAATTTCTATTCCCACTGCTTATGTGTTCCTCTGATGCTTAGATGGGTTGGTTTGTCTTGAAAGATCTATTGGTTTATTATGCGGGTCACAATACAGTACTGTATTTGGTCATATAGTGGAGGTTGCCATTACAGTGAGGAAAGAAGTGTTGTGCATGTGTGTGTGTGTGTGTGTGTGTGTGTGTGTGTGTGTGTGTGCGCGCGCGCGCATGTGTGTGTGTGTGTGTGTGCACGCGCACGCATACACATGCATGTGTGCTTAAGTGTTAGAATGCATCCACCAATAAATGACTTCCCATATAGCAGGCATGGAAGAACGGCAGTACAGGTTTTAAAACCTAGGTGTAGCTGTTCATTTATCCTTTCCAAAGAATTATAAAAGTTCTTCGAGTAGGCTTAAGATATTTGATCCTAGAGAGAGCACACATTTTCTAAGGGATTATTAGTCTCTTTTCATAGCCGTAAGCATGAGCATTAAAGGAGTGCATAAGATGCCACATACGCAGCTTTGGCTACTCAAGAAAATGTCCAGTTTGAATTTTAGGATGTTCTTTGGTGATTAGAGTGCAGTAAGCAAAACCCACAGCTTGATTATTTAGACAAAAACGCTTGTCAAAACTAGATTTTAACCACAAAAACAGCAACAGTAAAAACAAGACGGCTCTTTTAGTTTTATAGATCATATGTACGGTTACAAAATACTACTTTTACACAGCCTCTTGTTCTCCCTTATCTCTGCTTTCATTTAAATTTGACATTGTCTTGCTGGGAAGGGAAAAAAAATCAGACTTGGAAAGGCAAATGAGAAGAAAGCATTGGAAATGACTTACCAGCAAGCCGAAGTATCAAAAGAAAACAAAATCTACAAAGAAATTCCATGTGTAAGTGCAGCAGAGCAACAATTCCACGGGCGCCTGGCCACCCTCCTCCCGTTCTCCTCCTCCGAATCCCTCACGCACAAAGCAGCACCAGCACCAGCATCAGCATCAGCACCAGCAGCAGCAGGAGCAGCAGCTACGGTGGGAGCCTTTCCCTGTGTCGGATGATCCCTTCCCAAGGAGGAGTGAGAGAGGCAAAGCATTCCAGTGACGTAGAAGGCAGCCCACCTCCAAAGTCTGAAGTTAAAGCTTTCACCTCACAGTGGTTGGAAAAAGAGGTGATGTCATCAATGGGGCCGGCCCTCTGGTTCCCTTCAGTCAAGCAACTGGATTAAGCAGAGGCAGGCTGCCACAGAGTGTGTGTGGTGTCTCTGTATGGGGAGACGGCAGAGGGCGTTGGGAGAAGGCAGATTCCCCAGGCTGGCATGCCACACAGCTGGGGCTGGGCTCCTCTCGTGGGCTGTGCACAGATTTAGAGACCCCGCCTGAAAACACATCGGCATCGAGAAGTGCAGATACGGAGGCTTTCACACCGTGTCACACCATTTCATTTGGCGTCGTTTTGAATGGCCACACTGACACCTTCATCTGGGGATTGCATTTTATTAGGGACCACGCACACCTTTCTAATGCTTTGAAATCAAAGCCTGGGGATCCGATGGAATTAAAATGCTAGAGGAACTATTAGCAAAATAATTCTGTTAGTGACAACGTTTTTGTGACGGCACAGTGTTTTCCTCCTAAGTCAGGGAGCATGTGTTGTGAGGGGCACGAGAGGCTGGATAGCATAGAAATAGTTATTAACAGGCAACCATTTGCTTAGAATGGGATTGAAAGAGATGAGTGTCTTGCAAGGCATGACATTCCAACAAAGAATACTAGATGTGCATTTCTGGTATCGTTTTTTTCTTCTTCTTATGAAAAATATGTCCCTTTGAGCAGCAAATATTTTAGGAAAATGTTAGTTTTAAAAACAATGAACCATAAACAACATGCCCATTAAGAAAAAAGTGTGCATTATGTATATTTTCTTCTTAAGGCTGGCATTCACTAATACCTTACTCTGTAGTAATGTCATAGAAGTCAGTAGTGTTCTTGGAGTGAGCAGACTAGTTGTACTTTTCAGGTTGTGGATTTAGAAATGCTGATTAGAACAGATAAGGCATTGTAGATACTCATGTCAATCTGCTCATCTCTCAGATAAGACTGTTTAAATGTACCTGGTATCTTGTATTGCAGTTTTGTTTTCTTTCACCAGTAGTTTATTAACTGGGACTGGCCTCATGCAGTTGGCATTTCCCAGTGTCTAAATTTCCTTCCTGTATATTAGTTGCCTCTGAAACTGTCTGTAGTGTTAGATTGCAATTTTTTCTTTAGCTTTAAAAAAAAAAAATCTCCCTTTTTTTTGTATGGCACCATGTGTTCCAGAAAACGCTTGTTGCTATCAAAGCCACCACCTGGCAAGAACTGTGTCTTGACCTCTCTCGTTCGGACTGCACTTTTTGTTGGCATCAAAAGACAGGAAGGCCAGGCTTAATTAAGTTCACAGAAGATCTGGTCACTTAAAACACTGTGACTATGGAAATCATTATGGATCTAAAGCACTGAGGGATAAAATAAAGGTGGAAACGTTTAGGCCTATTCTTTTCTAGGGCGTCATTTTGCATTTGCATGAAGGAAACAGAGAGATCAGTTCTCTGTACTGTGGATTATTAAAGAATATTGTAGAATTGCAGTTGGCCCCCCCACCCCCCATCTGTTTGGGGCAGATTTTATTCTGCATTTACTTTGTTAAAAGCTGTTTTGGTCTGCTTAAATAATCCAACAGACTCCAGTGAATGTTATAGAATGCCTTTACATGTACCAGTGGAAAGTTCATCACTGATCTGTGGCATGCCCATTCAGCTACATCTTCGTTTGTGAAGCTTAGCCCAAGTGCTTTTAATGCATCAGCTACAAACTGTAACAAATCTTCTTGAACAATTCCAAGGGGTCCTGGAAAAAATAATTAGATTTCACCAGGCCACATCTGCCACAGAATGCAGAAAGCTTTCTTGACAATGGTGCATCACATCCTTCTGCTTTTATTGCCTTTATTATTCAGACTCATTAAATGCTCATTTGTTTGTGTGTTTATATTTGGCACAATAGGCATCAGGTTGGATAGATTGTTTAATAAATAAAACAGTTTGTACTGGGAAAGTAACACCTAAATTAAATTAAAAAGAAACAGTAAAATTGTATATAGATAAATGTGTGAAAACCATTAAGAGCTTCTCTTTTCCAGGTTTAATCACATTTCCACTGTAGTTGGGGCTTAATCTCAGGTAAATGTAATTAGAAGTCCAGATTAATTCTGTAAAATACGTCGATAAAAGTAGAGATTCTATATATTTATCCCTCCTGTTTTTATTACCATTTCTATGCTTACAACATGTCCATGGGGTAATTTAACTCAAGACCAGACCAAAGATAGCCAGTGGAATTTATGACAAAATGGGGATTTGAACTCATGTCGCCCATATTCCTAGTCTGGTATGTTAACCTCTAGACCAGTGATGGCAAACCTTGGCACTCCAGGTGTTCTTGGACTCTTGCTATCAAGGCTACTGGGAATTGAAGTTCAGGAATCTCTCAAGTGTCAAGGTTTGCCATCACTGCTTTAAACTGTGATGACTTTTGACATGTTGTAACAGAGTTATTAGATATACTGTACACAAACACCCAAAGCATTGATTTGGTATGTGGAGCACATGGAAACATGGAGTTTAGACATAGTATTTTTATTGTGTTAAATTTTTTAGGCTTTTGATTACAGAGAGAGAGAGAGAGAGAGTCAAGTTGATGCAACACATTAGTGATGATCCACAAGATGTACAAAAATATTTCGCTTCCCTTGATAATGAAAGGGAGGAGGATATACTTCAGCTTGCTTTTTGGCAGGTCAAACAGAGGAGTATTCCACTGCATCCTTCAGTATGTCTAGAGGGTATTGCAGATGTATGCCACAACAATGGCCCGAGGAAGAAGATGCCAAGGCCTAGCAGTGGCTGAGAACATCGCCCCCTCCTCTGGGCCCACAACAACGGCCTGACGGGAGATAGTTTGTGTTCTGGTTTGGTTGTTTTATGTGGTTACATTTTATAATTTTTATTGTACTGTTGTTGTTTTGACTGTTAGCTGCCCTGAGTTGCCTCGGCGAGTGGGCGGCAATATAAATCTAAATAAATAAATAATATATTACTTGTAGTGACACATGAACTGCCGTGATATATGAACTGCAGTGGCTCAAGTGGTTAAGACACTGAACTCACTGACCGGAAGGTCGGAGTTCGATTCCTGGGTACTGTACAACGGGGTGAGCTCCCATCTCTGTCCCAGCTCTTGCCAACCTAGCAATTCAAAAGCAAGAAATTGCAAGTAGATAAATAGGGACCACTTCATTGGTAAACAGTGTTGCCTGCCACATGTCCACATAAACATCTCCAGACACAGACAGCGCTGGCTCTTTGGCTATAAACACAGATAAGCACTGAACCCTGACATTGTTGGATCATGTACTGTATTTTTATATTGTACTACTGAGACTATATTGTATTACTGAGATCATGTCATGTCTATGTAACTGAAATTTGTATTTTGTAACCTTATTTTGCAGTGTAGTTTTGTTTTATTGCACTGCTGTACTGTATTGTTATATTTATTGTATTATACTGTATGACCTTGATTATGTTATATTACTTTTGACTGCCTTATATGTATGTCTTCTGTAAACTGCCCTGAGTCGGTTGTACTGAGTAGGGCGGTGTATAAATTGAATAAATGAAATGAAATGAATGAAACCCTAGAGTCAGATAATACTCGCTTCCAAGAAAGGGTGACTTTTACCTTTACCTTTACTATGACTTGCTGCTTCAGGAACTATTGCAAGACCTCCCCACCGCCAATGCACCTGTGTCTGGGCCAGCCCTTCCCAGCCCAGGAAGGGATAAAGGGCAGTGAGACTCACGGTGGGACCAAGACCTCCCCACCGCCAACGTACCTGTGTCGGGTCCAGCCCTTCCCAGCCCAGGAAGGGATAAAGACTGCTTGAAATACCTATACTGTGTGGAATGGCCATGACTATAACATCCCCGCCGCACCCGCCGCGTCCACCAACAGACTCTCTCCAGCCAGTCGGGCTGGGAAATGGGAGGCAGTTGTGTGGGCTGGCCGGCTGGCCAAAGATTGCCACCACCGCCACCACAGCTGTTCCACCGCCAGCCCCCTCCCTGCAGGGAAGAGATAAGGACTCTCTTGACTCTCCTTACTGTACTGTATTTTCTGTGCTAGTGTATTGTATATTTTTGCTTTTTTGTATTGTATAACTGTGCTAGTATGTGGTAATAGTTCTTCTCAGCAGGCGGGAGTTGATTTTTTATATGCATTTTCATTTTTATGTTAGATTTACTGACTGTATATTGTTATGTTGTATTTATTTGATATTGTAATACAGTAATACCCCGTATAACGCGAGTATCATATAGTGTTAAAACCGCATAACGTTACAAGATTTTCGGAAAAATCTTGTATCGAATAATGCGATTTTAACGTTATCCAATACAGTCGTTCTTAGTAGCAGGGTGGGTGGAAAGCTGAACGGGGTTCTCCGTTCAGCTTCCCAGCCACCCTGCAGCTACGGAGGCAGGGGTGGGGAGGCTGGAAAGCTGACGGGGGGCTCCCCCGTCGGCTTCCCCAGCCACCCCACAGCTGCGGAGGCAAGGGCAGGTGGCTAGGGAAGCCGACAGGGAGTCCCCGTCAGCTTCCCCAGCCACCCTGCAGCTGTAGATCGGGTCCTCTGATCTCTCTGGAGCAGGCAGGGGACACGATCCAAGCTGTTTCTGGGCTTCCCCGACGTCCTCAGCCAGTGCAGCAAGCCAAAACGTCAGGGTTAGAATCCCGACATTCTGGCTTGCTGCACTAGCTCAGGACGTCAGGGAAGCCCAGAAACAGCTTGGATCGGGTCTGCCCACCTCCCTGGACCCGGTGGGGGGGGGGGGACAGAGACCCCCAAACTGGTAAAAAAATGGACTTTTTTTTTTTACCAATTTTGGGGTCTCTGATCCCCCCGCCGGGTCCAGGGAGGTGGGGAGACCCGATCCAAGCTGTTTCCAAAGTTCCCCCACCTCCCTGGAGGCTGCAGCAAGCCAAAATGTCAGGATTCAAATCCTGACGTTCTGGCTTCCTGCAGCCTCCAGGGAAACAGAGCTTTTTTTTTTAACATTGTGTGATCAATGTATCGCACAACGTTAAAAACCGGATAACAACGGGACTTGTAGAACCAAGTCATAATGTTATCCGGGGTTCTATTGTATATGATGCCTGTGTGATGTTAGCCGCTCTGAGTTTCTTCGGCAAGTAGAGCGGCATATAAGTCTAATAATAAAAATAATAATAATAATAATAATAATAATAATAATAATAATAATAATAATAATAATAATAATAATAATAATAAACATGTCCATTTGGATGGAAGCACATCAGACAGTAGATGCACTTGTCTTCGTTGCATCACTTCTGTGAGAACAGGGGGAGCTTCCTTATGGTGTTTATCTTTACTAATCTTGGTTCAATTAGTCTAGCTTTGTGGGCTCTTGCCGGTAGCTACTCTTCAGAGTTTCACACATGACCAGTGATGGGATGACAAAATTTTTACTACCACTCCCTGATGTCACGGACGTCATGGGTGTGGCCAATTTCATGACGTCATGGGCTGAGCCAACGTCATGACGTTGTGGGCGGGGCCTTAAAATAAAAATAATAAAAATAATTTAAAAATTAAATTAAAATAAATACACACACACCTCAACCCACCCACCCAACCACAACACAAACCTGTAAATAAATTAAAGAAATAAAATAAATAAAGAAATAAAAATAAAAAAATTCACTCACCCACCCAAACGCCCATCTATCCACCCCAAACACAAAACCTGGGTCACTTACCCTCGTCCAGGAGCAGAAAAGGGGGCAGAATAGCGGTGCGGTTGGAGCAGCGGCCTGGCTCCGAAAGGCCGCCACCGCCACTTTAGTAAAAAATAAATTCCGGGCAGCCGAAATGGCAGCCCGTAATGGCACGGCAGCGCATCGGCGCACTGGCCTGATGGCGCGGCATGCCGAGGAAAGCCCCCCCGCCGCCTCCGCCTTAAATTTTTTCCCCAGGCAGCCGAAATGGATGCCCGTAATGGGCTCAGAGTCGGTTTTCGCCGAGTAGGGCGGCATATAAATTTAAATTTAATAATAATAATAATTGGCGGCTGCGCCAAGGAAAGGCCCCTGCCTTAAAAAAACTTTTTCCCGGGCAGCCAAAGTGGCTGCCCATAACGGCGAGGCAGCGCATCGGTATGCCGCGCCAAGGAAGGGCCCCCGCCTTTAAAAATTTTTTTCCAGGCAGCCACAATGGTTCCCCGTTACTGCGCATGCGTAAAACCTCTATTTGACGCATGCACAGTTCTATTTCTTACTGCGGATGCATCAAATAGACGTTTGACGCATGCGCAGTAACGGGCAGCCATTTTGGCTGCCTGGGAAAAAAATTTCAGAACTGGATCCCCGGGGGTTCTAACAACCCCCTTGGCGAACCAATTGTGGTGGGAGCTACCAGGTCGGTGGATCCGGGCCGACCGGGTATCATCCCATCACTGCACATGACCCTGTCCTCACCCTAAATGGACAGGGTATTACTGGTGTTTCTTAGATGTCTCCTATCCGAGGATGTGGCCTAGCTTTCAAATTCAGATATACAGTATTTAGATGTACATATTCAAATGGCACTCAGTTGAGTATACATTAAAATATCATTTTCCATTTATATGTCTGCATGAAGACATATAAAGGTAAGACACCTTTTAAAAACCAAGACTAGAGCCATGTTTAAACAATGATGCTTTAGTTACTTAGTGCATTATAAAATTACTGTTTGGTGAAAAGTTTTTTTAAAAAAACTTTTTATCACTTGCCACAATGACATAAAAATATCCTCCTTTGAAACCTGCTTAAATATTTTGTTGTTGTTGTTGCTGTTTAGTTGGATAGTCAAGTCCGACCCTTTTTCGACCCCATGGACCATTGCATGCCAGGCACTCCTATCCTTCACCCTCCTCCTCAACCACCCCAGCTTTGTGCCCATTGCATCAACAATACAGTAAAACCTCGACTTACATATGCACCGAGTTACATAAACTTTGACTTACATAATGATTTTGTGCTCAAACCATGTCCCAATTTACACGATTTCCTATGGGTTTGCTTCGAGTTACATAAAGATTCTTTTTCCTATGGGTTTGCTTCGAGTTACGTAAAAATTCATTTCCCTATGGGTTTGCTTTGATTTACAGAAAAAATTCATTTTTCCTATGGGTTTGCTTTTAGTTATGTAAAAAAAATGATCTTTCCTTTGGGTTTGCTTCAAGTTACATAAAAAATCAATTTAAGCAAAAGCCTACAGAATTGACTTTTTCCATATGTAAGGGTTTTACTGTACCATCTAGCCATCTCATTCTCTGTTGCCCCCTTCTTTTGCCCTCTACCTTTCCCAACTTCAAGGCTTTCTCAAGTGAATCCTCTCTTCTCATTTGATACTTTAAATAAATAAATAAATAAATAAATAAATAAATAAATAAATAAATAAGCAAGCTTAATCTTTAAATATTGAAATTTATTTATTTATTTATTGTTAAGCGGGAGATATCTCTTCAGTGTTCTTATTAGGTTATTGGGCCAAATGGAGGTTTGAATCCCTGTTTAATTTAAGCGTCTCCAGCATTTACTGAAATAGTAAAGCAATTTGCTTTCTTTTCAAGTCAGTTAAACTGAGGCTATGGGACCAATATCAGTTCTAGTGTTCACTGCATCACTTCTTTGATCATTGTTTTCTATCATTCCCCCCCCCCCCCGGCAGACCTCTCCCTTTGGTGTTGGCATTCCCCCCCCCCCTTTCCAGTTTAGCATAACTTGGGAAAGTTAGTTTTTTGAGATTAGAATTGACTGGAAGATTTTGGGTGATGTAGTCTAAAAAGTAACTTTCCAAGGCCTTGCATGCCTTGAGAAATAAATGTTTTTTTTGAATGTCAGGTCTTTAATGTCATTCTCTCTGTTTTGTCATGAGGGCAGTTCTTTACTCCTACATTAAAGCTGAAACGTGGATTCTGTGATGGAATGATGGAAAAAGTAAAGGTCTCCCTTGCTCCCAAGCCAGGTGTTTCCAACTCTAGTGAGTGGTGCTCCTCTCCAAAGAGCCAGAGCTGTCTGTGACTACAGATATTTCTATGGCCATGTGGCAGGAGCTAGCAGAAGAGGTAGAATTAAAACTGACCAGAAATGGGGAAATAAAACTATAGTTTATGTGATCATTTGTAAGATAAGGCTAAAGAAACAAATTATAGTTAATATAAACCAAGGATTAGTGTAGTGCATGGATGTAGCTAACGAATAATGGCTTTCAGCTTGCTGGGACTGTTGCTTCCCTAATGGTAATACAATGGTACATCATACAACGATTTTAATCTGTTCCGTGAGGCTCGTTGTTGTATGAAACAATTGCTATAAGATGCATGCATCGTATAGCGATTTTCCCTATGGAATGCATCGTACAATGATTTTTTTTGGCTAGGTGGTTTTTCCCATTTAAAAATTGTTGTACGATTTTTTCCATAGGGAAAATTGTTACACGGAATGCCATTTCTCCCCAAAACCCAATTGTTATACGATTTTGTCGCTATATGAGATGATTGTTGTATGAGGTTCCTTTGTAGCTGTTTTTTCTTTACTACTGTGGAAGCATTCTATCCTGAAAAGTCCTTCGTTTATAAAGGAGCAGTTCAATATGGCTCTTTTTTTGCTTTGGTTCTCCAAAACAAAACTATTTTTACTGCCACAAAAGATTGCAATTAATGTTGTTTACTACAGTGGGTACGTCTGCCAAGTCTGCTGGATATTAGCACAAACATACTAGCCTGAAAACTGAAATGCTTGAAAAGATTGTTATAATTGGTATAACAACCATTTCCCTTTAAGTGTGGCTGTATCTAAATTGATATCCTCTAGAAATAAAATTTCTTTTTCCCCATTGTGTATTATTGTGTAGGGTGTGTGTTTGTGCTATTTCACATATTGTAATCTGAAGTTTGAGGAACAGAGACAGAATTGTCTTGAACTCTTTGCGCTGTTCATTAGTTAATTGTGACTTTTCTCAAAGCCATGTATCATATTGTGTCCAAATAACATGTCTAATAAACCTGCTCTCTGTCATCTGAGTAATATTTGTGTTCTACTTTTTATTGCTTTTGTTTTTAGAAACCAAAGTGACTTGTGAGTCTCATGCAGCAGTAATTTAAAGCTGTTGTGACTGCAACCCAATGAGACGGTTAATGTTGACTACAGTGGATACATCTGCTAAGTGAGGGGTGGGTGGTGCAGGGTCACTTGGCAAACCTAACGTTGTAGGTGAGAGTCACAGACGGTGGTAGTAGATGCCATCATAGGATCCTGCTGCTTTTAAAGCTGTGTTTATTTTTTGTTTTAGAAATGTGTCTCACCACCTCAAAACACAGCTGTGTGAAAGCAGGAATGGCGGATGCCATAGCTCAGGCCTTCTGACTGGTGCTCCTCCCTAGAAGTTGGTTTCCAAATCACAAGGGCCTGTCTGCATATTTTATTTAGAAGCTTAGCCCCTTTCCTACCTTTCTTTTGCTAATTGTAAAGTCTGATGATGTATATTACTTTGATATGCTTTCCATTTTGCTTCGAGACTTATAATGTAGTCATTTCCTTTTGTAATGATTCTTCTCATTCCATAAAAGTCCCCCCCCCCCTTTTTGTTCTTGAAAAACTGTCACTTATTAATTTTGTTTCTCAAACCTTGGGTGCTGACTTTTCACCTCTTCCTGAGCTACCCTGTTCAAGATTGCTCTGCACATCAATATTTCCATATATTTAGGGAAGTTGTCATGCTGCACTTTTTCATTAGCAAAGGAGTGTCCTTTGATTATGAAAATATATTGGTGTGATAACTTAGTGACAGCATCTCTGTCCCATGCCTGCCTGTCAGTTGTCTTGCGTTAATGCGTGTGAGTCATCTTTCTGATACCTGCTTCCTGCTGAGATATTGTTTGCCTATCATAAAGCAAGAAAGCTACACCTGTCAGATATTTCCAGCCTTCTGAATTGTAAGCTCAGTAACACTTTGGCTGTGTGTTTCTGCCAATGTACCCCTGATTTAGTCATCTCTCCTTTAATTCCTCAGCTTTCTGCAGTTATTTAAAAAGCTTTAATTGCTTCTTAATTTTAATTTTCATAGACGTGCTCTCGATCACTCACTTTACTAAAACCTGTTGTTTAATTTTCTAAAACCTGTTATCTTTCTGGGTCTCACCAAAATCTGGCTGGTGATAAGATTGGGCACTTAGAGAACTATTGTTTAAACTAAAATGAGATCATCTCAGGTGTGTTACGGCGCTCTTGATGGCTTAGCAATTCAGGTGCTCTTCAGCTGGGAATCCCCTATGATCAGGTGATATGAACTTTATTTTAGAGGGCGACTGCGCCTGTCCCGCCAGTCACTGCCTGAAAACAACATGAACCCAACTAACAGCTATGTCTGATCAAGGTTCATCAGTGTTCCCCCTCCATAATTTTTCATAATGTTTGTAAACATTATGTCCACCCCAATATTGTCTTCCTTCTGATCAGAAACAAATTAGAGCCTCTTGAATTTTAGGCATCTCAGAAAACAAAACAAAATAAACAAAATAAAATCAGGTCCGATGAAGTGCACTTGATCCACGAAAGCTAGCAACAAAAACATAGCAGTTAGTCTTTAAAGTGCTACTCTGTTTTTTATTTTATTTTGTTTTGTTTGTTTTGTTTTGTTTTCTGAGATGCCTGAACCACAGACTAACACGGGTACTATTCCAAAAAATTCTTGAATTTTAATTATTATAATTTATCTTGTTTTTATAATGGTGGTTTGAAAACTAGCTTTTTTAAAAAATAGGAAAACTATGTAAAAAGAGGCTGAACAGAGGTTTTTAGCTCATGATTTGGATGACTTTTGATGCTGCTTGATTCAACCAAATTCTAGCGTCCACATGCATTTTTAATTTAGAATGTTCCATCCACCTGTATTTAAAGTTGTCTCTCTTCTTCCTGTCTTACTGCTATGGTTACATTTTGTGCATGTGGTTTTGAGTGTTCCTAATTATCCCATTCTGTAGCTCATGCTGATAGTTAGTTTGTGTCACAACGGAGCTGTGGACAGTATCATTTGAGGTGGCAAACCTTTGACATTTTAGTTGGGTTGTGGCATTGAAAGGGGTGATGAGGAGGTGAGAATCCCCCCCCCTTAACATGGCAACTGAAAACTTTTCCTCTTTTTAATATAATAAAACAATCTGAGCATCATTATTCAATGGGAAAGGCAATGGGTGCCATTGCCCAAACCACACTATGATACATGAATGTTTCTAGCTGATCTTTGAGTGATTTCCCACCCACCCCCTAAAAAAACAACAACCCATACCCTCTACACTGCACCAACATTTCTGAATTCAAACATCTCACTTTTAACATAGGCTTTTCTTGTAATTATCTGGAAACTATAGTACTGAGACAGAAAACACATTCAAGGCAGTACAGTCAAAACTCACATAAAGAGCACTTCGGTTAAAGAGTAACTCGCTTAAAGAGCAGAATTTTCTCTGAATGTTTGCTTCGCTTAATAAAAAAAAAAAACCAACCAAAAACTCACTTAACAAATAAATCGGAGTTGGCAAACCCCCCCCCCCGCTGCCGCCGCCGCCTGAAGTCACAATGGGTCACTTCCGGTGGTGTTCCGCTTAAAGAGCAAACTCGCTTAAAGTGCAATCCTGTGGAACACATTATGCTCTTTAAGCGAGGTAGAACTGTATAGCCCATTAGGACTAAAACTTAACACCAATTCTTAAGATCACAACCTTTAATAAAGCTTCTTAATAGAAAAATAACATGGAGAGTCACTACACATTCTAAGGGTACAGGCATTTAAAAAATTGAATGGAGATTATGCAAAATACATTGAGATTCAATTTTTTTTATCAAAGTCTGTGTCGGACAAGATAATGGACAACCCTCTCCATCTCTCTGTTCATCTACTCCAGCGGTTCCCAATGTGGGGCCCATGCCGCCTAGAGTCGGGTTCGCCTGATTGGGGCGGGATAATAAATATAAATAAATAAATAAATAAATAAATAAATAAGGGGATCCATGTCCCACAGTGGGACTTCAATTCCCATAAGCCTAAGTCAGTACATTGGCTAATCAGTGGTTTGGGGAATTGGCTTAGGCTTCTGGGAAATTGAAGTCCCAAAACCAAAGTATGGGAAACATTGATCTTCTCTATCATTTAATCTTTTAAATATATTTTCCAACTGATGCAGCACTTTTGTAGATAAGTAAGATACACTGGTGGTGATATGCCCACCATGCTAGTTAAATGCATTGCTATTTTGCAATGTCATTTATGATTATTATTATTTTTTAAAAATAATTTCTTCTTGGTTTTTTTTATAATCATGTGAGAAGCACACAAAGGTGCTTTCTGGTTTGAAAGGATTTTTGCTGGAGGAACTCCGCTCAGGGGACTCCTGAACGAGGCTCTTTTCATGTGACCAAGATATTTTGCCACCGAAGTGGTCCCTATTTATCTACTTGCAATTTCTTCCTTTTGAACTGCTAGGTTGGCAGGAGCTGGGACAGAGACGGGTGCTCATTCCATCATGCAGTACTCAGGTCTTGAACTGCTGACTTGCTGACCTTCCATCTAACAAGGTGAGCTTCCTAACGGCTCAGCCACCACAGTCCCTTGTAATGTAATGAAGTATAAGTAATAGAATGGGGTACAAATTGGAGTACAGTATTGCCTTCTCATAGGAGAAAAAACTTGGATCAGTGTAGATTGAAGTGACAAATGAAATAGATTGAAGTGACAAATAAAATAGAAATCAACTTTTTACACATGAACCAGACTGCTCCAGATTCCCCCATTTGGACAATTCCTAAATCATATTTCAGTTAGGTGAGAACTGAGAAAATGAGTCATGTTTCAGATTTTAAGTGCTTAAAGCTAGAAAACAAGAATTCACAATAGCCCCTGATTTCAAACTGTGGTCAGTGAACCAAATCATTGGTGACCTCATCACTTTGATGTTGTTTGATAGACTTAAAGACCTGAATTGACTCAGTCTTTATCTTTTGATATTCTAGATAATCTTCATGGTAAGCAGTGAGCATTGGTTGTTTAATGATTTTTTTTGTTAATGAATCTTTTTGAAAGGATCACAGATAACTGTAAAAACCAGATGTATGCACCCAGCTAATAATATGTAGAATCTAATTTAAAGGGCTTGATCAGTGAGATTAAGTTAATCAATTATTTGGGAACAAGTAAATGCAACTCGTCTTTAAGAAGTGTGAATCCTTTAAAGTTTGGTATGTCAGCAAAATAAGCCCAATAAATCAATCAGAGTAATGGGGGTGTCATGTGATCCAGGACAGGCAGTTAACACGAAATGTGCTTTTGCATTGTGTAACTGAATGTGCTGCAAGTAGCAAAGAGGCTGGAATGAAGGAAGAAATCTTAACCTTGAAAAAGACTTGCCTCCTTGCATGAGAGTTTAGAAAAGAAAGAATTCTTTAAAGAGTGAATTTGGTCAAAGTTTGCTCAGTCTGTTAGACAAAGAGGACAATAGGCTTAGATGTGTTTACAGGTAAAGAAGTTAACTGGTAATGTACTATATACCATGAATGTGTAGATAATTAGTGTTTTTTATACTTTTACTACTATTAGGAGGCCCATATGTGCCTTTTGTTTCCATCGATTTCTCCTATTGCAACTGATCCAAGAGTGTGGGCCTCAAGCTCATGCTTCCTGTCTTTGAGGGGGTTACCAGGTGGAGATGTGGGAACCTCCCCCCCCCCAGCAAGACGAAGTAAGGTTGCTTCATCACTGTCCGAGTCTATTCCCTGGGTACACAGTAGTTAAACTGCTATGTTGCTGCTGTTGTTGTTGTTCAGTCGCACAGTCGATTCCGACCCTCTGCGATGACCCCATGGACCGCTGTCCGCCAGGCACCCCTGTTGTCCTCCACCATCCCCCTCAACTTGCTCAGCTCTGTGCCCGTTGTCTCTACAATACCATCTAGCCATCTCATCTTGGGCCGTCCCCTTCTTCTTTTGCCTTCCACCTTTCCCAGCATCAAGGCTTTCTCAAGTGAATCCTCTCTTCTCATTTGATGTCCAAAGTACTTTAGCTTCATCTTTACTATTTGACCTTCTAAGGAGCAAAAGGTTATGAGTTCTATCCTGACCAGGGCTCAAGGTTGACTCTGCCTTCCATCCTTCCAAGGTTGGTAAAATGAGTACCCATCCTGTTGGGGGCAAAATGCTAATTAATTTGTGAACATCCCAGAGAATGCACTAAGCGCTTCTATGGGGCAGTATGTAAGTATGATTGCTTTGCATCAGATCTTCAAGACTATCAAACAACATCATACTGATGAGGTCACAAATTATATGGGAGATATTTGCAATGGCCTGGTATTCTGGATACCCACAGACTTTGAGGAGGCAAGAGAGAGAGAGAGAGAGAGAGATCTGTAGTACAGTATTACCTTCTGAGAGACTCCATCTGCATACAGCCACTGTGGATTATGTCAAGATCATTGGGTCCAAAGGTCATAATAGAGTTGGTTTGTGTAGTGTACCTTTCACTGTCCTTGCCGCATCCTGAACATTTTACAATGGGAACAGTTAACAGTATTAACCTTTGTTAGAACTCTGCCTGAGTTAAAAAACCTGGGCTGAATCTCCCTCCGCCTCTTATGCAGTGACATGTTCTGCCCTGGTGGCTCCTGGCCCTTCATAATGGCTTGGTGAACATTTAGATAGCAAACATTTATACCACTAGTGTGTACTTTATATGAAAGATATTTTATGAAGTAATTTGTGTGCAACATGATAATATCACTTGACACAATACTCTGCCTCTCCTTCTGCTTCAGAAACAAACTGGAGATAAATTTGTAAGGTCTACAATATGTACCTTACATAGAAAGAAATGCAAGAATAGCAAGATTCTGGTGTAGCTATTTTCCTTTATACAGAAAGCTTCATGTGACTCATTCTGTAACACACACACACACACAGCCCAGTCATCTGGACATTTGGGTTAAAAAGAAGAGAAGGAAACCTCTCTCTCCCCCCCTTTCTCTTCACATTACAAGAGAGGATGTGCAGACAGATTTGGAATCTAAGGCACAGAGAGAGGAAGTATAGAGTACAATGGATGGTGAAGTCAAGCAATTCCCATAATCAGTTTTCTGTACAGCTTATTTCCAGTTGGTCAGAATTAGGTTTTAATTAAGTGTTAAGGGATAAAGGACAATAATGTGGAGTAAGAAAGGGGATTCAGTTTTAACTTTGAATTTCCTGACTTTTATGCCCTCTGTCACTATGTCAATGTAACTTAAACACAGGATTTTCAGATGCAATTTCCTCCTCCTGGAGGTTAATAACTCTGCTCTTTCCTTCCCAAACATTTCAAAGAATGCCCTTTTAGCTGCTTAATATATTTAATTATTTTGGAGCCCACAAGAGCAGGGCTGTTGTGAAGCACATAATCAACATCCTGTGCAGTCAGTTTTTAGAAATGCCACTTTTGTTAAATATGGTATATATGTTAGATTATGGTTTCCAAAATAAACATATGCATATTGACAGGGAGATGCACACACGTACCCATGCACACGCCAATACAGCGATAGGTAGGCAAATATACACGTGTAAACTGACTAGCGAATCCATAGTATTCCCTTTCCTGTACAACCTGTTGTTGTGATTTTTAAAATTGCATTCTGGTTTTCTCCTGGACAATATTACTGTCTGTTGCCCTTACATTGGAAGAAAGTTTCCCTGTTATTACTTCTAAATAAGCATGCTTTGGATTGAAGGGGCGGAGGGTATTGTTATGTTCTAATTGCAGACTGTTTGTTGATTATTATTATTCCACCACCATTGCAAATTGAAAGATTAAGCAGGCCGTCAGGGGTCCACTTAAATAGCCAGGCTGCATTCAGAGGTGGGGAAGCGGGTCTCCAGGGCATGTGAAAACAGGAACCCAAGGGCCTTGTCAAAAGAGATCTTTCTAGAATAGATGCTTTCCCGGTGAAGGTGTGCCGTTGGTCTTGACCCAATGTTGGCAGAGTGTTTTACAGGCACTGCAGATCCATGTTAGTGAAGGCTGGGGTGAGAATATGATGCACCCCCTTGGTTGATGTGCTCAACACATTTTGCCCTTACCTGCCCCAGCCCCGGGGGTCTTCGTTCTGCCTGTCTTCACCACAGCAGCTTCGAAATCTGTACTGGCTGTTAAAGAACCCAGACCTCTTTTTTGTCCATGGAAACCAATGAAGCTCACGTTTCACATTAACCTAAACCACAGTTTTACCTTATATACAAGATTATTGCTTATGTTCTCCTCCTCTTGTCTGAAGTGTTCATATGATGTGGTGTATGAAAATAATTTAAAATGTGTTAAAATCTTTCTTTTAATTTTGGCAGTCATGAATTCTTGTAGATTTATCCTGAAAATAGACACTCATGCCAATGAGAATATGAGACCAAAGGAATGAAGGCAAAGATGACAGAACAGTTGGAATAAGACTCGAAGAGTTACAGTTTGTAGGGAAGGGACCAGTAGAAATTAGGATATTTGGAAAGCTCGTTTGTTCTGAAGTTAATGAAGGGTTACACAAGAAGCTTGTGTGCCTGCCACCGAAGGGAGCATCAAAATGTTTTCTGGCTGCTAATTTTTGTGTTCCACTTTAATAGCAAAGGAGTTTGTATCCTAGGATTGTGTAATCCAAAAGATCAAGGAAAGATCTTGGGTTCCATGGTTTTCAAAAGAGACTTCAAAAAGGGTGATTTCAGAATGAGGCAAAAGTGTTGAGCTACAACCCGGGAGGAAAATTCAATGCAGCAGGGTGGATGTATCATTTTAAAACAATATATATATATAAAAGTCCAGTTTTGAGTTTGTACTTTTTCTGGAGGTTTTGCCCACCGAATTACCTTATGCTTTAGCCCATTCAAGATGGAGATTTTAATGTGTGGGAGACCCTTCATACCAGGCCTGGAATGTGTAAACATGCTGGTTTCAAGAGTTGGAAGAGATGATGGAGCCTAATGTGTGATGGACATGTCATGCTGTAAGATCATTGGTTGGAATCCTTTAGGGGAATGGCTGGGAGGCGGGCCTTGAGGGAGGAGATAAAACACGAAGGTGGGGCCAAAAGAGACAGACCCTCTCTTGGATCTTAACTGCAACCATGTCGCTAATTTAGATACCACCGAACTTTCTTGCCGGCGTTTGGGAGAACGCAACGGGACACAGCTGTGGGAGGCGGCCAGGAGGCATAAAAAACCCTCACTCCTGCTGCCTCCAAACACCACCGAGGACCTCTCCGCCCTTGCCTCCGGACCACCACAGCTGCGAGCGCCGGGGCCATTCCATCGCTGGCGGTCCCCCTCCCCGCCCAGGGAGATGGATGGCAGGACCTCTCTGCCCTCGCCTTCAGACTTTCAACCGGGCGGAGAGGCTACCACAGCTGTGAGCACCGGGGCTGTGAGCACCGGGGCCGTGTCATTGCCGGTACCCTGTCCCGCCCTGGGCCAGTTTAAAAAGACACTGCTGTGGCGTACGGGTCTCACCGGGACTGGATTCCTTTTTTTGTGGACTTTTTTGAACTTCTCCCAGTTACTTTTGGTTGGATTCTGCTAATAATCATTGCAGGACTCGGTAAATGTGATGTTTTTGCTGCTGTTTTTGTTTTACTTTTTTGTAAAACTTTTTGTATTGTGATATTGATATATTTTTTACTGTTACTGTGTTATTTATATATATATATTTCTGATACTGATACTGTGATGATTGTTATTGTGGTGTTATGGAATTTATGATTGTTATGTTGTTATTTTTTATATAAATTGTAAGCCGCCTAGAGTCAGGTTCGCCTGAGCAGGGCGGGGTATAAATTTGAAAATTAAATTAAATTAAATTTAGACAGAGGGAGGGGGCCACCCTGGCCTTCCCCCAGATAGCAGCTTTCTTTATTTCTTTATTTTGAAATGCTTTCTAAGCTTCTGATGAACTTTGTTCTGTACCTTGCTTTGATTTCAATCTACAGTACAGTAAAACCCTGGTTAACGTTTGCACCGCACAATGTTAAAACCAGATAATGGAGGAAAAAAAATGGCACCACACAACTTTAAGTTGTGAGAAAAATGGCACCACACAACTTTAAGTTGTGAGAATCCCTGCTGCTCTTTCCAAAGAGGCAGGCGGATCGATCCCCGGTTCCCTTTCCTCTTTGGAAAGGGGACTGGGCTTTTTTTAAAAAACAAAACATTGTGCGATAAATGTATCATATAACATTAAAAACCGGATAACACTAAGACTTGTGGAACCAAGTTTTGTCGTTATCCAGGGTATTACTGTACTTTTAAAATACCTGAAGGAGACTGGAGTGTTTACTTGGCTCACGTTACCTGAATCTACACTAATTTCATAAGCACCCTTTGTTCACTACCTAGATTTAGGTCAGGAGTGAGAGGAGGGCACACTTTTAGGAAAAGCCTGAACTGCTGGGCCTGAGAGCGTCATGGAAGATGGGTCTTGCTTTCCAATGTGATGTTATGTGGCTAATTAGATTATATTGCTTAGTTTTGCCCTGTGTGTATGACCATGGAAGGCATTTGCTTTAACTGTCTTGAAACTTTCAGTTGACTTGGAAACACGTCAGGTTAGTCCTGCTGGATGGGGCAAAGCTAAAGTTCTTGTAGTAATTTGAACAGGTTGTAAGGGTGGGAGTCTTTCTTGGGATCTTGTACTTCAATTTGTGCTGGCAAGAAATTCAATTAAATTTTAATTTATTCTAACTAAATTTAGTAAGAACAAACTAGGTTTACACTGTGGTTTCAGATCTACTTTATTTTTGAAGTAAAATAAAATACAACTACTGTGTTCTACATTATGTTCTGCAGCAAACTGTTTTTTCTCTCCAGCTAACCGGAATATGCATCCCTGGTCTAGATCCGATATGGGCAATGTCTAGCCCCAAGGCTATTTTTGTATCTCTTCTCAAGGAGGAAAATGTGAATTACAGATACAGGAAACCTCCATGAGTAACAGTTCACCTTTAAACAGGCCATGGGACCCTTCTGTGTGGTTTAACACCCCCAAATGACTATATTTCAAAATTAGGTCTTCTAGTCATTTCTAGTAAGTACAGTAATACCTCAGATAACGTTTACCTCGGATAACGCTAAAATTGCATAATGTTAAGTAATCTGGGGAGGAAAATTGGATCGAATAACGTTAAGGTCCTATGGATCGGATAACAACCGATAAAGCCTGTGCGGTTACAATGTATCTCTATGGAGCTTTAACGTTATCCAATGAATCCCATAGGATTTTAACATGGATCGGATAACACTAAAAATCGGATAAGACCAAGACTTGTGGAACCAAGTCTTAGCATTATCCGAGGTATTCCTTTATATAAATAAAATTGCTATTTAAATTACATAGCAAAATGAGGAGCCAAGAAAGGATTTGACTTATGAAAGCCAGCTCTTCAAAAACACAGCTTTAAATTAAACTGTATATGATAGAAAAAAAATTATAAGGAATGCTGACCAAAGAGGCCAGATTGATAGTTTTAGTAGTTTCTGTACTTTTACAAGGGAAACATATATTTTAGTAGAACATGTTTCATACACTAGGTCAGGCGAAAGGAACTGCAGAATGAACTCACCAAAAGGTGACTTCATTTTGACAGTTTTATGTCTTGTCTAGACATAGAAGAAGAAGAAGCAGCTTCTCAAAATGTATCATAGTTGTTGTTTTGTGCTGTCAAGTCGTCTCTGACTCATGGTGACCTAATGAATGAGAGATCCCCAAAATGTCCGGGCTTCAACAACCCTGTTCATCTCTTGCAAACACAAGCTTGTGGGTTCCCTTATGGAGTTAATCTGTCTCTTGTATGGTCTTCATCTTTTCCTGATGCCTTCCACCTATCCCAGCAGTATTGTATTTTACAGAGAATCTTTCCTTCTTAGATAATCTTGTCCAAAGTATGACCTTTTCAATTTCATCATTTTTTGCCCCTGGAGACAGTTCAGGTTTGATTTGCTCTCACACCTAATTGTTGATCTTCTTGGTAGTCCAGGGTATCCACAGAGCTCTCCTCCAGTATTTCAGAACGATTATATTCCCCCCCCCCCCCATCTGTTCACTGCTCAACTTTTGCCTCCATACATGGTGATCAGGAACACAAATAGTGTGAATGATCTTAGTCTCAGTCTCCATTGCTACTCTTCATTGCTACTCTTCCAAGTCTCAGTCTTCTTCTGATTTCTTGGCTGGTGTCCAAGGTATACAAAACCAAGGCATACAAAATTTTTTCACTACCTCAGTTATTTCATTGTCATAAAGTTGTGTAGTTCTTCTGTAGTGATCATTTTTGTCTTAATGTTTAGCTTTGGCCCTTTTCCCCACTTTCATTAAAAGTCATTTCAAGTGATTGCTGGTATCATCTGCATATTTTAAATTATTGATGCTTCTCCAATTTTCATTCCTCCTTCATCTGTTTCTAGTTTGGCTTTCCATATTATATTCTCTGCATACGGATTGAACAGGTAAGGGGATAAAAAGCATCTTTGTCAAAATGCATGGGTGTTTAAAATCTGAAATGAAGAGTCTGTTCTATAGGTTAGGTATATAACAAACCGTCTGTAGATTACAGAGTCTTACACAGCGGGTTCCCTTCCTCACTGTAGGGAAAAAAAGGGATTGTGAACCTTCCCTATTTACTTTATATTCAGAAAACCTTGGGAGGGCCCATTATAAATTGGAATCAACTTGACAGCACATAGTTATAATTATTAGGGATCAGTAATTTCAGGACAGGTGCCTTTCTCTGTGGAGATGGTTAGATAGGATTGTCCCTGAAGATTTTTGCAACTGGAGTCAAGAAAACGGCATTGGCTCACGGTTTGGGAGAGGAGCCAAAGAGCACTGCGACTACTGTATCCCCATGTGTTATAGAGCATTTAGGCTTGTACTTCCCACACAGCAAGGTATCACGTCACAGAACTCAACCCTTGTGAAAGTAGATGGAGCTGCAGAAGCCATTTGTGACATAGAAGGGAGGCGAGAGAGAGCGTCGGTATTCTCAGTGGACGGGGTGCTGAAGCCCCTTTGTACACCTTCACCACGGCTTCGATCCCATCCATTCTCTTTGCTTTTAGTTAACCTAGTGGAGCTCCACAGTTGGCAAAATAAATTGTTGGGATTTTTAAAAACTTGTTATTTGTGGCATAATATTTATTTCTTGTGTTATTTGTAGCTATTCATAAGGAGAGTTAATGTGTTTAACACATGACTATACAGTATAGTTAATTGTTAGGCTGTGAGTGCTACCGTCTATATCTGCTTTTTAAATGAATAAATATGGATAAGTGAGACAATTGGAAGTTTAACATGGGTTTAGTTTTATTTGGTTTATTGTTTTGTTTAACCCTGGGGCTGCTGCAGAATTTAAAAAAATATATATTTAAGGTGGAAGAAGGAAAAACTTGATTTTTATAGTAATAGTTATCATATAGCAATAAGCAATTTGTGCAATTGACCTAATGACCTCAGCTCCCAAGAAACTGTCACATTTCTCCTTTGCTCCTTTGTTGAGTTGAACAATGTGACTTCAAATGCGGCAGAACTTGAAAGTTTCTCAGCGTTGTAAGGTCAAACATTGGTCACCATAGTTACAATTTAGATTTCAGAGTCAAAGGTCAAATAGATTAATGATGTCAGACACATCTTTAACTGGCTCTAACACTGTTTCACCATGGGTCAAGCAGCTGAGCATATTTGATACGACAAAGACCTCCTTAAGTCTTGTTAATAGGAGGATCTCTGGAGACACCTGATGGGATAGGTTTTTCTCTTGTGCAAAAATGTGCAACATGAAGCCATGACAAAGCATCCGAAGTGAGCTGTTTTGGTTCAAATAGCCAGACCAGTGTTCCTTAACCTTAGGTTTTGGACTTAAGTTCCCAGAATCCTAAGTCAATTCCCCAAAGCATTAGTCATTAGGCTTCTGGGAATTGAAGTCCCCCTGTGGGGCATGTGCCCCCACATTGGGAACCACTGTTTTAGACCAACTAAAGGACTTGCATTTTTTTTGGGAATGTTTTGTTTTGTTTTCTGAGATGCCTAAAAAGGGCTTGCAGAACCAGTGCCCTATTTCGGTTATCTCAGCCCTTAGTCCAGTATTCATTCTGTTCGGCTTCTTCTTTTGTGTCCGGATCAAACTCTGGACTGCCAAAACGAAGCCACTAGACTGGAGAAGATGTTCTCAGTATCAAGCAGTGAAGTAATGAGATTCGTTCTGGATTAATGGAAATTTGGGCCAGCCTTTAGATTTTGAGAATACTCCATACAATGTTTTCATGGTTGTAGTCATTCCCACTATAAAAACTATTATTTTGAATTTTAAAAGCCATTTTTGTTTGTTACTGAATCATGGGACTGGGACCCTGCTTTATAATTTCATTTAAAAAAACTAGCATGAGTTTATCCAATTTTTCTGTACAGTAAAACCTTGCATAAAACGCCTCGCTTAGAGACTAACTCGCTTAAAGAGCAGAATTTTCTCTGAATGTTTGCTTCACTTAACAAATAAAACCAACCAAAAACTTGCTTAACAAATAAATCGGGGTTTGCAATCTCCCCCCCCCCCAAAAAAAGTCACAATTGGTCACTTACGATGGTGTTTCTCTTAAAGAGCAAACTTGCTTAAAGAGCAATCCCGTGGAACGCATTATGCTCTTTAAGCGAGGTACAGTACCATATGTATTGTATAACCCTGGGTGTGCTGCTAAAGCATCTCTGTGAAAAGAATCCCATCCTTTCAACTACATTGGGAAAGTTTCTTAACACACTACCAGAGCGCCTTCCACTGAGCCAGGAAGCTTTTATATGCAAGTTTTGGGTTGACCCAATAAGTCTATATTTTATCTGCTTAAAAACAAAAAGAAACATATTGGGGGTGGCAATGTAAAACAAGAGAACATTTGTGTAGACTGCTTAAATAAAAATAACAATGGGAACTTTAGCTGTGTAACTGACTTGTGATTTATTTATATTTGTAGCACTGTCAAGAAGTACTGGTTGCACTAAGCTGGGCAGTATGCAAATAAATAAATAAATAAATAAATAAATCAGAGAAGATAGGCACAATTCTACCCAGCCAGGTGTTATAGGGAATTTTATTTTCTGTCTGGTCCCTTATACTTTACATACCGACTGCCCAAACTTTTTGGGCTGCAGGACGGTCATGTGGTTCAAGGGGCTGGCCACTATGGACTGGGCGCTGGATCCAGCCCCAATGCCAATTCATCCACCCCACGGAGCTCTTCTTGCTCTCGGATGCGGAAGTAAAATGCACATTTTATTTCCGCTTCCAGGAGCGACAAGGGCTTCATGAGCTAGATGAATTGGTGTCAGGGGCCTGATCCAGCCTCCAGGCCATAGTTTGGGCACCCCTGCTTTACATTGTATTAGTGTGACCAAAAGTTAATCTTGTCCTGGCACATCAGTGGTGTATTTGATGATAACTCAAAATATCACAACTGATCTGTGCTTTTTTTTTTTTTTTTAAGATTTTCCGCTGGTATGCATAGAATATTTTCTTCAGCTCGGGTTTGTGAAATTTTGGAAGTGGGAAGCACAGTTTTGGAGGAATGATGAGTAACATACTTTAAAAAGTAACATAGTTTATTTTAACTATGACCACAGGGAAGCACTTCAGGCTTGTTAGTTGTTCAAAACCACATGATCCAGAATTTATTGTCCAATCAGATTGAAAGAATTTTATTTTAGCCTAGTTCTAGCCTGTTGACTGCAACAAGTGGCTCAAGTGGCTAAGATGCTGACTGGAAGGTGGGAGGCCAGCGGTTCAATACCCGAATACTGCAGGACAGAATGAGCGCCTGTCTTTGTCCCAGCTCTTGCCAACCTAGCAGTCCGAAAGCAAGAAATCGCAAGTAGATAAATAGGGACCACTTCGGTAGGAATGTAAACAGTGTTCCATGCGCTAGTCATGCCTGCCAAATGACCACGGAAACGTCTGCAGAAGCAGACCGCACTGGCTCTTCGGCGATGAAACAGATGAGCACTGAACCCTAGAGTCAGATACGACTGGCTTTCGAGCAAGGGAAACCTTTACCTTTAGGCTATTGGCATAGTTTCAGTGTGTCCTTCAGTCATCTTGTGTATTGTGTGAGAACTGGAGCTTAAGCTGCCAAACCTAAAATTGAGAAATATAAACTAAGGGACATCATAAAGGATCAGGCTCTGTTCATCAAAATGTTTCCCTAGGGCAATGATAACTGGAAGCAGTCTCATTTGTTGGGAAATTATATTATAGCGTTAACTGTTGGGCGTATTCCCCAGGGCCTTAACAGTGTAAAGATTTTATGTCATGCCAGCTGGAGTGATGGAAGGACAAGAACCAGACTGGTGGTGTGATACACATCAGAGCATTTCTGGCTGAGAGTAGAGGATTTATCTCAGTATCTTTTGAAATAAAATTAACTAGGAGGCTACAAAAAGGGTCTCATCACTGGAACAAGCTTAATGGTAACCACATATGGATAAATTATCTTTAAATTATCTGACCTGTAGCATTCAAAAATAGCCAAACTGGTGGAAACTGTCAAGAGTCTTGTATCGTTATGCATATTCTTGCTTTTGTTTACATAGCAAGTTTCTGTACAGTTTTAAATGCTGTGCCTTGGTTTTGTCTTGATGTATAACATAACTTTCACTTTTCATTTTTGGTTGTAGCAAATGGAAACTGTTATGTGTCGTCAACCTTAAATAAATAAATATTGAGTTCAAATTTAAAATATATATGAGAATGGTTCATCTGCTGCAGCTAATCTTTGTACTTGTCAGAGTTTGAATTTTTTATATAAAGTATTAAAATGATTAAAGGGCTAAATAAATGTAACCATGGAAATATGAAATGTGATCATAAAACGGAAATTTGAACAGTAATGTATTGTATGTTGTTGTTCAGTCGAACAGTCGATTCCGACCCTTTGCAGTGACCCAATGGACCATTGTCCTCCAGGCACTCCTGTCCTCCACCATCCCCCTCAACTCGCTCAGCTCTGTGCCCATTGTGTCCACAATACCATCTAGCCATCTCATCTTGGGCCGTCCCCTTCTTCTTTTGTCCTCGACCCTTCCCAGCATCAAGGCCTTCTCAAGCGAATCCTCTCTTCTCATTTGATGCCCAAAGTACTTCATCTTCATCTTTACTATTTGCCCTTCTAAGGAGCAGTCAGGGTTGATTTCTTCTAAGATTGACCTATTTTTTCTCCTCGCTGTCCAGGGGACCCTCAAAACTCTCCTCCAACACCACATCTCAAAGGCGTCTATCCTTCTGCGCTCAGCTTTCCTAATGGTCCAACTCTCACAACCCTACATTGCCACCGGAAATACCATTGCTTTGACTATGCGAATCTTTGTTTTCAATGTGAGGTCTCTACTTTTCACTATGTTATTGTATTGTATACTATGTATTATATGCACTATGTATTGTATACAGGTAGCTATTTTCACCAAGTTGGCAAAATACATGTAAACAACTATTGACTCCATAATACTGTACTAGCAGAGTACAGTACATTGTGATTTACACATTATCTTGCCAGCAACAAAATTAGCTTTTGTGTTTTCAAAACAATGCTGTCTAAATTTTCATTTTATCTGCAGCATTAGCCACCAGGTGAATATGTGGTTACATGCATGTTTAGTATAAAGAAATCAACACTTTCAGATCCTATAAATGTACATATGTAACAGTACTATATGGCTTCATTTTGGCAGTCAAGAGTCTGATCAGGACATGAAAGAGAGAGTGCTATGTAGAAGAAACAAGGAGGAATCAAGTGGATATGGCTTCGTTACTTTTAAATAATTTTATTGTGAGTATGAATAGGCTAAAAGGCTAAGTAATGCATTTTTAATTTTCAGATATTTTTACTTTTAAGAATTTTGACGTTTTTAGAGATGTACCTTGTTTTCTCAGCTCTTGTATTTTTGGACTGAATTATATTTTAACTTCTTGGCTGTAACTTTTAGCTACAAGCTTATAACTGGAAATAGATTTTTCTAACGCAAGTATTTGGCTGCAATTTAAGTTCCACCTTCATATATTTTTCAAAATTTGAGCCTACTGCTTTTTCCATCGTGTAAGACTGATTTCTGTGTAACTGAAATGAACCTAAACATGTTCCTTACTTTCAATACTTTTTGAATTACTGTACAGTATTAGTTTTGGGTTGTTATGCATAGAAGTAATGTAGAGAAATAAAACCTATAGAAATAGATAATTTTTTTACTTGGGAAAAATAATACTGTACATGGCAAGAATACGGTATCTAGAAAAATTTAAGTGGAACCCTGGAAATCATAAGTGAAGTATAAGTGAAACAATGATTTCTTATCATCATCTGAAGAGAGGTGAAACATTTAAACAGTGAAAATATTTATACCTCAATACCTAGATGAGCTTTGATATAATGGGAAATATTATGTGATCTCTTGCTGAAATTAGCCCTTAAAAAGGAGAAATCTCAGCTTTGATGACCCCCCCCCCCGACTGAAATTACCAAGGTTAGAAATCTTACGGTGTCTGAGTACTTTGTTCAAGTATCTGATATTTAAGCTTGATATTTTTGTTGTTCAGTCGCACAGTCGATTCTGACCCTTTGCGATGACCCCATGGGGACCCCACTGTCTGCCAGGCACTCCTGTCCTCCACCATCCTCCTCAACTCGCTCAGTTCTGTGCCCATTGCGTCCACAATACCATCTAGCCATCTCATTCTTGGCCGCCCCCTTTTTCTTTTGTCCTCCATCTTTCCCAGCATCAAGGCCTTCTCAAGTGAATCCTCTCTTCTCATTTGATGTCCAAAGTACCTTAGCTTCATCTTTACAATTTGACTTTCTAAGGAGCATTCTGGGTTGATTTCTTCTAAGATTGACCTATTTGTTCTCCTTGCTGTCCAGGGGACTCTCAAAACTCTCCTCCAACACCACATCTCAAAGGCATCTATTCTTCTGCGTTCAGCTTTCCTAATGGTCCAGCTCTCACAACCCTACATTGCCACCGGGAATACCATTGCCCTGACTATGCGAATCTTTGTTTGCAAGGTGATGTCTCTACTTTTCACTATTATGTTCCCCAGGTTTCTCATCGCTTGCCTCCCAAGAATCAGTCGCCTTTTTATTTCATGGCTGCAATCTCCATCTGCAGTGAGCTTTGGCGCCAAGTGAGACAGTCTCTTGCAATCAGCGGAGGGAGCCTTTGGCCGTAAAAGCATGGAAGCGCTTCTATGGCCAACATCTCCCTCCTCCGATTGTACTGTATTTTTATTTATTTATTTATTTATTTTTGGCTCCGCCCACGACATCATGATGTCATGACGTTGGCTCTGCCAATGACATTGGCTCCTCTCACAGTGAGGTAGTAAAAATTTTGACAATCCACCACTGGGTAAAAGTCACCCTTGCTCAAAAACCAGTCGTACCTGACTCTAGGGTTCAATGTTCATCTCTGTTTCATAGCTGAAGAGCCAGCGCTGTCTGCTTCTGCAGATGTTTCCATGGTCATGTGGCAGGCATGACTAGGAGTGCATGGAACACAGTTTACCTTCCCGCTGAAGTGGTTGGTATTTATCTACTTGTAATTTCTTGCTTTCGAACTGTTAGGTTGGCAGGAGCTGGGACAAAGATGGGAGCTCATTCCGTCCTGCAGTATTTGGGTATAGAACTGCTGACCTGCCGTGTTCCAGTCAGCATCTTAGCCACTTGAGCCAATGCAGTCTAATCCACAAATACTAAATATGTTGTGTGTTTCCTTTATCAGAGTCAAAGAGGATTTCTAAACTTTCCTTCAGGCAGATGTCTATTCCAGATGCTTGAGTGCATATTTGGCACTCTCTATTCTTGATTTTTCAAACATTCTTGCTCTAGGAAATAAAATGGACTCTGCTTTCCAGGATCATTTTACTCTGACACAGTTCAGATGGATGCTTGTATTGGCTTGCAGTGTCCTGGCACTTGATGCACGAGGCTTTTTGTACCACTTTCAAATAGCTTCTATATTAACACGGCATGCTTTGTAAAGCTCGGTCTCCTATAGTTGGTTTAATCCTATTGAAATAGAGCTGGTGGAAGCTGTAAGAGCTGCCTAATGGCGTAATGGCCAGGATCAGGTGCATGATGATGTGAACGTTATGTTGAACTGACCCCAATGAACTTCTCTCATTATACTTTTTTTTTTAAACAGGCACGCCTGTTGAGGTGAATAAATTAATTATGAGTATTTTTTTTCAAGTACAGTATCTAAAAGCAGGAGCCAATGCTTAGTCATATCATTGTCATGATATGAACATACATCATTGTACAGTAATACCCCGGATAACACAAGTACCGGATAGCACTAAAACCGCATAACGTTACAAGATTTTCTATAGGAAATAATTGGATTACTTGCTGTCACACAGATTGTGATTTATGAAGACCTTTTTCCAGGATTTTCTAGGAAGGAAGTACTCAGAAGTGATTTGCCATTCTCATCTGTTGGGGATGCTGTGGGACTATGCAGCTTCCCCAAGGCTATATAGGATGCCTCTTCTCCCAGAAGGCATAGTGGGGAATCAAACCTCCAACCTTTAGCTCTGCAGCTATATACAGTGCTTACTGAACTATCTAAGATATGCCTTAAAATGTCTCTATGGGGGGGGGGAATGTGATTACTGGGGATATACTTTCTCTGAAGAGTAGGGAAGAGACTTAAATTTGGAAACAAATTAACCCCTTCCTCTCCATGTGGTCTTTTCCTAGATTCCAAAAAGAAGTCTCTTAATTGTGTTGTTTGTCCTTTCTTCCTTCTACGCTCTGTCTATCACACTGCCTGAAAGTGCTATCAAAGAGCATGAGAGGGCATTAGTCTGCAGTCAGTCCGAGCACTACTGCTTGAGGAAAACCTCAGGAGCTACACTGCAGGAAAACTCTCAGACATTGGTCCCTCTGATGCCTCTATGAGACCACCTCTGGGTCATTAGTGCCCCTGATGCCAGCCCACCCTCCTGCCCCTTCAAAAAGTGCAAGCCCTGCATTTCTTTCAGTGCTTTTGTGTCTCATGTAGTCTCAATTGTTCCAGATGAGCATAGAGCCACTTTTGAACTCGGCCAGCTAGAGAGGCTCCTTTGGATATTAAGCCAGCAGAACCATTGAGAGAAATCCCTGTGAGATGGGCCTGGGATCTTGGCTTTGCATTTTGTAATGGCAGGAGAGGATGAGAAGGTTGAGGAAAGGTTACATAACCTTCCCCCCCCCCCCCCGTGCTTTTCAGTTCTGTCTTGGCTTGCCTCTAACGTCTAACACAGGGTTTCTGAAGGTTTTCACACCACAGACCGGGCCACTCTCCCTCAGACACCTGAGCGGGCCAGACACATGGTTGTCATCCATCATAAATGCTGCTGCAAACCACGGTGGACACGTTTACACATGCGCGGGCACATTTATAGCGGCTGTAAACACGTCCGCTTCCACTTCTGGGGTCATCACCGTGGGCTGGATGGACTGGTGCCGGGTGCCAGGTCGGGCCTGCTGCCTGTAGGTTGCAAATCCCTGTTCTAACATGTGTGCAGAAGCTAACAACCAACAAGACCAAGAAACATGGGAATGGCCAGAAAGAACCGGTCCCTTTTATGTTAAGATGGAAGGCCTGAGGATAGGACCTGAAGTGATTGTTTCAGATGATAAGAAAAGAGATTTCACATGAACAGTATGAAGAACTTTGTCATATACTACTGCTCAAAGAGCAGGTGGCAGTTGTGGCCAGGAGGGCCTTTGCACAACTTTGTGTGATTCACCAGTTACGGCCATTCCTTGCTCATGGTCATACATGCCTTGGTCACTCCAGACTTGATTATTGTAATGTGCTCTACATGGGGCTGCCCTTGGTGACCAGGGGGCTTCAGCTGGTCCAGAATGCAGCTGCACGAGTAGTGTTGGGATGCGGGCGTTATGCCCGTGCCTCACCGCTGCTGAGGGAGCTGCACTGGCTCCCAGTTTGCCTCCGGGTGCAATTCAAGGTGCTGGTTATTACCTTTGAAGCCCTTTATGGTAGTGGTCCAGGTTTCTTGAGAGACCGCATCGTCCCAAGGACATCTACCCGGCCCACCAGAGCAGACCGGAGAGGCTCTCTGGTTGTGCCATCAGCCAGAGAGGCGCATCTCTCTGGCACTAGAAGGAGGGCCTTCTCGGTGTCCGCTCCGGCCCTGTGGAACCTCCTCCCGACAGAGCTACGCCTGCAGACGGAGTTGCTGTCCCTTAGAAAAGGAGTGAAAACCTGGCTGGCAGGTCTGGTCTGGGGAGTGGATGGTTCAATTTCCCCAGTCAGTTGGATGGTTTGACCCCCAGTATGTCCAAGTTATAATACCTAGCTTTTAATTTAGTTTTTAAGCTTTTTTAAAGTTTTTAATTTTTGAAGTGTTTTTAAAATTGTTGGAAATCGCCCTGAGGATGGCGATAAACAAATATAAAATAAATAAATAAAATATAAGAGCTCTGACAGTGGAATGAAATGCCGGGGAGGTGGACTGCCCTTCATTAGAGGGCTTTAAATCAAAGTGTAGATTGCCAGCTAGCTGGGCTTTAGCCATGGGTTTCCAGCTTTTACAGAGAGTTGAAGTCAGCAACTGTTTTGATCCCTTCCAATGCTACACTTCTGTGAATCTGTTTTTCTAAACATATTTTCCAAACATAATGATTTTTAATCATTATGATTAAAATAATGAGTTTAATCATTATGATTAAAATAATGACTTTTGAGAGTCCCCTGGACAGCGAGGAGAACAAATAGGTCAATCTTAGAAGAATTCAACCCTGACTGCTCCTTCGAAGGTCAAATAGTAAAGATGAAGCTAAAGTACTTTGGACATCAAATGAGAAGAGAGGATTCACTTGAGACAGCCTTGATGCTTGGAAAGGTCGAGGGCAAAAGACGAAGGGGGCGGCCCAAAATGAGATGGCTGCCGCTAGATGGTGTTGTAGAGACAATGGGCACAGAGCTGAGCGAGTTGAGGGGGATGGTGGATGACAGGAGTGCCTGGCGGACAGTGGGGTCCATGGGGTCATCGCAGAGGGTTGGAATTGACTGTGCAACTGAACAACAAAATGATTAATTTAATCAATCTATATCCTATCATTCTAACAAAATTGTCACTCTGTGCAACAGCAATATATAACAACCAAAGAAATACTTAACAGTAGACCTATATAAATTAGGCAGTTACGCCCAATTGACTGAATAAAACATTCTAATACAGTAATAATGGTGACAAATTAAATTATCAAACGGCAGAGAGAAAAACATTTAGTTTAAGGTAAAAAAAAAAATATCCGAATGCTTCTTTAAATAGTTCCGCCTTACGTAGCTTGAAGAAAGCAAGTATTGAGAGGGCGCAACAAGTGAGCAGGAAGCCCATTTCTCAAGGTTGGTTTGCATTCATGAAGATCTTCTCAACCCTTTCCCCCCTGCCAGCTGGCCAGGAGTGTGTTAGGTGATCAATTAGCATGCAGATTAGCCAGTGCTTAGATCTACTGTCCTTTGTTGATCCAAGGCTAAGGGAGTGGTAGACAGTGAAAACAATAGCCTGTCTGTTTTCCCTCACATCATCCCCCCCCCCCCGTGCAGGTTGGCCCTCCAAGTCTACCGACTGTGATTCTTGTACACATCATGTTCTCAACTCTGATCTGACCCCAGGGAACAAAGGAAATGCACAACATAGTGATAAGTTTTAGATATCTGCAGAAGTGCTTTATTAGGCCATGCGCTACGGTGTCTAGTCATGCCTGCCACATGACCATGGAAACGCCTGCAGAAGCAGACAGCGCTGGCTCTTCGGCTTAGAAACAGAGATGAGCACTGACCCCTAGAGTCGGATACGACTGGCTTTCGAGCAAGGGAAACCTTTACCTTTACCTTTAGCGAAAATGGTAGTGGCCCAAAGCTTGACTTTTGTCTAGAAAATCTTGAAGTGATTTTGGCAACTCCAGAGGAGAGCTACATTGGCAGCAAATTGTTCACATAAGGATTGATTTTTTTTTTTAAAAAAAAAACCCACAGAAGCCAGATTGTGACTTACTTCTGGCTCATTTATCTCACAGGATGCGGCCAAAGCTCTACTGATGCTCACAGCTCTGAACGTCTTTCCAGCTAGCTACTAGTTAGTACAGAGAGCTTAGGCCAGAAGAAGAAAAAGGAAAGTAATATCTTTGGATTCTGGACTACAGTACAAAACACATAGTTTGTGCACGAAGAGGTGAAAATTGACATAACTGTAAAAATAAGATATAAAAACTTTATTGTAAGTTTTCGAAAGGTATTGCGTTTTCATGTGATGTCCTGTTTCAACTTGATGCTTAAGCCTTTTACAACATGTTTTGTTAAACTGTATTTTTCTAATGTTTCTGGTTTCAGCCTGTGAACCTACGGTAGACTGATTTTAAATTTTGAAACCGTTTTAGAAATGTAACAATTTCTTCCCCAGGTAAATAAATGTAATAACCTTCTCTATTGCTGGGTTCATGGTACAAGCTACATGTTGAGGGGAAAGTGATTTTTTTCATTATTTCTGTATATCATTTACTGCATATGATGTGTGGTTGAACTATATTAAACCATTATACAGTAACTTATTATGCTGCCTTGCCAACAACCTATCGAATCAATTAATTCTGACATGCCATAGTTAAGAGATTTTGACCATACCCACATTCTGCATGATTTCCCCCCAGTGTATGGATCAATTAGTCCTATTGCAAAGAACCGTCTTGCAACCTACAGTTTGAGGGTGCCTACTCCAAAGGAGGCCGGGAAGTTGGTGACTTGGGGCTGAAGCTTCTCACTTAAGAGGCCCACATTATGGAATGTAGTCTTCTACAAAAATTTCCTCTTAATATTTTTTAAAAGAAACTCAAAACCTATCTATTTAAAGAAGCTTTTCCAAAGATTCTCCTTGCTGGAGAAACATTAATAGTGTCTGTTGGGAACCTGATGCGTTTAATACTAAAATAGTTGATTGTTTAAAATTTATATATGTTGTCTGTATTTTATTATTTGATGCTTACATTTTCTAATGTATTTGGAATATATCAGTTTTAATATTTGTTGTACTCTGCCTAAAGGTTTATAAGTGCAGATAAAGGTAAAGGTTTCCCTTGCTCGAAAGCCACTCGTATCCGACTCTAGGGTTCAGTGCTCATCTCTGTTTCAAAGCCAAAGAGCCAGCGCTGGTCATGTGGCAGGCATGACTAAACACCGGAGTGCACGGAACGCTGTTACCTTCCCACCAAAGTGGTCCCTATTTGTCTACTTGCAATTTCTTGCTATTGAACTGCTAGGTTGGCAGGAGCTGGGACAAAGATGGGAGCTCATTCCATCCTGCAGTACTCGGGAATCAAACTGCTGACCAACTCGTGTATGTATATATTCTTATTTATAAATATATAGATAACATCATATTTTATAATGGCTAATGCTTAATATTTTGTTAACATTAAAATTTAGTGTTTCTTATCTCTTCAATAATCTTCTCAGTCCTCAAGTTCAACTCCAAAATCTATGTTTGTTTGAGTGTGTCACACCTGTAATTTGGACATAGTAGTTCCAGAAAATCCTGTGGGTAGATATGAGGGGCTCAATAGTTGTCAGGAATGTTGTCAGGAATGTTTGTGTTACAAACTACACTTGGTCCTGGTTGTTCATGTACCAAGAAACCTTGCTAGTGCTCACCAAATCTTGTCAGGTTTGTTGTAGTGTGATTCTATAATCTTGCCATAAAATACCTGATCAATCGTTGGTATAAAGCAGGGGTCCCCAACATTTCAAGCCGGGGGGGGGGGGGTCATGTTCGTTCAGTCAGCTTTGAGAGCCATACGGCCATTTTTCCCTGCCTGCATGATGGGGATGGCCATTTTGTCCCAATAGCTTCAAAGGGGGTGGTCATTTTGATTCTCAGATGCCCTTGGATGGGGTGGGGGCCCCACATGAAATGGTAGCACAAGCCGAATCCGGCCCATGGACCTTAAGTCAGGAACCCCTGGTATAAAGCGTCTGATAGATCTTCCCATTTCAATCAACATGTGCATAAATTGGGGCCACATCCCCCCAGAGGGATCAGGTTCCCAATACCTGATGGATCATCTCTCCTTCTAACTAAACATGGCCTCAGCTGTCTAGTTCTTCCAGCCATATGGGCTCCGGGTTCCTATCTCAAGGAACTGGTCCTTTGCTGTGGGTGTAAAGGGACCAAGTGTTTACTAATATTTTACCTTCCTCTTAAGTCGCCACAGGCAGTTATTTCTTTTTCTGGTTATTTTTATGTGATTTCTTTGGCCCATCTGGAACGTTCGTCGTCGTTGTTGTTGTTTTGGCTTGGTCAGATTAGATTATTCTATGCAGCTCCCCCAGTGGCTTAATGGTTAAGACGCTGAGCTGGAGACTGGGAGGTCAGGTTTCGATCCCCGAGAGCTGCACTTGGGGACACGAACGGAGCCTCATTCGGGCATCGTCCCCTGAGCGGAGTTTCTCCAGCAAAAATCCTTTCAACTCAGAGTAATCTCTGACACAAAATTAGTATTATTCTATGTGCAGTATATTCCATTATTGTATTTTAATTATGTGTGTTAACTGTACAGAGTGGCTTTGGTGAGGGAGGTATTATATACGTGTAACTAACTAACTCTAGGAGACGAAGATCTAACGAAAATATTTGGGGTAATGACAAGTTGGTTTGCTAATGTTGAACTTACGTCTGGTATGATCAGGAACTTTCCCCCATGATAGCTGGGGTGAAAGGGAGAGAAAAATCTGATTTATATTAAAAACAGATTATAGTTTAACATATACAGGTACATAAAGATGTGAGAATGTAGGAAGTAATTCCAGAGACATCGACACTTCTAATTCTAAAGCAGATGGTTATTTGCACCTAGGCTTATTTGAAAAAGAGCAAATAACCCTGCTTTGTTGTGGCATTTCAGTTGGCATTTATTGCAACAGTTCATTGAAGACAATTGCCCTTCCCATGTTGTTTTGCAGTTTCTAAGACATTAAAAATGACCTGTTAATCCTGTTTACTCTCCCCGATGAGCTAATCCTCCTGAGTTAGCGGTGATCTTGGTTCTTTAGACTCACCGAGTCTGCAAAGCAAAAGTTAACTTCTCTTTGGAAAGGAAGGAAAACTGGGTATAGTTTCTGTCTCCATAAACTGAATAGAATAGTTTAAAAATGTCTGTGTGTGTGGAGTGCGTGTGTATGTCTGTGAAAAGAGGGGGACAACAAAATTATGTAGAAATGAGTGAATAAAAAAGACAACACAAGTATCTACTGCATGTAGAAGAAGCATTGTAGTGTAGAAAGACAAAACTGTTAAATCTAGATTTCACTCCTTTTTGAAATAGTGTGATCAAAGCTAATTCTGAATTCATGTTGAAATAGTGGAAGATACGTCATAAAAAGAACAGAAATGAAAGCATTTCCAAAAGTTAAGGGCTAAATTTGCAAAAGTATTTCATTTTAAATTCCTTTTCACGTTTCTATAAAGATTTGGTACAAAATTACATTTGATTATTATAGTTTATATTAGAAAAGTGTACACATATACTTTTCCTGAGGGATCACATTTGATTGGTAAAATTTGCAGCAATAAAGCTAATGCTCATCCCAAGTAATCATTTTCTTAACAGTTATTTAGATCTATAATATTGTGGGCAATAATTGGTTCTCTAAAGTAATGGTGATATTGGGAGAAGAAATGAAAGGGCCTAGAAGTTTAACTGTGCCCAATTAATTCATAATTTAAGAAAGTCTTGGTACATTATCATTTGTAATCTGATGGTAGTAGCTTCCAGTGCCTTGCGCTGCCATATGAGTTTAACGTGATAGTCATTAGATTAGAAACCTCTGTAAGTGTCCTGTGGCATTCTTACAATTGGACCCTCACATGAATACAATTTCTGTGGCAAGTGCTGTAAAGAGTGGCTGCCCAAAAAAGAAGGAAAGAATTTACATCCCAAAGTGAGATAGGGCATTTGGAAATAATAATAATAATAATAATAATAATAATAATAATAATAATAATAATAATAATAATAATAATAATAATAATAATCTAGAATATATGAATACCAACATTATCTGCAAAGAGGAGGTTCTTGTTTGTATAAATATGGCTCTTCACCACATTTTGCAGGTTTTTTGCTCTCAAATGCCCTATCTCACTTTGGGATGTGAAATTTCAAGTAAGGAGACATGTTTCTCTGTATATGAAGAAATTGATTACGAAGAAGGGGGGAGCTAGGTCAGGGATTCTCAACCTGCAGCACCATTTCATGTGGCCTCCCACCACCTCCACCACACCAGGAAGTGCCATGTGGTGGAAGAAGGGCAAAATGGCCGTCGTCTGGCCCCCAAAGCTGTCTGAGTGAGCATGACCCCGGCCCCTGGCTTAAAAAGGTTGAGAACTCCTAAGATAGGTACTCACTGCTTGGATGTTAGAGAGAATCAGTCTAAGGCAGTGGTGGCGAACCTATGGCACGCATGCCAGAGGTGGCACTCAGAGCCCTCTCTGTGGGCACCCGTGCAGTCACCCCAGCACAGAGTTTGCTCCGCCCTTCTGCCTAGCAGCCCAGTGGGAGCCCTTCCTTCCTCAGTATAGAGTTCACCCCGCCCCTCTGCCCAGCAGCCCAACGGGAGAGCTTCCTCCTTCCCCCCAGCACAGAGTTTGCCTGACCCCTCTACCCAGTAGCCCAGTGGGAGCGTTTCCTTCCTCCCCTGTTGCTGTTTTGGCACTTTGTGATAAATAAGTGGATTTTGGGTTGCAGTTTGGGCACTCGGTCTCTAAAAGGTTCGCCATCACTGGCCTAAGGAATGCTTTCATTTGGTTTGAGAAACATACTATTGAGAACTATGTTATGTCCTGTCAAGATGGAACTGACTTATAGTGACCCTAATATTGCTTTAATGTTATTGTAAGTCAATTCCAAATTAATGGCACAAAGCATTTAGTTTTATTAAGAGCTAGTATTTATCAGTAAGAAAGGGAGAATATGAAATATTTGTGATGAGACAATAATACTTGTGGGCTATCAAGTCATTTCTGACTCATGGCAACCCTTTCCGGGGTTTTCTAGGTAGAAAATATACAGGGGAAAAAATTTATCATTGCATTCTTCTGGGAAAGTGCCCTGGAGCTGTGCAGCCTGGCCATGATTACACAGGCTGGGGAATTGAACTCCCAACCTCTGGATCGCTGATAAGTTACACTCTAATTATATCTAAACAATGTGGTTTGCAGATTTCTTTCTTTCTTTCATGTGGAAGACATGCAACTGGAATGCTATTCATCACGTGAGGAATAATACTGGGACCTGCAGTTAATTAGTAAAACTGGAGGGTGGAAAATCCCGCCAAGATATTAAAAAGAACAACCCCTTTTCCCATGTCATGAGAGTGAGTGGTGGAGTTCACCACCACAAGGTAATGATAGTTAACATAGGCAGTTTCAAAATGACTTAGATAAATTCTTGGAGATGAAGATTGCTGAGGAGCTGCCAATTGGGTTGTTTATGTGCTACTTTAAGGATTAGAGAACATTAGTTTCTTTGAAACAGAAGCAAGAACATGTTTTGATTTCTGGCTTGTAAATGTCCAGGGGCCATTACAACCATGGGACTGGATAGATATGTGGTCTGTTCTATCATTATAGAGGTATGATTTACTGCATGTTCAATTCAAAGCATTAAATTCCATACCATAGATAGAAATTTTATCTTACATTTCTTAATTTGTACTCTATGGATTAGGGCAGCTCTTATGCTGAAGTAGACAGATTAAAATTATTTTTTGCACTTCCTTCACTTAATATCATGTCTTATTATTTTAAATAGATGTGGCAGTACGTCATGAATATTTTTAATTTTGAAGACTGAGTACATCTTGTTTAAACAACCATATTTTAGTTTTTTAAATTGATAATACATAAGCAACTTGTTTGGTAACAAGAATCATATCTCAGTTCAAAGTTTAGTCCAGTGGTGTTGAACCTATGGTATGCGTGCCAGAGGTGGCACTCGGAGCCGTCTCTGTGGGCACCCGTGCAGTCACCCCAGCACAGAGTTTGCCCTACCCCTCTGCCCAGCAGCCCAATGGGAGAGCTCCCTCCCTCCCCCCAGCACAGAGTTTGCCCAACCCTTCTACCCAGTAGCCCAGTGGGAGTGTTTCCTTTCTCCCCTGTTGCTGTTTTGGCACTTTGTGATAAATAAGTGGATTTTGGGTTGCAGTTTGGGCACTCGGTCTCTAAAAGGTTCACCATCACTGGTCTAGTCCAAGTGAACCAGAGATACAGGATTAGTCCAGCCAATGAAAGTGTAGTCCTGACTGAGGGCTCCAGTTTTGCATGACTTAGAGGAGCAGCTGTAAATCCTGATACCAAATGTCACGATTTGCAGTATTCAAATGTAGGACTGCATTTAACAATACAGTAAAACTTCGCATAAAGAGCACCTCAGATAAAGAGTAACTCGCTTAAAGAGCAGAATTTTATCTGAATGTTTGCTTCGCTTAACAAATAAAACCAACCAAAAACTCGCTTAACAAATAAATCAGGGTTCGCATCCCCCCCCCCCCACAATTGGTCACTTCCAATGGGTGTTTCGCTTAAAGAGCAAACTCGCTTAAAGAGCAATCCCGTGGAACGCATTATGCTCTTTAAGTGAGGTACGACTGTATTTCTGAAATGGCAGACTTGGAATAAACTGGGATATTAATACAACTTTAAGGCTTCCTGTTTTAAGTACAGTGGGTTGAGGGGTTAATTGTTTGAGGTGTGATCATTGTTTATACTAGGCCACTAGAGATCATGCAACAGGGTTACAAGGTCACTCCTGATGCTATTCATGATTATATTGAGATGCAGGATGACATCTGATCAATGCCTGTGACACTTTGCTACTTATGGTATTCAGAAAGAAGCAGATTGCAATAAATACATTGCATAACATTTGTCTGTGTGGTATTTATAACAGTGCCATAATGTATTTGATTGTGTCATATTTATATTACTTGACTTTAAAGGGCAGGCATACATTTCCAAATGTTTCTTGTTATCTAGAAAACAGTCTTAACTTACAGACATGGATCCAGAAGACATGGATCCTTTTTGCTTATGGAAGGGCTCCATCCTTGCAGAAGGCTTGTTTGCCTGGTGCAGGAAAGCGAGGGAGGTAGTTAGTTGAAATAACCCCCCCCTCCTCCTTCAAAATCTGCAATGCTAGGAGAGCCCCCTGGGCGCACCTGGGATGACGTCACCCCAGCACGCCAGGTTTACCCTTCCACGCTGCGGATTTTGAAACAGAGGAGGCTCCGAAGATTTTCCTAACACAGTCATCGGCTTTGGCAAAGGCTGCAGAAGGGATGCGACTGAGCAAAAGGCTGCTCGGAGCAGCCAGGACAAAGCGCAATCGCCGCCGCCACAGCCGCTGACGTCAAAACTGTCAGTAGCAGGAGCAGCCCACCTCCGGCCCCCACAGCTGTGTGTCACGGGCAGGACCGGCCTGCCAAAAAAAAAAAAAAAAGTTTGGGCACCTCTGCCTTAAATGTACTATTATATATCTCTATCTCTATCTATCTATCTATCTCTATCTCTATCTATCTATCTCTATCTCTCTCTATATATCTATATCTATATCTATATCTATATCTATATATGTATGTATGTATATATCTCTATCTATATATCTCTATCTCTATCTCTATCTCTATCTCTCTATATCTCTATATCTATCTATATATCTCTATCTCTATCTATATATCTCTATCTATATCTCTATCTACATCTACATCTAGATATATAGATAGAGATAGAGATATAGATATAGTGCTGACTCAGCCTTCCATCCTTCTGAAGTCAATAAAATGAGTACCCAGCATGTCGGGGGCAAAAACGCTAATTAACTTCCGAACTGGAGAGTACACTAGGTGCACTAAGTGTATATAAGCCTAATTGCTATTTTGTTGTTCAGTCGCACAGTCGATTCCGACCCTTTGCGGTGACCCCCTGGACCACTGTCCGCCAGGCATTCCTGTCCTCCACCATCCCCCTCAACTCGCTCAGCTCTGTGCCCATTGCGCCCACAATACCATCTAGCCATCTCATTTTTGGCCGCCCCCTTCTTCTTTTGCCTTTCACCTTTCCCAGCATCAAGGCTTTCTCAAGTGAATCTTCTCTTCTCATTTGATGTCCAAAGTACTTTAGCTTCATCTTTACAATTTGCCCTTCTAAGGAGCAGTCAGGGTTGATTTCTTCTAAGATTGACCTATTTGTTCTCCTCGCTGTCCAGGGGACTCTCAAAACTCTCCTCTAGCACCACATCTCAAAGGCGTCTATTCTTCTGCGCTCAGCTTTCCTAATGGTCCAGCTCTCACAACCATACATTGCCACCGGGAATACCATTGCTTTGACTAGACAGTACTATTATTTTTCTACATTTAGCATACTTTTTTTGTACTGATCAGAGAGTTTCCTATATGTCAAAGCCATTTACAACTGTCACGCTGCTGCTTGGGTTTTCTAAAGCTAGTTTTAACAGATCTATCTAAATGTGTACAGCCCTGGACCCTTTATAAATTGGGTTAAATCATCTCCACTGGAACCAAGATGGGCGGTGAGAGTACTTCTGTCTGGAAACTGAAATGCCAGGGCTTGTAGTTTCTGGAATGCAGATCTTAGTCTGTGATTGTTTTGGCCACAGAAGATTTAGGGAAGGGAGGAAAGGCAATTTACAAGCATTGGGAAGGAGTTACAAAGACAACAATTGATCCTCCTGTCCTCTGAAAGATCAATGCAAACAATTGTTCTAATTGCTTTTTGCTTTTATAATATAGTGCAATTTCTTTCCTTTTTTCTGACTTCTTTCTCCCTCCTTCATGTCTTACTCTACTTCTCATGAAACTGTTTAAATATATTCAAGGTTTCAGTTTTCATTATTTGCGACTGGCTTTAAAAAAAACTTTTAAATTTAGTGCTTAAAGCATAATAAGAGATGAAAAAGTGATTCATTATGAATGATGTATTCTCCATTTTCACATTACTACATGCTGTTTACACACCGTAATCACCATGAAATAAAGCTTGGTAATCTGGAGCTGGGGTTTTAGTACAGAAAAGGTCTGGTGTTGGTCCAGGCTTCCTCCATCATCAGTCTTACCACCTGCAGCTTCTTTCTGTGGGCAGGTTGCCAGGACAAAGGATTTGCTGGGCTCCTCTCAGTCCAGCCAGTTGCTTTACAATCTTTAATTGCAGGAAGGTTTTCTGCACATTTCTCTCCCCTCCCTACTTTGTGGTGGTGGTGATGGGGGGGGGGAGGAATGTGGGAACATTTCCCTCTCGTTTTCATGCCTTGGTTGATCTCTGTATCTGAAAACTACAACTGTGCACAAGGTAGCTTTTCTAAAGAATTTAAGGCAGCATTAGTCTTGCTTCTATAGGCTTCGGGACATTTTATAATTCTGCCCTCAATATCCCAGAGTTTCTCAACAGTGTTCAATTCTGAATTTCCAAGCACAGTATGCATCATGCCAAGGCCCAGTGGCTAAATTCAGAAAAGACCTGCCTTAGCTAGAATTTTAGTAACTCAGCATGTTCTGATGTCCGAAAATTGCTGATTCTGCATGTACTATTAACCGCTCTACTCTCTCAGACTTTGTTTTCACAGAAAACGAACGCTACAAAGCAGCTGCCTAAGGACTACAGTGGCTGTTCAGCACCAGTTTGGGGGGTGTTGTTTGGAAGCTGTTGTCCATTGTTTTGCCATGATTCTGTTAACAGCATTTAGTAGATAGACTCTCATGGCATCTGCAGCTTTTTCTAAACCAACACATTCTGAGATTAGTTTGGCAAAACTGGAATTTCAATCTCCAGCTGCATGGTAAAAATCTAAAACAGTACACAGCTATACATGTCTGATATAGTGTCTATTTGATAGCATAATATCCCTGTTTGCACAGCTTGAATTACTGGTGATCTGCAATTTAATACATTCCCCCCTAATAATAATAATAATAATAATAATAATAATAATAATAATAATAATAATAATAATAATAATAATAATAATAATAATAATAATAATAATAATAATAATAATAATAATTGCTATCTAGGTAAAATGAATTTTGTAACACCCATTGACATTTACAGGCTTAGTTTATCAGTATTTATTTGGAGGTCACTTCTACAGAAGGGCTGTAGTTGCTTAGTGGTTAAGATGCTGAGATTGACAACGAGAAGGCCATCAGGTCAGCAATTTGAGACCTGGGTGCTACATGATGGAGTGAGCTCCCACTGTCTGTCCCTGGTCCTGCCAACCTAGGAGTTCTATCTAAAGCAAGAAATTAAAAGTAGATAAATAGGTACTGCTTCAGCAGAAAAGGTAACAACATTCTGTGTGCTCTGATGTCTAGTCATGCCTGCCAAATGACCACTGAAATGTCTGCAAGCACAAACAACACTGGCTGTAAACAGAGATGAACACTGCGCCTTAGAGTTGGATATGACTGACTTTTGAGCCAGGGAGACCTCTACCTTATTTTCTACAGTGTTCAGTGCAACATATTCCCTAGTGCCTGCGCATAGAATGGCTTCCTTACATATTTTGAGCTTCCTCTACCTTGAGGTTGGGAGAAGAAGGAAAAGGCCTCCCACCCCTTGCCTCCTCCTCCATAGGAGCTGGCTTGGGTTGCAGTCGCCCCGCAGCCACATCAGTGGTGGCAGCCTATATATGGCCATGAGTTGTTGAGACAGTTTTTTGAGATCTTGCAGCAAATTAATTAGATCTGCAGAGTTGCTGTTAAGTTCTACACATCTTACTCTAAAGTAAGTATAATTTAATACATGGCAGACATTTTTACTGAAGCAATATTTTGTTATCTACACCAAACTAATAATGTAAGACTGCAGTGCATGTATTTGAGAAGTTAGGAGTGCCAGTGAAATTCTAAAGCAGTGATGGTGAACCTTTTAGAGACCCCTACCCCAAACCCGTTTATTTATCCCAAAGTGCCAACATGGCAACAGGGGAGGGAGGAAGCGCTCTTATTGGGCTGCTGGGCAGAGGGGTGGGATGAACTCTGTGCTGGGGGGAGGGAGGAAGTGCTCCCATTGGCCTGCTGGACAGAGGGGAGGGGCAAACTGTGCTGGGGAGGGAGAAAGTCCTTCCATTTGGCTGCTGGGCAAAACGAACTCTTTGCTTGTGGGGAGAGAGGAAATGCTCCCATTGGGCTGCTTGGAAAAGGAGCGGGACACAATCTGTGATGGAGCGACTACATGGGTGCCCACAGAGAGGGCTCCAGTTGTCACCTCTGGCACGTGTGCCATAGGTTCGCCACCACTGTTCTAAAGACTGAATGATGAGAAAGCATAAGTCGGATCCAAACTGCACATGTCCTTGAGTATGTTCCCCAGATGTCATGCCTTGGCATTGGCTCCATTGGTCTCCTCCTCTGTACATCCTTTCTAGCCATGGAGGAGAAATGGGTGCCTTTCTTCTTCTTGAGACCGCCGGTGGTCCCACTCTTTGTTCACCACATGAAGGTGAGTAGAGTATGCAATGGGTGATCTCTCCTCTCCTCTTTGTAAGGCACAGCAGTCTGGCAGAAAGAGCACATTTTATATGTTGATTCTGTCATTTCTTTGGCAAATAAAAATGTGCAATGTGTTTTTATGTTGTTCTTCAATAAAATATTGAGGTCCAGTCATTATTTCTTCGAGTCCAGTTTTCCCAAGTGGGTTAATTATGAGGACAAAAACAAGTTTAACAGTTACCTGCATTATACACTGCTCTGAGACCCAGAAGAAATGCAAAATGTAACAAGGCAGTAATATTATGTCATATAACTGGAAAGCATTTCTCATAAATGTAGGTACATGGGACTACTTAACATTAATGGAAAACACATTCTGTACATACTCAGAGACATCTTCTCATTTTTATGTTGAAAGTCTGGTTCCAGATCCTTGTGGTCATCCGAACTCTGCCAGCATAATCCACAGTAAAACCTGGGCTGGTTTTATTTTTATGCAGGGTTCCTCAACCTTGGGCCTCCTGGTGTTCTTGGACTTCAATTATCAGAAGTCTAGGGCAGCACATCTGCTAACCGGGCTTCTGGGAATTAAAAGTACAAGAACATTTGGGGCCCCAAGTTTGAGATACCCTGGTTGTATGAATTTTAAACCAGCTGTTCAAAGGACACTTTCTAGCACTAAGTCCACTTAACACCATGGAGTATATGTTTCAGCAAAGATGCATAGGGTTGCATATGACTAACGCATTGTCTTTGAAGGCAGTTTCTTTCCTCCTCCTTGTTCCTGACTCCAGTCTTGCTGCTTCTCCTTGCCAGGCACAGTAGTGAAGAATGGGAATTTTAAGCTTTACTTGGCGTCACTTCTCTCTCTCTCCCTTTAAGAAAGGCTTAATTAGGAGACTGACTGAGAGGATGCCATATGGTGCTTCTTTTACTTTAGCAGGTCTCTGTACAGTTACCCACTGTTGGTTACTTACCCCCACCCCAAAACTGCCAAGCCATTTATGCACTATCTGGGACTTTAGGACATCTTGCCTTGTAATGGTTATTTCTGGATCTGGCCTTGGAAGATTTTCTAACCTCAATGCAGGCCTGCTTTGAGCTTTTTCTGGTCTTCCTTTGCCTCTCTTTTCTACCTGGCCCATTCCTTCTCTCCATATATTTGGAAGAGGTAGAAGAACCTCACTGCAGTTTGGTATGTCTTCTGTTATTCCTCCCCATTATGCCATCTCCTTCCTGCCTTAGAAATTTTTAACCACCTCTGGTATAGATACACATTTAACAATTTTAGTGAATGTTCTAGATGTACATTTATTCATTCAAGTCCAGCAAGTGTAGAAGGAACCAATCCTGGAACAGCCATGGGAAGCAACGACTTGATCTCTCCTGGTGAGAGAAGAAATATTAGTACAGTACTTGATTTGACGGAGGAGCAGGAGCAACCATGCCCAGGAGAGCCAGTGGGTAAAACCCCATTGGGTTTGTTGGGATTTGTATGGTGAAATGGCTGTAATGGCCCCTGTTGGCATGATGCTTGGGAGGGGTCCATTCTGGAGCCTGAACCTGGATAGATCCAGCGTCATTAATGTGCATAAAATATTTAAACCTAGCTTTTCTCCTTAAGGGGACCTCAAGTTGGCTTAGGGTATTGAAACATGACACGCAGAGGTCAGTTAGTTGTTTCAGAAGATCATGCGTGAGATGTTTGAAATCTGTCGTGTGCTCTAATTGCTCTCTGGCCTGCCAGATGCAAAATGGCCTATTCAGTCAATCCCCAGAACTGTCCTGTTTGGTGATCAATGCCAGGTCTATCAAGAACAAGTCCCAGTTGATCTGGGACCTGCTGTTGGAGGAACATTATGACTTGGCATGCATAATGGAAAGCTGAGTGGGGAATGGAGATGGTGTTTCACTGTCCTTAATGTGTCCTCCTGGGTATTCCATAGAGCACCAGGGCAGAACTGAGGGAAGCGGGTGGTGGTGGTGGTGGTGGTGGTGGTGGTGGTGGTGGTGGTGGTGGTGGATTGCTGTCATTCATAAAAATCCCATCTACAGTTGATGTGGTCCAAAGTCTTGATGAGTGTCTGGACTTGATAATGGAGTGGATGTAATTTCAGATGTAATTCTCATTTGGTGGAACTGCTTCCTTCTCAAGCCAGCCTAAATGTCCCTATTCCTTTATGGTTATATGGCAAGCTATGAATACATCTTACTATTTTAGATTGATTATTGTTTACCCCTTGAAAGGTGTTTAATTTTTGCTGGCTATTTTAAAGTTATTTGCTTTCTCATTATTGTAGAATTCTTGTGAGATATTTTATAAAATGTGATTTATACTCTGCTTGTGTACTGCTTTTCTAAAATTGACCATTCTTGTTTTCTTTCACTAATGCCCTGGGAGTATTAGGCTACAATCCTATGCAGAGAGTTATGAAAGCAAATCCTGTTTAACTCAGTGAAATTTCTAAGAAAAAGGTTCAGGACCAGGTGTTTTTGTAGGTCAGCATAATCCTAAATTAGATACTTCCAAATATTGCTAAACTACAAAACCAGTTGCTGGCCTGTTTTCTTTATGGCCTAGTATCATGGTATGCTTTTTGATTTTGTTGAGCACAGTCATTCAGCAAAATACTATAGATTTCTAGTTATGCTTTTGACTAAAGATGCATGCTTCCCCCCGACAGAGAATATAATTCTGCCCCTGTATCGAATTGACTGAGTTTTCTGCCTTTAAAGAAGTTAGTGAAAACGCATTAGTAGAATTTCTTTGTTAATCATCTCATCTATATTTATACTGTACAGCTGTGCATAGTTATTGAGGAAAGCATCGATAAATATGTATGACAACAGTACAAATGAACTGCCAGGCATATTTGTTATTATGAGTACTTAAAGCCTTAAGTTATCTCTCTCACACAGTGTGTTTACAGGGCTGCTCAAACAGTGGCCCAAGGCCAGGAAACATTTTACAGCTTCACAACAATTAAGCCTTGTGACCAATTGAATTCACGTTTGTAAAATGTCTGGAGCAAGTGCCCTACAGCGCACTGTGCATGAGTGACATTAAAATAGCTGCATTTTCTGAATGGATCATTGTATGCAATGATAGCTGTAGCAGATGAGAAAGTCCAGTTTAGTGTGTACGCATGATAAAAAGAGACACATTCAAAATGTCCAATGTTATGAACATTAATAGATACAGAGAAAGAATGGTAAGATTTTGCAGAGAGGGAGCTACTTACTATGTTCATTGGTTCACTCCCCATCCTCCAGTTCCTTATTTGATAAATATTCCTGTAGAAAGGCACCATAGATCAGAGCTATGACATAAAAACAGGAAATTGAGTTGTACATTCACAGCAGGTTCCCTCTTCCTGTATTTCCCTTTAATGTCATTTGTTACAGTTATGTTAATGATTCTGTAACAATTAACATTTTCTACAGGGTGAATCCACTATATGATCATACAATAATTCACAAAGAAATGAAATTTGCCTTTGTGAGACCTAAAGAGAGGTGAACATAAAAGAAGAAAAATGTGAACTTGCTTGAGTGATTTTATTGAATTCACAACCCCATGTACATTTTTTACTGATATACAGTAATAACTCGGATAACGCTAAAACTTGGTTTCACAAGTCTTAGTGTTATCTGATTTTTAATGTTATCCGATGCATGCATCAGATAATGTTAAAATCCTACGGGATGCATTGGATAACATTAAAACTCCATAGAGATACATTGTAACCGGCATAGGCTTTAGCGAACGTTATCCAATGCATCCCATAGGATTTAACGTTATGCGATGAAATTTTTTTCCAGATTGCTTAACGTTACACGATTTTAGCGTTATCTGATGCAAACGTTATCTGAGTTATTACTGTACAGTAAAAACCCAATTTACATAAAAAGTCCTTTCTGTAGGGTTTTTTTTACGTAATATTTTTTTTATGTAAATCGAAGCAAACCCATCGAAAAATGAATTCTTACATATAATGAAGCAAACCCATAGGAAAGAATTTTTTAACGTAAATTCAAGCAAACCCATAGGAAAAATGGATTTTTATGTAAAATGAAACAAACACATAGGAGCTGTGGGGAGATCACAATATGTGAATTGGGACATTTACATAAACCAGGACGCATTTTCTGCAGAAAATCAATATGTAAGTTGAATTTTACGTAAAATGAGGCATATGTAAGTTGGGGTTTTACTGTACATTGCTTGTGAAACTAGACTGTCGAGAGTTAACAAAGAGAGCTTTTTCTCTTGCACTCTTCTGAAAGGAAAGTGATAGTTTGTCTCCCTTACAGAGGACTAAATGGAGATTAACAACATTGACATGACCTGTAATCAGCAGCTTTGTAACAGGAACAAGCTTTTGACTAATATCATATCTAATTATTAAGATAAATAGTAATTAGATAGGGACACAGTTATGCAACCATGTGATAACCCCCAGAAACAATAATTTGCCCATTACACATTTTCATGAGTTTACAAATCAGCATTTCCCTACAATTAAATGAAGTTAACATTTATGTGAATATTGATATGTAGGTACTACTCTCAGGTAGTAATGTTGCAAAGCAGAGTGGATAGAGATGTATGAAAGAATGAATGATAATATTAGAATGTGCAGGTAATTGCTACCACGCAAGTAGCATAATGACTACAAGAGTTACTTTGTCAGATTAACTTTATTATAGCTCTATTGAAATAACTTTTTACTATTTTAGATTGATCCCCAGTGATGCCTTCTTTCTTCAGATGTTATCATTTCTTTGAAGGCAGTGAAGTGGAAATTTACCAACATATAATCTTTACATTTCTTTGCACAGCCACTGCCAGTCAGTGGAGACGGAAGAAAAGCTAGATGGAGTAATTGACTGTTTGGTGTCTAAGGCAACTTCCTGTGTTCTCAGAGTAAACACATATGATGTCAACATATGCAAGCAATTACGTTTGAGAGGTACTCTTTCTTATGAGGCGCCAAAGACAACCAAATATTAAACTACTGTATGGTATAGCTAGCCATTGATAACAGCTAAGCTCTGAATCTACAAGGCTCACCTTGCTATGCCAACAGGCTGGTACACTGGATGAAGATGCCTGTATCTTCTGAAATCTGCCGTATGGACTGAACCTTTTTTGCTGAATATTCCATCCTTGCTTACTGAACTAAGGGGAACTAACTGTGTTTGCAGATGAAGAGATTTTGCCATGCCTCGTGTAAGGTCCGTATAAGCTCTAAAATCATCTGATGGTGAGGATGAGTTCTATTCCATGACATCTGAACCCGGCATGAAAGGTCTTGGCGTTGGGGAAGGTGTGTTTACTGGCATAGAAGGTGATAACATGGAAGAAGATGCTGAACAATCATGTTTTTCAGCACTCTCTCCAGGCCCGCCATCTTGCCCGGAGGAGAAGATGTCCAGCTGTGGGCAGTGAGGCAATGCTCCCGCCCTCCCTCCGGGCCCCGTCATCTCGCCCGAAGGAGAAGACTGCCATTATTTGGCACATTTCATTGTTGTAGCCACCGCCACCAAAAACACCTGCGGCTGGGGGGAGAGGCCGCCACCGCGTCCAGCTATGGGACTCTCTCCATCTGTCCCTGGGGGCTTCGCCCTGGCCGGGGCTTAAAAGCCACTACGGCAGCAGGACTTTTTTGAGCAGCTGCCGCCACCAGAAACACCTGTGGCTGGGCGGAGCAGTTTGTCAGCAGTTTGTCACTTGTTGCAGGATTTACAATTGCTTTTTTTTTTTTTTTGCTTAGTTTTCTGCTTTTGTAATTTTTGTGTAAAATGAATTGATATTTGGAATTTTGGATTGTTGCTTGATATTGTTGCCTATTGAATTCTGATGCTGTGATGATTTATATTATAGTATCTCTGATTTATTTTCTAGGATGTCCTGATATTTTGTAATTGCAATTGTTACTGGAGAGAGAGAGATTGGGATGTATTTTGATATATTTTGTGATGTTATTCCTGCTATGTGATATTTGTAATTTACTATGTGATATCTGTAATTGCTTTTATGCTAAGGAATGTGCTATGCAATTGTAACTGTTTCTTCTGTAAGCCGCCCAGAGTCGCTGTGCGAGTGGGGCGGCATAGAAGTCGATAATACAAATACAAGATACAAATCCTTCTGAACTTTTGAAACCAGATGAATGATGCTTAGAATGCTCAAAATGGTAAGGAGCCTACTGGGCATTCCTTACTTTTGGCACAGCACAATCCATTGAATCGGACTTCTAATGGCCAATTCCAGAACATAGCCTGCAGTATTGTCATTTTAGGATGTTCCAAAATAAAGTTATTATATTATCATATATAAGAACTCATGTATATCAGTTGAGTTGCACATGATTTTGTTTCACTGCTGGCTTGTAACCATCAGTACACTAAATTTATCTTTACTATGCCTGTCACCATTGTCACTGTTAACGAGGCACGAGGCTTTCAAATCAGACTTATAGTATTGTATTGGTAAATCTTCTTAGCTATTGGCATTGTGAAAAAGAATCTGTCTCCTTAATTGAGGTCTTTAAGGGATCTTGCAAAAATGTTTGGGAAAGGAGCCAAGTTTTCCAGATGTCTGATAAATAGCACATCTGTATGTGTGACAGAGAGAGAGAGAGAAAAGAAAAAAGGAAAATAGTACTGGCTTAGGCAAAAAAAACCTCTTGATATAAGTAAAAATGGTAGCAAAAAGACTTCTGCAGAGTATCCGTCCTTTCTCTGCCCTGCCTTCTCTACCAGTGTGAGCCCTTTCTGTTCATCCCTTTACGTGTGGCTTGTATTAGAGGGAAATTTGCACTGTTAGGAGTGATGTGTTTGAAAATTATGAAAGGGTGTGTGTTTAGGAAATACTGCCATGCTGTTGAACAAATGAGGCAGCGGAGTTTGTGTGTGCGCGCCTAAAGATAAAGAACATACATGTGGAAGAGTATACCTCTGCAAGAGAGAAGATTGCATGTCTATAAAATAATATTCTCCTTTTGGTCAGTGTTGTACTGTGTGTATTTGTATACCACACATGCATAATTATCCCCTCTCTTTCAAAAGGTCTCCCATTATAATATATCTGTACATGTTTCTAGATTTCTATCTATTGATCAAAATTAAAGCATTTCTGTCTTTGACCTCAAGTATACTATCATATCAAGTATACTATCTCAGGACAGTCTTCATGGCTGATCGCCACGATGATCGCCCATATTCAGATTGGCAGAAGAAGAAGACAATACTATCATAGAACCTAACTAGATCTTTTTATACTTATGTGAAGTTCATTGTGGGTGATGATGAAATAGATTTCTCTAATATGATAGGAGATTATTCATGCTTTAGCATTCTTTTTCTTCTTCTGTGTCTAGACCAGATGTAAAACTGCCAAAATGAAGCCACCTTAGGGTGAGTTCATTCTGCAGTTCCTTTCTCCTGACCCAGAGTGAGAAAGATTAGCTAGCAACACAAGGTTGCAGTTAACAGGGTACGTCTGATTGTGGTTCAAAAATACAACAGTCTTCAATGAGGCACTTACTGTGTATCCCATGCTTTAGCATGCTATACTAATATGTTCTATATCTAGCTTCAAGCCAGTTCTTAATATGCATTGTTGAAGATTTCTTTAAAACTTTGAGTAAGTGTCTTAACCACACTGCAGGCTTGCCTCTCTCTTTCCGTGGAGTTCTTGTATAGGTAGTTGTCCCCCCCCCTTTTTTTGGGGGGGGGCAAAAGATAAAGAAACTGATATAGAAGATCAGGGAGGAACAACTGATGTTTGTAGGCAAAACTTAAGGAAGGAAATTTAGTAAACCAATCTAACATGAGCAGGAACAAGGTGTGGTGTGTTTATTCTCCCATTGTGTAGGAGAAATCAAATTAAAATCATAATTAGCAGTATAGAAGAATGTTGTTATGTCTGGTTATTCTAGTTTATTCCTCAGCCAAATTTTTGTTGATGCTGGTATTATTATTTAATAAGAATAGCCTTCTTGATCTCAGAAGAATTGGCAACCTTTGTCTTGTATTGAAATTCATCCAGTAAAACTAGGGCAAATAGTAGTCACTGTTCTTAAATATTGGTATATATTTACATCTTTTTTCTAGAACAATAATATATATTAGCAACTCCCACATGCTCAGACATAAAGTAACTTGTGTGAGTTCAGTATGAGTCTATTCTTCTTCTTGTTCTGCCATATCCGGATCTGAATATTGGTGATCCTCATGGGGATCAGCCATGAAGATCAGCTCCAGGGTCTGGGGATCCAGGGCACAGTGTTGTCCTGGTTTTCCTCATTCCTGAGGGGCAGGACCCAGTCGGTGTGCCTGGAGAAGGAGAAGTCCAGCCCTAGGCCCCTGCAATACGGGGTGCCTCAGGGCTCGGTACTTTCTCCTCTCCTATTCAACATCTATATGAAGCCGCTGGGCGAGATCATCCGTTCCCACGGGGTAAGGTATCATAAATATGCAGATGATACCCAGTTATACATCTCTGCCCGTGGGGACCCAAGCGGTGCGGTGGAAGTCCTTTCCAGGTGTCTGGAGGCTGTTAAGGTCTGGATGGGGGACAACGGGCTACAGCTGAATCCCGGCAAGACTGAGTGGCTGTGGGTAAGGGGTCCTGTGTTAACACAGGAGCTTCCACCTTTGGTTCTGGATGGGGCAGTCCTGCCCCAAACAGACCTGGTGTGTAATCTGGGGGTCCTCCTGGACTTACGGCTACTGTTCAAAGAGCAGGTGGCAGCCGTGGCCAGGAGGGCTTTTGCACAACTTCGTGTAATACGCCAGTTACGCCCACTCCTAGACTGGGATGCTCTGCTTATGGTCACACATGCATTGGTCACCTCCAGACTTGATTACTGTAATGCGCTCTACATGGGGCTGCCCCTGATGACCATCCGGAGACTCCAGCTGGTCCAAAATGCGGCGGCCCGGATAGTGGTGGGGTGTGGGCGTTATGCTCGTGCCTCACCGCTGCTCTGGGAGCTGCATTGGTTGCCAGTATGTCTCCGGGTGCAATTCAAGGTGCTGGTTATTACCTTTAAAGCCCTATATGGTAGTGGGCCAGGATACCTACGAGACCGCGTCACCCCAAGAACATCTGTCCGTCCCACCAGGGCGGATCGGAGAGGCTCCCTTGTTATTCCTTCGGTGAGAGAAGTGCACCTTGCCTGCTCTAGGAGGAGAGCCTTCTCTGTGTCCACCCTGACCCTCTGGAACCTCCTGCCCACCGAACTGCGCCTTCAGATAGAGCTCTTGCCCTTCCGGAAGGGCTTGAAAACCTGGCTGGCAAGACAAGTTTGGGGACCCGGGAACGTGGGTTCGCATACTAAGTGGCTTATTTAACGGATTGCCACCCTTGGGTCTGAATGCGGGATTTGTGCATAGTTTCTGTATTGTTTTTAACTTTTGATGACTTTTTTAACTTTGATGACTTTATTGATGTAGACTGTTTTTATGTTTTATTTTTATCTTGATGTAAGCCGCTCAGAGTCGGGTTCTCCCGATTGGGGTGGGGTAATAAATGCAATAAATAATAATAATAATAAAATAATAAAGACTGTCCTGAGAATATAGTGCAGTGGCCTGTCACCTGTTTTCTGCATCGCAGCATGACACCCATGGTACCACTGATCCAGTTCTGCGAGTCACTTTCTGGTCCTGAGCCCTTTTGGCACACAAAGTCCTCCTTGGCCCCAGGCCAGTATTGATGAAGCTGCTGCCCTCCATCAAGATGGAATCAAGTGGTAGTTAATCCATTTGGGGACCGTCACCCTACCCTGGGGACTTTGGCACCCAAGGCTGTAGTCATCAGGGTGGTCAGGTTAGTTAACTGCAGCCTGAGGCTCTGTGTTGAATCGCTGGCAGTATGGTCTACTCTATTACCATAGCAGGAAAACCTGGCCAGACACCAATGAGTCTAAATTATCATATGAAAAATATGTAGGTTTGGCATATGGAACCCACCACATAGCTGGCTGGATAGGTGAATGGTTTGTCTATCTGGCTGTGGAGCCAGAAGTTGGGAATTTGATTCCATACTGTGTCTCAGAAGAGGAGGCACCATGTATGGCCTTGGACAAGCTGTAGAGACCCAAGATGCCCCCCAGAAGAAGGGAATGGTAAACCACATCTGAACACACTCTACATAGAAGACCTTGAAGAGGGTCACCATCAGTCAGAATCATCTCGATGGCACAATATTATCTACCACATAGAAGTTGGCCAATAAAAGGATAAATCTACTATTCAAACAAATATAGAACAGCAGATATAAATGACCCGTACCTAGAATATTAAGTCTTGTTGCAACGATGCTTTTGAAGTTCTGCCAGTATCTGATGTATTGCAAGGTAAACTCCTTATCGTGACTGAAAAAAGAGTTAAGAGTTTTACAATCTTATAACAGGTCAGGTTTCATATATTTTGAAATGGATGCTTTTATTTTATACAGCAGCAGTGACAATCTCTGAAACTGCATGGTTTAACCGGAGAAATGTTTCCATAAAAGAAACCCACTTGCTTGCTAGTTAGTCAGCCACCATCTTACAGCTGTCATAAAATGGAATGAAATTGCTCAATAAGAAAACAGGATAATTAAATCGTGTATTATTAAGAATATAGAGAAGCCATTCTTTTCATAAAGGCTTAAGACTTCCTGTCACAGTATAATAGTGGCAACACCTGGTTTAATCTACTATTGGAATGGAGAATCATTTCTGTCAGAGACATCATATAGCTTGAACAATTTGGCATTCAAGCTGCGCTATTTGGCATTTCATTAACTCTGAACTTGAGCTGATGAAACAAATGACTGCCATGAATTTACATGTCACCAACCCATTCTTGCAAGTGTTGCTTAGCCTATTTGTGCTTACTCTATTATAGTGTTTATTCTTATTTTGTTTATTTCATTCTTATATAAATTTATAATCCTTTCCTACTACTTTTATGGAACACAGTGCAGCTCACAATAAATCAGAAAAGACATGTTTGTGGATGCTTCTGCTTCATTATATTCATCAACTGTGAATCTTCCTAATATGCTGTGTTGACACAACAGACAAAATTATGATTACAAAACTTTTAATAAAAATAAACAGCTTGAACAGAGAAATGTAACACAGCAGAAAAGAAAACAGCACATGAATTGGACTGAAAATCCCACAGTGAAACAAACTTTTTCTTGTTTGTATTGAGCAAATTTATGGCTTTGGTCCAGATGGAAGGATTAAATCTCATTTGAAAGCCCCTCAGTTTGAATTGAAACGGAATGGAGTTAAGCAAAGATCTTTTTTGTCAGTGTCTCCATATGCTACTTTATCTTCTTTATTGTCTCGCTTTCTCCATCATGTTTTTTGTGTATATAGTGTAAACTTGAAAATAATAATAGCTATAAAAGCAACAATATTATATCAATTCATACATGTAGCAAGTAATAGAATAAAAATCCCAGGTGCAATAGAAGTACACAGAAGCAGAGAAAAGGGGTAAAACAAAGCAAACAAATAGCAGGCAAACGTCTGCTGACATAGAAATGTCTTCACCAGTCATGTAAAGACATCCATGTGTAACCTGTTTGAATTCATGAAGCCTGGTTACATTTGCAATGAATTTATAGTTTTTTACAAGACACTGTTATTTAAAATCCTCAAGATCTTTCCAACAAAGTATTTCTATTTAATTTAGAATGAATATTGTGGCAAGCTGAACATAGGTTGATTTATGGTGATAATTAGCTTTTATGGGTGTGGAGTAAATCCCACGTAATCAGGTTAATGGAATTACATCCTCAGTTGGCTGTGTTTGTGCAGCTGTGCATGTGTTTGTGGCATATTGTATATGTGCATGCATGCATTTGTAAATAGGAGGACAAAAGGCTTGGAATGACAAGGAGACCAGTGAGCCTGTGACACATCTGTGTACAGCCTGTAGGTCACAAGTTCTCAACCTTTTAAAGCCAGAGCCTGGGGTCATGCTCCCTCGGACAGCTTCGGGGCTGGATGGCCATTTTGCCCTTCCTCCACCACATAGCACTTCCTGGTGTGGTGGAGGCGGTGGGGGTCTACATGAAATGGTGCCACGGGCCACATCTGGCCCACGGGCCACAGGTTGAGAATCCCTGCTGTAGAAGTATCTTTCTAACTTTTTTATTTTAATTTCACTCCAGCAGTAGAAGAAACCTGAGTGTGAGGGGTGGGGAGGAATATAAATTTGGGACCAACAGCAGAGGATACTCAGAAGCTGAAACTCTCTCAGAAGCCTTTGAATGTATTCGTTTTCATATGGGAATTGAGTCTGTTTATTGCTTTATTCTGTGAGCCAACAGGTGCTTTTGGCATAGGATAGCTTAGATTAGGCTGGGGGGGAAGAAGAGATGAATGGGCTGCTGATAATTGTGACGGATGCTATTGGACCCTGCAGTCGCCTTGCCTGATTTGATATGGTGATTGAGTTTTTATCTGGCTTTGCTGAAGAAATTTATTTCCTGCGCTTGCCTCTCTATTAGGGAGCCTGCTGTGCACACTGTGTATTGCTAAGGTTGGGAAGTTGTTTTAATACAAACGAGCTTCCCACCCTGGAGTCTTTGCGTGTGAACGGAAAGAGAAAGCGGTGAGGGTGGACCGAAAAGGTCTTGGGCAAACCTATACCTGATTAAATTGTCTCCCATCCTTCCCATTTGTCTTCTGTCAGAAACTAAATACTTTTGCTTCCTTGCTAGAAAAAGATATATTTGCGTGGGCCCACAATAACAGTTTTGATGTTAGGGCGTACCAGAACTTGGCATGAAGAGGTACTTTCAGTTTCCGTCCCAATGTCAGGTCTGAATGTTCCTGGGCTAGAAATCTCATCATCAGTTCTAGTCAACATAATCACTAAATTATGTGTGTGTGTGTGTGTGTGTGTGTGTGTGTGTGTGTGTGTGTGTGTGTGTGTGTGTGTGTGTGTGTGTGTGTGTGTGTGTGTGTGTGTGTGTGTGTGTTGTGTCTGAACAAGATCCCTATCATTGACTTGTGTTATAACAGTCACAATAATGGCATTCCTAGATAAAACTTGCACTACCTGCTTCAGCAGTTTCCTTCTCAGAAGCCATGTAACTTTTAAAACCTGGTTAAAGATGAATTTTGTTTCTATCTATTGTCCACAATTTTTTTTAAAAAACTGTGCGAGATTGGTGCTCTCTCCGCATTGTGCACCAAATGGCACACGTAGTGGCTTCAGGGATAGTTTTGTTTCTCTTTACCACAAGAAATTTTATCCTCTGGGTGCAAAGGTACTAATTACTCATCAGTTATCTTGTGCGTTCAGTCTGGTTTTATGATAGAACATAGAGCACAAAAAGGACATGTTAATGAGACCTGGGTGGGGAAGGACCAGCCTCGGGGGGGGGGGGGTTCACATGAATAGATTTCCAGCAGCTGCAATTGTACTGGAGCATGACAGAAGTAAATAAAGGAAATTAATTTGAAAGTTTTCATGAAGTATCTTTCAACAACAACAACAACAACAACAACAGTATTCTTTCCGAGTTGTAATTAAATAAATGCAGTTGTTTGGTTCTTTGTATGGTTGATTTCATAGATCAAGTGCATGTGCACAGAATTCATGGTAGAACCCAGAATGGTGACATCACTAGACATGACTCTCTGTTTTCCAAAGGTAACAATAGTAGTTACACTTATATACAGCCCCATAACACTTGGTGTACTTTCAGGACGGTTCGCAAGGTAATTAGCATCCCACCCCCAACATGTTTGGTAGGATGGAGGGTTGAGTCAACCTCTTGAGCCCTGTCAGGATTGAACTTACAAAATCAGCAGCAGTAGTTTTGGGCTGCAGTACAGCAGTTCAACCCCTGTGCCAGCAGGGCTCGCAGGAGGGGCAGGTAGGGGAAGTCACCTGGGTAGGGGACGCCCACCCACCTCACCCGGCCATTGCCTTCCCAGCAGGATTTCCGCCTCCTTTCTCACCTTCCCTTTGGTAAAGGGGGGGGGGAGGGGTGATGTGGAAGCAGTGTCAGCAGGTCTAGATGGGGCGGGGCTTCCCCTTGACAGTATGCGTGTGCCAGCAGAAAGGCCTGCCATAGGTTCACCACTGCGGTCATATGCCATAGTAATTGAGTTGCTTTTCTGCTGAACTAGTCAAGATGGTGAGTACGTTTAACATTTAAAGTTTTATTCAACTGAATAAACTTAATGTTGAGGTTTTTTTTAAGACACCACAGGGTTCCCCCCCCCCCTATTTGGCCCTGGAGATCATTTCCATTTCATTCTAATCTTAATTGCGAGGCAGGGTTGGTTTTGTTTTGTTTTTTTGGTTAGGGTTTTCTTTCTTTGCCTTTGTGTTCCATGATCTCAATGGAAGGTGTAACACTTCAGACTTGCTCCCTGCCAAGCTGTAAACTGCTAAGTGGATTGAATGACTATCGTTCCTTTCATACAGAACATTTCTAACAATCCAATTTAGATTTTAAATATTTATTTATTTATCACTGGTATTTATATCCTGCCCAACTTAGTGCAGACACTACTCTGGGCAGTTATAAATTGCATTCTAAACATACTTGGGTTAGGTCTGTGGGTTAGAGAAGTTCCATCAGATTTCATAGGGTTACTATAGAACACTTCTCTTACTTTCTGCTGAAAGTCTTCATTACTTCTGGTGGATTGCAAAATATCCTGGGGATTTCTGCATTACTGATTTCAGAATGGTTTTTATTGTGGTTTAATGGACTGCTGCATTTCATTGGGAAATGTTCTACGTAGACAAATAAAACAATTCCAACCTTCCTTTTCATGTATTCTCTTCCTAGTTGTGGGTCACAGCTGTTTTTCCGTATGATGTGATTACAGTTTTCAACAGTTTGGCATGTGACATTGGTGCACTTCTTTATAAGCTTCATATAATTTTACCTCTATACCATCTTTTCCAGCTTATTGACACACAGTTTCCTCTTTATCTTCCTTTTCTTCCACCCTGCTATTTTCTTATGTATTCCTTATCTTCTGCTGATGTGGCCTTCTTAGGGTCTTGATGACAAACTCTGGCTTAAATGTTCTTGTGGCACAAGGTCCTGGATAATGACCTTGCCTAATGATGCTGGCCTTCATTGATTACATTACTGTGTTCCTTCTCAGGATCAACAGGTCCTTCACAGGGAGAATGTAGTTTATTTTTTGAATGTGGCCTATCTCCAAAGCCCATGATGGTGAATCTTGGCACTCCAGATGTTTTTGGACTTCAATTCCCCCTTAGCCTTTGGGGACCTTTCCCCTACCTACAAGACAGTAGGAGTAGAACCTAGTAGATGGCAGTGTCTCCTCATCATGTCATGATGCTGACATTGAACCTGTTTGTTTTTTAATAGGTACGGTCCCGCTATGGACTGCACTCTTGTACTTTGCAGTTCAAGAATTCAATCTGTCACTGCTGTTAAGCTACATATTTGTAGTGCATGGGCTCACTCAGTTGCTCAGACTTATCATCACCACCACCACCACCTCCACCACACACAATGAAAGGTTGGGCTTCTGGTTGGATTTCTGATTTGCTTCTCAAAAATGCAGGGCTTCTTTTAGTCCACTTGTGGATATCACATCTGCATGGCACAATCCTTATGGATATAACAAGTCTCCTATTTGCTCCTTTAATGTTGATTTAGAAGAAGAATGTAAATGTGTCATAAGATGTCTCTTATTGTACAGTAATACCTCAGATAACGCTAAGACTTGGTTCCACAAGTCTTGGTGTTATCTGATTTTTAGTGTTATCTGATGCATGTTAAAATCCTATGGGATGGATCGGATAACGTTCAAGCTCCATAGAGATACATTGTAACCACACAGGCTTTAGCGGTTGTTATCCGATCCATCCCATAGGACCTTAACGTTATTCGATCCAATTCTTCTCCCCGATTACTTAACGTTATGCGATTTCAGCGTTATCCGAGGTAAACGTTATCCGAGGTATTACTGTACTTAACAAGGAAAGGCAGAGTCACATTTCTCAATGGCCAGGTGTGGAGGGAGTGAGGGATTGGGGGTATGGAAAGTGCCTACAGTTACCACATTCTTTGTGATGGGCTTTTATTTATTTATTTATTTATTTATTAGTTCAAATTTATATTGCCGCCCACTCGCTGCCCACATCTTAGATAGAGGAGGGAAGAGGTCCTATTACAAGTCTTGCACTTATACAAGATGGTGACAAGTTCATTTTCTTTTACTTGGTTTCATGTTGATTGTTATATTTTATGAAAAGTTCAGTTCAGATTATTCATGGGGGGGGGGAGCTCCTGCTGTTAGTTCATATAATTGTAAATACGTCTCTGTGGTAAGTAGCACATATTTACAACAATGATTCATGAACTTTGTGCATATGGTTGTATTTCTGTTCTCCATTTGTATAATGCAGTTTAGCTCCCGAGAGAGTATCTGTTAAGCCATTATACTATGTTGGAATTGTCTTTTTAGCAGAACTCAATGTTACTTAAGAACACATTGAGTGTTGATCTTTCCAGTTATTCCCCACCCCCCACCCCCAGGGGGGGACGACAAATTATGTTTGGCAGCATTTCCAGGCCTCATCATCTGTGTAGGGAAGGGACAGGGAGATCAAGATTGTCATAGTGCAACTCAAAAATAGTGAAAGATTGAGGGAGGAAAGCTGTATCTTTGCTTTGACCTTCCTAAAGAAGCTATTTTAATCTAGCTGCCTGTAAAGGAATATGATTTGGGTCTCTGAGCATCAGGGTTCTAATTATATGTCTATGTGGGAGGGAGAATGGTTGCCTTCTGCCTAGTAGTACTCCTCTTGTGCCCTCCGTGTGTATTACTCCTATTTCTGTCCCACTTCCATGTTACTGCATCTAGATTTTGTGCAAATATATTCAGAATTTAAAAGGGCAAGGGGGAAGTTGGCAGCTTGGCACCAAGCCTAAAGAGTGGGTGATGAATGTATCCAGCAGCAGAGTCATATGCACATTTACTCAGAAGTAATTCCCACTATGTTCAAGAGGGCACGGCATACATGCTAAATGTGATTAAGATTGTGACCCAAATCTCTCGGCTGGCTTTACAAAAAACATTGGGCTTAAGGGATCTAGTTAAAAGGATCTTGAGTATCAGGTCTGAGGATTTTCTCTTTGGCTTTGAATAGTCACTTTCCTTGAAAGGAGACGGTGCTATTTATGATAGATGGGTAATCAAATTAGATAAACAGCAGTTTTGGTGCAAAGTTTAAAAACTCTAGGATTAAAAAAAACCCAAACACAAAAGGTAAAATGTGCATTCTTATACATCTAAGTTGTATTCCATTGTAGAAATATAAAAGCTGACGATGGGTAGAGATCATTTTTAGGTTGTGATGTTCTAAAACCCTACAATCCTCTACTGGAGACTGTTGTAAACTGAATAGTAGGTAGGTCAGAGAGTTATTATGGTAGGGAAAAAAATCAAAGGCTACTTGTTCTTTGGGTTACAGCCATAGATGGCTGTAGCCTAGAATTTAATGAATATTCTGTTAATTCTATATCATGGCTACAGATCACAAAGACTGTACAGTCAAACCTCGCATAAAGAGCGACTCGCTTAAAGAGCAGAATTTTCTCTGAATGTTTGCTTCGCTTAACAAATAAAACCAACCAAAAACTCGCTTAACAAATAAATCGGGGTTCGCAATCCCCTCCACAATTGGTCACTTACAATGGTGTTTTGCTTAAAGAGCAAACTCGCTTAAAGAGCAATCCTGTGGAATGCATTATGCTCTTTAAGCGAGGTACAACTGTGTTTAGAAATATGGAATAGTGCTAGGATAATCTGTATTCTTCCCAACTACCAGTCTTTTTCTAGAGAATTGGACTGTTCTAAATTGAAATAAACAGGGAGAATGTGGTTTCCATGTCATACTGTGTTGGCAGTATCATTTGGATGCCCCATCAAGAAAGAAAGAAAGAAATGAAGAGAAACTGTTCTAAATTAGTCATCTGCTCATGCAGTCATCCCAAGAAGTACAAACCAAGTTTATATCTAGGAGAAAAAAACTAGCTCTTAGTGCAAATCAATTTACTTAATTTTGTTTCTGGACTTTGGGATGTAAACATGCTCTTCATCTGTGAGCATCGTAATACAATCACATCTTTGGAATATTAACATATTTTAGTTTCCTGTGGTATGCTGCTGTCTGTAATGTACATCTGTTCCCTCTTTCAGTAGAAATGGCCTTGATCTGTGAAAGCTGAGGTCAACTACAGATGGGAATGGAATTTAGTCCACATCTATCACGATGATATTCCAAATTATATCACATCAGAAACATTAACCTTTTCTTATGCTGCAGTGTAACAAATGCCTGCACTGTATGGTGTTTTCTCTAGGGTGCAGATAGCAGTCCTAAATAGAGATGCTAGGGATTGAATGGTTGTGATACATACATGTCAAGGGGCAGACTAGTATCCCTCGGGGACATTCCATGAGGGGATATTTGATAGTTTGACCCTCATTTGCAGAAACAGATGTGTATCACTGTAATATACAAATTCTTCCTCCACATACATTGTCTTGGCTGTGCTGGCAAGCATTTTTGCAATTTCTGAATAACTATTTATTTAATTTTAATGCATCCTGCAGTTTCACATGGGTAACAAAAAACAAGCTATCTCTCAAGCAAGAATGACTTGATAAATAAAATTGCAACAGTTTTGTCTAAGGTGGTTAATTTGATAAAGCAACAGTTTTTTTAGAAGAGCATAATCTTGTTTAACTAGGAGAAAAACTGTGGATTTCATGTAAAAACAGCCTTGCAATTTATTTCCAAAAGGTGGAGAATGTATTCTGGTTTCTTTTTAAAAAATATTTTCCCAAAAGTTAGATACAGAAAAATTGTGATACATCTTGATAATATGGGTAAATATCAAATACAGTAATACCTCAGATAACAATTGCACCGGATAATGCTAAAACCGCATAACGACGACAAATTTGGGGGAAGATTTGTACCGGAGAACGTTCTTTCTAGCGTTATCCAATCCATTGTAATAAAGAAGTAAAGGAGGCCAAAGCTTCTCTCCCTGCCTCTTCCCCCCCCCCCAGCAGTTTGGGGACTTCCCACACCCACCCCACTGCCTGCTCGGCCACGAGAGAATCCAGCCTGGCTCTGCTTACCTTCAAGCCACCATAGCTTCTCTTGCTGAGCTGCATGCTCCGACTGAGCCAGGCTTGACCAGCTGATTGCAGAGCACAGAGCTATGCCTCATGGCAGGCAGAGGCAGCCGACCGTCTTTTTTCCTCCCTGTATTTAAACTACAGGGAGAGAGAGGCTTTCCCCCCTTCCTGTATTGAAACTACAAGCCTCTCTCTCCCTGTAGTTTAAATACAGGGAGGAAAAAAGACGCGATTTTCTTTCCCTTCCTGTATTGAAACTACAGGGAGGGGGAAAGAGAGAGAGGTGATTGGTTCTCTAGAGAACCAATCACATCTCTCTCTTTCCCCCTTCCCTGTAGTTTAAATACAGGGAGGGAAGACTGCAGTAGAGTCGGGGAAAAGGTGCTTTCCCCGGAGATCGCTGTGGGTGGGGGGTGGCTTTAAAGGCAGGGAGGTCTCTTTCCCTGCCTGCCTTTAAAGTGGTTTGTCCCTGAAGTCAGGGCTTTTTTTTTTAGCGTTGTTTAAAAATCAGATAACGTCATGACTTGTGGAACCAAGTCATAACGTTATCCAGCGTATTGCTGTACAGTAATACCTCAGATAACGTTTACCTCAGATAATGCTAAAATCGCATAACTTTAAGTAATCTGGGGAGGAGAATTGGATCAAATAACGTTAAGGTCCTATGGGATGGATCGGATAACAACTGCTAAAGCCTGTGCGGTTACAATGTATCTCTATGGAGCTTTAACGTTATCTGATCCATCCCATAGGATTTTAACAAGCATCGGATAACACTAAAAATCAGAACCAAGTCTTAGCGTTATCCGAGGTATTACTGTACTTAACAAAGGTTTCAATTCTTGCTCATATGGTTTATACATTTATAAATAGCTCCTTGTGCAACAACTTGCTCTATCCCTGCTATGCAGTTTTATTTAAATATGCTTTAGTTAGAGACTCGACGTTTTCCAATATTGAGAAGGATTTTCTTTATAATTTCCCCACTACATCAATTATAGTTTTATTTTATTTTTGTTCACTCTAATAATATAGTTTATAACATTGAAACATTATAGTCAGATACATGATTTTCCCATTTGTGCTAGGCAATTGGAGATTATTAAGGGAAATAAAGATATGATGAGAATCAGTAAACATATTCAAATTATTAAAAGGTCTATAACTAATTAAATAGGCACCCGTCATAACAATTTGTTGCTACTTTGGAGATAGATTCATGTATTTCTCAGCATTAGATCTGAGCAAATATTCTTGTCATTCCCTCCTATGAGATGAACTCTTCACATAAGAAATTATGATAAATGTTACACATACCTACTTACTTCGAATAGCAGTGGTTTCTCATATGCTGTGTAATAATGGACTTTTTATCACACACACAGAACCATGCCTCATATAGCAGATTTGATCTCATGGGAAATTGTTATTCTTTCACATGCTGAAAGGATTATTTGTGGTTCCCAGGAACAGCTTTTATTTGATCAGAATTCCTCAAAACTAGTAACTATCCTTAGCACAACCAGACTATTGTAGCAGCAGAGAAAAATACCAAAATAGCTGTCCCTTATTGTTCCTCAGTTATGATAATCCATATTATTATTATTATTATTATTATTATTATTATTATTATTATTATTATTATTATTATTATTATTATTATTATTATTAGGTTTGGTTTTATTCATATTCTTGGTATGGTTAATATTGTACGGAATGTGCATAGATGACTTATATGTTCATAGCGCTTTTTCTTTAATAGTGGGTGGTGTTTTTGGGTGGAGGTGAGGGAAGCAGGGGAGAAATGAAATACCTGTAATAATAAACAAGTTCAACATCTATTCAGATATATATAAGGTCTGTATTACAAGTAGAAATAATGGTCTTAACCCTTTTATGTACACCTGGTGGTTTAAGTTCTTTGGCATAAGTCTCACCAGTGAACTGCTGCCAGTTAAGAAGTTGGCATAGGCCAACACGTCATTTTAACCTGAATACTGAGGTTTTAGTTAAGAAAAAACAACTCACTTTCACCTCAGACTCAACAGGCTGCCGCCTGCCCTGCACCCTCATGATTTCTCCCTCCCAGACAGGGAACGGAGGAAGCGCTCCCATTGGGCTGCTGGGCAGAGGGATGGCATGAGTGCCCACGGAGAGGGCTCTGAGTGTTTCCCCTGGAATGTGTGCCATAGATTTGCCACCACTGTCATAGCCATTTGCTGTTGTATGACTTTGTATGTGACAACAAATGCTTACACTTGCTTCCTAAATTGTGGTACACTAGAACCCCGGACAACGTTATGACATGGTTCCACAAGTCATGACGTTGTCCAGTTTTTAACGTTGTTCGATACATGTATCGAACAACACTAAAAAAACCCTGAGAAGAGGCGCTCGCACGCGCACGAAAAGGCGCGCCAGCGGGAGCCTCTTCTACCAAACGGGTATAGCAACGGGCATCGCACGTCAAGGTAAGGTATCAAAGCGGGGGGTGCCACCCCCCACTTTGATCCCTTACCTTAATGTGGGATCCCCGTTTCGGAGGGGGGAATTTGGAAAAGCCGACCCTTGCCCAGCCGCGCGAAACGGGGATCCCACGTTAAGGTAAGGGATCAAAATGGGGGGTGGCACCCCCCACTTTGATACTTTGCCTTGACATGCGATGCCCGTTTAGGCGCTTTGCGATGGGAGTTGGGTGCCCAAACTCCCATCGCAAAGCGCCTAAACAAGGCTCAGCTTTTCCGAATTCTCCCCTCCCCCGGGGAGGGGGGAATTCAGAAAAGCCGACCCTTGCCCAGGCGCGCGAAACGGGGATCCCACACTAAGGTAAGGGATCAAAGTGGGGGGTGGCACCCCCCACTTTGATACCTTGCCTTGATGTGCGATGCCCAATTAGGCGCTTTGCGATGGGAGTTTGTGCCCAAACTCCCATCGCAAAGCGCCTAAACAAGTATTGGCATTTCCGGGGGAGGGGGGAATTCGGAAAAGCTGACCCTTGTTTAGGCGAGCGAAACGGGGATCCCACGTCAAGGCAATTGCCTTGACGTGCGATCCGCGTTGCTATAGCGTGCCCGGGAAAGAGGCGGCTTGGTCGAAATCCTCACCCCCGCGCAGGGGGAGGGAATTTCGGCCAAGCCGCCTCTTTCCCAAGCCGGGGAGACCCCGCGGAAAGGCACCTCTCCTCTTCCAATGTTCCGAAAGGGTAAAGATCCTTATCTTCTCAGAACATTGTTTGGTTTGCAGGCGTGCGCGCGTCGGTAGGGGTTAGCTCAGAACACGGAGGTCCCCCCCGTATCCTGCGCTAACCCCCACCGACACGTGCCGCTCACCCTAAGTTTCAAAAGGGTAAGGATCCCTGTACCCTTTCCAAACATTGTGGGGGCGGGCGCTGGGGGGGGTTGGATTGGGTAGATGTTCTACCCAATCCAACTCCCCCCCATGCATACGCTTGTTCCGAATAACGTGAAAATCGCATTATTCGATACAAGATTTTTCCGAAAATCTTGTCACGTTATGCGGTTTTCACGCTATATGGTACTCGCGTTACCCGGGGTATTACTGTACTTCAGTGCTGAAAGTTATGCTGATAGACTTAAGTGTGCATAATTTTTCATTTGTATTGTGGCAAGTGTGAGTGACCCATTTCTTCTACTCCTGGGTAACTTTATCAGACATCTGGAAGCATGGGTCACTATGAATTGGCTCTTACCTTTTATTTATTTTTGGAGGCACAATGTTAGCCCAGTTTCTGGTGCCAAGGGATGCACCAAACCTATGAGTTAGGATGAATTGCCAAAGAGCCTTTGTCTTTATTCTTTAGCAACAGACTGTTTGATGATGTTAGGCAGGGACTAAAACTCACTACCGCATCTGATCCCTTGGGCAAGGTGAAAGTGGAGGGCACACGTCATGGCCTGCCTAGCTAGCGGGTGACATGATATCCAAATAGCTAAAAAAAAAAACCAAAAAACCCCCCCGCATGCAGATGGACTTGATTTCTCATTTCCATTTGCATGCGCGTAATGTCGTGTAGATGTCTACTGATGCATGGACTCCTCACTGAGTAATGACTCCAAGGTAAGGTAATAAACTGCCATTTTTAATAAATCTCATCCCAAGGGATATTGATGCTTGCACACTTGGATAAAGGTAAAGGTCACCCATGCTCGAAAGCTACGGTAGTCGTATCCAACTTTAGGGTTCTGTGCTCATCTCTGTTTATAGCCAAAGAGCTAGCATTTGCAGATGTTTCCGTGGACATGTGGCAGGGATGCCTAGACATCGAAGTGCACGGAATGCTGTTTACCTTCCCATCAAAGTGGTCTCTATTTATCTACTTTATTTATTTATTTAGATTTATATGACTGCCAAATCGCCATGGTGACTCAGGGCGGCTAACAATCAGTAAAACAACACAGCACAAAAAAAATTAATACATTTTTCTAAATCAATAATAGATTTCTCTCTCCCCTCCGGCTGTTGGTGGGTGCCTGGAGTATCTTGAAAAGTTGTGAGAGTCATATAATTACTCTTAAACCATGGTTCAAACGTAGCTCCCCCTGAGCCTCTGCGATGTCAAAAGGCAGTTTGGATCTTGGTCTCCACCTCCTTCCTGCTCTTGCCCCAGGTGTGTGTGTGTGTGTGAGAGAGGGAGAGGTGGCATGATGTTTCACTGACCTCCCCCTGGGCTTGCAATTTCTTGCTTTCAAACTGCTACCCGTTGGCACTCATTCCATTGCGCACTACAGTATTTGGGTTTTGAACTGCTGACTTTTGCACACTTGAGTGATGCACACTTCCAAACTAGACAGTAATTCAGTAAATTTCATGTTCGTTTAATCTATTAATGCAGAGCGAACTTCAGAAATATTCAGCTGGTTTTTTAAAAGTGAAGTGGGCATCCTGTTGGCTAGCATAATCTCTACCAGGACCCTATAAATAACTTACGGGAGGAGGAGATTTCCGATGAAGGCATCGGTTCAGTTCCCCTCTGCTGCTGCTGCTGCTGCAGTTTTAAGGCTTTGATTCCGTTTTCACTGGCTGCAAAGAAAACAGCTCACAGAGGTCCAGTTGCTCTGATGGAGGTTGCTTTAGTACTTGAAGTAGAAATTCAAGCCAACCACTGAAAAGCCTTAAATGATCTGACTGTGCAGGTGATTTCTGAATCAATAAAAATGCTGATAAATGGATGTCTGCAGCTACCAGCCCTTCCAGATATATTTCTAAAAAAGGAGAGTAGAAGTTTGTTTCGATGCATAAACATTTTCACAGCTTGTTGATTTGGGTAGTTTTCTGAATTATCCTTTTTGCTTCAAAGTAGACATGATGGGCAGATTCAGATTAAAGTTAGCAAGGCAAACTTTCCTCTTACTGGAAACCACTATGGACAAGTAAGAAAAGAGTTGCTGAATTGGTGAGAAGTTTCAGGAAAACCTCAGGATGACACATGATACATTTTTGATTTGGTTTGAAAGAGGCTGCAGTTCCCATAACTGATAGTAAAACTAACATTGCTACCAGTGGTGGGCAGCAACAGGTTCGCAACCCCCCCCGGGAGGGTTTTTTTTAATAAAAAAAAGCAAAAATGAGTGGCCTCTGGGCAGGGGGGTGGTGGTGGCAAAATTGGGTGGGTGGGGGAGCAAAATTGGGTGGCCACTTTCACCTCCCTGCCCTGCTCCTTCAGGTTTTGTCTATGTAAGTGGTTCAAGGTCTCCCTTGCTCAAAAGCCAGTCATATCTGACTCTAGGGTGCAGTGCTCATCTCCATTTACAGCCAAACAGCCAGTGCTGCCTGTGTTTGCATGATGTAGGCTCCGTCCATGATGTAGGCTCCACCCATGGTGTGGTAGCAAACATTTTTGCTGCCAAACACTGATTTCTACACATGTTCTCCAGTCCAGCAGAAATCTGTCACTGTGCTCTGATATTGGAGAAAACAGGCAAGAAAATTATCTATATGCAAATGTTGTTCCCTGAAATGTGTGTAGTTGTCCCAGACCTAATCATATAGTCCTGTCTGTTGTGCAGGTTGAGCAGCATGTCAGGTTTCTTTTTTTTTTTTTGGCTTGGTGTTTGTTACTTAATTTTATTTGTAATGTAGAGTAATTAACTATCGGCAGTTTAATGCATTTTGATTTTCCATGAATGTGTTTGCCTTGCTTTCCTGACAAATTGCCAGACAGATACCTTATTTATTAGGGAAAGAAAGAAAAAGAACAACACACATTTGGAAAATGAGAGGGAGTTTTAAAAAAAGATAATGCCCCCTTTTGACTATGTGTAATGAAGTCCAGATCTTTGGGAAGGGTGACTGCAGTAGTAGTTTGAGTTTGGGCCTGGAAAAAGAAGCATCAGGCAGAGAGCTAATTTTGTCTTTCACAGAGAATTAATTCATTGCTGCAGCAAAAGCATACAGAGAACAGCTATGGGTGGAGAAGCTGTTGGATGAGTTTGGGCTGAAGGAAGAGATGTTGATTCAGATGGTGCAAAAGACAACCAGGCTGCATGAAGCTGTCACACAAAATGGGAAAATTAATGCATGCACCAAACACACTGGTACTTGATCTGACCTAAGAATGGAAACTTCCAGGCAATCTACTGTCTCGCCACAGAGATGAGAGCAGACTTCCTGACAAATCTTCCACCGAGATTATTTTAAGGACCTGCAGAGCAAGATGGGACTTGTTGAGAGTGTTACATGCAAGCTTGAAATGGGATGTTGGGATAATAAAATCTTGCATGCATTTTTGAAGGGAGTGTGCCAGTGTGCGTGCCTGTGTGTGTCTGTGCATTGTGAGTGCATGCTTTAAAACCTGGAGGAATTCTTTCTTCCCACTAACCTATTGGTAAAGCTCTCTATATCCGCCCCCGCCCCGGTTTGGCTTGCCCCTTCTTCTCTTCCTGTTTGTTTGTTTGCTTCACTTCCTTCCTTTACTGTTTTCTCTTACTGACCTCCAACCATACTAACTAGCAGGCATGGAGTCTGTCAGCCAAGTAGGGGAGACTCCAACAGTCTTTTATGGCATTTGATTTATGTGGGTTTGGGGTGTGTGTGTGTGTGGTTTTATCTTCCCTGTCATAAATTACTTTGAAAGGATTTTTGCAGGGGATTCCCAGATGAGGCTCCTGTCATGTCCCCCAATCATGCAGCTCTCAGGCAATCAAACCCCGTCCTTCTGGTCTCCAAGCACAATGTTTTTACCCAGTGGGGTTGGTGATTATTGGGAATGCTATTTGTATTTCACTGCCCTGAGTTGTGCTAGTCACTAAAATGGGTGGAATAAAAAAGTATTTTTAAAAATTAAATATTCTTCTGATAACAACTGCTGATTGCAACGGTAACAAAAGATATGCTGTTTCTGTTTAAGATACTTCTCTAGACTAATTTTTATCACACTTGTTACCGTAAAGAGTGTGCTGAAAGAGAGGCCTGAGCTGTTCTCTTATGCCAGTGATGGCGAAACTTGGCACTCCAGGTGTTCTTGAACTTCAATTCCCAGAAACCCAAGTCAGCACTCCTGCTGATCAAGGCTTCTGGGAATTGAAGTTCAGTAACATCTGGAGTGCCAAGATTGGCCATCACTGTTTTATGCTTTCTCTGCACAATTGTTGTTTGGAGCTGATGCTCTGCTAATTAAGAGAGAGTAAATCTAGTAAATGGCTGAGATAATGCTACTGAAGTAGCCTGCTTCTGGGGGGAAAAACATTCTAATTTTTTAAAAAAACGTTTTATTTTGTTTTGAATTTTATCTAAATTTCATATACAGTACACCCATCTTTTTGAATTGGGCAGGCTTAGACTTAGATCCAATCTCCATGTTGCCAGTAAGGTATATCTTAAAATGGAAAAAATGCTTGTAGGTGTGTTCAGCTAAATGTACTTACAGCAGGAATGCACTAATCAGAGAAGTGATCCCCTGTGGCAGAGCAATTACCAATATAAATCTACATATCAAACTGGCCATTGATGGTTGCATTTCAAAGGCTATTTGCCATAATATGTTACCCCCTGACTATTTATTTTCAGTAGAATTTCTGGAGACTTTCAGCGATAAACTGAGTGAGACGTCTCATGAAGAAATTACCTGCAATTGGAAAAGATGAAAAACAGTCTAAATATTTTTACTGTTCTGAGTCATCAAAATCTTTGCTATTACAAGTGTTTTTTCCTCTAGTATTGTAGCCTACTCTTTTTCAGAGGATCTATACACTTTTCATCTGTTTGATGGCTTGTGGTTTCTTTTATCTTCAAAGCTTGTGAAACATTCTTTTGGTTTCATAGATTCTTGAGGAATAGAGTAGCTGCAAATACAATGTTAAACCTGCCCTTATGCCTCAGATTCTACTGTATCTAAAGTTTCTGCATTCGTTAGAATTGATCATATAACAAGTGAGATGTAGATGAGTTAGTTTGTTGTTTGTAGTTTTATATTCATGTAGTAATTGATTTCAAATAAATTTGAATTCCAGATATTAATTTTAAAGGCCCATTAGCTGTTATGACATATTGTCTAATCTTTGCTGCTTCTCTGAGGTTTCTGCAAATACTGTACACACGTTTCCTGTTTGTGTGCAGAAGTCTTTGGATATTCCAGTAACCCAGTAGTTTAATAGCCTATAGCTCTCTGCTTCCTCAGTATGCATTAGTGGTGGCGAACCTTTGGCACGCGTGGCAGAGGTGGCAGTTGGGTCCCTCTCAGTGGTGGGATGTCAAAAAATTTACTACCCCACCGTGACGTCATCACACTGTGGGCAAAGCTAACATCATGATGTGGGTGGGGCCAAAGAAAAAATAAAATAAAAATAAGCACACACAAAACACACCGTCAACCCACCCACACACCCACAACACAAATCTGTAAATTAATTAATTAAATAAATAAATAAAAATTACATGATTAAAATAAACCCAAACACCCACCCAACCCAAACATAAATCAACCCACCCACCCCAAACCCATCACTTACCTGTTAGTATAAGTGCCTGGGCAGCACCATGTTGCTAGATGGATATGTTCATCGTACCAGTTCTCTAAGATAATATGCCTTAATGTAAATGTAAAACAGCTGTATCTCCTTAAGGGTTCTCCAATTGGAACAGCAATTGGAACAGCACAGGTGTAGCTTATCGATGAGGTAACTCCAAGACTGCTTAAAAAACCCAAGCCAGGCTGCCAGGCCTGCCGGCCGCCAGGCCTTTTTAGGAACTGTGGTAGTATGTCAATACACATTAAAATACACACAGACACGCCACATCCAAAGGTGAGTCACTTACCCTGGGGAGCTTCAGGCTATAGGGAACTTCAGGCTAGCAGCTTCTCTTCCTCCTCCCCGCTTGGTAGGACAGCAAGGAGGCCGTGCATACGCACCAAGCACTGTAGGCGTGCATGAACACCAAGTGCTTGGCACGCATGCGCAGTGGGGGAACCAGTGAAAAAGTAAGCCCCGAAGGTGGTTCCCCCCAAAAGCTGCTACCGGTTCTCCGGGACACTGGGAAAAGTTGCTACCGGTTCTGGAGAACTGGTGAGAACCTGTTACATCCCATCACTGGTACCTCTCTGTGGGCATCTGTGCAGTCACCCCAGCACAGAGTTCACCCTGCCCCTCTGCCCAGCAGCCCAATGGAAGCACTTCTTCTTTCCCCTACCATAGAGTTCACCAAAACCCTCTGCCCAGCAGCCCAATAGGAGCGCTTCCTCCCTACCCCAGCACAAAATTTGCCCCCCCCCCCAGGAGCCGAATGGGAGTATTTACTTCCTCCCTTGTTGCTGTGTTGGCAGTTTGTGATAAATAAGTGTTTTTTGGGTTGCAATTTGGGTTCTTGGTCTGTAAAAGGTTCACCATCACTGGTCTACATTATGCATGTTCTCTAGTTGCCCAAATGTCTCTTCCATGGTCTATCCCTGTCCTCTGCACCCACAACAGCCTGAGAGTGTTCAAGAGCATTCTCCTCCTCCAATTGTCCTGAGAATATAATGAAGTGGCCTTTCATCTGCCTTCCACAACACAGCATGACACCCGTACCACTGATCCCGTTCTGCAAGTCACTTTCTAGTCATTAACCCTTTTGGCACAGAAAGTCCTCATCAGCCCCAGGTCAGTATGGATGAAGCTGCTGCCCTCCATCAAGATGGATTCAAGTGGGATTTAATCCACTTGAGGACCATCACCTTCCTTGTGGAGTTGCCACCCAAGGTCATTAGTCCTTAGGGTTGTCAGGTTAGTTAACCTCCACCTGATACTTGGCATTGAGTTGCTGGCAGTATGGTTTACTCTACTACCATAGTAGGATAATCTAGCCCAGTGTTGGCGAACCTATGGCACGCGTGCCAGAGGTGGCACTTGTCTTGGAACACTCTCTGTGGGCACCCATGCGGTCACCCCAGCACAGAGTTTGCCCCACCCCTCTGCGCAGCAGCCCAATGGGAGCACTTCCTTCCTCCTCCCAGCACAGAGTTCACCCCGCCCCTCTGCCCAGCAGCCCAATGGGAGCGTTTCCTTCTTCCCCTGTTGCTGGGTTGGCACTTTGTGATAAATAAGTGGGTTTTCAGTTGCAGTTTGGGCACTCCAAGGTCTCTAAAAGGTTTGCCATCACTGATCTAGCCAGACTGTATCAATAGCCTTAGAACAAGAAAACATCAGAGAAAGCAGCCTACCTTGATCCTCCCCTTCATTTGTGTATAAAGAAAAAGTTATTGCTCATTGTGAAGTATTATTCCCCCTCCTCTATTTACCCACAACTGGTTATTTTACGGAATTTTAAAGGCCTCCACAGCCTTATTCAGAATGTAGGCTAAAATACCTTAGATATCCTTTACTGTCTGGGAGAAATTATGTTCTACAAAACTGCAGTATCTGTAAAAGTTTCATGAAGGTAGCTCAGAAAAAGCAGCTGATCTCATCTCAAGTTTTATCTCTGGGAGAAGTTATTTCAAGCTGTTGACTCCCATATTGAAAAAAGACAAACTGCATGAAAATGAATAGCTCAGGCTTCCAAGGCCTCTGAAACAGGATAAAAAATGTTTGGGACTTACTAGAGATCTGGCATCGTCACCAGCAGAAACAGCCACGGAAGCCTCACTGGGCACAAGTGTGGAGATTCAGCTGAAATCAAATTCTCCAGCAAAAGAAATACTTCTCCACTATGGATTTTTGGAAACCAGAGAAGCGTCACAAAAAAGACAAAGCAATCAAAAAAGACAAAAAAGCCTAGCAACCATCAGAACCAGCTCAACTCTTGACCTTGATGAAACTACCCCATTCAAGGACCAAAGGTATCCTTTAGCTAGGATCCATTTCTGAGAGGAAATTAAGAAGTTGAGCTCATTGCATTACAGATCACTTTCCCTTATCCAAAGGGGATAAGTTTCAAGACCTACCACAGATATCTGAAACTGCAGATAACAGTGAACCCTCTATTTACAATGCAAACAGTGGCCTTTAGTGGGCATATCTGGTAACGCAGAATAGAAATACATATATATTATTTATTTCAGGGCTATTTTAGTGAATATGTTTAGAACTCAGGTAGTTGAAGCCACAGATACTGAACCCATGGATAAGGGTAGGTGGGTTCCTGTACTGTACTAAAAATTCTTAAATGAGCTAATTCTGCATTTGTAGCCAAAGAGCCTTCATATTTATCCTAAGCAAACTTGAAGAAGAGGGAAGGTTTCTCCAGCATCTTGATTTCTTACCACCTTAAGATTGAGGTCAAAATTAGTAGTCAGACATACCTGTATGATATCATCATGACTCTAGACATAGGAGAGTTTATTTATATCCACTTCCTTTATTATTATGGGCATTTTGAATGACAGTCTCTGAGATCAACCCCAGATCTTACAAGCATTATGTGTTCTGGACAGCATAGAGGAAGAAGCAGATCTCCCCAGAGAGAGACATACAATAGTCTTCACAGACATCACAATCTCAAACCACGTTTAAGGGAAGGCTCCCCTGTTTCCATTCCCATTCCCATTCCCATTCCCATTCCCATGGAAGACACTCATACACTAATTGCCAAGGGATGCACCAAACCGTGATGTCATCACAGTGTGGGCAGAGCTAACATCATAACATCATGATGTCATGGGTGGAGCCTACATCATGATGTCATGATGTGGGTGGGGCCAAAGAAAAAATAAAAACTTAAATAATAATAAAAAATATAATATAATAAAAATAAGCACACACACATGCACACACACAGACCCCTCAATGCATCGAACAATGCTAAAAAAAAAAAAGCCCTGACTTCAGGGACAAACCACTTTAAAGTCAGGGAGGGAAAGAACTTTTCCTGCCTGCCTTTAAACCCACCCCCACCCTCTGCAGTCTTCCCTCGCTGCTTCCCTTTCCTTCTCCCCTTCTCTGTCTGAGCCAGGCTTGACCAGCTGATCGCTCCGAGGCTTGTGTTTTTAGAACTTCTGGGAAGGGGGAAAGAGAGAAATGTGATTGGTTCTCTAGAGAACCAATCACCTTTCTCTCTTTCCCCCTCCCTGTTTTTTCAATACAGGAAGTGAAAGCAAAATCTCAAGCCTTGTGCACCGGCTATACTGGCTCAGTCCTCAGTCGGAGCATGCAGCTCAAGATTAGGTACAGTGATGGGATGCAACAGGTTCTCACCAGTTCTCCAGAACCGGTAGTAACTTTTCCCAGTGTCCCGGAGAACTAGTAGCAGCTTTTGGGGGGAACCACCTTCGGGGCTTACCTTTTCACTGGTTTCCCCACTGCACATGTACAGTAAAACTTCAGATAACACTAAAACCTGGTTCCACAAGTCTTGGTGTTATACGATTTTTAGTGTTATCCGATGCATGTTAAAATCCTATGGGATCCATAGAGATACATTGTAACCACACAGGCTTTAGCAGTTGTTATCTGATGCATCCCATAGGATCTTAATGTTATCCGATGCAATTCTTCCCCCCAGATTGCTTAATGTTATGCGATTTTAGTGTTATTCGATACTAATGTTATTTGAGGTATTACTGTATTTTTTATTTTTATTTATTTATTTTATTTACAGGTTTGTGTTGTGGGTTGGTGGATGGGTTGAGGGGTGTGTGTGTGTGCTTATTTTTATTTTATTTGTTTTATTTTTTATTTGGCACCGCCCATGACATCATGTCATTAGCTCCACCCACACTGTGATGACATCACGGTGGGGTAGTAAAAATTTTGACATCCCACCACTGATTAGGTAAGCAGGGCTGTGCTGGATTGTCTGTGGCCGAGCAGGCAGTTGGGGTGGGGAGTCCCCAAACTGCTGGGGGTGGGGGTGTTGAAGGAGGAAAGTGGCAGGGAGAGGACCTTTGCCTCCTTTACTTCTTTATGACGATGGATCGGATAACGCTAAAAAGAACGTTATCTGGTGGAAATCCCCCCCCCCCCAAAAAAAAAATTGTCATCGTTATGCGGTTTTAGCGTTATCCGGTGCAATCGTTATCCAGGGTACTCCTGTATTCCTATGGGAAATTGTGCTTCAGGTTATGGAAAAACAGCTTTATGGAAAACTTTCCTGAACACTATTTCCATAATCCAGGTTTTTACTGTATAGCTCTTCCTTGATATCAAACATGTCTGCCAACATTTCTACAAGATAAAGTGACTGGTATTTCTGCTTCAATTATGGTAGCAGTTGCAACAGTATCAAAACTAAACACAGTTAATGACATCGAATTTAAAAAATAGAAAAATAAAATACAGTAATCAACACTGTTGTGAGTTTATTGTTGTTCAGTTGCACAGTCGATTCCAACTCTTTGCGACCCCATGGACCACTGTCCACCAGGCACCTCTGTCCTCTACCATCCTCCTCAACCCTCCCATATCTGTGCCCATTGCATCTACAGTACCATCTAGCCATCTCATTTTTGGCTGTCCCCTTCTTCTTTTGCCCTCCACCTTTCCCAGCATTAAGGCTTTCTCAAGTGAATCCTCTCTTCTCATTTGAATTCCAAAGTACTTTAGCTTCATCTTTACTATTTGACCTTCTAAGGAGCAGTGAGGATTTCTTCTACGATCGACCTATTTATTCTCATTGTCTAGGGGACTCTCAAAACTCTCCTCCAACACCACATTTCAAAGACATCTATTCTTCTGTGCTTAGCTTTCTTTATGGTCCACCTCTCACAACTTGCAAAATGACATTTTTTGTTGAGGATAAGTATGTGTTATTCTTAGAAGGCACCACTGAAAATGGAAGAGGTTCATCTGGAACTTTCGTGTGATGGAAAATGATACTTCAAAGATGTTTTCTAGTAGAGGTTGATGTGGCCGGGGGTGGGAGGGTGGATGGGTGGGTGCTTCGAGTATCTCTAATCTGTTAGAGGCTGATTAGAACTAAAGTATTTAGGGCCTTTTCATTGAATGAGTATCTTAATGCATCATGTCAGTTACAGTTACATTTCAGTTTCAGAGGAAGAAGCTGCAGATTGTTCTCAGCATCATGCTAAAATTAAATTATACTACAATTAAATTTCTGAATGGTTAAACTGTTCCTTTTGAGAAAGAGTATTGGCTTCAAATCAAATAAGTGCTCCTTTGTATTATGGATAGTAGCTTTAAAAATTAAGTAAATGTTGTTTGGAAAGGTAACTCTTGCTTTCGTTTGTTCTTCTATAGCTAACTCAAGTCTTCTTGGAGGTGGCGGTGGTAAGTTTGAATTTCTTTCTCCTAAATATTGCAAGAAATAAACTGTATTGTGTGTGTTGATGCTGCAAACTCTAAGCATTTGCCCTTTGGAAAAAGTAGAGAATTCGTTTGTGGCATATTAGACACATGTGGCTAGTTTTCCTCACACATCATACTTAGGGTAATCCTGATTTAACTATCTCATTGGTTTGAAATGGCCAAAATCCCACCATAATTACAAAGTGACCCTTTCCCCTAACGTAGTAGGGTCAAGTTTCAGAATCCCTTGACATTAATATCAAGAACTTTGGCTGGACAGAAAGGACCACACAAGCCAATCAGCCACGCTACCCAAAGAGATCCCCAACATTGGCGAACTCCAGGCAGGTAAACATCCTGTGACCAGGGAAATATCCCTGCCCGGCATTTTCTCTCATGTTTTGAGTCCATAGACGGCTTAGTATTCCAGAGAGATTTAACAAAATTCCAACATTGTATGCTTTTGACTTGCATGCCGACCTTGAAAAATAGTAACTGACAAAGCACCCAAGAATGACTTCTAGCATAATCAAGTGAAGGACTGGAAAAAGTACCACAGATAAACCACTTGCAACAAAGAACAAAGAAATTAATTTTGTTTAAAGATGTTGCTGTAACAATAAAAAAACACAGCTGCAAGAGTAGATTCAGTATCTCCAAATATACTGCTAATACATGAAGTCAATCCATTCTGTAAAATTGCAGTGGTGAGCAATTAGTAAGCAAATCCCCATAAAGAGCTTACTAAACCTATTCCGTTACTTACATTGCAGTATAATTCCAGTTCTTAGGCTGGGTTCAGACACGACAAGCAAGGAACCATAAAGGATATAGCATCTGATAACTAGCTCCCAAGAATGTTTTCCTTTCCCTCATTTTTATGCTCATCTCACACTCTCCTGGGATTTCCCACCTATCAAGACCCAAAGTTTCCCAAAACAAGGCCACTTCCTACTTATCCCCACCTCTTTCCATTTGGTACCAGACTCTCTAATTGGCAGCTAGTTAGTTCACAGACACCTTGATGTAATGACCTTGAGCAATATTTCTCCCCACAGTGATAATGGGTCAGCTTTGAGAGATCGCAAAGTTGTAGTCTCTCCCTTGCCATTCCCTCTTCCTGGGCAGTTCCCAAATTGCCTGTGTGTTTTTTTTTAAACAAGCATGAGAGACCTTAGGATTCCAGGGTGGCTCCATTTTTCTCATCTCTTCACAATCAAAACAATTTTGAGATGGTATCTGGTCCCAGTATGGTTGAGTTATTATGATCCAAAATATTATAAGATTTGTTGGAGATGCAAAAAAAAGAGAGAGAGAGAGAGAGACAGGGACATATCTGCATGTATGGTGGGATTGTGATCACGTAAAGAAAAATCTGGGAAAGAGTCTTTATATGTAAATTAATTGAGTATTGTCTATAAAACTGGAGATGTGTCCCAGAATAGCATTATTAATGGATTTTGGGAATAAATAGAAAGGACTAAGAAAGAAATGATCATTATAACGTTAACAGCTTTGAGATTGGTCATTGTTAAAAAATGGGAAATGGTTTGTGAATTTGAACTGGATGATTGGTTTAAAGAGAAATGGAATGTGCCAATAAATTATAGACTGACTTATGAATTAAAACTTAAAAGGGATTTTTAAAAGTCTGTTTTTAAAGAGATATGAGGTGAATTTATTGACTATGTGCTAGTGAAGGGGAAAGGAGAAAGGCCTGGAGAAGAATATCTAATGTTTTAGAAAGGGGACAAACATATAAATGGAATGTTACATAGAGAATAATGATTAGGAGATATACAGTGTCCCGCTAAGGTGGTGGATACACATGGTAGTTTATGTCTTTATGTTATATTTCTTGGGATTTTTTTTTTGTGAGGAGTTTATATATATATATTCTGTATTTGTATACTGTAATTTTTATTGTTTACATTTAAAATAAAAAATAAAAATATATTTTTAAAAATCTCTTCACAATCAAGTATTGCTTTTGGAGAAAACACACAAATATAAATGCAATTATAAAAACAAATACAAACTCATAGACACAAGATCTTTTAATTTATATTTCGCTGACTAATGACTGCAAGGTATCCAAGGCAAGTGCTTTACTTGTTCTGAATGAGTGAGCATTCGTTTGGAGGCCCACTGGGGGACTTGCATAGTGTCACAGAGGAAGCCTTTCAATGGCTTTCAAATTTGGATGTGGAACTTTAGCTAGGAACTTGAAAGGGTCAGTTTGTGCTTCCTGTTATATCGACATCAATGTAGATAATCCTACGATAAATAAATAGTGAGGGACAAAATACTGTTGCATATAATAATGCCACTTTCCCTGTTACTCACATAAATAGAAGCATCACTTTTCTTCCTCCCCTCATTTCCCCTCTGAATGTGCCATTATTTACCTTTCTTTTTAATAATTCTCAAAATTGTCTCAACATTTCTTGTTGTTGAGTTTCTTTTTGGCTTTCCAGTTCGTCATTTTGTGTGCAAACATCACCACTACTGCCAAAAAAGAGGACAAGGGAATTTTCTCTTTAGTCACTTCTTCAAAATAATCTTCCTGGCTATAGTTTAAAAGACCTGGGGACCTCAGTCTGCTTTTGCAAATGACAAGGAAAATTACTAGTTTCAGACTGTTTCATGCTTTTAAGAGTCGGAATGGGTATAAGCATTATTGTAGTGTATTTGGGAACACTCCATACTGACCACTTCAAGGTAAGTATCAGGTAAGTATTGCTGAATTGGAACCATTTGGGTTTTTTGTGGCTTGATCCCCAATCTCTTTTATGGTTGTATTCAGTTTAGGTGATCACATTAAAATTATTTTGGTGACAGTGTCCACACCAGCCCTTCATCTGATGAAATTTGATACACAATCGCAACCCATTGCCCCCTTGCTTTGATAGAACCTAACTGGCAATCCACAACTCTCCGTACTTAAAAAAATTACGTGCAGAGATGATATTGCACTCAACTAATATATCAGTGCAGTAATAATGTGATCTAGTGCTAAACTAGTTAGCTATTAAGAAAAGCAATTCAAGGGTCTACGGAGAAAAATTGTTTGGGTGGGTGTTCCTGCTGTCCCAAAACATAATGCCCCAGTATAACACATTACCATAATACTTCTCAGAGTCACTTGTCTCCTTTTCTTGTACAAACTAAAAGATCACATGTGGAAAACACTGTTTGAATTGTTTCAGCTTTTTAAAAAAGTGGAAGCCACCAATGGCAGAAGAAACTCGAAATCTGAAGCAAAACAGGCCACCCTGATTTGTATTGGCCTTTGTATCATGTGATCACTGCAAAATACAGTACTTCAAACTCATTCATGCTAATTGCAAAACAAATCCAGAAACATTTGTCAGTGTAGTTGCAAGAAAAGTGCATTTTCAGATAAACTCTTTCTAAGATCATTGGGAAAATTAAAGACTTAAAATTCAATTCTGTAGTAATTCTTTGAATAGCTTACTATCCTTATATTTATAAGGCAGTGAAGAGTACCAAAGGTATTGCTTCTAAGTCTCATAGCTCTGAAGCAGGCATTTGAAGGGAGAGGGATATCTGAACAAGGTAGGCTTATGCCCAGAGTATTCTAGCACTGTCCAATTACAGATGGCATCAGCATACGACTTTATGCATTCTTTTTTAAATGAACAAGAAACCTTGGGATAGAAGGAGTCAGTGACTCTTTAGTGATAGTAGGTAGGTAACCATTAGAAGTGTACACCTCTTTTCAAAGCCTAAATTTGGAAGGGTGAGACAAATATTTGATGCATTGATGTCTTTCCCCTCCTATTTCTTTTTAACAGGCTTTGAATTTAATAGTTGGGGTACACAGAAAGAGCCTCCTTGAAGATTGTGGTATTTTTGAACCACAATCAGGTATACCCTGGTAATGGCAACCTTGTGTTGGTGGGTAATCATTCTCACACTAGGTCAGGCAAAATGAATTCACCAAAAGTTGCCTTCATTTTGGCAGTTTCATGTCTAGCCTAGACATGGAAGAAGAAGAAGAAGAAGCAGACACTGGATATTTCAGAAAGATGCATGTTTTATATGGTTTTATTAAATGAGCTACTATGTTAAAAAAAATTCAACCTTTGTTATTTAATCATTTTAATTCTAGTTCTGTTAGTATTTGAAAATATACAACAGTGGGGATGAGCAAAAGATAAGTAAATGTTTCCCTTGCTCGAAAGCCAGTTGTATCTGACTCTAGGGGTCAGTGCTCATCTCTGTTTCTAAGCCGAAGAGCCAGCGCTGTCTGCTTCTGCAGACGTTTCCATGGTCATGTGGCAGGCATGACTAGACACCGGAGCGCATGGAACTGTGTTACCTTCCCACCGAAGTGGTCCCTATTTATCTACTTGGAATTTCTTGGTTTCGAACTACTAGGTTGGCAGGAGCTGGGACAGAGACGGGAGCTCATTCCGTCCTGCAGTACTCAGGAATCGAACTGCTGACCTTCTGCCTCTCAGTCAGCGTCTTAGTGACTTGAGCCAAAGAAAAGAAAAGAAAATCAAAGAAATTGTGCTGGATTAAAGTATTTGCATATGTCTAATATTTTAAAAGTTTTATTCCTACTTTCTGGGTAATTATGTGATGAGTCTTCATTTTTGAACCCATGAGTTCATTTTTATTCTCCAGAGAGTCCAATCTGATTTGCATAGCTACTTTATACTTTCATCTTGCTACAGAGCACTTCAGTCATTACCCACAAATGCTGATCATTCCTGCCTCATGTTGACAGCAAAGCTTTTTGTCACATATTTAGCTCAGTAAAAATCTTTTTGGCCTTCACTTCTTAAGGTACCTCCTTATTTTTTCCTAAATAAAAGTAAACACAATATTTTCCCCCTACTAGTTGGGTTTCCTCTGAAATGTTTTGGTGCAGAAATACTAGTCACCCTTTTCTGATCTAACAAGAGAATCAAAATGGGCACCATCTGTCAGAGCTAATGATCAAGTCAGGAGTTCTCAACCTTTTAAAACCCAGATCACGCTCCCTTTTCAGGGCCAGATGGCGATTTTGCCCTTCCTCCATTCACCACATGGCATTTCCTGGCGTGGTGGTGGTGGGTCTCATGAAATTGTGCCATGGGCTGCATCCAGCCTGCAGGCCATTGGTTGAGAATCCCTGGACTAAATATTTAACCCTACAGTTGAGATCATTGAGAACTTTAAAAGAATTGAATTTTGATTGTTCCATGGACATTATTTATACAGTGGTACCTTGCTTAAAGAGCATAATGCGTTCCACAGGATTGCTCTTTAAACAAGTTTGCTCTTTAAGCGAAACACCATTGTAAGTGACCAATTGTGACTTCTCATGGGAGGGGATTGCAAACCCTGATTTAGTTGTTAAGCAAGTTTTTGGTTGGTTTTATTTGTTAAGCGAAGTGAACATTCAGAGAAAATTCTGTTCTTTAGGCGAGTTACTCTCTAAGCGAGGCACTCTTTATATGAGGTTTTACTGTACATTTTACCAGGTCAGAATTGCTTGCCTGATTATTTGAATATTATGGTTCTTTTACTATGCTTGTTAAGGCACATTGCTATGCTGTATATCCATATTTGACTTTATTTAAACCCATTGATTACAGGAGGCTTGAGGGTGCTTAATTCCTGTTTGGATTGTCATCTTGGCATTTGACAAGGTCAAATTTGGGAAATGATTTTTGAGGGTATGTGTGTGTTTGATCTCTTACTGTGAAGTGCTCTGAGATAATGCATTGTGGAAAAGTGGTATGCAAACAGTGACCATGATTAAAGAATTACCTGTATTTATTGTTCCTTGTACAGCATTAGAAAACTAATATGCAAGAATAATTACATACGCCAGCTCCTTCCTGATAAGAGATAATGTGAGTTGAGCAATGTTTCACTTCTTTCCTGAAACTGACAAAAGATATCTGCAGGTTATTATTATTTTCCCATATCTTACAAAATTATAGTTATACAGTATAATGTTATATTTGTACTAATTAGGTGTGAACAGAAGTCAGACCCTAGACTTCTGGCAAAGTAAATGGGACAGTAAGACGTTCAACGATTACTGCCGTGATTTTGCAATGATGGGCTCTAAGAAAAGGATAAGAAGTCTCTAGTAGTCTATATTCCACTGCTTGGCAAAGAGAACAAAATGCACGGCTCATTTGCTGAAGGAAGTACATGTGCGCTGGCGCAACCGTCACCTGGCATTGTAGGTCTGATTAGCAGTCTTGAGAGTGCCTTTGTTTTAAGAGATAGGGATGAGGTAAACATTGCTGTCCAGATAAACTTTGTTTGACTTTGCTATCACTCTTGAACCTCTTGTTTCAGGGTTGAGAGAGAGAGAGAGAGAGAGAGCGAGAGCCCTGGAGACAAGGTCAGCATATCTTAAAGGGGAGCCAAAGCATTGTTGGCTTCTAAATGTTAAAAATAGGCTCTTTTTTTTGGGGGGGGGAGGAGAGTGCACATGTTTATTCTCATTGTCTTGAAGATTGGAGAAGTCTAGACTCCATTGTTCGTCTGAACATCTGTCAGAGCCACCTAAAGAGGCTGAGACACCAGACTTGCGATCCATCCAACTTCTTCAGGAATAACAGTCATAACAGTAGAAAGGGAATCAATAATTCCAGCTGAATTTTTTTTTGGAATACTAGCCATGTTAGTATGCATATTGGGCATATCAGAGAATAAACAAAACAAAAAAATGCTGTAGCGCTTTTAAAGACTAACTGTTATATTTTAATGTGAGCTTTCGTGGATCAAATCCACTTTGTCAGACATTGGAGTGAGACTTCATCAATTTATATACATCAGATACAGAGGCACAGAGTGATTGGTCAGCTTTGACTGTGTAGACCATGAAGTTATGGATTTTTTTTTAAAATAAGGGTGTACCTCAACAGTTCCAGTGGTGATGAAGAAACAATTGGAGGGCAGGTGTTGGGTAGTGTTGGTAGTTGAAGGTGACATTGGTGGAGGCCCTTTCATAGAGAACAGTGACACGCTAAAATGTATTCCTACAGTACAAAAGAATGCGATGGTAAAACATTGCTGGATATTTCTAACCTTGAAAATCCTATGATGAGATAATTCAAAATGGTGCTGGAACAGAAAGCTTCCAAGTTGGAAGACACTCAGTCAGCTACCAGGGAAGAGCAAAAGACAAATATGAACAGCAATGTTGCAAATGAAGCAAAATAAGCACAGGTGAACTCTGTGCTGAGGCAACGGCGCACGTGCCCACAGAGAGGGCTCTGAGTGTCCCCTCTGGCACGCGTGCCATAGGTTCGCCACCACTGGACTAGTGTTACAGCAAGACTGCAGTTGATAATTAAGAAGACAAAAACCATTACTACATAAGAACTAAAAAACTTCCATGCAGACAATGAAGAATTGAAATTGTTAAAGATATTGTGTATCTCAATTTAGTCATCCATCTAAGTCAAGGGTGCCCAAACTTTTCGGCCCGGGGGCCGGATAACATTTTATCAGATGCTCCGAGGGCCGAACTATCTCTCCATGGTACATATATCCACCCAGCCTTGCCGCCGCCGCCACCACCACTAACGCCTTTGCCGCCGGCTCCTCTTTCGCCGGCTCCTCCTTCGCCGCCTACGCGGTGTCCTTTAAAAGTGTCCTTTTAAAAAAATATGACAGATCCTAGAAACTCACATCCAGCTTGGTCATTGTGGCATCCAAGGAGCTGTTGTTGTGTTCCAAAGCTTCAGGTAGGTGGGATTTTAATTAGCAATGAAAAGTCATTAGCCTTAGAAAAGATCTGCTTCCTGACATCATGTCAGGAAGCAGATCTTTTATAAGGCTAGTAATTTTTCATTGCTAATTAAAACCCCACCTACCTGAAACTTTGCATTTTAATTAGCAATAAAAAGTCATTAGCCTTAGAAAAGATCTGCTTCCTGACATCAGGAAGCAGATCTTTTATAAGGCTAGTGACTTTTCATTGCTAATTAAAACCCCACCTACCTGGAACTTTGGATTTTAATTAGCAATGAAAAGTCATTAGCCTTAGAAAAGATCCGCTTCCTGACATGATGTCAGGAAGCAGATCTTTTATAAGGCTAGTGACTTTTCATTGCCAATTAAAACCCCACCTACCTACCTAGAACTTTGGATTTTAATTAGCAATGAAAAGTCATTAGCCTTAGAAAAGATCTGCTTCCTGACATCATGTCAGGAAGCAGATCTTTTATAAGGCTAATGACTTTTCATTGCCAATTAAAACTCCACCTACCTGAAACTTTGGATTTTAATTAGCAATGAAAAGTCATTAGCCTTAGAAAAGACCCGCTTCCTGACATCATGTCAGGAAGCAGATCTTTTATAAGGCTAATGACTTTTCATTGCCAATTAAAACCCCACCTACCTGAAACTTTGGAATTTAATTAGCAATGAAAAGTCATTAGCCTTAGAAAAGATCCGCTTCCTGACATGATGTCAGGAAGCAGATCTTTTGTAAGGCTAGTGACTTTTCATTGCCAATTAAAACCCCACGTACCTGGAACTTTGGATTTTAATTAGCAATGAAAAGTCATTAGCCTTAGAAAAGACCTGCTTCCTGACATCATGTCAGGAAGCAGATCTTTTCTAAGGCTAATGACTTTTCATTGCCAATTAAAACCCCACCTACCTGAAACTTTGGATTTTAATTAGCAATGAAAAGTCATTAGCCTTAGAAAAGACCCGCTTCCTGACATCATGTCAGGAAGCAGATCTTTTCTAAGGCTAATGACTTTTCATTGCCAATTAAAACTCCACCTACCTGAAACTTTGGAATTTAATTAGCAATGAAAAGTCATTAGCCTTAGAAAAGATCTGCTTCCTGACATCATGTCCTGCCTGGCTTGCTGCAGCCTCAGAGGGTGGGGGAACTTCAAAATTAGCGCACATTGGGTCTCCCAATAAATTTAAAATCAGGAATTACACAATGCACAGCCATAATACTGTAAATCAATTTTGACTTCCAACTTATACCAATACTTGAATCAGTGTAAAATAAATCACTTCAGACCAGTGATGGTGAACCTTGGCACTCCAGGTATTCTTGGACTTCAATTACCAGAAGCCTAAATCAGCACTTCTGGTTATCAGGACATCTGAGAATTGAAGGTCCATAACACCTGAACTACCAAGGTTTGCCATCACTAGTTTAGACTTTGTGCCCACTCCTGTTAATGTTTACCTGGGAAAGCCCAGATAAACTTGCAGCAGGAGGTGACATAGATTACAGCTGATTGGCAGAGGCAGCATTAACAGATCTGCTGCATCTCTCTGCAGCTGCAGATCAGCTGACACCAGTTACTACCAATCAGTGGGAGCCCCTCTGCTGCTATAGTGCATTGTTTTTTAAAAAAATATTTATTCAAAGTGTCATAGCACTAAGACTCTTCAAATAAACATTTTTTTAAAAAGAATTACTGGTGGGTGATTAGCTAGGAATAGCAGTTAGTCTTTAAAGTGCTACTGTGTATTTTATTTTATTTGTTTTGTTTTCTGAGATAGCTAGGAATGGTCTCCCTTGATCAGCTGGAGTCTGTTTTCACTGATCAGTGGCTTTGATCTGCCCTGGTAGTGCAGACAGATTTCCAGCTGATGAAGGAGAACATAACCATTTGGTCCACAGCATCTCTGATGCCATCGTGACTGCCAATTGGCTTACCTGGGACATCTCTATACCGCCAGTCAGCTGATCAATGGGAAATCTCATGGCGGCAGCGGAGATGCCACTGATTAGCTAGGGACAGTTTGCCCCATCAACTGGAGCTACCTCTGCTGCCAGAGTAGAGTGCAGCCACTATAGACATACAGTGTATCTAAATAGCTTTACAGTACTGCATATATACATATGGGACTGCAGTGGCTCAAGTCACTAAGACGCTGACTGGGAGGCGGAAGGTCAGCAGTTCGATTCCCAAGTACTGCAGGACGGAATAAGCTCCCGTCTCTGTCCCAGCTCCTGCCAACCTAGCAGTTCAAAACCAAGAAATTGCAAGTAGATAAATAGGGACCATTTTGGTGAGAAGGTAACAAGTGTTCTGTGGGCAGCAGTGTCTAGTCATGCCTGCCATAAGACCACGGAAATGCCTGCAGAAGCAGACAGCACTAGCTCTTCGGCTTAGAAACAGAGATGAGCACTGACCCCTAGAGTCGGATACGACTGGCTTTCGAGCAAGGGAAGCCTTTACCTTTACGATTGCAAGTAGATAAATAGGGACCAGTTCGGTGGGAAGGTAACAAGTGTTCTGTGGGCTGCAGTGTCTAGTCATGCCTGCCATAAGACCACTGAAATGCCTGCAGAAGCAGACAGCACTAGCTCTTTGGATTTGAAACAGATGAGCACTGACCCCTAGAGTCGGATACGACTGGCTTTCGAGAAAGAGAAACCTTTACCTTTATATATACATATAACCTAGCAGTTCAAAAGCAAGAGATTGCAAGTAGATAAATAAGGACCAGTTCGGTGGGAAGGTAACAAGTGTTCTGTGGGCTGCAGTGTCTACTCATGCCTGCCACATGACCACAGAAATGCCTGCAGAAGCAGACAGCGCTAGCTCTTTGGATTTGAAACAGATGAGCACTGACCCCTAGAGTCAGATACGACTGGCTTTCGAGCAAGAAAAACCTTTACCAAATTTAATGCATTCTCCAGGGCCTTTTGTAGACTAACTCCTGTATTTAAATTTGAGCTGTATTTAAATTTGAGGTGGATTTGAGATCAAATCCACCACATCAGGCAGAAGAGCAAAGCTTCGTGGGTTGAATTTGTAAGAGCACATCAACTCCACAGGCACACAATGATGGGGCAGCCACAAGCCTAAAGGTAAAGTAACGTCTCTTTTTGCAACTGACGAAAAATCCTGGGTTATTTAAACCTTTGCAATTGCAAAAGGTTGCAGAGCAAACTTCTTTGCACAAGGATTGGCCACAAGCGAGCTGAAAAGCAACATTTGTTGCTTCTGACAGTAAGGGAACATCCCAGGGGTCTTATTCAAACCTCCTACAAACGGCTGCAAAACAAACTTCTTTTGCCCAGCCAATGGATGGGTGGATGCATTATGCATTGTGGCACCTGAGAAGTTGTGAACTTTTTTTGCTTCTCTTCTGATATCTTAAGTTTGCAATATACGCAGCCTGACAAAGAGATTTGAAGAACTCTAAACCTCGCTTCCCTCCCCCTCCCCCCTGCTCCTGGCTTTCTTTTTTAATTGCTTTAAATCAGGTATGCCCAAACTACTTACTTTTAGCTCCGACTGAGAAGTCCCTCTCTCCACTCTTAACAATAACAGAATCACCTCTGGCGTATTGATTCAGCCATTCTAAAGTAGATTCGGCAGAACTCCTAGTACTAAGCAGGAGGAGAAAGGAACTAGGTAAATCACTCTTTCACTGACTTGTGATCCCTCCGCCCAAAAAAAAAGTTCGCCCAAAATTTTTTTTAAAAAAATAAAATAAAATTATAAGAGTTCTTATACCATGTCGGGGGCCGGATGAAATGGCCTGGCGGGCCGGATCCGGCCCGCGGGCCGTAGTTTGGGCATACCTGATCTAAGTGGAGACTGTAGCAAAACAACAACCGAAGAAGTCTGAAACTTGAAAGGGCAGCTATGAAGGAACTGGAAAAGATTATCACGAGTAAGAATGTGTCTCTGGAGACCCGCGGATCATCCACACTATTTGTACTTCCAAAAGTTATATACAGATATGAAAGTTGGATTGTGAAGAAAGACAACAGAAAAACAATGTTTGAAATATACTGCTGGGGGAGAGTTTTGAGAGTCAGAGAGAAAAACAAGTGGATCCTAGGACAAAGTCTTCCCTAAACTCATTTAATCTAGAAGCAAAAATGACAAAACTGAGTTTGTTGTACTCTGGACATGCTATGGAAAGATGATTTAATGGAAAAGACAATAATAGTAGGTACGATTGAATGCAGCAGGTAAAAACAGAAGAGCAAACCTGAGATGGATTGACTTGACAGAAGAAGCCGTAGCCATTTCTTCTTCCGTCACTAGGCCAGACCTGAAACTGCCAAAATGAAGCCACTCTTTGGTGAGTTCACTCTCCAATACCCTTCCCCAGACCTAGTGTGAGAAAGAGTAGCCGGCAACACAAGGTTGCCGTTACCAGGGTACAACCGATTGCGGTTCAAAAATACCACAACCTTTAAGGAATCTCTTTCTGCGTATCTTCTTATGGTTGCTGCAAGTTAGAGGCTACTTGACAGTACATAGAAACAACATTTCAAGAGCTCTTCTTTGTTTTTATTGAAATTCCTTGTAGTGTTTTCTTAAAATAAACTTTGATATAAGTACACTTTAATTATTGATTCTATTTTCCTTGATATTTAACTCTCGGAATCTAAATTTTCATTTTATAGAGCACTTAAATATTCAGTGTTTCTTGTGACCATTTTGTGGGTAGATATGCTTGTGCAGCTTAAACGCAGACTCTTCTAAAATGGACTGGCTGCATAAACTATTTGACCTGCAGAAAAACAACAAGGAAAACTTTTTTTTTGTATTGTACATGACTGCTAAAGTTTGTCAGTCTGGCATAGAAGGATATAGACCCTTCTGTCACGGGCCCTTTGATAAGCTTTATTGCTTGCCCTAGGACAAAACAGATGACTGAAGATTTCCCTAAGGGCAAGCCCGGCCAAATGTGCACCAAATTATACTTACATTTTATGTCAGAAACCCTGGGATACATACTGACAGAGTGGAAATGTAGTCTTTTCTATCAAAAGGTTTGAAAACATTCATCCCCCCCCCCCCCAAGCCTTTTCATATAGTCTTGTAAGAGAACACAATGTGTTGAAAGTTTTCTGGAAAGGTTGTTTTCACGGGTCCAAAAAGGAGACCAGTTTTAAGACAATCCCTCATTATGTGAGCAATTTACACTGCTTTGACAACAAAAAAATTCACCTGAGCTATTGTTTGTGCAGAAGAATAATATGCCCCATGTTGTATAAACTACTGAAATTGGGTTCTTAGATGGGTCTTTTCCTTGTAGTCCTAAAAAAGCATTCTTTTTGCAGTTGCTCTGTAAAAACTCTTTCAAAAAGCCCGGTGCTGTAAATATGTTATAAATTGAGGAGTGCCATCAAAATTGCTGGATTGGGTGAGAAAGTAATGAGGTAATGATCTTTCTTGGATTGTACTTTTAGTTTAGCACAGGGGTTCTCAACCTACGGCCTGGGGGGTGGATGTGGCCTGTGATACCATTTCATGTGCCCCCCCCCCGCCTCTGCCACACTTGAAAGTGCCATGTGTGACAGACAGGACAAAATGGCCGTCTGGCCTCCGAAGCTACCTGACGGAGCGTGACCCGGACCTCGGCTTGAAAAGGTTGAGAATCCCTGGTTTAGCACATTAAACTATGGTTGAGCCTTTGGCCTATGTCTGCAACCCCCTTTCCCTTCTCTATTCAATGCAGTCCACTATGCCAGGGAAACTTAATGCTGACTTTCCTGTATTTTAAAGGTCTGGCTTGTTCCAACTCAATTATCCATTGGCCTGTATTCTTTTGACTCATTACACTGTTGTAGCACAAATGGCATAAACTTGGGAGGCAAACTGCCCAGTGTTCTAAAACCACCTTAGACATTATAAAGTGCATGTTATAACTGGGTGTACAACTGATAATGTCTATTGTGATTCCTTTGTTTGGGGAAGTTTGCCTTCAAAGGTTATATCTGTTATGCAAGAGGATTTTAATTGCAATGTTCCCAGATCAACCATAACACAGAAACTATTGTTAATTAAAGACTTCTTGATATATTGCAGTGTACTGAGGAAAGAAGAGGTGGCAATGAGATCAAAAGTGTATAGGAAAAAAGGCTCTTACATGTCTTGGCTTAGCAAAGTGAGAGGTAATCATCTGTATCTGTAAGTAACTTGACTAGTTGGGTAAGAAATACAGTGGTACCTCAAGTTACAAATTTAATGCATTTCAAGGCATTTTTCATGTTATGAAAAATTTGGAACTCAAATTTCCCATAGGAATGCATTGAAAACCAAAATTCATAGCTTGAAACATGGTTTCCCATAGGAATATATTGAAAACAAATTAATCTGTTCTGGAAAAATTCGTAACTTGAGCCATTGTTTTCAATTGATTTTCATTCGTATCATGGAAATTTTGTAACTTGAACCATTTGTAACTCGAGGTACCATTGCAACACAAGAGTAAAGCAATATTAATGCACATGTAGAAACATATGTACTAGGCAGCTATGGTTTCAGCAGCATTATGAATTAGATTGTCTAGGGAAGCTGCAAAACATATTTCCCTGAATATTTGTAAGGAAGATTGGATATGTACCTTTGGGGAAGGAAAATTAAGTCTGGCAAATCTGCTACTGCAGTAAGATGTACTAGATTACCTTGAGCTATTTTAAACTTATGATGCCATTACATACCTCTGTGTCTGAGAGAAAGGAGGGTATTTCACACATCATGCATACTCTACATTGCATAGCACTTCTTTAACCTCTTACAAATTGAGTGTACACTAGTATCCCGGATAACGTTATGACTTGGTTCCACAAGTCTCGTCGTTATCCGGGTTTTAACGTTGTGCGATACATTGATCACACAATGTTAAAAAAAGCCCTGTTTCCCTGGAGGCTGCAGCAAGCCAGAACGTCGGGATTTGAATCCTGACATTTTGGCTTGCTGCAGCCTCCAGGGAGGTGGGGGAACTTTGGAAACAGCTTGGATCAGGTCTCCCCACCTCCCTGGAACTGGCGGGGGGGTCAGAGCCCCCTAAATTGGTAAAAAAAAGTCTGGGGTTTTTTTATACCAATTTTGGGGTCTCTGACCCCCCCCCCGGGTCCAGGGAGGTAGGGAGACCTGATCCAAGCTGTTTCCAAAGTTCCCCGATGTCTTCAAGCCAATGCAGCAAGCCAAAACGTCAGGGTTAGAATCCCGACATTCAGGCTTGCTGCAGCCTCAAAGAGGGTGGGGGAACTTCAAAATTACCGCACATCGGGTCTCTCGACATCCCTAGAGCCGATGCGGGCTATTTTTGAAGTTCCCCCACCCTCTTTGAGGCTGCAGCAAGCCAGAATGTCGGGATTTGAACCCTGACGTTTTGGCTTGCTGCACTGGCTGAGGACGTCGGGGAAGCCCAGAAACAGCTTGGATCGCGTCCCCTGCCTGCTCCAGAGAGATCAGAGGACCTGATCTACAGCTGCAGGGTGGCTGGTGAAGCTGACGGGGACTCCCTGTCGGCTTCCCTAGCCACCCGCCCTTGCCTCCACAGCTGTGGGGTGGCTGGGGAAGCCGAGGGGGGAGCCCCCCGTCAGCTTTCCAGCCTCCCCACCCCTGCCTCCGTAGCTGCAGGGTGGCTGGGAAGCTGAACGGAGAACCCCGTTCAGCTTTCCAGCCACCCTGCTGCTAAGAACGACTGTATCAGATAACGTTAAAAATCACGTTATTCGATACAAGATTTTTCCAAAAATCTTGTAACGTTATGCCGTTTTAGCGCTATCCGGTACTCGCGTTATCCGGGGTATTACTGTATTTATTTATTTATTTATTTATTTATTTATTCAGATTTCATTGCCGCCCACTTGCCGAGGCGACTCAGGGCAGCTTACAGTCAAAACAGCAACTGTACATTAAAAATTATAAAATATAACCTCACAAAATACAATGCTTTACGTGTAGCACAGGGGTTCTCAACCTACGGCCTGGGGGCGGGATGCGGCCCATGATACCATTTCATGGGGGCCCCACTGCCCCCACCACACCCAGAAGTGTCATGTGTGGCAGACAGGGCAAAATGGTCATCCAGGCCCCAGAACTGTCTGAGGGAGCATGACCCAGCCCTTGACTTGAAACGGTTGAGCACCCTTGATGTAGCATAATAGTTTTTGGGAAAGGTGCTTGTAACTACAGAAGGGAAAGGTTTTCAATGTCCTACTATCATAATTATATTATTTCCCTCCACCTTCACAAAAGTGCAAGGTGTCTTATCCCCAATTAACCCATTGCTAGACCGAGTGGTTAAAATGCTGTTTGACAACTGGAAGATAGGCAGGTCAGCAGTTTGAATACCCCACTATTTATCGCTGGATGAATTTATACTAAATTCATATACAGTAATACCTCGGATAACGCTAAGACTTGGTTTCACATGTCTTAGTGTTATCCGATTTTTAGTGTTATCCGATGCATAGTAAAATCCTATGGGATGGATCGGATAACGTTAAAGCTCCACAGAGATACATTGTAACCGCACAGGCTTTAGCGGTTGTTATCCGATCCATCCCATAGGACCTTAACGTTATTCGATCCAATTCTCCTCCCCAGATTACTTAACGTTATGCGATTGTAACGTTATCGGAGGTAAACGTTATCCGAGGTATTACTGTACAGTAAAACACCGGATAACAATTGGATCGGATAATGCTAAAATCGCATAACGTTAAGTAATCTGGGGAGGAGAATTTGATTGAATAACGTTAAGGTCCTATGGGATGGATTGGATAACAACCGCTAAAGCCTGTGTGGTTACAATGTATCTCTGTGGAGCTTTAACGTTATCCGATCCATCCCATAGGATTTTAACATGGATCGGATAACACTAAAAATCGGATAACACCAAGTCTTGTGGAACCAAGTCTTAGCGTTATCTGGTGTTTTACTGTACTGTATATAGGTACATTTATATAAATTCAGATCCCATCTCCTGTTATAAGAACATCCTTTAGGCATATAGTTATCTTTTTCCACTTAAATACCTACCTAGTTTTGGCTCTCCTGCGCCCTATATTTTCCCCTTACAATTTTCTAGTATTGCTGAATTCCATGATAAACTACTAGTGGTTTACTCTCTTAACTGAGCATGAGAGTTCTGTTGTTTCTGCTGCTTATCTGATACGCTTCCCATACTTTCTTGTTATGATAAAATCAATAATGAACACAGCTGTGAGGCTCATCTTCCCCTTATTTAATTTAAGGAAGAGGCAGTGTTTTATTTCAGACAACACATGGATTTGTCTTGTACTGATATCAGTGATGTTTTTGTAGCTAAATTTAATGAAGACTTCTGCACGCCTACGTCTCTTCAGTCAGCTTTGGAAGCTAGCCTCTTTGCTGATTATGGCGGTACATTTTTAGGGTATATTTTTCATTCCTTCCCTACCCGTGATAAACTCTACGGCTTCTGACAGTGTAAGAAACTGCTATCCCTTTTGTATCAAGAAAGATAGCAACACTACATGCTGTTCCATTATTTGCAGTAGTTGTTTACTGGTACTGATTCTTTTATTCTGTTTTATGGGCACTAAATGTTGTTTCCTATCATATGTTCGTATTGTATCCTATGTGTAGGTAATCCTGTTTCACTAGAGTAGCTTTTTTGTGACATATTGGCAGTGGTGGGATTCTAATTTTTTTATTAACCTACTCTGTGCAGTGGGTGTGGCTTGGTGGGCGTGGCCAGGGGGAAAGGACTACTTAATTATAAAACGTGGATGGGCGGGGCCAGCCAGAATTTCTGCTACTGGTTCTGGCGCACTGGTGTGAACCTGCTGCATCCCACCACTGCATATTGGCCAAAATTCTAAAGTGAAATATCTTCTGTATTAGTGAAAAATATCTTCTGTATTAGTGAATTGTATAAGCTGTGTTTCCCCCCTCCCCCTCAATATTCTAGTTGTCAGTTGTTCCCTAGCATGTGTGTACAATCGAATGGACACTAGCTTGAGGTTAAGAGTGTGCAACTTGATACAGTGGGCTAGAATAGATATCCTCAATAGGTATGCGCAGTGATGGGATATAAAAGGTCAGCACCAGTTTGCCAGAACCGGTAGCAGCTTTTTTTGGGGAACCTCCTTTGGGGCTTACCCTACTGTGCATGTGCGCCAAGCACTTGGTGTGCATGCATGCCTACAGTGCTTGGTGCATATGCACGGCCTCCTTGCTGTCCTCCTAAGCGGGGAGGAGGAAGAGAAGCTGCTAGCCTGAAGCTCCCTATAGCCTGCTCCCCACGGTATGTGACTCACCTTTGTATGTGGTGTGTCTGTGTGTACAGTAAAACCTCGGCTAACACTAAAATTTGGTTCCACAAGTCTTGGTGTTATCAGATTTTTAGCATTATCCGATGCTTGTTAAAATCCTATGGGATACATCGGATAATGTTAAAGCTCCATAGAGATACATTGTAACTGCACATGCTTTAGCGGTTGTTATCCGATGCATCCCATAGGATCTTAATGTTATTTGATGCAATTCTCCCCCTCCCAGATTGCTTAATGTTATGCGATTTTAGCGTTATCTAATGCAAATGTTATCGGATATATTACTGTATTTTAATGTGTATTTAATACCTATATTGACGTACTACCACAGTTCCTAAAAAGGCCTGGTGGCTGGCAGGCCTGATGGCCTGGCTTGGGGTTTTTAAGCAAAGTCTTGGAGTTACCTCATCAATAAGCTACACCTGTGCTGTTCCAATTGGAGAACCCTTAAGGAGGTACAGCTGTTTTACATTTACATTAAGGCATATTATCCTAGAGAACTGGTTAGGCAAAGACTTAGTACCTAACTTCTTTAACTGTTGAAAAGTGCCAAAATGAAGCCATCTTGTGGTGAGTTCATTCTGTAGTTCCTTCCATCTGACCTAGTGTGAGAAAAATTAGCCAGAATAAGCTTTAAGTTCTGGTTTAAAAGCTCTGGTTGATTTGTGTTTGGGGTGGGTTGGTGGGTGTATTTTGATGTATTATTTATTTATTTATTTTATGGGTTGGTGTTGTTGGTGGGTGGGTGGGTTGAGGGGTGTGTGTGTGCATGTGTGTGTGCTTATTTTTATTATATTTTATATTTTTTTAAGTTTTTATTTTTTCCTTTGGCCCCGCCCACATCATGACATCATGATGTTGGCTCCGCCCATGACATTATGATGTTAGCTCCACCCACACTGTGATGACATCACGGTGGGATAGTAAAAATTTTGACATCCCACCACTGGGTATGAGTGCTAATTTTCTGTCCCTAAGACTCTCTGGGGGTTGCAAAGATAACTAAAAATGTCACCAAACATACACACTCACACACAAACAAACAAAACTAAACATGCCTGGAAGATCAATTCTGGACTGGTCTGTGTTAAATGATGCAGGGGAAGCCCATAGCTTGATATTGAATGATACTAATTTCCTCAACATGTTTACATTACGATTGTATTATGTATTATTGATATAATCCATCCGACTATTTGTTCACTACAATTAATCGTACAGTCTAGGTCTAGTCATGCCTGCCACATGACCATGGAAACATTTGCAGAAGCAGACAGCATTGGCTCTTTGGCTATGAAACAGAGATGAGCACTGAACCCTAGAGTTGGATATGGTTAGCTTTCAAGCAAGAGTGACCTTTACCTTTACCCATAGGTTTAATAATAAAGGACTGCAGTGGCTTAGTGGTTAAGACGCTGAACTTGATGATTGGAGGGTCGACAGGTCAGCAGTTCAAGACCCAAGAGCTACATGATGGATTGAGTTCCCGTCTCTGTCCCAGTTCATGCCAACCTAGCAGTTTGAAAGCAAGAAATTGCAAGTACTGTAAATAAATAGGTACCACTTCGGTGGAAAGGTAAACAGCATTTCGTGCACTCCAGTGTCTAGTCATGCCTGCCACATGTCTACAGAAATGTCTGCAGACACAGACAGTGCTGCCTCTTTGGCTACGAACAGAGATGAACACTGAACCCTAGAGTTGGATGTCACGGAACTAGCCGGCCCGCTCTGCCTTGGCCCTCCTACACCAAAGCCCCCCGAGGGCGAGCTGGCCGGCAGTGCAGCTAAACAGCCCTTATCTGCTTCTCTTCTAGCAAGGAGGTTTAATCAGGGAGCGTATTCAGGGGCTTGTGTGTGAATGCAGTGCTTCTCTTGCCCATTAGTCCAATGAAGAGACGTCGTCGAAGCGAAAACAGTAGGTTTATTGTAGTAAGTTTCTTAAAGGATATTCCATAGAGAAAACGTAAGTAAAGTCCAGTAACATTAGTCAGTCCACAGACAGTCCAAAACAAAACCAAGTACAGTCCTAGGTAATCATTTTGAAAGAGTAAAAGAGGAGTAGTCCCAGGGAAAGGTGTTAACCCATAGACATCCAAAAAGCGAACTTCCTTTGTTCTCCCCAAAATGGAGATTCTGCAGTCAGGTGGGGAACCTCCTAACCAATCAGGGTACGCTCTTACTGAAACAGAAAGTTTCTCAAAACATGGGTGCTTCTTTTATATGACTGGCTTAAACGGGGGGGGGGGGGGAATTGGAGAATGAGTTATTAACAGTAAATGGCCTTTTATTTGGGTTTCTCCAAATGACTAGGAGTTCACTTTTTGAATAATAAGAATTATATGTCATGGGGTGAGAGATTAGGATTTTAGAGATGGTTAGGTGAGGCTTGGCTAAAAAAGGTTGGTAACCACTGGTCTAGAAAAAAAATGAAAGGCAGTGATGGACAGCCAAAGATTTTACTACCACACTGTGGGCGGAGCTGATGTTGTGGGTGGAGCCAATGTCATGATGTCATGACGTCATGGGCAGAGCCAACGACATGACATCATGGGCGGAGCCAAAGTAAAAAAACATAAAAATAAGTACACATAAAAATACAATTTAAATAGACATAAAACACATAAAATACATCTTAAAAATAAATACACATTAAATACAAATTAAGTAGACATAAAACAGATAAAAATACACATTAAAAATACTTATTAAATACACATTACAATACACCCACCCACCCCACACCCAAAGGCGAGTCACTTATCCTGGGGAGCAGGCTGTAGGGAACTGGAGGCTAGCAGCTGCTCTTCCTCCTTCCCACTTGGGAGGACAGCAAGGAGGCCGCCGAGGGCCTCAGCAGCAGCCACCGGTTCCTCCGTGGCTGTGTGTGGCTGCTCAACGCTCTGCGCTGCCACACTCCAAGCAGCGAATTGCTGCTTGGCTCAGCAGGCAGAGGGCTGTAGGTGCGCATGCGCGCCAAACTTAGGTGCTCATGCACACCAAGCACTGTAGGCGTGCATGCACGCTGAGCACTGTAGGCATGCACGCACAGTGGGGGAACCGGCAAAAAGGTAAGCCCCCAAGGTGGTTCCCCCCAAAAGCTGCTACCAGTTCTCCGGGACACTGGGAAAAGCTACTACCGGTTTTTGGCGAACTGGTGTGAACTGGTTGCTGCCCATCACTGATGAAAGGGCACTATGAGGTTGCATGAAACATAAAAGAAGCGCCAAATGTTCATGTTCCCCTCTTTTATAAACATGAACCATTTGTGTTTGAGAATCTATTTCAGCAATCATCTGAAGAGGATGCTTATCCTTGGAAAGGCTGCCTGAAGGCTACACATTTTACATTAAGTCAATAGCCTTACTTTATGCATCAGCAAGATGTGTAGAGGGGAGCACCCAGCAAGGAAACTAAAGAGGGGGTGGTTTGAGGGAGAAATGAGAAAACAGAGAAGGTCAGAGAGGAACACCCATCAAGCAAGCTGTATGTGCGTGTGTGTTTTGGGGGGGGGGCACATGCCATTTTAAAGGTAATAAAGTTCTCCAAGAACCAAACCTCTGTTTTAACAGCAAGGCTAGTGAGAAAATAGGATTCCACCCACAACAACTTGTTTATCGTTTGTCTTCCGAGAACCCATTAGGCTAGATGAAGCTTTGGGGATCTGCTCTAAGTATCGAGCAATGGCTTCTGCGAAAGACCCAGCTGGTAATCTGAATGTTCAGAGCGGCACAAATTGCTTCTCTGAATCAAAAGTGGAAAATGTGTATAAATGCAAAAAGAAGCAGCAACGTGCTAGCCAGAGAAGGTTACGGTTTAAGAATCACTCAAGTTCACTGATCACTGGGTTCTCTAGTTCAGTGTTTCCCAAATGCTGGTGTTCCCAGAAGCCTCAGCCAGTACATTGACTGATCAGTGCTTTGGGGAATTGACTTAAGCTCCTGGGCATTGAAGTCCAAACACCAGCATTTGGGAAACACTACTCTAGGCGTAAAATTGAGCTTTCTTGAATCACTTATGTGTAACACCATATGTATTATTCCACATTGTCTCGTGCCACGGCTGTGACAGTTGTCTGTCAAGGAAGTAGGGCCTGGTTTTTATTTTAAAGAACTTCCGCCTGCGTCATGCGTACTCATTTTACACTATATGCATGCTTACATTCTTAGAATGGCAGGAAAGTGTGTTCCATATAAATCTCCTATTTCTCGGCGAACATCTACCGTATTTGTATTATTGTCTGTTTAGCTGTTGCATTTATGAATTAGGTCTCTATCAGTAAGTGCCTGAGGTAACATCGGATGAAGCCCCAAATAATGTATTGGAATTCCAATTTTTTTCAATTTTTATTTCCATGCCAGGCTAATGTCAAGCTAATGGGCAGGTTGATTATATGCGCTCACCCGGTGTTTTTCCTTTCTGTGCTGCTGCTCTCTCTTTGCCCATTTCTTCTCTCCCTCTCTCAGGGCAATGTTGTCACCAAGGAAGAAAATCTACTCTAAATTGCCATGCTGGCCTCTTTCTACCTCCTGCACCAAATATAAATTTGTGGAAATAGCTGTTTTGAGAAACCATCACTATTTTGAGCCCATAAAGTTAGTGCAGAAACATTCGTTCATTAAAAGGGTTTTGTGTTTGTTTATTCCTGACAAAAGTAAGATCTTAACACCTTCGTTTCAATTGTTTTCTCCTGATGTAGTTTTCTCCTTGTTCTGAAATACTTTGCTAGATCCCATAAAGGGTATTTTGAGAGGTGGTTAAATATATATAGTTTTGTTCTCTACAGGAGATCCTCGCGCTTGGTTAAAGATGCCTCATAAGGGTGAAATATAAAGCAAAACATTATTTTGTGGATCAAATATTCTGTAAGGGAAAACAAGCACAACCGCAGATGCTCTCATAGTTGATTAACATGGAAGCAGTAAACATGCAAGAGGGCAGAAACGCCAAACTTCAGTAGTCATTTTGCTTATACTTTTCTCTCTCAACTTCTATCTGAAGGACAAGAGAAGGAGCTAGTAATATTCAAGTGTAATTCTGCAGGACACAGAAAGAGCCTCCTTGAAGATTGTGATATTTTTGAACCTTATATTGCCTTATATTGCCAGCCAGTCTTTCTCACACTAGGTCTGGCGAATGGAACTGGAGAATGTATTCACCAAAAGGTGGCTTCATTTTGGCAGTTTCACAATTTGTCTAGACATGGAAGAAATGTTTCTTCTTACTTTCTCTTATGTAATCTATTTCTCTGATTTTTTTGTTTGTTTTCAGATTTCTTTTCCTACTATAATTGTCAGTTACAAAATGAGTTTAAATGCTCTTCAGATGCAGTTTATGGAAGAACCTCCTACTACTGTAGAAAGCAGGTTGTGTAGGCAAACAGTGAATGGTCAAAAGAGATTTCTTGCTTCATCAGACCATATTACTTACTGTAAAAAGCATATGAGTGATAAACATATAATAGTTAATATTTCACAACACATCTTTAACAAGTGCCATCATAAAATCAGGCTCACATGTGGAGATTAGGGTGATAACCAAATGAATAAAAAAAGGTGGAGACTAGGATGATAACTACATATTCTTTGCCTCTACAATACCATCTAGCCATCTCATTTTTGGCCACCCCCTTCTTCTTTTGCCCTCTACCTTTCCCAGCATCAAGGCTTTCTCAAGTGAATCCTCTCTTCTCATTTGATGTCCAAAGTACCTTAGCTTCATCTTTACTATTTGACCTTCAAGGGAGCAGTCAGGGTTGATTTCTTCTAAGATTGACCTATTTGTTCTCCTCGCTGTCTAGGGGACTCTCAAAATTCTCCTCCAGCACCACATCTCAAAGGCATCTATTCTTCTGTGCTCAGCTTTCCTAATGGTCCAGCTCTCACAACCCTACATTGCCACTGGAAATACCATCGCTTTGACTATACGAATCTTTGTTTGCAATGTGATGTCTCTACTTTTCACTATTATGCTCTCCAGGTTTCTCATTGCTTGCCTCCCAAGAATCAGTCGCCTTTTTATTTCATGGCTGCAATCCCCATCTGCAATGAGCTTTGATCCTAGAAAAGTAAAATCTGTCACTGCTTCTACTTCTTCCCCATCTATTTTCCAGGGACTGAGAGGACCTGTTGCCATGATCTTGGTTTTCTTGATATTGAGTCTCAAGCCAGCTTTTGCACTTTATTTCAACCTAATCAGGAGCTTCTTTAGCTCCTCCTCACTTTCAGCCATTAGGGTGGTATCATCTGCATATCTCAAATTGTTGATGTTTCTCCCAGCAATTTTGTGCTCTGTGTATAAGTTGAATAAGCAGGGTGACAAATATGCACCCTTGTCTTACTCCTTTTCTTATTCCAAAACACTCTGTCATTCGGTAGTCTGTCCTAACTGTTGCTTCTTGATTCATGTACAGATTTCTCATGAGGTATATAAGGTGCTCTGATTTAGGCTTCTGAAATTGAAGCCCACCAATGTTCCGCAAAACATAGCCTGGGAAATGCTGCAATAAACCATCATTGAACAATACAGTACTGCTGTTAAGTGCCCTCCTGCCATTTTTCTCCTTTGTTTTGTTCAGTAGAATGTCAAATTGGTCTAATGGCATAACGGGCATTGAGAAATTCTCAAATCTATAAATCAGTTCCAGTGCCTAGAATTGTTAATTTGCAGCTCACTGTAACATGTGGAGTTTATTCAAGATCGTTTTCATCTGGGAGGTTTGGCTTAATGTTGTAATACATTAGACTTAAAGCATAATTGAGGAGGAAAGAGGGAAAGGTTATGATTATCCTTAAATGTTGACAAAGGGCTCTCATAACTGTTTATATTTAGAACTAATATGCTCCTTCAACATCTGAAGGGGTAAAAGAGGAAGAAAAGAAAACTAATATGCATAGTTTTTGAACACACATTTGCATTTTTAGTGGTCCCTGTGCTGGTTTTTTTTTTTTTAAATATCAGCCTGGGGAATGAATGGGTTTCCCATCAACCAATCATTTCTTGGCACAAGAACCAAATGCTCTATATACAGTGTATGGGCTTGAGCTACATTGTACATGACATGCTTCACTTCTGCAAAGAAGAGTGCTTTCATTCCTGTAAAATGAATAAACCCTCCAAGGCATTTTTGTTTCCGGTTCAGACCATCCTGTACTCAGTCTCTGTTTACGGATGCATCATTATCTGGTTGTAAACCAAACAGCTTGAATTTGATTTTATCTGATAAGATAGTACATGGGCCATAAATGGTGCTGATTCTGCAGTTGCTGGAAAAAAAGTTTTTGTCTCTCACAAAAGTGACTGCAAAACCTTATAGGTTTGTCAGTCTTTCAAGTGGTATAGAAACGCTTTGTTTTTATTAAAATAGACACAACCACACCTCTGGAAGTTATTTGAAATGCTATGTGTTTGTATAGTACAGTGGTACCTCGCTTAACGAGCATAATGCGTTCCACAGGATTGCTCTTTAAGCAAGTTTGCTCTTTAAGCGAAACACCATTGCAAGTGACCAATTGTGGGGGGGATTGCGAACCCCGATTTATTTCTTAAGCGAGTTTTTGGTTGGTTTTATTTGTTAAGCGAAGCGAACATTCAGATAAAATTCTGCTCTTTAAGCGAGTTACTCTTTAAGTGAGGAGGAGCTCTTTATGCGAGGTTTGACTGTATTTTTAATTGACAGTGGACATCTGGTTAGCTGCCTGCTATGTCTCAGTGCCTATTTCTTCATAAATGTGGATGGACGATTATACTTTTGTAGCATTAGATTTACCCCACACTGTTGCTTTCATTTTAAATTCAAAGAGCTGAGAAATCAGAATGGTTCCTTTATTTAAATATGTCAAGGGACTGCAGTGGCTCAAGTCACTAAGATGCTGACTGGGAGACGGAAGGTCAGCAGTTCGATTCCCGAGTACTGCAGGACGGAATGAGCTCCCGTCTCTGTCCCAGCTCCTGCCAACTTAGCAGTTCGAAACCAAGAAATTGCAAGTAGATAAATAGGGACCACTTCGGTGGGAAGCTAACCGCGTTCCATGCACTCCGGTGTCTAGTCATGTCTGCCACATGACCATGGAAATGTCTGCAGAAGCAGACAGCGCTGGCTCTTCGGCTTAGAAACAGAGATGAGCACTGAACCCTAGAGTCGGATATGACTGGCTTTCGAGCAAGGGAAACCTAAAAGTATTATTTTACATATTATTGTATTCCTTTGTTTTAAGAGGTTACATTTCATGCTTCCCTTCTTTTGGTACCTTGAAAATTTTATATTCAAATTCCATCCTTTTCGGTGCTGCTTCAGAAATTTGTTCCATTTTCGAAGGTGTATATCTAACTAATCTAATTATGTTGCATCAAAGCAGAATGTTCTTATTGAACTCAATGTGAAATCCACAAATTAAACATACAGCCGATGATCACCGTATCGTGTGATAAAACACTATTTCCTCAGAAAATGCTCTTCAGGGACAGAGACATATAAACCTAGAGTTATAGCAACATCAAGTTTTATGAAGTTTAATGCTACCCTGTTTTTGTTAGGTGTTTGTGTAGACATGCTGTTTGTGTAGGCAGACATGGCGTGGCTCCTCTGACAAGGATGTGGCTTTTTAGCTGTTTCTTTTGGTGGAGTGGAAAGCCTCCAGCTTTCAGGCAGTGAAAGATAGTCTAGTACAGGGGTGCCCAAACTACAGCCTGGGGGCCAGATACGGCCCCCAGCACCAATTCTTCCAGCCCATGAAGCCCTTGTCACTCCTGGAAGGGAAGTAAAACATGTCCGTGTGAGCATGTTTTACTTCCGCTTCCAGGAGCGATGAGGGCTTCGCAGGCCGGATGAATTGGCGTTGGGGGCCAGATGTGGGCCCAAGGCCATAGTGACTGGCTCCCTGAACCACGTGACCAGCATGCAGAATTCAGCGTTTAATTCTTTTTTAATTGACTTTTAAGTAATTTATGAACCTTAAGGTTTTAATTTATGAATTTCTGTAAGCCGCCTAGAGTCAGGTTCGCCTGATTGGGGCGGGATAATAAATCTAAATAAATAAATAAATAAATAAATAAATAAATAAATGCAGCCCAAAAAGATGGGCGCCCCTGGTCTAGTAGTTCGCAAGGACAACTTCTTTCCCAAGCAGTCATTATAATAATTGTATTACTAACTTGCTTTTGCCATCTTCTCTCTACACCTTGTATATAAAATCTCAAAGTTACATCGTAAACTTGGAGAGGGACTGCTATACAGTACTTTAAAAGGTGTTTTAGAAGCCTTTTGGTTAAAAAGTTGGGAATAAACAAACAAACAAATTCTTTGCAGTGTAAATAATGTTCTACCTCAGGCATTCTCAACCTACGGCCCCCGACGCCATTCCATTCAGCCTTCCATGTGATTTGCCACTTTTCCCACAGTTTAAAAGCAGCCTACGGCATTTCTGGGGCGGGTGGAGAAGAGTTGACGATTGCATCATTACCATATATGGCCACCAGAGGGTGCAAAGCATGATTTCCCATAGGAATGCACTGAAAACCAATTTCATCTATATTAAAAAGGCAAAAAAACACCTTGCAGAGACAAGCTCAGGCAGGCGATGTAGGAAGGCTCCTTTTGTTCACCTGTGTGTGTGTGTGTGTGTGTGTGTGTGTGAGAGAGAGAGAGAGAGAGAGAGAGAGAGAGAGAGAGAGAAAGAGAGAGAGAGAGAGAGAGAGAGAGCCCTCTGTCTTATTTCCCATACAGTACTTGCATTTTGGCTACTCTAGGTGCCTTCTTTGAACTACAGTAATACTCTGGATAACGATTGGACCGGATAGCGCTAGAATCGGATAACGATGCAAGATTTTTGGAAAAACTTTGCATCAGATAATGATTCTATTCAACAATCTTTAGCTTAATCCGAGCCAATCGTGTGTGTGTGAGGTTGGATTGGGTAGAACATCTACTCAATCCACCCTCCCCCAGCGATGGATCGCTGCTACTGAACTAGGGTCGGGGGAAAGGCCCACCCCACTGGCCCCTTAGCAAGCGCTATGGGGCCAGTAGGATCGGGGGAACAGGCAGCCACTGGCGCCCTACAAACCGGATAACGACATGACCTGTGGAACGAAGTCATAACGTTATCCGGGGTATTACTGTATTTGAGATTTTTTTAAATTGGTAGCCATGTTAGTCTGTGCAAGCATACCAGAGAGTAAACAAAACAAAAGACAATAGAAGCTGTGGCACCTTAAAGAATAACTCCTGTATTTTAATGTTAGTCCACTTCATCAGACCTTGTGTATGTTTTTGTATTATCTGATATTGTGTATACACAATATTTCCCAGAGTGGGAAATTTATAAATAATAAATAAATGAAATATTATATTAAGAACAGTCTGTGGGGGCTTGACCTGGCCCCCAGCTTTAAAAGGTTGAGAACCCCTGTTCCATCTTGTGCACAGCAATAACAGTGGGCACTAAACCCATGTTTCATAGACTCCTGCTCCCCTGCCCTGGAGAATTTATGAAAAGAAAGAAAGGGAAAGAGAAATGGTTTTCCTCAAATGTCTGATGTTTGTGCGTCAGGGCAAGGCTAGAACTTCAGACACGTGAGATGGTATTGATAGAGATTGAAGGAACTTAGGCTGCAAGACGATGCCACAGAATTAGCAGAACAATGGTAGAGGGACTCCGGGTCTTTCAATTCCTTTGGTATTTGTTGTTTCATCTCACAAACACAGCTTTAGAGGGTATCAACTTTTATTAACTGAACAATTTCAAAACCATTTCCACTCTCCCAGTGGGTTAGTGTACAGAAGTTTATGTCATTGAATTCTATGGTTGAAATTGAGTATTAAGTCATGACTATGTTAGGTCAGTTGAATTTATGGAATTTATATGCATGTTCACTCACTAAATCTCCACTGATTCAGTGGATCTATTTAGTTGCAGTTTACTGCCGGATTACAGACTGTGAGATCAGTGATGGGATGTCAAAAATTCTACTACCACGCCATGATGTCATGGACGTCATGGGCGTGGCCAGTGTCATGACGTCATGACGTCATGACGTCATGGGCGGAGCCAACGTCATGACATCATGACATTGTGGGCAAGGCCAAAAATAAAATAAAAATAAAAAAAATAAACACGCACACAGACCCGTAAATAACTTAAAGAAATAAAATAAAGAAATAAATAAAATAAAAATTAAATAAAAGTACAACCACCCACCCAAAACACAAATAAATCACCCACCCACCCTAAATATAAAAGACTCACTTACCTTCCTAGGCGCCGACGAACCTCCATGTGGCCCGGGGCCACCCGGCAAGACACGCTGCCCCCGACTGCGGCTGTTTCCTCCTACGAAGGCCGCGGCCGGCCCTGCAGCCGCCAGCCACGGCCGCCACAGCCGCCTGCAGCCTCTGGCCAGCCACCGAGCTCCCACGGGCACGTTGGTGTCTGCGCGGGCCATCCGCCGCCGCCGCGCCCTCCTAGGGACTGGGGCCCGACAAACCCCCATGCCCTGGGTAAGCCCGGCGGAGCTCGCCACCGTCGCATCCTCCTCCGCCGGGCGCCTGCATCTTCTTCGGGGCGGAGCCTTTTCGGCCCGGCTCTGGCGGCGGCCACGGGCGGCCAGGGCCTGCGGGGAGCAGTGGGTATGGTGGCGGCTGCCGTCCCCATGCCGCACCACCTCCAGCTTCCTCCTCCGCCAGGCGCCGCAGCCGGGCTAAAAAGGGACCGGCCCAAGGAGGAGGCTACAGGGATGCAGGCAGGTCCGGCGGCGGCGGCGTGGGGCGGCAGCTGCAGGCACCCAGTCCACAGGCACCCGGCGGAGGAGGCGGCGGCAGCGGTGCGCCGCGCGTCCCCAGGGCATGGGGCTTGTCGGCAGTGGACGGCCCAGGCAGCCCTCAACGTGCCGCGGGGGAGGTGCCCTCCTCAGAGGGCTGGTGCCGCCGCCGCCGCCGCCACCCTGAAAGCAGTAAAACAATTTTTTTTAATTGGAGCTAAAATGGCTCCAATTGACTGCGCATGTGCAGAAACTCAATCTGACACATGCGCAATGCGTCAGATTGAGTTTCTGCACATGCGCAGTCAATTGGAGCCATTTTAGCTCCGATTTAAAACATTTTTTTTCTTTCGGTGAGGCGTCCGGAACCGGACGCCTCAAAAGCGGACTCCCCTCACGGAGAACCCTCCGGAATTGGTCCTACCGGTTCCAGGGATCCGTCTGGAACCGGGGACATCCCATCACTGTGTGAGATCTAATTCCCAAGTAAATGGTCAGATAGATTACAAAAACGAAATCTGTTAACAAATGTTTGGTCTCATCATTGCTTCTTGACAGTTTTCTTTACAGTTCACATTGATTTCCAATAAAACAATTACAGTATAACAATTTTTGAGTCTTCTTCTTTTGGTATGTCTATATAAAAGACAGATACAGGTATAGTATATAGTTATGACTAGATAGCTGTAAAGTATAGTGAATTTAAAAATTATATTTCAGCCTTACCATGTGCTTTGTGTCACTTCTTGAATGTGCTTATTCTATCTGAAGATCATTTTTTTGCCTTTTTACTTCTGTAATTGTTGCTTTTTATTTTTTTGTGGTATTTTAGTTTCCTTTGGCTGTGCAAGACACTTGTATCTCAGGAATGAAATATACTACAGGTACTCCCTGTAGCTGAGACAAAGAGCTCCCCGTCTTTGTCCTAGCTTCCGCCAACCTAGCAGTTCGAAAGCAAGAAATTGCAAGTAGATCAATAGGGACCACTTTGGTGAGAAGGTAAGCTGTGTTCCTAGTCATGCCTGCCACATGCCCACGGAAAGGTCTGCAGAAGCAGGCAGTGCTGGCTCTTCGGTGATGCATATTAACTGAAGCAAGGTTAGATTCCCAGTTGATAATTAAGATATTTTAAAATACATGCCTGCTTCTTTATCCTTTAACTCCTTTTCATCTTTAATGGGAAATCAATTTTGCCCTAGTTATTGACCTGCCTTGACAACTGAATACAGTGTTGTCTACTAAAGTTCTTAATTATGCCATTCACTTAGTTTATGCTTTAGCCTGCAATAGCACACCACATGGAATATTACATAATTAGTGGGAACTTCTGATAAAATGTTCATAACTCTCAAGAGTTAACTGTGAGCAGCTTTCATTAATATAGGCAGAATGTTTTTCTTACAGTATTGCTATTAGAAAAGCAAAATACATTAGCTTTTTTTTTCTTCAAAGCAGCCTGGATAGTTACCTGCAATTAGGTTTCCTTTTAGTAACTGCACTGTAGGTATGGAGCTATTTAAAATTTATTGCCGGATATGTTGCCAGAAAAATCCAAACCTGCACTGCCATTAATGGTTTTAAAGTGGAAAAATGAGAATGGCTGCATTTGCTCTTCGAATGTCAGCCAATTGAAACCTCCAGTTTTGCGAGGCTGAGACAGAGACCTGTGATATTTAAACAACTCGCTGAGAAGCTGTTGCTATTTAATTTCCAAGGCCAAAAATAGACACGTGATTTGTTTGTAGATTTGAAAGCAAAATTAAAACCAGCTGCAGTGATGAAAATGAAGGTTTGGCTGCATTAGCAGCAGAGAACAAGCGAATACGGACCACTTTGGAACAGTCCAGATTGATTAAAACGATCGAATCAAGCCAAAGAGTTCACACAGAAATGGATCCTTGCTTTCTTTTAAAGGGCCGGTTGAGAAGCTGCCTGCGACCCAAGCCCCCCCTGTGGGTCTGGATGTGGGCAGTTTTGCAACTGGCCCCCCTGAGGTGAGGTTAAGAAAATAAGGGACTGTGGGGGCTCAGGTGGCTAAAGATGCTGAACTCGAAGACTGGAAGGCCAGAGTTCGATTCCCAAATACTGCATGACGGAGTGAGCTCCAGTCGTCTGCCCCAGCTCCTGCCAACCTAGCAGCTTGAAAGCAAGAAATTGCAAGTAGATAAATAGGTACCACTTCAGTGGGAAGGTAAACAGCGTTCCATGAACAGCCAGTGTCTGGTCATGCCTGCCACATGTCCATAGAAATGTCTGCAAATGCGGACAGCACTGGCTCTTTGGCTATAAACAGAGATGAGCACTGAACCCTAGAATCAGATATGACTGGCTTTCAAGCAAGGGCGACCTTTACCTAAGAAAATATATTTTTGAAAAGTGTTTATAACTCATGCAGCACATCTAGACAGATAAGATTCGTGGCCGAGTTGGTAAGCATTATACCTCGTGTGATATTTTGCTGGTTTTGCTTTTAATACTTTGCAGTTTCCGGTTAATAGGCCTTGTAACTAAGAAGTTCCCCATGGAGAGGTTACCAATCCTCTGAACACACGGTGTTCAGATCATTTTAAAGGTTAAACCTCCCTCACATTATAGAGGACATTATATTCAATACTATCTGTACTTTAATAGGTTTTGAAGACCTATTCTATTGTATCATGATTTATCCATGCCCACCTATGAGCACATGAGGTTTGGTAGTTAGGTTTTTAAACCACATAGGCACTCATAACCTATAAATGTGATGGTGATCCTTGGTTCTTGAGGTGTTCTTGGACGTCAGTTACCAAAAGCCCAAGTCAAGCATGCCTGCTGATCAAGGTTTCTGGGAACTGAAATTCAAGAAAAGCTGGAGTGCCAAGGTTCACCATCACTGCCCTATAACCTAACAAAATGCAATGATTTGCTTGTTGAATAATTTTTTTTAAAAAAAGAAATATCTCCTGGACGTCCAATTTATCATACTGACGGTATATCCTCTGGTCTGACCTGATGTCGCAGAGAGAACCTTGGTGGGCAGAGCTGAGAAAGAGGGACTTCTACTTCTTCCCACCGGCTCCATCCAACCAGGTTTCTGTGACGCAAGCCAGGCCAGCATCTTCACTCGGGAACAAATCCTGGGTGTTCGCTGTCTTACCTTGCGCTGACCAGGCATTGAGCAACCGCAGCTCCATCGGGGCTATCCAAACTATTTGTCAGTTTTGATAAGAGGCAACCAGCAACCTCCGTCCTCCTCTCCTCCCATGATGTCACTGATGCCTGCCAATTCTCTCTCTCTCCCTGCCATGGGAAATTGGTAATGGTGGTTTCCTGCTTCTCCTAAGCAACCCCTCCTTTAAAATTACATCCTCCCTTCAAAAAGAGAAAAGCCCCACAACTGTAGACAAAAGCAGGCAAATAGGCCACATTAAACTGTAAGTCCCTTCATCCCTCCTGCCCCCTTTCTAAAAAAAACAACAACAACAACCCCCTTACAAGAAACCCCTTTAACATTACCCAAAGTAATAAAAGTCAAGGGAGAAAGGGAAAAGCAAAACAGGTTTCTCCTAACCAAGCAAGGAGGGAGGGAGGGTTTGGTCCTACAGAGAAGCAGAGGCCCCTCAGACCACAATTATTTATTTGTTTGTTACATTTAAATACTGCCCTTTTGGCCCAAGATCACTTAGGGTGGTGAAAAAGCCAATTTAAACTGCCCTGTAAATAATATAATTAATTTCTTCTTCTTCCTTATCCAGGCCAGACATGAAACTGCCAAAACGGAGGCACATTTTGGTGAATGCATTCTGCAGTCCCTTTCATCTGACATAGTGTGAGAAAGATTAACTGGCAACATAACGTTGCTATTGCCGGGGTATACCAGATTGTGTTCAAATCTACACAATGATTGTAGACAAGTTAAAAGAAATGAGATAAGAGATACACTGGGTCATAAACAATCCTACTGGAAACTATCTGAAGTGTCACTGGGGCCTGTGTGTGTTTGCAGAATATCACAAAAAAAAAGGAGGTGTAGAAAGTCCCGTGTTAGCGAAATCCCTGGAGGGAGGGAGGGAGGGAGGTGCATGGATGCAGGGAAGGGTCTCCTAAGAAGTTCCGCTGGAAAGTGGAGGGAAGGAGCACTTGCGCGTCCCCTGGACCACAAGTACTTTTGCTCTTCTCCACTCATGAATGCTGCTGACAGTGGCAGTTCTCACAGCAAGCTCTGGCTTCTCTCCATTCCTCCTCAACCATATGGTAAAAGCCAGGAAGAGAGGTGGAAGGGAACCACAACTGGTATAATTCTAGAACAAGCTTGGCAAATCAGCTCTCCGTGTAATATGACAAGGGCCTGACTTGTCATGTTTTCACATTTTAAAATAAAATAAAATAAAAACCCATAGAAATAATACTCAAAGACATGACTCAAGGCAAAATCACTAAGCTCGCTGGAAGTGAATGCTTTGAGAAGAAAGACGTCCTCTACTAGATAGCTGTAATAGTCTAATGCTTTAAAAGCCTGGGATACGAAAGGATTTTCCTTTGTACTTCTGGATCCATCCTCTCTGTGATGTTATTTCCTTTAACACCCCTAGCCCATAATCAGCTGTCCACAACAATAATAATGCTGAGTGGAATACGTTGGTCTTGGAGATTTTATTCCAAATTGTTCTGCTGTTTGTAATGTTAACCAGTATTAGTGATATATGTACATTTATGTACAGATGAATGGGAACCAATCTTAACTATATTTGCAGAAGACCACTGAAATCAGTGGGTCTCTTTCAAGTGTGATGAAGTCTGGATCCACTGTTTTCATGTCAGAATGCATCCTAAAATGTATTACTTAGCTTAGTAAATTATTATTCTCAGGTGGTTATATTCCTCCAGGGGGAAGTTATATCATCTGATCCTGAAATGCATTATCCTCATGAAAGTGTGATTCCCTTTACATATCGCATTTCTAGACTGGTCAGGGAACCGAAGGTTTTTTTTTTTTTAAAAAATTGGTTTTCATTTCTATTCAAGTCTTTCTATTGTTCCTGGGAAGTCTGCAGTGCATTGCTACTTTGTGAACCCCGAAAGAGTTAATACACTTGTCTTTTAAAATACAAATCTTTAGATTTAATCACAGTTGAAATGAAGGTGTTGCAAAATCCCACACCATGTGAATAGACTTGATTATTTTGGCCCGTACTTGCCCTCTCCCTAGTCCTGGGTTTTTCCTGTCCTGAATCCTCTAGCTAGCTTATGAATGGATGAAGCAAATCCTTCACAGAACAGCAAATGTTAGGAAGAAAGATGAAGCACCACGCTTCTCCTGCTGAGCAAATGAAACAGGCCTATTATCCCCTTACCTTGGGGTGCTCCATGTTGTCTCCATGCTGCTGCTTGAGGCAAGATTGCACGAGAAACAAGGCAGAGGAGGTGTTTTTGGACTGGAATACCATGGATACCAGGGTGTAAAATTTCTCAGTCATCCCTGAAAAGGGGGTTGGTCATAAAATTATGGCCGTGGCAATAGGAGCTCAGCAGGGAAGGTCCTTGCCAGGAAGGACTTGCTCATCTCCCATGACTACCTTCATTTTACCAACAAAGGGCAAAGGAGTCTGAGCCCCCCCCAAAAAAAAAAAAAAAAAAAAAAGCAATAGAAACCATGGGCTTATTGCTCCTTGGTTTTCAACCACAGATACTTAAGAGCCCCTACCATAAATTTGCTTCATTTTGTTCTAGAATGAAATGAGAGCAGATTGAGATGTCAACTAACTATATGCTCAGATGAGACAGAAAGGTATATGGCTTTATTATGCAGGGCTTCGGCAGATGCATAGGAGGAGTTCTGTGAAAACTGCAACAGCCACCGACCACCTTGGTTGCTCGTAGAAATTATCATCATGAATAAATATTAGAAATGGAAAGATTTATACTGGAATTGTTCTTTTCCAGACTTCAAAAAGGAAGTACAGTAATACCTCAGATAACATTAGTATCAAATAACACTAAAATCGCATAACATTAAGCAATCTGGGGGGAAGAACTGCATCGGATAACATTAAGATCCTATGGGATGCATCGGATAACAACCGCTAAAGCCTGTGTGGTTACAATGTATCTCTATGGATCCCATAGGATTTTAACATGCATCGGATAACAGTAAAAATCGAATAACACCAAGACTTGTGGAACCAGGTTTTAACGTTATTCAAGGTTTTACTGTATGCTTACTGGGGGAGCTTTGGTGGACATTTAAAAGATTTGCAGTTTGGGCCACATAACTCTACAAAAACTTTGAATATACTGTATCACTTTATAAATAATCTGAAAATAATTACTAGGCTGTATAATTTGAAATTAAACGATTTTTACATCTTGTTCCATGTCATCTCAGAGTTCATCTTGAATTACAGTAATTTTGCTGTGCTATGAAAACATTTAAAAGATGTGGATGGTGAATTTTTTCATGAGCCTGGTGCCTTGCCTCTCACTGGCTTACATCCTTTGCATCAAAATAGGAACTTTTGCTTCAAAACAGCTGAATCTTGGTTCAAAAGTAGGCCATGGAAAAATCAGGAAATCTCTCAAAAAAACTATCAGTTCCCACCCAAATCCTGTTCCAAAATTTTAAGCAATACTATTTCAGTTAATTAACCCACCCTTATAACAAAGTAGCGCATGATACATTAGGGAAAGCGTCAAAATGATAGCTGAGGTCTGGAGGGTGGAAAACATGAGGCTGGGGAAATGTGATATGGGAAAATATTAGGGAGGAGAGTAGAAAGGAAAGCGGGAAGAAAGGAACAAACAAACAAACAAACATGTTTATTGGGATATTTTTCTCTCTTAGATAGAAATGAAAAATGTAAAAAAAATGACAGTGAATGAGATTGTGAGTTTTTACCTGTTGTCTGCATTATTTTGGTACTTTATTTTGCAAAAAAACCCCATATTTTTTTGTTCAAAAAGCATGCGTAAAATACCAGCTTTTTGGACAAAAAGCACAGGGTTAATTTGCTGATGTAAATTTTTTTAAAAACCCTGACTTTTCAAATTTGCATGGAGGGAAGACACTCCTAGGACTCTCCCAATCTCTCAGAGAGAGAGGCACAGGTACTCCCTCTTCCTCCCTCTAATGAAGGTTGAGATTGCAGCCCTTGCAATAAGATTAGGACTGAGGGGGAGAAACCTTTCCATGGTCAGCAGTGAAATGTTGTCTTCAAAGTGAGTGGGGGAAATGGAGAGGGAAGCATGATGGGCAGGGAAGCAGAAGTTAGCCGGCCTTAGACATATCCTTTACTGCCATAGCCTTGGGACCTCTCCCAGCTGCAGTTACACTGGGGAATGCCAGGGGATCCTGCCTTGTGGCAGTTTAGAAAAACAACGAGGGAATTAAAATGAAACCATATTGAAAGGAATTTAATTATTAATTATTAATTGAAGAGTGTATTTAACTGAGAATGCTTGAAGTCCAAATATCTATTTTCCTGTAAATGTGGTTTTTTTTGTTCAGTCGCACAGTCGGTTCCAACCCTCTGCGATGACCCCATGGACCACTGTCCGCCAGGCACTCCTGTCCTCCACCATCCTCCTCAGCCTGCCCAGCTTTGTGCCCATTATCTCTACAATACCATCTAGCCATTTCATTTTTGACCGCCCCCTTCTTCTTTTGCCCTCCACCTTTCCCAACATCAAGGCTTTCTCAAGTGAATCCTCTCTTCTCATTTGATGTCCAAAGTACTTTAGCTTCATCTTTACTATTTGACCTTCTAAGGAGCAGTCAGGGTTGATTTCTTCTAAGATTGACCAATTTGTTCTCCTCGCTGTCCAGGGGACTCTCAAAACTCTCCTCCAACACCACATCTCAAAGGCGTCTATATCGTCTATATCTTTAGCAAAGTGAAGTGAGAGAGAAATCAGTTATTGCATTTGTGTTGTATCTTTAACAACAACAACAACAACAACAACAACAACAATAGATTCACTTGTACAGCCACCCCTTTTGATTCTTTTGTTCAGAATTTCTCCTTCCCATATTGTCATTTATAGATGTATCGCAAAGGAACCTATAATTTTCTCTGAAGTCCAAATTCTTTCAGATTCTGTAGCACAGGAATTCTCAACCTACTGCCCATGGCACCAAATCATCTGGCTCCCGCCTTTTACTCCAGCTGCCGCTTCTGCTTCCACCGCTTGGCTTGGCATGTCCTTGCTGGCGCTCTGTAGCAGAGTGGATATCGCAAGGCTTACAACATCCACCCTGCTACGGAGCGCCATTAGGGACACGCCAAGCCAAGCAGAGGGGACAAGGATTGAGGCAGCAGTGGCAGCAGAAGCGGCAGCTGGAGCAAGGAGGGTGGGGCCACTGGATGGATGATTTGGTTCCATGCAGCTCCTCCAGGCTGGTAAGCAGGGAAGTGGCATGGGTGGCTCAAGGTGGTCACCGCTGTCGGTGGGAGTGGAGTGGTCGGTTGCTCGGGGTGGTCACTGGTGGTGGTGGGGACTGGAGGGGCTCAGGGTGGTCCCACTGCCCCTGGCATCGGTAGGGGAGTGGTAGGGGCTCGGGGTGGTCCCACCGCCAGTGGTGTCAGTGGGGGGAGTGGTGGTAGTAGTGGCACCCCTCCACCAAAGCTACTGGTGGGCCCACCAGTCTGGCCTCAAAATAGTTTTAGGGGGCGTGAATTGGCCCCCAGCTTTAAAAGGTTGAGGACCTCTGCTGTAGTAGATCCAGTATCTCATATCGATAGAACTCTGCGTAGTGAATATTCAAAGCAGAATTCAGGTGAGGTTGACTAATCCCCTTATTTAGTGAAAGGATTTACGTATATCTTGTCCAAATAACCCATTGAAAATCTATTCTGTTGAGTCATAAGTGTACCAACATTTTAACCAACATGTTCTTTTCCGTTAAGACTGCAAGGCTAATTTGGTGTAACCTAAAAGAGTAATGATTATGCAGTTGACTTGCATTCTGTTTTAAGCAGGAGGCTTCAAATAGGAGTTTGTATTTGAAATTAGGCCGTTTATATCAAAGAAAAGCTTATCTTCCCCTTGATGCCAAGAGGGGATTTATTTCACTACATCTGTCAATAAAATGTTTATTAAGAAACAAGAAAACTGGGCTCATTGATTGAGAATAGTGCTGCCAGTACAAGATTTACCTTTAGACGTTGATGTATTTTAGATTTTAGAATTTTAAAACTTGAACAGTTTAATTTTAACTCTCTTATACTGTATTGTGCTGTGCATGTGTGTGTGTGCTTTCCCTCTTTATTATGTAATGTGCAAAGGCCTGTGTGCCAAAGCAATAAACTATGAAAGCATTCACTACTCCCTTTACCCTTTCCTCCAATTCCTTTATGAGACAGGAAGGGCAAGGAGCTAGCAGATATATGGTAGCTGTGTTCTATCTGAGGATTTTGTCTTCATCCTCAGGCTGTACAGATCTAAACCTATCCATTCTTATGGGCTGGGGATGGCCAAAGTTACATTCACGGATCTGTGTTCACTACAGTATCCATGTCAGAATCAAGCAGAGTGGCTTTGTTTTGCAAATTACAGTAAAACCCCTACTTACGAATGCCCCTACTTATGAATAATTCGACTTATAAATTGGTTCAGCACTGAAATCCATGCCTCGAGTTACGATCATGCCCCAATTTACGAATGGATTTTTTCTCCTCTGTGTTGCCTCCAGTGAAGCAAAGAATGCCATTTCCCCAATGGTTTTATCAGTGATGGGATGACAAAAATTCTACTACCATGCCATGACATCATGGACGTCATGGGCAGAGCTGACATCAAGACGTCATGACGTTGTGGGCGGGGCCAAAAATAAAAATAAATAAAATAAAAATAAACACACACACACACACACACACACACACACACACACACACACACACACACACACACACACACACACACACCTCTCAGCCCACCCACCCAGCTAGACAGCTACAACACAAACCCGTAAATAACTTAAAATAAAGAAATAAATAAAATAAAATTTAAATAAAAATACAACCACCCACCCAAAACACAAATAAATTACCCACCCACCCCAAATAAAAAACCCTCACTTACCTTCCTTGGGACGACGAACCCCCATGGCCCGGGGCCACCCGGCAAGGCACGCCGCCCCTGACTGCGGCCTCCTCCTCCGACGGCCGCGGCCACAGGAGCCACCGCCTGCAGCCGCCATCCACAGCCGCCACCAGACCTGCCGCTGCCTGCAGCCCTGTGGCCTCCTCCTCCTCCTTGGGCCGGTGCCTTTTTGAGCCGGCTCCAGGTGCGGCAATGGCCAGGGGTGGCCAGGGGCTGCGGGCAGCAGTGGCTCTGGCGGCGGCTCTGGCCATGCGGCCACAGCCGGAGCCACCACCAGAGCCACTGCTGCCCGCAGCCCCTGGCCGCCCCTGGCCATGGCCGCCCCTGGCCATGGCCGCAGCCGGAGCCGGGCCAAAAAGGCCCAAGGAGGAGGAGGAGGCTATAGGTGCCTGGTGGAGGAGGAGGCTGCAGGTGGCGGTGGTGCGCCCCGCCGGGCCTCCCCAGGGCATGGGGGCTTGTCAGCAGCGGATGGCCCAGGGAGGCTTGGCGGCAGCGGATGGCCCAGGCAGGCCTCAACGTGCCCCGGGGGAGGTGCCCTCCTCTGAGGGCTGGTGCTGCCCCCCCCCAAAAGGTGCGGCTCTGGCTCCAAAAGAAAAAAAATTAAAATTGGAGCCAAAATGGCTCCAATTGACTGTGCATGTGCAGAAACTCAATCTGACACATGTGCAATGCGTCAGATTGAGTTTCTGCGCATGTGCAGTCAATTGGAACCATTTTGGCTCCGATTTTTTTTAAAAAAATTCTGACTCCCCTCCCAGAGAACCCTCCGGGATTGTTCCTACCGGTTCCAGGGAACCGGATGGAACCGGGGTCATCCCATCACTGGGTTTTATATTTTATACACATGCAGCCTTTCAGAGCCCTATAGGTGGCAGTAGAGTGCTTAGGGAGGAGTTCTTTGTCTGGAGTTTCAGTGCCAAAATGGCTGCCAGTTGCCGTTTATTGTTAGAGTTTTCTGAGTTTTCTGTCCATTTTCAAAGCTTCTTTAAGGTAAGGAACAGCGTTTTTGCTCATGTATGCTTTCCTTTCAATGCTGCTGTCATTTTTTGGTGATTTGATTGATTTTTGGAGGGTGAGGGTGGCCTGTTTTGATTGTTGGACAGTTGGGTGGGGCTTTTGCTTTATCTGAAAGGAGATGCCTCAAGTTACGAAAAGATTCAATTTATGAACAAGACCCTGGAACTGAGTTTATTTGTAACTTGAGGTTTTACTGTACTGTACAAATTACTGTCAACGAGTTTCTAATATCTATATTTTACAAATCTTTGTTAGAGGGAATGTGGACAACTTAGAACTTTCTTCCAAATGTGGTGGGATTGTCCACTAAGATTAACATTTTGAACTAATATAGGCACTGAAATAATAAAAAAAAGCTGCCAATTACAGTCAAACCTCGAAATAAGAATGGTTCAACTTAAGAAAAACTTGAGATACATCTGGAAATCTCTGAAAAAAATCAGGTTTGAGATAAGAATTTTTAATAGGATTTTTTTCGAGATAAGAAATTCAATGCATTCCTATTGGGAAATTGCATTCAATGCATTCCTATTGGAAATTCAAGACAAGATATAACCAACCTCAACGAACAAATTAAATTCATATATAGAGGTTTGACTGTATACATCAGGGGATCTCAACCTATGGCCCGGGGCCTGGATGCAGCCTATGACACTATTTCATATGGCCCACCACCAACTCCGCCACACCCAGAAGTGCCATGTGTGGCAGACAGGGCAAAATGGTCATCCGGCCCCTAAAACTGTCTGTGGGAGCGTGACCTGGTCCTCGGCTTGAAAAAGTTGAGAACCCCTGGTATACTCTGCAATTGCAGGTGCTGACTAGGCTATAATGCTTTGATATTCCATAAAGATGTATTCTCATCTCTCCTATGAGTTGCCAGACAAGAACTTGTTAAATAATGGAAAAGGAGTTTCTGAGCAACTAGTGCAATCATTTCTGGAATCTTGCACTGTCAGAACACTGTCAGAAAGTGGAGTGTTTCGTCTACTTATTTATTTCTAAATAGGATGTGTCTCAACATACTGAGCTGCTATCACATGTAATTTGCTCATTCCATTCCATTAGCTAATTAAGTACCTAACAATAGGAGGTAAACGGAAAAGCGATAACCCTTTCATATTTAATTGAATTTACTAAGATTTTAAATGGTTGAGCAAATTAAATATGGAACAGTCTTGGTTTTAGGAAAATAATGGTAGTGGAATCTGAGATGAAATTAATTGTTTAATATGTAGGACATTTAAAAATGTAGTTCCAGATATAGACACAGGTATAGACATTAGAGTCTTCCTGATTGCCTAGTTTTTGTGTTTGCTTTAAAGATATCTGATGTTGCTTAGTCACATTTAAGGAGTGACTTCATTAGCCAGTTACTCCTCAATTTATGTTGGATTAGACATTAATGAATTTTTATTCAAACTCAGTGACTACATGATGTAGCGTTCCATGCAGGGAAGCCCATTCTGGGATTGTCTTTTTTGAACAGGCAGTGATTTATTTTGTCTAGCTGGTGGAGTGTTTTAAATTGGGTGTGATTGGTTTGACTTCACTTTTGCCATTGTGATCATTTGATCCAAAGCAAAAGGGTGGTTGTCGGGTGTCAGTTTCTCTCAACTGACCATCTCTTGTCTCAAGCCACTTCTTTTCCTTTCCTTTTTTAAGGTTTCAACACAGTACTAGTCTTTTGCTAGAGTACTTAGGAGCTCTGTTTTTAAAAAGAAAGGTGGAAATTTTAAATCAGCATTTGTTAACACCTTTTTAGGGTGTGTAGCAACATGACAGCTAGCTAATTTAACCTGGGGATCACAGTGGATCAAGCCATATTTCTCTGCTGTGTTGTTGTACCCTAGTCACATGTGTTATCTATAAACCGCTGCAAGCCATACTCAAAACTAGATTGTAAATGATTTTCCAAATCATTATATGTTTTCCACACATCTCCTTTTAACTTTTTATCTTTACAACCTGATGACTAGTTGCTTTCTTCCTTCTATCAAATGACAAGAAAAAAAAAGATTTCTGGATGTTTCTGATAGAATATTGTGAAATTATTCTCACATTCTATGAAAGTTGCAATTCTGGAACAGAGAAATTACAAAACTAGGATTGAAAGGGAGACAGCAGAAATCAGAAACATCCATCTGTTAGACACCCATCGCTGGGGACTAAATATAGGCAAAGGGTTTCTGGGGCATTATCAAATTTGATACACAGATTGCTATATGATTTTATATTACAACTTTCCTGCCAATTCTCTTTAGCAAAACAGAAAGTACAGGTACAGTGTTTTTGTTTGTTTTCTGACATGCAGGTCAAAAGTTGATCACAGACCAGAATGGGCTTTCTCAGCAACCTTGAGATTGAAAGAGAGTCTAGAGATAATCTGAATAATCTATTGTTGCTAATGGCTGTGTGAAGCTGTATTGTTGTGTTTGCTTGCCTGTTGTCTTGCTTGACCACACCCCTTCTCCCTTTGATCCCATGAATTTGGTGTATAAAAACCATGCCTGTAAGTTTCACTCTGTCTGAAGAAGTGGACTTGATCCATGAAAGCTAACAATAAAAATATAGCAGTTAGTCTTTAAAGTGCTACAGTGTTTTTTATTTTATTTTTATTTTATTTTGTTTTGTTTATTTTGTTTTCTGATATGCCTGAACAACAGACTAACATGGCTACTATTCCAAAAAAATCCATGAAATTATTGCTCCTAGCAAAGCCATAAATTTTTGGGCTCACATTTGCTTTTAATTTAGTCATATGAAGAAGCAAAAACAAAAACCGAAAATCGCTGCAGCACTTTAAAGACTAACTGCTATATTTTTATTGTGAGCTTTTGTGGATCAAGTCTACTTCTTCTGACTGAACAGATTTTGTGATAGTGGTGTCAGCACTGACTCCAGTGCATCAGCACTGATTCCCCACCATTGTCTCCCTCCATCAGTGCTTACTGTACTCACAATAGCTTTATCTGCACAGTGGTGGAGGATCTGGCTAATTAGCTGCTTGTCTTGGTTGAAGTGGCACCATCTCATGGCAGCTACAACACTTAAGTTGGTCCTGGAGACTCTGCTTAAAAATGCTTTAAGCAGTTGCCATTTCCACGAAGAGGGCAGAAACTAGTCCTCAAGGAGCAAGAGCAAGAAGGATGACAGGAGGAACCAAGGATAGAAAGTGATGAGGATACAGGAAGAACTTCCTTAGCTAGCAGGTGAGCCTTTCATTGCCAGTAATAATAATGATAATACCTACTTGGTAGATCCTTGTTTCTCATGTCAATATATATATATAGTTTGACGTGGCGGATCGAAGCATTGTCTCCCACTACTTCTGATCCTGTGCCAGTCTCATCCAGAGCCTTGGGAGCTTTGCCCTGGACTGGTCTTCCCATCTGGTTCCTGGCCTTCCTAGTGGTTGCTTTGTGTCAAGTGTTATCCACTCTGTGATAGCTTTCATCCACCTGCCATCTTTGAAGCGGCACACAAGCCTAGACAACTGATACCTTGCAAACTCAATCAACATTGATGCTTCTTTTGCACCTGATCTTATGCACAGTTCTTCATTTGATATTCGATCAACGCATTGTATGCGTATCATCCTTTGATAGATTGCTCTTTGTGTTGCATCAATTTTTTGGTGTCAGCTTTTGTAGGTGCCCATGTTTTACTGCCATATAATAAAGCAGGCAGAATGGTGGGGTTGATGAGTTCAGCCTGTAATTTTCTTGTTTTTGCTTCACTAAGCACATCCTTTATGTCAGGGGATCTCAACCTGCGGCATGTGGGCCGGATGCAGCCTACAGCGCCCTTTCATGTGGCCCACCTCCACACCAGGAAGTGCCATGAAGGAAGGGCAAAATGGCCGTCTGGCCCCCAAAGCTGTCTGAGGGAGCCTGACTTGGTCCCCGGCTCAAAAAGGGTGAGAACTGATTTATGCTGTTAAAAGCTGTCCATGTTGCTTGCCTTCTCAACATTTTTTTAATTAGCTCGTAACTTAGGTTAACTGCTCGCCCAAGAGCTACATCACCATCATCATCAGAGATAGATACATCTTCCTCACTGTAGGCTGATGTTCTGTGCCTTTATTCACCCTTCTAAGTATGTGCCAGCTAGGGAGGAAATAGCTATGGAGGCTAGGAGTTTACCTGTGTTTAGCATTACAGTTATCATGAAGTACCCAACCACTAATACACTTAATATACATAAAAGTTCAGAACTAAATCTGTGAGATGCTGCCTTTAAAAATAAATCTTAAGACCTATACAAAATGCAGCAGAATGGTTCGTTGTGGAAAACTGTGGAAAAGTGGTGGAACAATATTAGCATCTTTTGGATTCTGGAATTAAGAAACAGAACTTAGCCCTTAATATATATCACCCTAAAGCAGTGGTTCCCACACACACCACAGGGAGATTCCCAGAAGCCTAAGTCAGGACAGTGGCTGATCAGTGCTTTGGGGAATTGACTGAGGCATCTGGGAATTGAAACCCAAAACCCAAAACCTGGGAAACACGGCCCTAAAGCATGCTAAACATCTTGAATGGAAGAACCTTGTATGTGATTTTTGTAGTGTGAATTTCTGTTTCACCGACAGCTATAAAAGGGTATTACATAAAGCATAGCTTATTTTACTTTTTCCCCCCTCATGAACTCATCATTTAACAGTAAACAGTAGCTGGTAGATTTGCATGATTATGCAGTAAGGTCCAAAACAGCATTTTCCCCTTGAAATGATTTGCTGTATCCTATTATTTCAGAAAGCTCCTCATTTGATGATAGCTATATTTGAGTTTAAAATATTGTTGGCTTCTAAGCCAGGGATCTTCTAATATACAGTACTGGCACACAAATGATAAAGTTAGAACTAGATAAATGTAGTCTTCCATTTTGCCAACTAAATAATTAATTAAATAAGTATGTAAACGTCACAAGCTTACAGGTTGTGGGAGAAATACATGTAAACGGGATCCTGGTACCATGGTGATTCCGAAGCTGAAAAAGGACCAGCAGTGAAATGCAGCTGCTTAAAATGCAGTTGAATTTTATTCTGTGCTGGTTAAGCTGCATTTGGAGTGCTGTCCCCAGTTTTGGAAAACTTATTTCAAGGATGCTGATAAACTGGGGCTTGGCCAGATAAGGGGAATCACAATAAGGAACAGCCTTGCGTAACCGAGTCTTGCATTGAAAGATTGTGAGAGCTGTTTGGTTTCTATGGGAGAGAAGAATGGAGCAGACAAAAATGTGGTCTTTAAATATATGAAAGGCTGTTATGTGAAGTTTGGTGATGATTTGTACTTTGTTTGTGCAGACAGTTGGTTTTGAACCACTAATTATATACTTGTTGACCTTTTTGCTAGAGTGGAAAATGTGGCAAAGACTATGTGGGTGAAATGTTAGGAGAAGCATCCTATGGTAATCTTCAAAGTCCATAAACTATCACTACTGCAGGAAAAGCTTCACTGAGTAATGAATGACACCCATGCTGTATTAAAAGCAAAACTGGATGCAATAAGTTGTCATTGTTATGTGAAAGAAATGTATCTTTTATAATGTGAGAATACTGAAGTCATACTTCAAAGGTAAAGTAACTCAGAGTAGAAAACAAAATTATTTTTATTTGTGTGATTTATATGTTTTAAAATGATTTCTGTTTAAAACAATCTTGACAATATTTTCTCAGCCTTCAGCCATTCTGTTATTGATCCTAACCCCATCAACAAAGTCATATAAAAGTTAAATTATGGAGAGAGAGAAAAAAAAAGAAATACTGCAAACTCCACAAGAAAAAAATGTTTTATAATGATAGATATAAATTATTTTACAATAGAAATAAATAAATTATTTTTAAAAGTTATGTTCTAAACTCTGATTGAAAGTAATGCAATAGATAAAGTGATTTATGCCATAAAATTCTGTAAATAAAAACAGAATATAATCTGAGTTATTTTCCATATCATTTACACTCTTCAGAATCCTGGTATATAAAATTTTATTTTCTGTATTTGGTAATTAAATTAATGGTAAACAGGTTTGACTATAGATCATGTAAGAGCACACCAATTTTAGTTTTAATTGAATGGAGTGTAGAGATTGTTTTTTAAAATGGTTGTTACTATGGTTTTGCATACAAATGTGTGATTGTTTTCATTATTGATTCTTCAGTATTTCTAGCCAACTATCAAATAACTTGTTAGTATCTCTCTGTCATTTAAAATATCTTTAAAAATGAAGTCTTGGGTATTGTAAGTACTTATTATCTGAGGGATTGTGTCTTCTCTTGTTGCCATACAGCAGTGGTGCCCAAACTTTTTTTCCTCTGGGCCAGCCCCACCCCTGACTCACAGCTGCGGGGGCCAGAGGTGGGCTCCCCCCACTGCTGACAGTTTTGACATCAGCAGTGGTGACACTGGAGGCAGTGACTGTGCTTCTTCCACTCGATCCTTTCCCCTCAGCAACCTTTCCCCTCTGAGCAGCCGTTCACTCGATCCTTTCCCCTCAGCAACCTGTGCTGAAGCCGATCGCTGCCTCGGGGGAATTTTCGGAGCCTCCTGCAAGTCAAAAGTCACAGTGCTAAGAGAGCCCTCTGGCGTGCTCAGGATGTCGTCATCCCGAGTGCGCCAGGGGGCTCTCTTTGCACCACAAATTTTGACTTGCAGGAGGCTCTGAAAATTCCCCCAAAGCAGTGATCGGCTTCAACACAGGTTGCTGAGGGGAAGGGATTGAGTGAAAGGCTGCTCAGAGTAGCCTGGAAGAAGCGTAGTTGCTGCCTCCGTTGCCACCACTGCTGATGTCAGGTGGTGGGGCGGGTGGAGGCGGGTGGGGGGCGGCCCGCGGTGAAGCCCGTGTGCTCATCATGGGTTGCATTAATTATATGCAGGGGGCCAATTAAGCCCATGGGCCGGAGTTTGGGCACCCCTGCCATACAACATCTTTAATTTACACTAATAATTAATCGTTAACTCTTCTAGTGTTTCAAGAATTAGGTATAGTAATTGCAACACAATTTTGTATTTTTATACAGCTGCAGTGGCTCAAGTCACTAAGATGCTGATTGGGAGGCGGAGGGTCAGCAGTTCGATTCCCAAGTACTGCAGGACGGAATGAGCTCCCGTCTCTGTCCCAGCTCCTGCCAACCTAGTAGTTTGAAAGCAAGAAATTGCAAGTAGATAAATAGGGACCACTTCGGTGGGAAGGTAACAGGGTTCCATGCACTGTCTAGTCATGCCTGCCACATGGCCATGGAAACGTCTGCAGAAGCAGACAGCGCTGGCTCTTCGGCTTAGAAACAGAGATGAGCACTGACCCCTAGAGTCGGATACGACTGGCTTTACCTTACAGCTGCGTATACTGGTTTTCTGATGATTATGCTGTTGTTGTCATCATTGTCTTCCACATCATCATCTTAGTTCAGGCCTGGAGGATTGTTTTAGCTTTTGTTTTGTGGAAACTTGGTGTTTTGAAAGTCAAATGTCAAAAATTTCATCGGGTGCGCTCTAGACTGTGGTTGAGTTTCAGGGTGTTCCAAAGCATCTTTATTTGGATGCCAATATGATTCAGGGCGCACAAGACCTGGCTTCAAATCACCACAGTGTCATAAGAATTGCTGACTAAGTAGTTGGTCTAACTTACTTCACAAAGACATTGTGAGAATCAAGAGAATCAAGTACAGTACTTGAGGTGGCCAAAGATCTCATTGGAGGAAGGACAGAATATAAATGCAGTAGATAAGTCCCATTTCATTTAGTGCTTAAGACATGCCCTGAAAAGGCAGAGAGGGTCCTCTGTGTTTCAAGAATGCAACAGGCCACTGCTTCTCCACTTCCATTGCTCCTTCCTCTTGCGCTGATACCTAATAAGTGCACTTCTCTTCCAGGAGTGAATAACCGCACTGAGGAAATCCATAGTTAGGCCTAGTTAGTAATGTCTATTTGAGCACACAGATAGCCAGTGGGTTTTTTTAAAAGTGATTTTCCAGTCTCTTCATTAGAGAATGTCTCTTTTTGGATGAAATTTGATAAAGAGCTTCCATCTTATACTTTAGCCAGTGTCCCACACAATGGGAACAAAAAATAGCATCTGTCTGAAATGCTACATAATCCAAGAAGTATAGAACAGCTAAGTAAAGGCAGACCTTTCAAAATGAGAAAAAATGGAATAACTTGACAGTCTGAAGAAATGGGGAGACTTTAATTATTTTTGGAGAGGCCTCTGCTGCTCCAAGCTGGGGTCCATGTGGACAGGCTTGTCCGTGCCTGGCTATACACATATGCACAGTAGAGCGCTTATGGAAAGAAGCAGGTGGATCCAGCATCACAGACAGTAATAAATAGCATGTTTACTCAGATATACAGCCTTGCCAAAGCCTGGAAATTTATTTATTTGTTTGTTTGTTTGTTTGTATTTATATTGCCGCCTACTCGCTGAGGTGGCTCAGGGCAGCTTGTAGTCAAAACACTAACAGTACAGTAACAATCACAAAATACAGCCTCACAAAACAACCAAAGCAGAACGGAGACTAACTTCCCTTTGGCGGTTGATGGTGGCCTGGAGGTGGGGGGGGGGCAAGGTCCTCAGCCGCCTGCCAGGCCATGGCGTCTTTTCCATCAGGCCATTGGTGTGGGCCCAGAGGGGGGGGGGACAAGAGGGAAGAAGCGCTTTATCTGGGAGAGAGAGAGAGCAGCTCACAGAATCGCCAGAGATTCTACTCATTTTAGTCCCAAAAGGTGACAATCCCAAACTCTGGCCGTCTGAATTCACTGGACTTTACTCTCTGGAGGCTGAAGTGGCTCAGTTGGTTAAGAAGCTCTCTTTGTTAGCATGAAGGCTGGCAAAGCAGCAGTTCGAGACCCAGGTACTGTATGATGGATTGAGCGCCTGCATCTGTCCCAGCTCTAGGGGACGTGAAAGGAGCCTCATTTGGGTGTTCCCTGAGTGGAGTTTCTTCCACAAAAATCCTTTCAACCCAGAATAATTTCTGACATGAAATTATACTGTGTTAAGGATTGCGGTTCTAAACTGCCATGGCATTGAAGTAAAGATTCCTGTTTTACTCAGGGTTGATTTTTTCTGCTGTTGCTCCTTTTTTGTCCATTTTTCTAACTCCTTTCAGGACTACAGCACTGCGGTGGCTTAGAGGTTAGGATGCTGAGCTTGGAGTCTGTAAGGTCGGGTTTCAATACCTGCGTGCTGCACGAGGGATCTTGGGTACATGAAAGGAGCCTCGTCCGGGTGTTCCCTGACCAGAGCTTTTCCAGCAAAAATCCTTTCAACCCAGAGTAATTTCTGATATGGAATTTATTTATTTACAGACAATCCAGTGTAAAAATTAACCCCAACTCATCTTTCCATTCAAATCTTCAGTGTAAAAACCACTTCTTTGTTTGAGTTTTGAGTTAATAACTAAGCCCTGCTGCTTTGCTAAAAAGTAGAAAAATCCTGGTGGAGACAAAATGCTTTAGAAAAGGCTAGAAGGAGATGGATGGGCTTAATTCAGGAAAAAAGTGGAATACCAGACTAGGATTCAAGCCTGTTCATGCTTGCTGCTATTTATGTTGGTCTTAACACTTGCTATTTATTTTTAATGTTTGATATATTTCTTTCTTGACATTGATAGGTTCTTTGAAAACCAAGGGTATAATTGAACTATTAAAATAAATAGTCAAAAATATATATTAAAAAGAGATGATTAATTCCAGAGCTGTTTCTAAAAAACACTGTTTTTAAGCTGAGTTTCTGCTCCCTGATGCTGTAATTTGGCCAGAATGAAAGGGCAAGGGGGCACGTTGACTGCAGGAAAAGTATAAAATTGCCTGACACGGCAATTTGCTGACTTTCTGTGGATGAGTCGAGACAAAGCTTGTATGTCCCTGTGTTTAGACTCTGTGACACTGGCCTTTATCACAGGGCAGTCATTTTTTGGGTCACTGGAAAGCATTCATGAGAAATTTGTGATGTCAAAAGCACAGGAAAGTATTTTCTAATTTATCTTAATTACTTGGGTCACCCACACTTTTACTTTGTCTCTGCTTGTATTCAGAACTGCAAAAGCATATGCCACAGGAATATTTCTGAAGTAAGTAAATTTAATTGTAGCCATAAACTGATATCTCTTCATATATTTATTTATTTACTCATATTTACTATCCCGCCCCAATCAGACAGACCCGACTCTGGGCGGCTTACATCATAGATTAAAATCACAGGTTAAAACCTTAAAAATTCATAAGAAAAATTACAACAACGCAACAGATAAAAACAAGCGCAGGAAGGGGTGGCTGTCCCTTAAACCCCTTAAATCAGCCAACCTACATGGGATCCCACGTTCCTGGGTCCCCACACTTGACCCGCCAGCCAGGTCTTTAAGCCCCTCCTAAAGGGCAGGAGCTCTGCCTGTAGGCACAGCTCAGTTGGGAGGAGGTTCCACAGGGCCGGGGCGAACACAGAGAAGGCCCTCTTCCTAGTGCTAGTGAGGCGAGCCTCCCTAGCTGATGGAATAACAAGAGAGCCCCTCCGGTCCGCCCTGGTGGGATGGACAGACGTTCTTAGGGTGACGCGGTCTCTTAGGTATCCTGGCCCACTACCATATAGGGCTTTAAAGGTAATGACCAGCACCTTGAATTGCACCCGGAGACATACTGGCAACCAGTGCAGCTCCCGGAGCAGTGGTGTGGCATGAGCATAATGCCCGCACCCCATCACTACCCGGGCCGCCGCATTTTAGACCAGATGTAGTCTCCTAATGGTCACCAAGGGCAGCCCCATGTAGAGCGCATTACAGTAGTCAAGTCTGGAAGTGACCAACGCATGTGTGACCATGAGCAAGGCGTCCCGGTCCAGGAGTGGTCGTAACTGGCGTATTACACGAAGTTGTGCAAAAGCCCTCCTGGCCACAGCTGCCACCTGCTCTTCGAACAGTAGTCATGAGTCCAGGAGGACCCCCAAATTACGCACCGGGTCTGTTTGGGGCAGAACTGCCCCGACCAGAACCAAAGTTAGCAGCTCCCGAAGTAACACAGGGCCCCTTACCCACAGCCACTCAGTCTTGCCGGGATTCAGCTGTAGCCCGTTTTCCCCCATCCAGACCGTGACAGCCTCCAGGCACCTGGAAAGGACTTCCACTGCACCGCTTGGATCCCCACGGGCCGAGACGTACAACTGGGTATCATCTGCATATTGATGGTACCTCACCCCGTGGGAACGGATGATCTCCCCCAGTGGCTTCATGTAGATGTTAAAAAGGAGAGGGGAAAGTACCGAGCCCTGAGGCACCCCGTATTGGAGGAGCCTAGGGCTGGACTTCTCCTTCTCCAACCACACCGACTGGGTTCTGCCCCTCAGGAATGAGGAGAACCAGGACAACACAGTGCCCTGGATCCCCAACGCTTGGAGCCTCCCCAGAAGGATACCATGATCAACGGTATCAAAGAAAGTTACTACAAAACATTTCATTGCTTTCTACGAACCAGCTTTACAGTGTAATCATGTACTGTATCCCCGTTCCTCTGAGCATAGTGGGTCTTACTTCTGCATATGTAATTGTGTGGCAGCAGCTTTAGCTTTCTAATGATTGGAAAATCAAAGCTTGCTAGGATAAATTATAATAGCTTGTGCTTCTTCTGAATCTCAGAAATATTTTGACTTTTTCGTACTGCATGGTAATCTCTCTTAGTAACATCTACTTTGTAACCGTTGTAAATCACTGTTGGAGAAGACAATAGCGTGGCAGGGATTTGACACAGCAGTTGTTAAGAGTAAGGAATTCATCATGAATACCCAGTAAAGTAAAGGTAAAGGTCTCTCTTGCTCAAAAGCCAGTCGTATCTGACTCTAGGGTTCAGTGCTCATCTCCGTTTCATAGCCGAAGAGTCAGCACTGTCCGCTTCTGCAGCAATCATGACCCAGTACAACATCACTAATTTACATGATTTGCATTTTACACAGGTTGTAATTGTTGAGCAACTACTGGAGTTGCTGCTGTGCCCCTAGTTACGAATATTTAGAGGTCACTGAAATCGACAGGAGACTCGGTTGATGAGAATATGGAAATAAACGTCATCTTCTAGTTCAGTGGTTCCCAACTTTTGGTGTTTGGACTTCAATTCCCAGAAGCCCAAGAAGTCAATTCCCCAAAGCACTGATCAGTTAATGTATTGACTGAGGCTTCTGGGAATTGACGTCCGGCAGTGTTCTGTGGAACACAGTTTGAGAAATGCTGTTCCTAGCTCCATTGACTTTTGCTTTCCATTAAAAACAAACAAACAAAGTCTTCCTTTTATGGGGATTGTTAGGATGTGTAAGTGCCTGACCGACACACTGGTGGATTGCAAGGTGTATTATGGCTATGTTTCTTTAAGGCCTGGCTAAAGAAGCACACAGGCGTCCTGTCTCTGCCTTGCTGTGTGCTATCAGCCTGTGCATAGAGTCAGGAGCTACAGAGAGCTCCTTTGAGCTGTTATCTCCATGGGCTGTTGTCTTCAGAAATGGTTTTGACACCCTATGAAGAGCTGCTCCAAGGCTGATGTCTAGAGCTGTGTTCGAGGGACTGGTTCATCGCTGTTCAACTCTGCAGCGACCAACCTAACATTTGCAGGTGTCGTTTTGCCTGCTTCAAAGCCTGCACCGGTTGCTGCCAGGTATGCAGAAAGGCTTCTGCGCCTTTCTGGCTCTACCTGGTAGGCTATCTTCGCTGAGAGGACTTGGGTAAGCCTCTGTGAACTGTATATAGCACCTTTGAATGTAACTGATAGACCTTTGTTTGTTGCACTGTAAATATACTTCTGCACCTTGCTTCCGAGTAAACCGGCCTTTAAGTTTGTTCTGCACCAAACTGCCTGTTTGTCTGCCTGTCTGTTTGCACAAGGGGCCAAACTTCAGCCGGTGCGTGCCAGGCTACAGACCACTAACTCTGCTGCCTGCTGAAACCAAGAGGGACACCACATTCTTCTCTTCCTTTTTCACGGTGGGTTCACACTGGAGTCACCATGCCACTTGCCCCAGCTGATAAAAATGGCTTTTTCTGTCCCTGCCTCGACTATGACATGGCCATTAGCTATCAGCTTCTTCTTCTTCTTCCATGTCTAGGTTAGATGTGAAACTGCCCACATGAAGGCACCTTTTAGTGAGTTAATTCTGCAGTTCCTTTTGCCTGACTGAGCAACACAAGATTATCACTACCAGGGGATGCCCGATTGTGTTTCAAAATCACCACAATGTTCTAGGAGGCGCTTTTTTAGGCCGGGGAACAGGGCAGGTTGCTTATCCCATAGAGCTCTGACCTCCAAGTCCTCCTTGCTGCTCCCCTGCCACACTCTCTATAATGCTGGGGCTGTGGGTAGCTCTTGGGTGCTTTGTCTTTGAGTGAGTAGTGACTATAGAGAAGGCCATCTCTCTCTCTCTCTCTCTCTCTACATCCTGCCCTGCCACGGTTCTTCTTGTAGCTACTCTTCACTGCTCTGGCCTTCATGACTGTCAGGCCTTTGCTTTTATTCTTAGCTTGTGATACCTGAGAAAATAGCATGTAACTTAGCAAGATAGATATTTTCCAAGTGTACTCCTTTAAAATTCCAGGTTGGAGATAACCAATTGTTGATACTGATGGTTAGAGTAGCGCCAGGAATTCTGTTTGGATTAAATGATTATTGTAATTGTAAGGGAAGATGACTGAGAGATTGGTGGTGGTTTAGTGGTTAAGATGCTGAACTTGACAACTGGAAGGTCAGCTGTTTCAGACCCCGAGTGCTGCACGACGGACTGAGCTCCTGTCTCTGTCCCAGTTCCTGCCTACCTGGCAGTTCAAAATGAAGAAATTGCAAGCAGATAAATAGGAACCACATAGGCAGGAAGGCAGCAGCATTCCATGCACATGAACACAGAAACGTCTGCAGACTCAGGCAGCGTTGGTTAAGTTTGGCTGTAAATGGAAATGGGCACGGAACCCCAGAGTCAGATACAACTGGCTTTTGAGCAAGGGAGACCTTTACCTTTAAGGGAAAAATAACAGTGTAAAAATTGAATTTTAAAACTATGTTTGATTAAAACATTATTTATAGACCCCTGGTGGCTAATCTTGGCACGCCAGCTGTTCTTGGACTTCAATTTCCAGAAGCCCAAGTCAGCAGTCCTGTTGATCAAAGCTTCTGGGAATTGAAGTTCCAGAACAGCTGGAGTGCCACGGTTAGCCATCACTGTTATAGACCCTTTGTCTTTTGAATTAGTTATTCTACTATTTTATCTCAAGTTTTGGGAAATCTAGTTATATGCTAGAGTAGTGGTGGAAAACCTATGGCACATGTGCCAGAGGGAGCACTAAAAGCCCTTTCTGTGGTCACGTAGGCTGTTGCCCCAGCACAGAGTTTGCCCTGCCCCTCTGTCCAGCAGGCCAATGGGAGCCTTCTTCCCTCCACCCAGCACAGAGTTCACCCCGCCCCTCTACCCAGCAGCCCAGTGGGAGCACCTCCTCTTTCCCCTGTTGCCGTGTTGGCACTTTGCAATAAATAAGTGGGTTTTGAGTTGCAGTTTAGGCACGTTGTCTCTAAAAGGTTCGCCATTAGACTTATAGCCCATTGTTTAACTTAAAAATTTGACAACCCCCCCCCCTACACACACACACCTTTTCACTTGGCATGAACTCTCTCTCTCTCTCTCTCTCTCTCTCTCTCTCTCTCTCTCTCTCTCTCTCTCTCTCTCTCTCTCTCTCTCGTTAGGAACAATTCTTGAATGTAACTTGAAGCACTGGAAATCACCTAGTTAAGGAAAAAAGTCTTGTTGAATTTTATTAACTTGCTATATATATTCAGTGACTGAAGTCTTGTATTATAACAGATGAAAATGTATGCATTTGCTCTTAATAACAGTAGTGCCATAAGTAGACAGGAAATAATGTAAATGAAATATGTTAATTGTGTTGTTAATTTTTGCTGTAAGACATTTTTCACTGGGAGACAGAAATATCAATCACAAATTTCTTGTGGATAAAGAAGGAAGAAAAATGCTTACCCAAGAAATTACATATTAATAGCTTTAACTTAGAAAAACACATCTAAAAGAAAATTTAAAAATAAATGTTGTTGAATCTGAATATCTGTACCAATTTAAGGTGAATAAGAGGGTTGTAGTGGCTTTCTTATAAGCAGAATTCTTAAAGCTAGTTAATTGTACACATGCTGTTTTTTGGTAATGAGCCTGCCAAATCCTATTAATCTGGTTTAAACTTGGTTCTAGTAACTTCAGCCAGTTAGGCAGGAAGATCAAAGCAAGGTGGCAAATCATTAAGTATCTAGAGACAGTAAAGTTTGCAAACATGTCAGTATCAGAAAAATGCTGGGTCCCCCATCCCCCCCCCCTCGATAGACACTTTTGTCATTTAACATAAATTTGCAGTTGTTATATGACAGCATGTTTTGTCTTCTGTATGTGTATATTTCTACTCAAAGATATTCTGAATTTATAGAGAGCATACCAGGACTAATATATGGCATTTTGCTGCTTTAGAGCAGAACAGCAAACAGTGCCTGCTCCATAAAGTCATGCTCCATAAATGCCTAAGAATAACAAAGGTATAAAAATATACAGTTAATTTTCTCCATCTTTCTTGCAGTAAATATCCAGCAAAGGGTCGGAATCCACTGTGCGACTGAACAACAACAACAACAACAATAAACCAAACAATTGACTGTGCCCTGCTTTTCTCTGGCATTCTAAATCTACCAGCTTCAGCTTCAGCTTCACATTTTTTAATGGCATTGCCAGCTGAAAACATTCCACTAGGCCAAAACATGTAACACTTGAAAAAACCTTCTTTTTGTCCTTGTGACGCATCAGAACTATGCTTTCATTTATGTTATGCAAGCTGCCACAGAAGCACTTTAATTGTAGAGCAGAGATTCTCAATATGCGGCCCATGGGCCAGACGTGGCCCATGGCACCATTTCATGTGGCCCCCTACCACCTCCACCAAACCAGGAAGTGCCATGTGATGTAGGAAGGGCAAAATGGCCATCCAGCCCCTGTAGCTGTCTGAGGGAGCATGACCCAATGGCCCCCTGCTATAAAAGGTTGAGAACTCCTGTTATTGAGTATTGCTTCAGTATGGTAGCTTCCAGGAGCCACTAAAACTATGTTTTATTTTTATGAATCCTGGTGAACCTGAATGTTGCTGCACATCTCTGGCTACAGCTCAGGGCATGGTGAAGCACTCAGACTGTCTGCCTTCCCTTGGTTCTCTCCCCCCAGGCCCTACCCTGTCTCCTTGACCAGTCTTTCTCCCCTCTTATGTCTCACTTCCCCTCCAGATGACTGGAGAATAACTCAGCCATAGGCAAGAGAGATGTGTTAACATTTCTGCAATAGCTGCTTCTTTCTTTGCCGCTCACCACAGAAGACAGTTGACCTCCCCATGCAAAAAAAGAAGAGGGTGCCCTTTTTCTAAAGGTAGACCATCCCTCCTGTGTGCTGTGCAGCGGGAAGGGGCTCTGTAGGGGTTCTTCTTCATTAAATACTGGTCTGGGGGAAAAATGCTACTAATGCCTGTTTACAGACACAACCAGTCACTGAGAAAGAATAGTAACAAGCTTCAAGGAATCTATTTTCTCTCTGCATCCTTTAAGCAGCTGGACCTCTCTATATCCTGCCCTTGTCTGCTGGCTTGTTGGTGTCTCAGCATCTATCAGCACAAGCTAGCACACATGTGTGCGCTCTCTCATATGTCTGGAATGCTCAAGGTTATGCTTTTGAAGGGCCTTGTGAGTGTATTGTATTCAGCTGGGCCTTAAAGAGAACTGCTTTCAAGCCATGTGCAAGAATTTTTGGTACCATATGGTACCTGGTTGACTGATTAAAACCAACTGGTCAGTAAGAAACTTTGCTTTGGAACATGTTAATGGTTCTTTCTTTTTCGTGTTTTGACATTCCTACATGCTCTGTGTTTGTTTTTGCCCTGCACTTGCTTTATGCTGCTTCTGAGGAGTTGTTCTGCGTCTCAGTATTCATTATGTGACGTAAGGATTGAGTCTGCTATAGGTATGTATAACTCAGGACAGATAGTTTTGTTATTTTTCCTGCTGGTATTTGTTCCAGAAATGGTTATTTTCTTAATTTTATTCTTCATATTTTAACACTGGCTTCCTTTGTCCAGTTTAAAACATATCTCCTTAAGCTTTGGTAAGTGGGTGTGCTTGTGTCTCTCACTGAAACCCCTGGGTCTCATCCAGTACTTTTGAATACTTTGGCCATTTGGCTTTGCAGCTGTTTATTTTCCACTAAGACTAAACCAGTGTTTCCCAGTCTTTGTTTTTTGGACTTCAATTCTGAGAAGCTTAAGTCAGTTCCTCAAGCCACTGATCCGCCAATGTACTGACTTAGGCTTCTGGGAAATGAAGTCCAAAAACCAAAGGTTGGGAAACATTGCTCTAAACAAATGGTTTGCCATTTGTTTTCCTAGCATCTCAGTGGTCCTAAAAGGTATGAGATGTTCCCATCTTTGATTAGGAATTGGATAAGACAGAGTGATGACATACTGCTTTCTAGGTTAAGCAGTTCTGTTCTTCCTTTTGGTACAAGAAGCACCGAAGTAATTATTATCCTCAAAAGATGGAATCATTGAGGTTCATCAACAAGTGGAATAAATATTATTGATGGAACAGATCCTTTCTCCTCCTCCATGGCTCCGTATACCTCTAGATCAGCTCTGGAGATCATGTTTGCTTACCTTTAAGAAATTGCATTAAGGAGCAAAACTAACTCAAATCCATATATTTTTAAGAAAAGCAACTCTTGCAGAGAGTGACTTAAAAGCCTAATCTTTGGTTTCCACTTGATATAGCAGTGGTAGCAAACCTGTGGCATGAATGACGGGGGGCGGGGGGTGGCGGCACTCAGAGCCCTCTCTGTTGGCATGTGCGCTCTCCACCCCAGCATAGAGTTCGCCCGCAGAGGCCCAGCAGCCCAATGGGAGCGCTTCCTCCTTCCCCCAGCACAGAGTTCACCCTGCCCCTCTGCCCAATAGCCCAATGGGAGCGCTTCCAACACAGAGTTCACCCTCCCCCTTTTTCTCAGCAGTTCAATGGGAACACTTGCTCCCCCCCCCAGCACAGAGTTTACCATCACTGTAATAGAGCATGTCTGTCCTGTTCATAAGCAAAATCTTCATTTGACTCTGCACATTTTAATATTAGTGTACTCAGAGCAACATCCAGCACTACTCAATAGAACTTCCTCTCATGCAGTGGAACTTGTTCTCTTTCCCTTTCTACCACTTATATTTCCCAGTCAGCTCCAGTTCCATTCTTCAAAAGGGGCTTTTGGGGGCAGGAAGTAACTCCATATAATCTTTGAGCTTGTATTGCCCATTTAACCAATTTCTATCATTGCTAAATATTCATTAATTAGAAGTTGTTTTTATGTAGAGTAAACTAAGTGTGAAAGAAGAATAAGGAGACTGTTTCTGGGATGTGCATGAACAGAACGATGGTGCCAAAATAGATGAAGGACTAGAGGAAGTTGTGAAATGAAGGATAAGGTTGGAATCCCACAAGAGATTGAAGACATTTCTATGAGGTGCTTTAAAATGCTCTCAAGTCTGTAACAGACATGGATTTGCTGTTAGGGCAGTCGAACTCTCAAAACTGGTTCAGTACAACTCTTCTGTGGCTTAGAAACAAATAATTCTGCTTGCAAAGTGATTGTTGTTCAACTTGGGAAAAGTAAAAACTGGTGAGACTAGCCAGAGCTGCAAACCATAAAGCAGGTCGCCTCCTTTCTTTCCTACATTTTTGTGAGGACTAGTATTGGACCCCATTAGAGCGTCTTATTTTGGTCCTCTTATTGTACAGTATATAAGCCTCCATCTATCTGTACCTCTGACTTTACATCTCCCTCCCCCTTACAATTTAGCTTAAAGCCCCCGTGATTAAATTCTCCATGCTGTGTCCAAATACATCCTTCCCAGTCCTGTTGCTTTGTCAGCAGTCGGGAAGCATAGCCTGTGGTCCTAAAATCCAAATCCCTCACTTTGGCACTACCTTCGTAGCTAGTTATTCACCTGGAATATTTTTCTTTCCCTCTCTGCTTCTCTTCTGAATCCTTGTATGATGGATGAATTTCCTTCCTACAGCTTCAAAGTCCGATGTCATTTATTCATTGTTCTGCTTGGCTGGGAAACCATTTGTTCCCCTGTATGTGAGAAGGGATATATACCATTGGGTTTTATGAGTGATGTCAATCCTACTGTGACAATCCTTAATCTGTACTCCAGGGAGATAGCATACCTAATGAGACCAAGGATCTTCCTGACATGCTTTAATTTCACTCCTACACAGTAGGGAATCACCTACTACAAGAAATCTTTTCTTCTTTTTGCAGGGTGTAGATTCAGTGACTTTGCTTGGCTGAACTTCAGCCTCTTTCATGCTGTCCCACAGGATCTGCAAGCTGTTTGCCAGGCTCTTCAAGAATTTGAAAGAATTTTTTTCACTTCCACTGGTGAAGAAAGTCTTCTTCTTTTGCTCCTGTGATCCTTTTCCATGGTGCATCCTCTCCTAAGTTTATTTTCTCTTCTTACTACTCTTCTCCTCTGCTTTTCTTGCTGTGCTTCCACCTCCAGTGCTTCCCTTCATTGCTGCTGCTTGAGGGTTCTGTTCATCTTGTCTTACATCCTTAAGTGTGGCCAGTCACTGTTCCAGATCTCCAGCTTTTTCTTCCAACATTATAACCAGTTTGCTCTTGTTGCATGCGCATGTCACTTTGTTCTCAGGCGCAATTACAAACATTACACATACTTTGCAGGTCATCATTATGGAAATATATCTCCCCTCCAGAATCCCTATTATCTTTTTACCTTCTTCTATTTGTGTATGAGTGCTCTTTGCTTTGTCTTATCTACCTTGAAGGATATTGGGAAATTCCATTAATATATGATTATATAAAGAAATCATTTAGATAGGCAAATTAAAATATACTGGTCAAGAACGGTTGTATGAGTAGACAGTTCTATGATACAGTACATGCGTCCTGACGTAGATAGATTTTAGGGCTTTATATATTTTAAAAGGGATATACAGTAAAACCCCATATAACTAATTTAATTCGTTCCATGGGGCTAGTTGTTGTATGATTTTATTGCTATGCATCATACAACAAATAACTCTATGCGATGCATCATACAACGAATATCTCTATGGGAAAAATCGTACAAAGAAAAAAACTCATTGTACAATTTTCCCCATAGATAAATTTGTTGTACAGTGCATCCCATAGGGAAGTATTGCATTGTACACCAACAAAAATTATTGTATGATGCAACTTCCCCGCCAAAAAAATCCATTCATTGTACGATTTATTCATTGTATAGTACAATCATTATACGTGGTTCTACTGCAGTTCCTTCACTTACATGAACTGCAGTAATAGCCATAGCTCTGTTGTGTTTTCTGCTTTTGTATTTTTTTTAAAAAAACTAATGTATTCGCACCTGAGAGTATGCTCAAAATAACATAGTTTGGCAATATTTACACAATAGACTGAAGACTTACAATATCAAAATCTGGATCCATTCTTCAAGAAGGCTCCCGCCTTCCTCCGGACTCACCATCATGCCGGAGGAGAGGACTTTCAGCTGCGGGCGGTGAGGAAACGCTCCCCCCCGGTCCCGTCATCTCCGCCCGGGGGATGAATAAAGCTCGGCGGCACCGGCGGTGGAGCGAGGACGCTCCTGCCTTACCATCACACTGGAGGAGAGGACCTTCAGCTGCGGGCGGTGAGGAAACGCTCCCGCTGCCGCCGCCCCAGCCCCGTCATCTCCGCCTGGGGGATGAATAAAGGTCCGCGGCACCGGCGGTGGAATGAGGACGCTCCCGCCTTCCTCCGGACTCACCATCACACCAGAGGAGAGGACTTTCAGCTGCGGGCAGTGAGGAAACGCTCCCGCCGCCGCCCCCCTGGCCCCGTCATCTCCGCCCGGGGGACTAATAAACCTCGGCAGCACCAGCGGTGGAGCGAGGACGCTCCCGCCTTCCTCCGGACTCACCATCACGCCGGAGGAGAGGACTTTCAGCTGCGGGCGGTGAGGAAATGCTCCCACCCCCCCAGGCCCCATTATCTCCGCCCGGGGGATGAATAAAGCTTGGCGGCACCGGCGGTGGAGCGAGGATGCTCCCGCCTTCCTCCGGACTCACCATCACACCAGAGGAGAGGACTTTCAGCTGCGGGCAGTGAGGAAACGCTCCCACCGCCGCCGCCTCGGCCCCGTCATCTCCGCCCGGGGGACTAATAAACCTCAGCAGCATCGGTGGTGGAGCGAGGACTCTCCCGCCTTCCTCCGGACTCACCATCACACCGGAGGAGAGGACTTTCAGCTGCGGGCGGTGAGGAAATGCTCCCACCCCCCCAGGCCCCGTCATCTCCGCCCGGGGGATGAATAAAGCTTGGCGGCACCGGCGGTGGAGTGAGGATGCTCCCGCCTTCCTCCGGACTCACCATCACACCAGAGGAGAGGATTTTCAGCTGCGGGCAGTGAGGAAACGCTCCCGCCGCCGCCGCCCCGGCCCCGTCATCTCCGCCCGGGGGACTAATAAACCTCGGCAGCACCGGCAGTGGAGCGAGGACGCTCCCGCCTCCCTCCGGACTCACCATCACACCGGAGGAGAAGACTTTCAGGTGCAGGCGGTGAGGAAATGCTCCTGCCCCCCCCGGCCCCGTCATCTCCGCCCGGGGGACGAATAAAGCTCGGTGGCTTGAGCAGTCACTGCCACCAGAAACAGCTGCGGCGGGGCGGACTGGCTTGTCACTTACTGCGGGACTTAGCAATTGTTTTTTGTTTAATTTTTGCTTTTGTATGTGTAAATTGAACTGATACTGGAAGTTTTGATTGTTGTTTGATATTGTTGTTTAGTGAATTTTGATGCTGTAATGACTTATATTACAGTATCTTTGAATATTTCTTAGGACGTTTTAATCTAATGTTTTGTAATTGTAACTGTTATTGGACAGATATATACTGACCTAATGTTTTGTAATTGTAACTGTTATTGGAGATATATATACTGTATATTCGATATTTGTAATTACTATGTGATATCTGTAATTTCTGTGTAATTGTAACTGTTTCTTCTGTAAGCCGCCCAGAGTCGCTCTGCGAGTGGGGCGGCATATAAGTCGAAAATACAAATACAAATACAAATACAAATACTGTATATTCGATATTTGTAATTACTATGTGATATCTGTAATTTCTGTGTAATTGTAACTGTTTCTTCTGTAAGCCGCCCAGAGTCGCTCTGCGAGTGGGGCGGCATATAAGTCGAAAATACAAATACAAAAATACAAATACTTAGAAAATTAAGCTTCTAACATTAAGCAACTGACACACTCAACTGCAAGCAAAACAAAAGAAGCAGTAAAACTACATGTTAGATAGCTACTGAAATGAAATTCTATTCCTACCCATTTTGGTAAAGAAACATTTTCTTTCAGATTGGAATTTCTGCTAAAAATTCCTGGCATTAAATATATTTTCTTTTATTCTTAGTTTATGCTTCAAATTCCTGTTGCAGTAACATAGGATAGTCCTTCATTTTTGCTATCCCAGCGTTACTCTTTACAAATACTTTTTCAGTTTCTTATACCTTCCCTAACTTGTACTAGTATATTCATAGAATCAGTAAAACAGAACAAACTTTCAGTTGGGAATTGGGCCATCCTGCAGGATTCAGCCTCTAAAGGTGACGAAGAACTTTGTTGAAAGACAAAGACCATCAGATATTACTGTATACAGTAATACACCGGATAACGTTATGACTTGGTTCCACAAGTCATGACGTTATCCGATTTTTAGCGTTGTCCAATGCATGCATCGAACAACGCTAATAAAAAAAGCCCTGACTTCAGGGACAAACCGCTTTAAAGGCAGGCAGGGAAAGAAAGAGACCTCCCTGCCTTTAAAGCCACCCCCCACGAGCAGCGGTCTCTGCCACTGCAGTAGGGTCGGGGAAAACACCTTTCCCCTGAACCTACTGCAGTCGCAGAGACTCTTTGTCTCTTTATTTCCCTCCCTGTATTTAAACTACAGGAAAGGGGGAAATAGAGAGAGGTGATTGGTTCTCTAGAGAACCAATCACATCTCTCTTTCCCCCTCCCTATAGTTTACATATAGGGAGGGAAATAAAGAGACAAAGAGTCTCTGCGACTGCAGTAGGGTCGGGGAAAAGGCTGGTGCTTTTCCCCGACCCTACTGCAGTCACAGAGACCGCTGCGGGTGGGGGGTGGATTGGGTAGTTCTAACCAAACCACCCCACACCCACAGACCATTGCATTGGATAATGCTAAGAATCATTATCCAGAATTGTTATCCGATGCAAGTTTTTTCCAAAAAACTTGCATCTTTATCCGATTCTAGCGTTATCCGATGCAATCGTTATCCGGGGTATTACTGTATTCTGTATCTGCAATTTTTCCACTTGTCTTTGGTATGGTATGCATGTCTCAGTCATGCTTACTTTCAGCCTAATGTCCTGAGTTTAAGCTACAGTAATACCCCAGATAACGTTATGACTTGGTTCCACAAGTCATGTCGTTATTCAGTTTTTAGCGTTGTTCGATACAAGAGAAAATGAGTTCTTTAGGTATGAAACAGATATGAGCACTGAACCCTAGAGTTGGGTACAACTGGCTTTTGAGCAAGAGTGACCTTTACCTTACTTGGAAGGTGCTGGGGATTGATATTAATGATCAGCAAAACACTGATGATTGAAAGCATGATGGGACAGAATAATTGTTGCTCTCTATTGAAAGATCAACAGGGAAAATATCACTTTGAGCTTGCTTCAGTGGAAGTTTCACATTTGGGAAGCGGCTAATAAAAGGAATATTTCCAGATGTGAGTTTTAGGGGTGCAAAAACCACATCCTGGATTGTGGAACCTTCTGCTTCCAAAGTGATAGGCTCATTTTATTGTTAGAATGAGTTAATTACAAAGTAACTTAGTTACTATGTGCCTCCATCTCCTCTTTCTTAAGACAGTGGCAAACAAACCTTCAAGAAACAGGAGTGGGGTGTAGAATCATTGCATGTTGTTGTGGTTGGTTTCAGGAAGGAGTAGCATCTTCCTGGTGCATGTTTCCTGTGTTTTCCTCTTTTCTTTAGCAGAATGATGAAGTTTGAGTTTTGCCTGTACACTAGTACCTCAGATAATGTTATGACTTGGTTCCCAGCAATTGCCTAGGACAGCTAGGGTGTTGGGGGAGAGATCATGCGTGTGCAGTGTTTATCCCCCAACCCAGCAGTCCACGCCAGGACAGCTGGGGTGGTGGGGGAGAGATCGTGCACGTGCACGGTTTCTCTCCCAACACCCCTGCAGTCCCAGTGTGTGATCGGCTTGCCGGTTTGGTTGGGGGGACAATGGGTATGCGTGCCCTCCCACCTCAACCAAACTGCTGATCTGAGCGGAGATCTCTGCCCCAAATCCTGCAGAGCTGAACTTCAGCCCTGCGGGCTTTGGGGCAGAGATTAACATCAGGGGGTTTGAGGCAAACTTTTGCATCGTACAACGTTATGTTAACAATGTTTGCCTCAAATTCCCCGACGTTATCTGATGTTAGCGTTATGTGATGCAAACACTAACCGAGGTATTACTGTATATCAATACGTAGGAGAAGCAAGTGTGTAAAGGATGAGAAAGACTTCTCTTCTCTTGTTTGTTTGTTTGTTTAGATTTATATAGCCATCCATTCAGGGCAGCTTACAATCAACAAAACAGCACAGCACAAAATCAAAAAAATTAATACATTTTTTCTAAATAAACAATAGATTTATTTCTCCCCTCTGGCCGTTGGTGGGGGCCCAGAGGTTGGTGGCAAAGACTTCAGCCACCTGTGAGACTGCGGTGGCTCTCTCCCCCCTCCGGCAGTTCACTCTCCCTTCCAGCTTTTGGTGGGAGCCCGGAGGTTGGTGGCAAAGACCTCAGCCACCTGTGAGGCCGTGGCAGATCTCCCCTCCGGTCATTGGTGAGGGCTTGGAGGTTGGTGGTGAAGTCCTCAGCTCCCCGTGAGGCCGTGGTGGCTTTGTACTGCTGTACTGCAGCCAAAATTACATACGTTGTGAGTTTGATCCTGGCAGAAACAAGTTTGACTCCACTTTCCATCATTCAGAGGTCAGTAAAACGAGTACCCAGCTTGTTGTGGGCAGAATGCTAATTACCTTGTGAATTGCCCAGATAGAGCATTAAGCGCAATGGGGTGGTATATAATTGCTATTGCTATGTTGGCATACTGCAACTAATTGCCCCTAAATAACTAAGAATGTTGTTATATTTTATTCTTTATTTCCCAGCTCCAGTTAGAAGAGATACCTGCATATTTCACCTAGCCTTTTGTCATTATTGCGTGGAAAGATTGTTCTTTTCAACCAAACTAGAATGCATGGAATCCTGAATTTTTTAAAAAACAAAATCACACATTTATGATTACTCAAATCTATTAACTGATATCTGCAATTCCTCTCTCCCCTTCTTTGGCACTCTCAGTTTGGGTACCTGGACCCACGTAGTTTTAATATCTGTAGCCTCTATCCTTCTGAACTTTCTTTGGGTACCTACATCATAGTATCTCTAATAACTATAAATCCTATGAAATTTGTAATCTTGAAGATTTGTGACATAACCTTGTAGCACTGGAGTCTTAGAGATGAGAAAGGCCTAATAGGTCACCTATCCAATCTCCAAGCAAAGTCTTTTATCGAACATTTAATAGCATTTTGTTCATTCTAGTTCTAAATGTCACAAGAAATGGGGTTTTCCATCACTTCCTTTGGAATACCTGTTCTATAGGGTACTAGCTCTCTATGTATTAGCCTTAAAGACAAGATACTCTGTTTCATCCCATACCTATCAGTAAACCTGCATACTTTTTAGTAGCAATAGTAATATAGCAAGTACAGTGATACCTCGGATAACGTTTGCATCGGATAACGTTGGCGAATTTGAGGCAAACATTTGCAATGGATAACGTTATGTTAACGTTATCCGATGCATCAGATAAGATAATGATTTCTGATGCAAATGTTTGCCTCAAATTCCCTGAGGCATGGCTGTGACCCACCAGTTTGCCTTGGGAGAAAGGGAGGGGGCTGCCTGCTCTCTTTATCTCAGGGTTGCAAGATCTCAATAACAATCTCAGCATCTGATCCTCAGCAGAATACCTCCTTGGGAGACCCTTGTCTAAAGGGTAAATACATTACAAAAGCTTGCCAGACCAGCCTGACTAGTTGAGGGGAACAAAGCCATACAGCATTTTTAAACTTTTTAAAACTTTATAAAGTGCTTGTTTAAAAGGTAAAAACACAACTCTACATTGCAAAAACATGACAAACCACCCTGACTTTAGGGGAACCAAACCATACAGCATTTTTAAACTTTTGAAAACTTTATAAAGTGCTGTTTTAAAAGATCTGCTTCCTCTTTTTGCTGACAGATGTTTTTTTCAATGATGCCATGGCACACCAGGAAAACTAGGTGAGCAGAAGAAAACAAATGTTAGTTTGTGTACTGTGCTGTAGTGCACTGTCCTTCCAAGATCACCAAGACATGGGGGGGGAGAGACTCTTTCAATATGTTCTGACTCCCATTTTAAAAGCTAAGAGGGATAGAAGCAGGCCCAAAATGGATAACAACATTTACCATCATGCAGAGTTGCCATATGGAGCCATGTGCACAGGAATCGGTTTTAAAAGCTAACAGCAAGGGTGTCCAAACTTTTCAGGCCACGGGCCAGTCACGTGGTTCATGGGTGCCCAAACTACAGCCTGTGCACCAGATCCGGCCCTGACACCAATTCATCTGGCCCGTTCCACCCTCGCCACTCACATAAGCGGAAGCTGGGTGAGTTTTACTTCCACTTCTGTCGGATTCACTACGGGTTTTCACCCAACAATGCTCTTGGTGTCTTTATGCCCGTTTAAGTACCCTCAACTCCTCTGTGAACCACGGGGAGGAACGCTGTCTACGAGCATAGAGAGGCCATAGTGGCACCATTACGTCCAAAGCTGCCACAGTCTTCTCGTTCCAGAGGCCAACAAGTGCCTCCGGTGAATTGTATTGCCAATCAAGAAGAATATCCCCCATCGAACCGGCCCTGCCTCCCTGCGGTGTATATTCAGATCACTCTGCCATTGCTCTGACAAGATAACTAAATCTGGGGTGTGGCCACTGCTCCTGGTTGGGCCCTGAATTACTTGAATTATCCTGGCTACGCCCATGCTTCCCTGTGGTCAATTAGATGTTAATTATCCTGGATTGTATATTCCATTGGTGGAGTGTTTTAAATGCATTTGTATTCCCAACATGCTGCCGCCAGGTTGGGTAATGAGTAAATGTGGTTATTTTATTTGGATGCCTATGTTTTATGTGTGTAAACCACCTTCTTCTTCTTTCATGTCCTGATCAAACCCTGGACTGCCAAAACAAAACCACTTTTTTGGCTTTGTCGTTAGCGAAACTTAAGTCCTTATCATTGTCTGTTTCTGGATGGCTGAGTTCCCCATTTATATTTTGTGAGTTTCCTGATGATGATGTTCCTTGTACTAACTTTGGCTTTGCAGTGCTGCTTAAAAGAGAATGAGTCTTGCTCAGATTAGGCTTCAAATGGTTGATGTTGTAATACTGTCCTAATTCTTCAAGTGCTCCAGTAACTTTTCCAGCTACCTCATCAAAGCTTGTTCCTTGAACAGCCGTTGCTGTGTCATCTGCATAGATGAATAATTTTGTATTTTCAGGAATTGGTTGATCATTTGTGTATATATTATACAGTGTTGGGGACAATACACTTCTTTGGGGCAGTCCATTCTTCTGGAACCTCTATCTGCTGTTGTTTCCATTCATTGTAACATAGCACCTCCAGATCTGAAGGAAGCTGTCAATGGCCCTAGTAAGCTTCTTATCTTTAGTAAGATTTTTTTTTTATGGAGCAAAATCCTATGATTGACAGTATCGTATGCTGCAGTTAGGTGAACGAAAGGCACTCCTATTAGCTTTCTTTAGCTTCTAGGTGTAAACCACCTAGAATGGAAATATCTCCCAGATGGGCAGTATAGAAGTGTCATTAATGAATTGATTAAAGGTTTGTTTATAGCCATTGATTTTTTCTTTTGGCAAGTGTTAGTCAAAGGTTGCCAGTCTGGCCAGGTTATCCTGCTATGGTAATAGAGTAGACCACACTGCTAGTGACTCAGGTGGTGTCAGGTGGTGGTTAACTGAGGGCGAATCTGACTACCCTCATAACCTCTTCTAAAGCATTGTGATTCTGCCACTTGTATGTCACTGGCTTGACAAAATCACAACCCAGGAGGGCATGCTGTATCAATTACTATCTCATATTTTTTGCATGCCAGTCTATAAGGGAAGTAATCCACCATATTTTCTAAGGACATGTTGGTTCTTAAGGCATCATATTCCCATTCTTAGGCAAGCAGCAGAAGGGAGGCATTTCATTTCTTTCATTTGCAATATGCTATGCTACTTGCTCTTTACATTCATTGGATGAAGTCTTTCCTTTGATCTTTTATTTCTATCACTTCTTTTGAAGTGTTAAGACTTGTGTGGTTTTCAAAGCTGTTTGTGTACAAAATTGATGGGTTTCTTCACCACCTCTTCTTGGCTGACCAGCTGTGCCTGTTTCATTGGCAGCGATACCAGGATTGTAGCTGCAGCCCCTCTGGAACTTATATTGGACTGCTAAACCTATTGGGTAGACAGGTATCCTACATTAGTTTCATTTGTTTATACTGTGATTTTATAATGCCACCCTTTCATTCTTCATCTTACTAATGTAATGGAATTATTTACTTTTGTCATTTTCTAATGTAATGTGGGATCAGTATTCCTTACTGTCTTACAGGACAGATATCATTTTAAAAGTTGCAGACTCTTCATAATTATTTGTTTATTTAATGTGTTTATATAGCACACATCTGGGATGAATTCCCACTCTGAGTAGACAAGTATATGACTGTCAAACGTGGTTAACATTTTTAGGCATTTGGTTTCTTTATTGTTACTTGTTGTTCAGGTGGGTGTGGGAAGGATGGATGGATGGATAATTATGGATGAGAAGGTATAATAGTTTTACTACCCACACTGCTCAGAGTAATGGCTTGCCACTAATTTGGGTGCTATGAAGAAAAAGAAAGAAAGAAAGAAAAAGAAAGATCATTTAAGCCAAGGATTCTCAATCTGTGGCCCACCGGCTGGATCTGATCTACAGCACCATTTCATGTGCGCGCCCCCCCCCCCGCCTCTACCACACCAGGAACTGCCATTGGGTGGAGGAAGGGCAAAATGGCTGTCCAGCCCCTGAAGCTGCCTGAGCACAGCGTGACCCAGGCCCTGGCTTAAAAAGGTTGAGGATTCCTGATTAAGCTTTCAAACTCAGTCCTTGGCAAAAGAAAATGACTCTACTCCTAATGACCTCTGGAAAAGCCAACGGTCTTTTATGCTATTTGTTAGAAACATATTGCAGGCACGCTATCAAGAAAGATGGTTTGCTGGATTTTGTTTCATTTTTTATTTGGAGAATTTTGTTAGTTCCATTTCCAAGAGCTTCCTGTCTCAGCCCATGGAAATGAACTATTTCTCCACTGCTAATCCACTTTGGAAATCAGCTGTTTTTCACATCATAACCTTGAAAAACACTGAATGTATTGTAATAATTAAGATCCTCTGTGCTAGATTATTGGGTTTATATGTTTGTTTTGCTTTTCTTGCAGATTACTGCTAACACCAAAAGCTTTGCCCCCAAAAGTTCTTCCTTCTTGAACTTCTTTGTTTTCTGAATGTCATACTAATGTGAAAGGTGATAATCCTGGGGAAGAAGGATACAGACCTAGCATACTAATCTTTCTGCTCAATATGGTTCTCTTTACACAGAGGGATATTGGAATAGAGATACAATACAATTTTCTCACGCTGGTTTCTTTTGGTTAATCTCTCTGCTCACCCAGTTATCAACTGCCATCAACATTTTGCAATGTCCTCTTTGTTTCCTGACTGGTGTTAAACTGCCATTTTCTTTTAGTTCAGAAAGTTCAGTACTTTTGGATACCCAGGATCTTCCATGAGAATGTAGAACTGGGTCTCTGAATTGTATTGCATTGTATGGAATTGTATTTAGGGATTCCTCAAATGGGAGAATCTGCCTTATTTTGGGTTACCCATTTCACTTCCAAAATGGTCCTTCCTTCCTTCCTTCCTTCATTTTTGGGTATTATATTAGAAGGCATAATAACTTCCATTTTTCAAAAAGAAAAAAGAAAAGAAAAAATAATTGTTTTGATTTCAGGCCCAACCTATCTGACATTGTCTCCGTAAAAATGCAGTGGTACCTCGCTTAAAGAGCATAATGCGTTCCACGGGATTGCTCTTTAAACGAGTTTGCTCTTTAAGTGAAACACCATTGTGAGTGACCAATTGTGACTTCTGGTGGTGGTGGTGGTGGGGATGAGACCCCAAAGTAGTTATTAAGGGAGTTTTTGGTTGGTTTTATTTGTTAAGCGAGGCGACCATTCAGATAATATTCTGCTCTTTACTCTCTAAGGGAGCTGCTCTTTATGCGAGGTTTTACTGTACTTACTCTGGCTTTATGTTTTACATTCTCTTCTTCTGCTGTTTCATTATGTTTCATCCAAACTTGATTGGCTGAAACATAATCTCCCTTCTTCCTCCAAGCCTCCCTCTTTTTCCTTTACATCAGGGATTCTCAACCTGCGGCCCACGGACCGGATGCGGCCTTTGGCACCATTTCATGTGGGGGGGGGGCGCCTCCACCACACCAGGAAGTGCCATGTAGTGGAGGAAGGGCAAAATGTCTGTCCAGCCCCCGAAGCTGTCTGAGGGAGCGTGATCCAGGCCCCGGGTTAAAAACGTTGAGAACCCTTGCTTCACATATTTAAATTTTATTTGATTTTATTGATAAGGTTGTAAGACTAATCAATTAATAATAAATCTAAATCCTTGACATGTCCTCACCATTTCCCACCCTTTCCCCACCCACCAGCTCTGCCCTTTTAGGGACTTTTGGAGAGTTAAGACTCTTTTCAGACCTTGAATGGAAGGTGCAATGAACAAACTCACCCAAAATGATGCCTAGGAAGCAGATGGCAAGAATTAACAATCCCCCTCCAGGGAATGTTTTACATTTATCAAATTCCTATTTCTTCCTGGTGAAAAACTGAGGAATTCTAATTCTATCTATTCCTCTATGAACGGGGCTTGCTTGAAATAAAACAAACCAACAGATGAGACTGACAGGTCAGGAAGGAAGTGGCCTGCAAAAAAACCTTAGCTCCTAAAGTGATGCAAATTATCCTGAAATGAAAGGCAAGCGGGATGGGTTGGTTCAGTTCTCTAGTGACATTATGTTTAGTTACTTATGTGCTGTCAGGTTGGAACTGACTTAAGAGTGACCCCAATAGAGCTTTTTTTTAATGCAAATGAGATATTTAAGGAGTAGTTTTACCAGTTTCACTCCCACAGTGAGTTCCCGTAACCACATGGGGATTCAAACTCTGCTCAGTAGAGTCATAGTCTATCACTCTATCCAATTTTGAAGTACTGTAGCTTGCTTCTGGTCAATCAATAACAGTCTAATAATTTTAATTTATTTGAATTTTATTTATATTTTACACATGCAGTATGTAAAAACCACTTGAGCCACTGCAGTGGCTCAAGTGGTTAAGATGCTGACTGGAAGGTGGCAGGTTAGCAGTTCGATACTCAAGTACTGCATGACGAAATGAGCTCCTGTCTTTGCCCCAGCTCCTGCCAACCAAGCAGTTTGAAAGCAAGAAGTTGCAAGTAGATAAATAGACGCCACTTTGGTGGCGTTCTGTGTCTGGGCATGCCTGTGAATTGTCCACAGAAACATCTGCAGACAAAGACCGCGCTGGCTCTTCGGCTACAAACACTTGTTATCTGAATTTCTGGGGGTGCCCCTGGCAAGGTAACCTGTGTTACCTGAAGCCCAAACTTTGTATCACTTGTGGTGATTTAGGAGCAATGAAACATGGGCCGAAGCCCCTTGGTGGAGGTGCCAGCGCCCTGAAGCATATATAAGCAGGCATCAGGAGAACACTTTGCAGTAACAATTAAAATAAGTTTATTTAATACAGGTTTCTCTGGCAGGGGATATATTGAGACTGAAGAAGAAAAGAATAAAGAGAGAAGAGGAAGATTGCAAGCAGTAAATTAAAAATTGGATAGAGAAAGAAAAACAAAGAGCTGTGAGGGCACATAAACCACCCCATTAGTACATGGCCTATATGCTATGAGTAACTGCCAGCACAGGGCAGAAAGGAAAGGCGTTCTGCGCCAGACAATGGGGGAAGCCAGTTTATATGTGCATTCAAATGGAGCAAAAAGGCGCTTGCAGAAACACCATTGGTCCATGGGATCAGTTGGGAGGGGAGTGGGTATGCCCCTTGTACTTGATTAGCCTAGAAGAGTCCACATGGAAAGGGAGAAGCCCACCCCCAAACTTGGTTGGTCTTCTAGGATGTCACATGGAAAGGTAGGAGGGATTTTGCCATGTGGTCGCATGGAGGCTGCCATAATGGAGGAGGAGCTGGGTTCAGGTGCAAACATCCATATATGGTATTTTCCCCCAAACACCCTCTTCATTGGGGGGACATTCTCCCATCCCAAAGTTACTTGGTTGTTTGTCATCTTCCTTGCAGACAGCTGCAGACAGCAAATTTCCTTAACAAAGTCACAATAACCTTAAATGGCTTCTGTTGTGCGCCCAGCCAGGTGTGGGAGACTCCATTCACCTTTAACGGCTCCTATTGATTTCCCCCTGGCCTCTCCCAGATGGCCCCTTCATGGGTTGCATTCTTTTGCCTTCTAAAAGAGGAAACCATTTGGACCATGTTAGTTTTCATTAATATTACGTTGCAATTCATAAGGAAAACCAACGCTTTCCAAAATAACATTATTCTACACCTACTTCCTCTTATTAATATCAGAATAAAAATGCAGCTTCTCAATCTTAGGTAGCAGACACCAAAACAGGCTCAGGCAAGTTCAGGCATGTTAGATTTCATAAGACAATGTGGAAGCGTGACCCAATGATTGAAGCAGGGGAAAATACAAAATAATTCTTCATTAATCTTTATTAAAATAATCATTAAAATAGATGTGCCAGGCCCCCCCAGAACACTGAACCCTTAAATTGGATACGACTGGCTTTCGAGCAAGGGTGACCTTTACTTTGCCGTAATTTAAAATTTTGTGCAACAAATAAAGGCTATCCGAGACTGGCATAAATATAATATACAGTAGCTCTGTTAAATGAAGATGAAGCTCCTTTTTCAGAGGCGCCTCATTCAAAGTCAGATTAGTCACATCATGACATCCAGCCTCTATTCTTCTAACCTCTGATAGGAAAGGGAGCCAAGGGGGAGCTGATGTGAAACCTTATCCACACATCGAAGCAGAAGGAAGCCTCAATCATGTCTTCAGTTCTGTAAAGCTTTTTGAGGGAGGTGTCGTCTCAGAATCCAATCTCTTCTTTTCCCTTTCAGTCACAGTGTGTAGATGTGTATTTTAATCTGTTCTTGTTTTGGTAGAAACAAGTGAAATGTCTTGTTTAAGCAGGTGGGCCCAATGCTCCGCTAGATGCAGTTCAGTTGGCCTCTCAGCTAATAAGAGCCTCATGTTCATCCCTCCATCCACAGTAAAGTGGAAGTATCACTGGCACTGTGGTGGGAGTTGTAGCTTAATATGAATGTTCATTAAATATTTATTTAGCTGTTTGTGTTCTCACAAAAGTGTGCTGGGATCTTTTCTTTCTTTAACAAAAGTGGCCTTCCTTAAAGAACAGCTATTAGGTTTGTCACTAATAAAAGTTTGAAAATGATCATGCAGCACTCGGTGAGCATTGTGCTTTGTTTGTAGAGCATCTCGGTGTAAATGATCTAGCAGCCAGATGTTTAATCACCAAGGGGAAACAAGTTAATCACAAATTAACACAATCCTCATTTATCAAGTACTTAATTCTCAGCAGTAGGTCGTAAAAGGAAGTTTTGTTGTTCTCTACAATATATCTTGATATTAATACCACTTCCACATACTGCTAAATTATGTTAAACATGAAAATATGTAAATCACAACAGTAGTTAAGGGTGAAAGGACAAATTAAATTGTTTCAGGTTATGTGGCAGAATCATTATGTGATTTCTTAACCATGTCAGATAGGGTTGCTCTGTTTTTTAATTGCTTTGGTGCAGCATCCATGGGCTGTGCTGATAAACACACATCTGGGATACGTGTCATGGAACTCAATGATTTTGTGGATGTTGCAGTGATCTGTGCATGTTCTTTAGGTTCCTATTTGCATTTATGTTATTGCCCCATCCACTAAATCTGAAGGTTGTGTTGGGACAAAGTAGTATTTAGCATAAAACAGATGGATAGAAGAGGGTGGAGAGGGAAGCTAAAAGAAAGAGTGGTAGCTATGCTAGTCTGAGCAGGCGTATCAGACAAGAAACAAACAACAAAAAAGAGGAAATTGTTGTGGTGCCTTAAAGATTAATTGCTATAGTTCAATGTGAATCTTCATGGATCAAGTCCACTTCTTCAAACATAAAAGAACAGGAAAATCACAGGACAAGGAGCCAGAGAGAGACAACTGAGGTAAAATATATCCAGAGTCTAGAGTCTAACATTCAATAGTTTGAATGCTAGCCAAGGGCTTTTAGACCATTACCAAATTTAAATTGCCACTACTGTAATACCTCGGATAACGCTAAGACTTGGTTCTACAAGTCTTGGTGTTATCTGATTTTTAGTGTTATCCGATTCATGTTAAAATCCTATGGGATGGATCGGATAACATTAAAGCTCCATAGAGATACATTGTAACCACAGAGGCGTTAGCGGTTGTTATCCGATGCATCCCATAGGACCTTAACGTTATTCGATCCAATTCTCCTCCCCAGATTACTTAACGTTATGCGATTTTAGCGTTATCTGATCCAATCGTTATCCGGTGTTTTACTGTATAATTATGTGGTTGTCTGCTATGATTTTCCATAACCCAGATTCCTTCACCTTTGCAAAACAAACTTCAGCTGTATGGGGATTCTTTCTCATTACCCTACATTATCCATAGCCTGAGGTCTTTTCAGCCTCTACCATTGTCCTGTTTACAGAACAAAGGATTAAAATTAAGTACAGTAGTTATGTCCTTATCTGCTGTCATTTCCCATAGCTTAGGTCAGTTCACCAACTAACCATTGTTACTTTTCACAGAACAAAGTCGATACTGTAAATGCAAAGTCTGAAAGGTAAACTCAATACCAAATATGTAATACCATCATGTTTATGCTGCATCTTTCTATAGCCATTTGCACTTCTACAGAACAAAGCTTCACAGGAATAGATCTGAATATCTATCAGTGATCTTCAGTCATTACCAAATGTGAAAGTACTCCATTGACTCACATGATTTCCAATCTGTGTCTACAAAGGGTCTGTGCAACTGAACAACAACAACAAAAATACTAACCAACCATTTCCTTCTCTTTCCCCACTTATCTAGCTATGGTAATAGAGTAGACCAGTGATGGCAAACCTTGGCACTCCAGGTGTTCTTGAACTTCAATTTCCAGAAGCCCTGATCAGCAGGAGTGCTGACTTGGGCTACTGGTAATTGAAGTCCAAGAACACCTGGACTGCCAAGCTTCACCATCACTGGAGCAGACCATACTGCCAGTGACTCAACCCTGATCCTCAGGTGGCAAAGTCCACAGAGATGGTCTCCAAGCCGATTAAATCCCACTTAAACCAATTTGATGGAGGGTAGCATTTTCATCAGTCCATCGCCTGGGGCTGATTAGGACGTTTTGTGCCAAAAGGGCTCGGGACCAGAAAGTGACTTGCAGAACTCGTACAGGTGTCACACTGGTGTTGCAGAAGGCAAATGAAAGGTCGTTGCACTATATTCTCAGGAGAATCTTCATGGCTGATCGCCATTGTGATGATCATCAATTTTCAGATTATGGCACAATATTCAGGTACGGCACAAGAAGAAGATCACCACTTGGTCATGGAACTCCATTTAATTGTTTGAAAGATTACATGAGTTACTAGTCTGTTCTGCACTTCTGCATGTATGTTGGCCAAAGTACAAGTCGATTACAGGATGCTGTTCCTTTTGGGTAGTAAGTGTGGTTGATGGTGAAACAAAAGCTCATTAGTTTTTACAGTTGGGCAAACTATACTGTACTGGACCTGGAAAATTAAATATAGGCCCTTCATGACCCAGAGAAGGGGAGTGCCGCACACTTAAACAGCAGGATGTCCTGTCTCTGTCTGCAAGCTGCTTGTGGCAGGAGTTGAAAAAGGAATGTCATATTAGTAGGTGTGCGTTTCAAATTATTACTTTTTTGCCCTTCTTTGGTAAATTCCACCACAATGGAAGGAGACTGAGATGAATGAGATTGTCTTCCTCTTGTTGTTTTGTGTGTTTGTGCAAGCATAGGTAAGGTAAAGTGGCAAACTAATGGGGTTTATGAAGATGGGGAAGGAACTAAGGATGGCAGCCAAAGAGAAATAGGAAAGGGGGAAAATCAATGTCCCATTCCATTGTTTATTACAGTCCATTGATTTCATACTAAAAATACTTCAAACTGTTTTTGTTTCATCACTTGCAAGAAGATAGCAAAGTAACTATTATGTGCATGTAGCTATTATATCTTTGTAGATATTATTTCTGCTAGACCTGCAGCCTGAAATGTGTGCATGAAAAGAAAATCTTGCAGTAGCAGTATAGTATCCTTGTGATCTTTCTCATATCTTTTTCATCTTTATTTTGGTATCATAGATTTCTCATTTTAAGATTGGGTATCAGACTAAAGATCCATGATGATGATGATGATGAACCAAAGTTCTGTACTTTGATAGAGCTAATTAACAGTGACTAACCCTGCTTGTAGATGTTTGATTTAAGTCAGGCATTCTCAGCCTACGGCCCCCGGGCCAAACCCGGCCCCCCAAGCCATTTCATCAGTCCCCAAAGACTTCATTCCCATTGCTGCCGCCACCACCGAGAAGCGCTAAAATGCGCCAAAAGTTGGCAAAAATGCATGTTTTCAGCAAGTTCTCACACATTTTTGGCAAGTTGGCCCTGAGGAAGTGGACAGGCTTCTTGTATCTGTTCGCGCCACGACCTGTGCACTGGATCCATGCCCTGCCTGGTTAATTAAAGCTGCCAAGACTGTGGCAGGTGGCTGGGTCGAGGCGATTATTAATGCTTCATTAATAGAGGGGCATTTTCCAGCACCATTTAAACACGCTTTAGTGCTCCCCCTCTTGAAAAAACCATCCCTCGACCCTATGGTAATCTCCAACTACCGTCCAGTGTCCAACCTACCTTTTTTAGGTAAGGTCTTGGAAAAAGCTGTGGCGCAGCAGTTACAGGATGTCCTGGATGAAGCGGATTATCTAGACCCGTTTCAGTCAGGATTCAGGCCCGGATATGGTACCGAAACTGCACTCGTCGCATTGGTGGATGATCTCTGGAGAGAGCGGGATGGAGGGGAGCCGTCTGTCCTTGCTCTCCTTGACCTCTCAGCGGCTTTTGACACTGTCGATCATGGCATCCTTCTGGGAAGGCTCCGGGGCTTGGGGATCCAGGGCACAGTGCTGTCCTGGTTTTCCTCATTCCTGAGGGACAGGACCCAGTCGGTGTGCCTGGAGAAGGAGGAGTCCAGCCCTAGGCCCCTGCAGTATGGGGTGCCTCAGGGCTCGGTACTTTCTCCTCTCCTATTTAACATCTACATGAAGCCGCTGGGTGAGATCATCCGTTCCCACGGGGTACGGTATCATCAGTACGCTGATGATACCCAGTTGTACATCTCAGCCCGTGGGGACCCAAGCGGTGCAGTGGAAGTCCTTTCCAGGTGCCTGGAGGCTGTTAAGGTCTGGATGGGGGAAAACGGGCTACAGCTGAATCCCAGCAAGACTGAGTGGCTATGGGTAAGGGGCCCTGTGTTGACACGGGAGTTGCCAGCTTTGGTTCTGGATGGGGCAGTTTTGCCCCAAACAGACCCGGTGCGTAATCTGGGGGTCCTCCTGGACTCACGGCTACTGTTCAATGAGCAGGTGGCAGCCGTGGCCAGGAGGGCTTTTGCACAACTTCGTGTAATACGCCAGTTACGCCCGCTCCTCGACCGGGACGCCTTGCTTATGGTCACGCACGCTTTGGTCACCTCCAGACTTGACTACTGTAATGCGCTCTACATGGGGCTGCCCTTGGTGACCATTCGGAGACTGCAGCTGGTCCAAAATGCGGCAGCCCGGGTAGTGATGGGACGCGGGCGTTATGCTCGGGCCTCACCACTGCTTCGGGAGCTGCACTGGTTGCCAGTTTGTCTCCGGGTGCAATTCAAGGTGCTGGTCATTACCTTTAAAGCCCTATATGGTAGTGGGCCAGGATACCTAAGAGACCGCGTCACCCTAAGAACATCTGTCCGTCCCACCAGGGCGGATCGGAGGGGCTCTCTTGTTGTGCCATCGGCTAGGGAGGCTCACCTCGCTAGTACCAGGAAGAGGGCCTTCTCTGTGTTCGCCCCGGCCCTCTGGAACCTCCTCCCAACTGAGCTGCGCATGCAGACAGAGCTCCTGTCCTTCCGGAAGAGCTTAAAGACCTGGCTGGCAGGACATGTGTGGGGTTCCAGGGATGGGGGATCCCATGTGGGGTGGTTAGTCTAGGGATATTACCCCTCTGACGACACCCCCAGATACTGTTTTAGTTTATAAATTTTAAATTTTTTATTGATGTGTTTTAATTTGGGCTGTAAGCCGCCCAGAGTCGGGCTTGCCCGATTGGGGCGGGTTAGCAAGTGTGAGATATAAATAAATAAATAAATAAATAAGTTCTCACAGGTTTCCTGCAAGTTCTCGTGCATTTTTGGTGAGTTCTCACATGTTTTCGGTGAGTTCTCACGTGTTTTTGGTGAGTCCTCCCATGTTTTCGGTTAGCACTCATGAGTTCTCACACATTTTTGATGAGTTCTTGCGCGTTTTCATCAAGTTCTCATGCGTAACGTGCGAGAACTCACTGAAAATGCATGAGAACTTCCCAAAAACACACGAGAACTCGCTGAAAATGCACAAGAACTTGCTAAAAATGCACGAGAACTCACAAAAAATGTGCACGACTGGCCTGTGCTGCCATCTGAGGAGGAATGATCCGGCCCATGTTCTGAAAAGATTGAGAAAGCCTGATCTAAAGGAAAGGCCAAATAAATAATAAGTAGAGGTGGATATCTTGAAACTAGATACAAAATACTATCGTAGCTGAATACAGTACGTACATGTTTTAATGCAAGCATACAATTCTCATTTAGCTTGAATTTTACATAAGTTGTTTTGCCTCCTTTAAACCAGTGTTTCCCAACTTTTGGTTTTTGGACTTCAATTTCCAGAAGCCTCAGTCAATTCCCCAAAAGAACCGGGAATTGAAGTCTCCCTGTGGGGCATGAGCCTCACATTGGGGACCACTGCTTTAAACGAAGTCACAATAGCAGGATTTCCTGACTGTTGCACCAAGTATAATTAAAATCAAAATATGGTGGCTGGTTTTTCAACACAACTCCATTTATGATCTTTAAGGATTTTGTTCTGGTCCACAATTACCTTTTGAATTAACATAGTGCTTCTCTTTGACCATCACCCCCTCTTTTTTTTTTTTTTTAAATATAATTTTGGACCAGGATAACAATACTCATATTTCCTCAAGTCTGCTCTCTCCTCTAATGGAAAAAAAGATGTCCAGAGAATGTTGCTATAGGGCCAGGGTGCCCAAACTATGGTGCATTTTACTTGCGCTTGTGAGAGCAATGAGGGCTTCACAGGCCAGATGAATTGGCATCAGAGCAGAATCTGGGCCCCGGGACGTAGTGACCAGCCCCCTGAACCACAAGACTGGCCCTAAAATGTTTTGGCACCCCTGCTATAGGGTAATGAATAAAATGATGCAAAGAAACACATTGTTGTATGACGGAGTGAGCTCCCGTCTCTGTCCCAGCTACTGCCAACCTAGCAGTTTGAACGCAAGAAATTGCAAGCAGATATACAGTAATACCTCGGATAATGTTTACCTCGGATAACACTAAAATCACATAACGTTAAGTAATCTAGGGAGGAGAACTGGATCAAATAATGTTAAGGTCCTATGGGACGGATCGGATAACAACCGCTAAAGCCTGTGAGGTTACAATGTATCTCTGTGGAGCTTTAACGTTATCTGATACATCCCATAGGATTTTAACATGCATCAGATAACACTAAAAATTGGATAACACCAAGACTTGTAGAACCAAGTCTTAGCGTTATCCGAGGTATTACTGTATAGGGACCACTTCAGTGGTAAGGTAAACAGCATTCCATGCACTCCAGTGTTGAGGCATGTCTGCCACATGCCCACGGAAATGTCTGCAGCTGCATATTGCACTGGCTCTTTGGCTATAAAGAGAGATGAACGCTGAACCCTTGAGTGGTTTTCGAGCAAGGGTGACCTTTACCTTTACCCGTAGGATCATTGTTGTTACCTCTTCTCCTTTCATTATTTACTTATTGTTCCTTCAATTGAGCCTGCACTCTATAAATAAATTAAATATAAGTAATGAAGCATATAAATCTGTGTAATGAAACAACATCTTTATAGTCAGAAATAATGATTAATTTTGCTAAATTGTATACCAGGGATGCTCAACCTGCGGCCCATGGGCCAGATGCAGCCCACTGTGCCATTTCATGTGCCCCCCACTGCTTCCACCACACCTGGAAATGCCATGGGGTGGAGGAAGGGCAAAATGGCCATCTGGCCCCTGAAGCTGTCTGAAGGAGAGTGACCCGGCCCCCGGGTTAAAAAGGTTAAGAATTCCTATTGTATACCGTATGTTGAGAGGTGTATAATTTTAAATTGCAGATTGCTAGAGTTTCACTCCCGGTTGCATCTCTGTCATCTCTATGTTTCATGGAGAAAAATTAAATTCATCTTTGAGCTACTTAGTAAATACAGGTGGAACTAATCAATGCCCAAGGAGTATGGCTCTTATAAGGGCTGGTTTCCACCTGGAATGCTAAAACATCACCTCTCTTATTTTTAAAAAGAAATTAACCCATCTTATCAAAATGGTTAAAAATATTTCAGAAATCACTCTGCTGGATTCTTATTGTTTTCAGCAGGTAATGGAAAATGTCTGAGGAGAGCCTTTCACGGCAGACATCTGCTATCCTGGCTCAAAGTTAAACAACAACAAAAACTTGCAGGATAGGTGTAAGTTATTTGAGCATCTTACAGCATGACTGAAAATGTCTTCATTGGCAACTGGGTGGAACAGGGTCTTATTAGGCATGGTGACACAAGTTTTAGCTCGCTTAGTACTGCTGGAAAGGCTATAGAGCAGTGGCATAGCATGGGATTCAGCCGCCCAGGGCGTAGGCCAAATTCACCGTCCCCTGGATGGGGCCCAGGACGCCTGCAGTGGTGAAAGGTCCATCCCTGCAGTGGCCTCTTCGCCCACGGCTGCTAAGAAGTCCGGGGGTGGTGGCGAAGTCCTGCCGCCATAGCAGGCTTTTGTGCCCTGGCCCAGGGCGGGGCCCAGGATCCTGGCAGTGGTGGAGAGTTCCGGCGCCCATCCCAGCAGTGGCCTCTTCGCCCTGGCCCCTAGGAAGTCCGGGGGCAGCGGCGAAGTCCTCTTTATTGTGAAATTTTGTGGCCTCCGAAAAGTGCCATCCGGGTCAGATCCCCCCTGCCCCAATGCTACGCCACTGCTATAGAGGAATTTCTGAAGCAAAATTAGATGGACTGTTAGGAAAGCTGAGCGCAGAAGAATAGACGCCTTTGAGATGTGGTGTTGGAGGAGAGTTTTGAGAGTCTCCTGGACAGCGAGGAGAACAAATAGGTCAATCTTAGAAGAAATCAACCCTCACTGCTCCTTAGAAGGTCAAATAATAAAGATGAAGCTAAAGTACTTTGGACATCAAATGAGAAGAGAGGATTCACTTGAGAAAGCCTTGATGCTGGGAAAGGTAGAGGGCAAAAGAAGAAAGGAGCGGCCAAAAATGAGATGGCTAGATGGTATTGTAGACACAATGGCCACAGAGCTGAGCGAAGTTGAGGGGGATAGTGGAGGACCACAGGAGTGCCTGGCGGACAGTTGTCCATTGGGTCATTGCAAAGGGTCTGAATTGACTGTGCGACTGAACAACAACAAAACATTAAGAATAAACTGTGAAGATGAAATGGAGAAGATGGGGGTGGTGAGGAATCTGAACTGAAATCTTTACACTCATGCTGAAGAGTTGTTTGAATGATGAAAGTATTTGAATTTGGAAGTCTATTATTCAAGGTCAAAAGGATACTTAAAGTCTCCCTGTATCAATTAATAATTAAAAATGGATAAGAATTCACATGAAAGTGTTTGACGTAAGTGTTTAGAAGAATTTAAAGACTTAAATTTAATTAGTAAATGCAGATTTGTCTTCTGAAATGTACAGTATTCTTAAAAATTGATCTAGTCTGAAAGGCTCATTTACAGTCTTTTATATGTTATAATTCTTTTAAAAATGCTTAGTAACTATGAGATAATTAAGACTATGAGCCCAAATTTAGGAATCAGCAATCAGTAACCCACACACAGAAAAGATAAAAAAATATGCAGAGAAGAAAATATAGACCATCTTGGTGTCCTAAAGTAAGTCCAGATTTCAAATACTCTATTTCTATTTTGTTTATAGTTGTCAGTGATTTGATGCTATACAATGGATCCGAAACTATATCTAACACCAAGCAATACATAATTTTAAGCTAATTTTACTTTTTTAGAAAATAGCTTCCTACATTCTTAAAGAAGCTATTCTGGAACATCTCTTTTGTTTCCTACCAGTTTTCAAGGTACAGTGAAAATTCATACAACAATCACCCCGTCTAGCAACAAAATCGTATAACAATTAGGTTTTGAGGGGAAATGGTGTCCCGCATAACGATTGGAAAAACTCGTACAACAATTTTTGAATGGGAAAAACCACTTAGCGGAAAAAAAAATCGTTGTATGATGCATCCCATAGGGAAAATTGCTATACGATGCATGCATCATATAGCAATTGTTTCGTACAACAATGAGCCCCGTAGAACGCATTAAAAACATTGTATGAGGTACCCACTGTCCTTGTGTTTATCAGCACACCTCACACTTTCATTTGGAGCTTTAATTAAATATCTAGGGCTGCTTTATTTTTTTATTGATTACCATAAAGATGATTTTCTTCACATTCTGCATTGTCTTGATACCTATAACAATAAATTCTTTGTTGAGTACTGTATATTGAAGCAACGCCACTATGCAATGGGTTGTTAATGTCAACTGTGTCTTTAACTAGTTAGTGAAAAAGGCTTCTGATTTTCTGTCTCTAGTTTCACCTGATATATATATATTAAGCTACTTGTCACTGTAGTCTGTTAGTCTTGCCTTAGTCGTTTTTTGTCTTCTGTGTTTTTTTTTGTTACTCATTGTGTTTGTTCAATTTATTCTCCCTTGTTATTCTACCAGTTTTTGTTTTTTGCTCTCTCTATTCTCCTACTATTGCCTTACAAGCAAAGTATGTTTGTCTAAAATAGGAGTTCTCAGCCTTTTTAGCCAGGGGCCGGGTCACGCTCCCTCAGACAGCTTGGGGGCCGGTTGGCCATTTTGCCCATCCCCCACCATATGACACTTCCTGTTGTTGTTGTTGTTGTTGTGGTGGTGGTGGTGGGCCACATGAAATAGTGTCATGGGCTGCATCCGAGTTGCGGGCTGCAGGTTGAGAATCCCTGGTCTACAATGAAACTTACTGGAAAAAAAACTTTTTATAAGACAAAGCAACTGTTTACTAATCTATATAAAGCAACTGTAAGTAAAGAACTATTTTTTTACATTTTAAACAAGTGTGGAGAATTTAATTGATGGTCTAGAGTGGGGAGTATAATAGTTGGAGAACTTGCAAACTCAAACTAAGTAAAACTATTTGTAGAGCTGCCCTGCCTACTGCTGCACGCACGCACACACGTGCACGCACGCACACACCCACACCCACACACCCGGGGTGTTTTCCTCAAATATCTCCTTAGTATTGTCACTCATTTCACTATGGATTTGTTAGCTGATTGGGCTATTAAGAGCTGAATATGAAGTGCTGTAATTTCTTTAAACTAGTAGGACTAGACATTTTTGGTTATACTGAAATAAGTAGCAAATATCACTTTTGCTAGTTTCTTGGCATCTTAACATTTTTAACAGTCCTCTCCTTTAAAGTAGATTTTTTAAAGAAATGTTATGCCATTTTGAACTGCTATAAGAAAGACTCTCTTTGAAAGAAAAGCAAAAACTGGAGGAAAATGCTTATTGATTCTTAGTAGTGCGAAACCAAAGAAGGAACTCACCAATAATGATTTGTGGTTCACCATTTCCTGGAAGAATATTAATCAGCTCTAGGTGGTTAACTATCAGGCAAAGGCTTCCTAAATATTGCAACTAGAGTTTGAGAAATCTATAAAAGTGGCATTTCATTTAATGAATATCCTCCCCTGGGAGGATTGCTCAGGGTTTTAATATGATCTATGTATGGTACAAGGATTTTATCTCCTATGCTAGAGTATTGTATTATATTTCTTTGCTGTTCCTCCATTGTTTTTATCTGTAGTGCAGTTATATACAGTATATTGGTGCATATTAGTTTGGTTGCATATGTCCTTCCGACTAGGTTGAAGGCAGTGATGGGATGTAACAGGTTTCCACCAGTTCACCAGAACCGGTAGTAAATTTTCCCAGTGTCCTGGAGAACCGGGAGCAGCTTTTGGGGACTTACCTTTTCACTGGTTCCCCCATTGCACATGTGCACCAAGCACTTGGTGTGCATGCATGCCTACAGTGCTTGGCGTGTATGCACGGCCTCCTTGCTGTCCTCCCAAACGGGGAGGAGGAAGAGAAGCTGCTAGCCTGAAGCTCCCTATAGCTTGAAGCTCCCCAGTGTAAGTAACTCACCTTTGGATGTGGTGTGTCTGTGTGTATTTTAATGTGTATTTAATACCTTTACCTATATTGACGTACTACCAGTTCCTAAAAAGGCCTGGCGGCCAGCAGGCCTGGTTTGCGGTTTTTAAGCAAAGTCTTGGAATTACCTCATCCATAAGCTACACCTGTGCTGTTCCAATTGCTGTTCCAATTGGAGAACCCTTAAGGAGGTACAGCTGTTTTACATTTACATTAAGGCATATTCTCCTAGAGAACCGGTATGATGACCATATCCATCTTGCAATATGGTGCTGCCCAGGCATTTATACTAACAGGTAAGTGACGGGTTTGTATTTGGGGTGGGTGGGTAGGTTGATTTATTTTTGGAGTGGGTGTTTGGGTGGGTGGGTGTATTTTAATGTAATTTTTATTTATTTATGTAATTTATTTATGAGTTTGTGTTGTGGGTGGGTGGGTGGGTTGACAGTGTGTGCTTATTTTTATTTTATTTTATTATTTTATTTTTATTTATTTCTCTGGCCCCGGCCATGACATCATGATGTCATGATGTTAGCTCCGCCCACACTGTGATGACATCATGGTGAGGTAGTAACATTTTTGACATCCCACCACTGGTTGAAGGGTGTTATAAATGTAAGTAAACAGACGAATAAATGAAAGTAAGCCTTAACAATACTTAGCTTTGGTTGCATTGTGCCCATGAAATTCAGAACTTTCCTCCCTTGTAAACAACGTGTCCTGTCACTATTCTCAGCATGTACACATGCATGCACCAAGCCAGCATGTGTGTGGCCTTCAAAATCCACATCATAATTTGTTTACTGGGGAGAAACAATAAAAGTAACAATCTGGCTTATTGTGAGCAACAGGATTTCAGCCCCTTTATTATAATTATCACTTTGTTTTTGTTCAGCCGTATAGTCGAGTCTTGCGCCCCCATGGGCCACTGCACACCAGGCTCCTCTGTCATCGTCTGCAGCCTGGCCAGAGCACGTATCTCATTTTCTTCCAGTACTGGAAAACTGTATATGAGAACCATTTGTGTGTTACCAAAAGCCCTTGTTAATAATTGACCAATATCCAAATAGATTTTTTAAAAACCCAGACAGCGCACTGGTAGGCAGGGGGTCTTTGTTTCTGCCGGAGGTTTTTGATTTGCAGAAGCCATTCTTTGTTGACAGTTTCTTCAAAAACATTGAAGCTTGAAATAAATCATAGAATGTTCCTCTTCAGGATTGCTTACTTCCCTGGGGAATTTATTTTAAGTTGTCTTTAGAAACCATTGCAATTACTATTTCGTTGTTTTCTTAAAACCTTTATAGTTCATCCACTGTAATATCAGCATTTACTGTATGCGTTGAGCAAAAGCCTACTGTTGAACACACACTCTGTGGAGCAATTAAAGAAGATCGGAAGTTTGTTGTACTTGTTGATTGGGACTTATTCGGATGATTGAATGTATTGATCCCTGCACCTCTTGGTTTCTTTGGATCAAAACCAAATAAGATTTTCCATGATTCTTTTTGAGCTTCAGTGTGTCCCTCTCTCTTCCTATCTGTATATCTGCACGCACACAAACCAGCCCAGAACACTTCCTGACTCTGTTAAATTGGTTTTGATTTCAGAAAGTTTACACCATAATAAATTTAGTAGTTTTCAACGTGCTTGGAGATACCTTGTTTTCGATGTAGAAAGGATGAATGCATTGCCATTGAGGTTCCCACAGCTGTCAATAAAACCAGAACATATAATGTCCTGTTATTTAGTACATACCAGGCCTCCAACTTTCTGTGCTTGGAATACTCTGTCTCTTCAATCCTTTTTTAGACGCGTAGTTCCTCCGCGTTTCAGAGGGAATATAAGGAAAATAAAAGTAATTTAAAGAGCAGCAGTTGTGCTTAGATGAATCCATCCTTTAAACAGCCACTCCATTTAGCATCTCAAAATACCCATAGTAGTCAAAGGGGGATTTCCTCTGAAGGGGAAAAACCGAATGGACTAGCTTATTCTCAGCACTTAAATTTTGTCATAGTTAATTATAAGAAGGGGTAGGAATGGCAAAGTGGTGGGATTTGTTGATATCCAGGTCACACATATTAAACATTTTGGGCAAAACACAAAGGAATGGCTCCTTAAACTCTTTAATTATTGTTGGATGAGCAAACAAATCCCCAAATTATGGTGGAAGATGAAAGTAATAGCTATAGTAAAACCAAACAAAGAATCATCAGATCCCCAAAACCAGAGACCAGTCTCTGTAATATGCCACATATGCAAAGCGTTTGAAGGAATAATATTAAAAGTGAACCTCTTTTAATTCCTTAACAGGGAGGATTTAGAGCTGACAAGAACTATACAACTCAAATCTTGAATGTAACCCAGCATATACAACTCAAATCTTGAATGTAACCCAGCATATACAACTCAAATCTTGAATGTAACCCAGCATATAGAAGATATGGACAAGATTCTGACTGGTCCATCTAGATGTCACTTAATAGACTCTGAAGTGAAGTAGGAATAATCAAATAAAATGGGGCTACTTGACTATAGCACAAATTTTCTGTGAATGTGGGGAAATTCAATCAATGCAACATTTATATGCATGTGATTTATGCCCTACCACATGTTCAAAAGAAGACATAGTAAATGACCAGGACAACAATGTTGGAAGTATCCACTTCTGGTGAAAAATAGTCTAATTATTTTAATACTTTAATTTGTTTTGAATTCTTCCTATATCTCATATATGTTCATGGTTTGAAAGTGTGAAGCCCTTCTGACATGAAGAAAGAAAGATAGCTTGTCTTTTATGTACGTCTCCCAAGACTACGACCATCGTTACAGTCAAATTATAACAGCAAGTTTTCATAGATGAGGAATGGGCAATTTATACCCCCTCCCCTGATTTTATAAGAAATCATTTCTATCATCTGCCAACTTTGGCTATGCTGGCTAGAGCAAATAGGATTTCTAGTCAACAACATGTGAAGAATGGAGTTGATTGTGACTGTCTAAAACAATTATAAGTGTTAGTGATCTTTCAATTAACATTTATTATACTATTTTTAACTGAACCTATCATAAAATTATCATACTACAGATTTTTAAAAAAGCATCAATAATATAATATAATATAATATAATATAATACAATATAATATAATATAATATAATATAATATAATATAATATAATATAATATAATATAATATAATATAATATAATATAATATAATTCTTGGGTCAACCAAGCACTCTGTATTAGGCTTTACTCTAGTTTTCACTTTTACCTTATATATTGTTGTTTATAGATTACCCATTATGGTAATTTATTCTGTAAGCCGCCCAGAGTCAGGTCTTCCCGAGTGGGGCGGGGTATTAAATGCAAACAATAAATAAAAAAACAAAACAAAAAACGTCAGATATATGAACAGATTTTAATCCTAACTTAATTTTTATAAACAAAACTGTAAGCTGTGTTTTGAAATGGTTTATTTGGACAATTGTCCAGTGTTGTATAGTAGTGGGAGGTTATATGCTAGCATACTGTAAACTAAGAGTCAAAATCAAAACATTATTGCCCACTACTCATTTTGCTGAAAAGTACATGAGAACAGTTGGTCCCAATTTGGGTTCTTGCTACTGCATATGGGAGGTTTTCAATCCATTATAATAACAGAAACTCCGGGAATAATTACTTGCTGGAAATCATCAGAGTAAGTGCAGAGCTCCTGTTGCGTTGGATATTTGTAAATAGGATTCTTTCCACTTTAGTAGGCGTTGTGAAACTTCTTTTTATTTGACCTCTTTAGAATAAATATCTAGAAATATCATTTGCTGTAGCGTCATCATTTTTCATAAGAACCATTGAAAACCCCCAGGTTCTGGTTCTATGCTAAAATGTAAAATACAGTAATTCAATTAAAAACAGAGCAGCCTCCTTATTCCTTTTGAAAGATACCATCACAGTTATGTAGCAGCACATTCAAATTGTATAATTAAAGTTGTTCCAATGAGTCGTTCATCTAATTGAAAACTAACCTGAATCTTTACTTTTTACTCTCAGTTGTTTTACGTTCAAAGTTTTTAATAAGGGTTCAGATAACAGGAAAAGCACTGCTCTCTTTTTTTTATACATATATAACGTAGAATTTCCTTATTCATTTATTCACTAAATTTACTGCACGCATTCACCTAGTTCTTTTAAAGTGCTCTAGGTGACTTTTGATCAAATACAATAGCTCACTAATGAATAGAGATGGTGCAAAAAGGGGAAAGGGAAAAGGAGATTATATGGAAATCAGTAAAGTTGATTACCAAAGGTTTCATGCCATTTCATAATGACTGGGTGGGACAGTCATTTTTGGAAGAGGAATCAAGAGAATTTGGACCCATCTTGGCCTTAGGATATGCCTTGCTATCTCATTTCTGCCTTAGAACTTAAATAATAAGTGAGTGCTGTCTGGTCAATTCTGACTTATGGCAAAACTTCCTAGAGTTTTCTAGGTAGGGAACACAAAAATGTGGTTTATCAGTTCATACTCGTGGGGATGTCCTGGGACAATGCAGCATACTCATAGCTACACAGGCTAGCTCTTCTCAAAGAAAGCACAGTGGGGAATGGAAGTCCTAACCTCTGGTTCCTCAGCCAGATACCTAAACTACAGAGCTATCGAGACAGTTTAGACAGAACTAAATGAGATTAAATTCTTCTGAGAGCTGAGTCATTCATTAAATTAAATATTATTGTCTAGTCCTTTGAAATAGCACAAGTGAAATTAATGGAGTTCTCTGTCTCCTGCTTCCCATCTGAAAGAATAAATTAATTCATTGAAGTTACACACAGCCTGGAATTGCATAATGCAAGGTTGCCTAAACTTTTCAGGCCACGGGTTGGTCACATGGTTGAGTGGTTCCTCCCACCAGAAGTGGAAATAAAACATGCATGTGCATAACACTGCCATAAATGACCCACAGCTGTCATAAATGCATTTACATCAGCTGTGGGTAATTTATGGCAGTGTTATGTGTGTACGTTGGCGCATTATGCACACACACATATATGCATGTTTTACTTCTCCTTCCGTGAGCGGTGCAGGCGGTGCGGGCTGGATGATTTAATGCCATGGGCTGGATCTGGCCCATGGGTTGTAGTTTGGGCACCCCTGTCATAATGGGTTGTATTTTATTGCCTTGGTCAATACTCGGTCCATCATCACCAAAGGTGCATTAGCTATGAGTAGAAATATGAACAAATATTTGCTGGATCTGGGCAAATATGTTTGCCATTAAATGTGAAAGAAAACTAATAGTGCCCTATGTTAATGTGTAATGTAGGACTGCTATAGCTAACATTTTAATAGCATTAGTTTAAAGTTCTACACAGTCTGTAAATAAAATTTGGAAATTGAAAAATATGGACCAAGATAATAATGAGAATGAAAATTACCGGTAGATTACACTTCCTGGTGATTTGCTGCATCCTCGTCTTGTAGCTATGATTAAAAATCTGTATTTCATAGGTAGAGTTTTTTCACTTTTACCTTTGCTTCCAACCAAGCCCTTCTTCTTTCCCCTGGGAAATTGGTAGCATTGACAGATAGGCAAAACAGATGATTAAACTGTTTAGTTCTCTTGCTGACATTTACACAGTTAATTGTGTAGTATTGATGCTCCTTAAATGGGCCCGATTATTAATGGAAGATTTGGTTAAACCTGAAAGCTGTTTGTTTAGGGAAATCACTAAAGAAATAAGAATGCTTCATCAACTTCAAATTTCCACCACAGATTTTATGACATATCATGGAACGTAAGTGTTTTTATGGCTTGTAAAACTGGCTTCGATATTTTACATTCTAAGCTTCAAGGAATCCTGATTGGCAGTTGATTAGCTTTTTTCTCAAGTCATTATCTTTTTGAGTGAAATTACTTGGCTAGAAAATTGCATTGTAATTCACTAGTGGAAACCAACATTTTGAAAGCCCTCTCATGATTGTGAGCATTTATCTTTTTGAATACAGCATGAACTTTTTAAAGCATATTTTTATAAAAGAGTATTGTCTGTGATGATATGTTAGTAAATGTCCAATTATTGTATACTGTATGCCAAATTTTTCTCTTGTGGATAAGTCCAACCAGTGTGTTTATGTAAGCCTTACTGAAATAAATGGGATTTTAGAAAAGGGCTGCTGGGTGAAGAATACCTAAAATTACTATCTATGATGCTGGTAGATCGTTTCCACAACTAATTTTACATTGCACAACTCTCACTTGCAGCGCTATTCTATGTTAGGCACAGAAATGGTAAAGTGAACAGAACATTGTTCAAGGATGTGTGGGCTAGTGGTCAATTCAACAAGGGTGGTAAAATAAACACTAGGTGTGATGATCCACATTCATGATCACAAGAAAAAATCATTATAGCTATGTCCATCTGGTAACATGTTCTCTGTGTTATAGATATGTAACGTTATGTATGTAATCATCCCATGATACTGAACAGACATGTGGCAAATTCAGATTCAGGGCTATAGGCTGAGAAGTGATCAATGACAGAGTTTTGCAGTCTGAGGGGTGAACTTGGTTTTCTGCCTCTTGGCTGAAGAGAACCACAACTCGTTCTTCTGTGCATTCACATCAGAAATTGTTGATGGGTGGTTGGTTATAAAATGCTTATTAAGAACTTCAGTGATACTTCAATTTCAGATTAAATGTGTTCAGAATTTAAGTGAGATGACTGTAGAAATCTATTCACTGCAGATCAAAATGAGTAGACTGGGTTTTGCACTTGCCTTACAGCAATATATCAATGTCCTTTGGAACATTTTTGATTGAATATGTAGGATTTCTAGAACTGTAATAGCATACATAGTTTATCTTGTAGTGAATGCATACATATACAGTAATACCTCGGATAACGACTGCATCAGATAACGCTAAAATCGAATAACGATGCAAAATTTCTAAAGAAATTTTGCATCGGACAACGATCTGTCAGCGTTGTCCAATACAGTCATTCTTAGCAGCAGGGTGGCTGGAAAGCTGAATGGGGTTCTCCGTTCAGCTTCCCAGCCACCCTGCAGGTACGGAGGCAGGGGTGGGGAGGCTGGAAAGCTGACTGGGGGCTCCCCCATCGGCTTACCCAGCCACCCCACAGCTGCGGAGGCAAGGGCGGGTGGCTAGGGAAGCCGACAGGGAGTCCCCGTCAGCTTCCCCAGCCACCCTGCAGCTGTAGATCGGGTCCTCTGATCTCTCTGGAGCAGGCAAGGGGCTCTCTGACTTCCCTGCCTGCTCCAGCGAGATCAGAGGACCCGATCTACAGCTGTTACTGGGCTTCCCCAATGTCCCCAGCCAGTGGAGCAAGCCAAAATGTCAGGGTTCGAACCCTGACGTTTTGGCTTGTTGCACTGGCCGAGGATGTTGGGGAAGCCCAGAAACAGCTTGGATTGGGTCCTCTGATCTCCCTAGAGCAGGCAGGGAAGTCAGAGAGCCCAAAATTGTTTTTTTTTTTAAAAAGTCTTTTGTTTTTTCTCATTTCAGGCTCTCACCTCCCTGCTTGCTCTAGGGAGATCAGAGGACCCGATCTAAGCTGTTTCTGGGCTTCCCCGACGTCCTCAGCAAGTGCAGCAAGCCAAAATGTCAGGGTTCGAACCCTGACGTTTTGGCTTGCTCCACTGGCTGGGGACGTCGGGGAAGCCCAGAATCTGCTTGGATTGGGTCCTCTGATCTCCCTAGAGCAGGCAGGGAAGTCAGAGAGCCCGAAATGGGTAAAAAAAGTCCGGCTTTTTTTTTTAACCAATTTTGTGGTCTCTGACCCCCCCCCCCTTGCCGGGTCCAGGGAGGTGGGGAGACCCGATCCAAGCTGTTTCCAAAGTTCCCCCACCTCCCTGGAGGCTGCAGGAAGGCAAAACGTCAGGATTCAAATCCCGACGTTCTGGCTTGCTGTAGTCTCCAGGGAAACAGGGCTTTTTTAAAACATTGCGCGATCAGTGCATCGCACAATGTTAAAAACCAGATAACGACGAGACTTGTGGAACCAAGTCTCGTCGTTATCCGAGGTACTACTCTACATTGTTCACATGCATATTGTCCAGTACAACTTGGAGACTATGGAATACAGTATATCCAGAGTTCTTCATGCTTGTCAGTCATTAATATCTTCTAAGCTGTATCAGCTTTATAGGGGCTATTCCTTTATCATGATTGAATCTGGATCTTAATTGATTGCATCTTCAGTGCATTGTTTGAGCTGAATTCCCGGTGAGACGTCAGGGCCTATTTTGATTGTGCATCAGGTGCATTATGGGACGTACAGCTGAAATATGGTCTGGTAGAATCTTAAATAGCTACAATTGTCTGCAGGAGGTCACACATAACTTATGAGAACACCAGTAGAATTCTGACCATGACTTTATCTTTCTGAGTGTCTCCTATTTAGTAAGATTATGCTGTGTAACAACTATAGTGAAATTAGGACAGGATGGTTATTATCAAATAGTTCATCAATTACTGTGGAAAGGATTACATCAGCATTATATATCTTCAGGTAAAACACACCCATCTCAGCAGCTTCTCATCTTTTCAAATTAAAGCCTTTTGTATTTTGGATTTGTATCATTGGCTGTATCACACATACTTTTACAGAATTACAGGTGAAATTGAAATATATACTTTATGTAGCTGCGTTCTCTGATTTTTCTTACCCTAATACTGAAGATGAAGCTCAAGTATTTTAGCCACCAGATGAGAAAAGAGGATTCACTAGAGAAGGCCTTGAGGCTGGGAAAGACAGAAGGCAAAAGGAGAAAAGGGGGCACCAGAGGATGAGGCGGATAGAAGGCATTGTCGACGCAATGGGCGTAGATCTGAGTGGGCTGAGGAGGATGGTGGAAGACAGAGGAGCCTGGTATACAATGGTCCATGGGGTCGCAAAGGGTCGGACTCCACTGTGCGACTAAACAACAACAACAACAACAACAACAACAACAACAACAACAAATCCCTTCTTTGAGCGGTGACTAGTATTAGGTGCTTTGTGGGTCAATAAAACAGAAGAAGATGGAATAGAAAACCAATCCATTTCAATGACAACTGCAGCAGTTATTATGCAGCTGTTATTTTGACTTGTTCCTAGCATTTTGATATGTTTACTGCATGTGAAGTGTAGTTCATCAAGTCTGCTCAGCAAATATTCTGGAGAGAAAGTGTAAGTGGCAATTGTAATTAGTTGAGAATGTTGTAGTATAATTTGATTATAAATTAATGCACCAGTACATTTGGATGATGAGACTCTTTATCATGCAAGCTTGTTCCAGAGCAAACTTTTCCAACAGACGCTATAATTTAGTTTTAAAATAGATATGGACTTGATATCAGAAGGAATTTCTGGATTATAATCAAAGAATAATCCATGTATTTGTATACATTTGATTATGAAGCATTCTTCTTAGGTCAGATGTCAATCTGCTAAATGAAAGCCACCTTTGGCGAGTCTTATCTTTAGTTCCTTTCACCAGACCTAGTGTGAAAAAGATTTGCCGGCACAAGGTAGCTGTTGCCAGGGGGATGCCTGATTGTGGTTAAAAAAAAACCCACCACAATCTTTGAGGGGGCTCTTTCTGTGTTTCCCCAGTATGAAGCATGATTATACCTTAGAAACATGAATTTTGACACCATATGAAGGTGTCTGTGTCACCTCCCAATTTCCACAAATGTGTGGCAACATTTCCAGGAGGTTGAGTTTGGAGAATGGCATCCTGGCCAGGATAGCCATGACATAAATACTTATGTTTTAAGTTCAGGAAGAATCAACTTGCCATTTGAGCCTCTGAACTCTCAGTTTGCAAAGTGTTTCGAACCTAGTCACTCATCACAGGTATCGGCAGCCTGTGTCGGTTATCATGGGGCATTTGGTGCTCGTGTGAACCCTTGGTACTAGAAGAGGAGTGCACAACCTTTATATTTGCCTGAAAAGAGCTTACTTTCTTGGTCGTGGGGTATTTGGATGTCAAAAATTTTACTACCCCACCATGATGTCATTACAGTGTGGGTAGAGCTAATGTAATGATGTCATGATGTTGTGGGCGGGGCCAAATAAAATAAAATAAAAACAAGCACACACACACACACACCCCTCAACCCACCCACCCACAACACAAACCCATAAATAAATAAATAAATAAAAATTACATTATAATACACCCACCCCAAACACAAACCCGTCACTTACCTGTTAGTATAAGTGCCTGGGCAGCACCATGTTGCAAGATGGATATGGTCATCATACTGGTTCTCTAGGATAATATGCCTGAATGTAAATGTAAAACAGCTGTACCTCCTTAAGGGTTCTCCAATTGGAACAGCAATCGGAACAGCACAGGTGTAGCTTATTGATCAGGTAACTCCAAGACTTTGCTTAAAAACCCCAAGCCATATCCAAAGGTGAGTCACTTACCTTGGGGAGGAGGCTATAGGGTTCTGGCAGACTGGTGCGAACCTGTTGCATCCCATCACTCGGCTGAACTGAGTTGTTCTTCATCAGCACATCAGTTTGCAGTGCAAGAAGAAGCATGGTGGCGGTGGCAGCAACTTTCTGTTCATCCCTCAGAAAACTTCCTGGGCTCTGAAGGGCAAATATCTTCCTCACATTTCTTCCCTCCCTTTCCGCCCCATCCACAGTGAGGTTGAGCCTTTCCGGTTACAGAGTGCCAGTGTGGCTGAGGCACAGAGCATGCAGCCCCAGCAAAACGCTTTTGGTCTTCTGGCACACAGACGCTTACTGAAAGTTGAATTGCGGGGGGGATAGTTTGGGGGGGGGGAACATTGGCAGAGACTGTCTTTGGGAAGCTGACGTTGCCCTAGGCTTGTACACCCATGCTAGGACGACAGTTTTCCCCCAGCCAGGTAAGGGTGTGTGTACACACACACACACACACACACACACACACACACACACACACACACACACACACACACACACACACACACACACACACACACACACACACACACACACACACACACACACACACACAGGAGCCAAATTGGAGGAAGGTTTTTTAATAGCCATTTTGCCCCCCATTAAGTAATGCCTGACGGCGGTCCCGTGGGGTGGCAGGGCGTAATGGGAGGTGGTTTTAGTGGGTAAGAATCCCACACACTGTGAAGCCAGAGCAAGGGCTCACAGTGTCTTTTGAAGATTTCCACCTGCCCTTAAAACACACACACACACACACACACACACACACACACACACACACACACACACACACACACACACACACACACACACACACACACACACACACACACACACACACACACACACAGAGAGAGAGAGAGAGAGAGAGAGAGAGAGAGAGAGAGAGAGAGCAGCAGAAGCTATTGCTTCGATTTCTCCCTTGCTTATTTAATTGAGCAAAATATACTGAATGCCAGTTGGCATTTCCAGAGCAGCTTACAATAATTACTTAAAATGAGATATTTTAAAATGCCAAAATAACAAACAATGTAAAACAGAGTAGTTCTTAGATCCCTCTCCTATATAAATAGAAATGTGAACGAGCCAATTGCCTGGCATCTAAGCTGGAATCCAGTTGAGTTCAGGTGGCTAGTAAAGGTAAAGGTTTCCCTTGCTCGAAAACCAGTCGTATCCGACTCTAGGGTTCATTGCTCATCTCTGTTTCTAAGCCGAAGAGCCAGCGCTGTCTGCTTCTGCAGACGTTTCCATGGTCATGTGGCAGGCATGACTAGACACCGGAGCGCATGGAACGCTGTTACCTTCCCACCGAAGTGGTCCCTATTTATCTACTTGTAATTTCTTGCTTTCGAACTGCTAGGTTGGGCAGGAGCTGGGACAGAGACGGGAGCTCATTCCGTCCTGCAGTACTCGGGAATCGAACTGCTGACCTTCCGCCTCCCAGTCAGGGTCTTAGTGACTTGAGCCACTGCAGTCCCAGATGGCTATCCGCTGCAAATTAAGATGTTGTGGGAACAATCTGAACAAAACGCTAGATTTAACTGGATCTCAAGGCCTTCCATTTATGGGGGCCTGTAAAGTGTCTGTTCATGAGGTAGAATTCCCAGAAAGGAGAATTAAGAGATTTATAGTAAAAAAAAAATTCCTGTCCCTAAAGGTGGATTCTTCAGGTATGATCATGTCGGTTTGGGGCTATTTTTAAGGCCAGTTGTTTGACATGTGGAATTTAGAATATCTGACATGCACACAGGAGGGAGGTGTACCAGCAGCACTTTTCAACAAGCCAGGAACATGGTGAGAAGTGGGAGAAATGTATGCCTTGTGTATTCCAGGTGGAATTTCATTGCATGTGTGTGAAGGATGCATGAAATGTGACTAGTAGGTCGCACAGTAAATTGAAAGCTAGCCTATCATGTCAACCTTGTTCTGTTTTTAAAGAATCAGGCATTTTAATCTCAGAACTTTCTCCACTGCATCCAATTACAGAATTTTAACATTTGCTTTTGGGTTGCAGGACAGCATACCAAAATGTCTATATAAATGTAGTCTACACAGAAAACATTTCTAGCTAGAGCTGTCATAATATTGAGTTTGTTTGCCACTATAGAATTTGCTGTAAGTAAAAACATGCTTGTTTAGATATGAGTAAACTTTAATATTCTTGAGGTACTAAAAACCTTTTCTTGTGGAAGTGGGCAAGATAAGAGCTTATACTTAGCAGATGAAACTCTGCTTCAAAGCCTTGGGCTGTAACAAGGAGTATAAGAGAGTTTTTGGCTAAGATCAGAAAATATGGCTTTATAAAGTGCCTATTTTCAATCATCACAATTTTTTTAGTGTTCAGTTTTTCCTACTTATCAGTCACTTATTTCTTTGCTTGAAAGAAAGCATTGCAAATCCAGCAGCAATTGAGTGCAAAGTTGAGTATCCTCAAGATACTCCAGGAACACAAGCAAAATAATTCCTCACTTTAAAGAAAGACATAGAAGGGAAAAGCAGCCATTTTTAAAATCTTTTTAAGAATGAATAAGTGGCATGACTTTTAAGAGAGAGAGCTGATAGCATGCACATTCATAGAGAAATCTTAATAGATTCAAATGGAATAATATGATTTTGTACATCTATGACTGGAACTCTCTAATGACAGGAAAGTGCTTTGCCATAGCACATTTCTTTAAGTGAACATCTTAACTTTGAACATTTTTTCTATGTATGGATGAGTTTTCAGGACCTGAGAGGGAGATTTCAATGACATTGATCTGTTGTTTTTTCCATATTTTTAAAGTATTACAGAATAAAGTGCCCGTGTGACTTTAGATTTTGACGATATGTTGAAAGAGGATCCTTTTTCTTAAAACGCCTCTTTTCTGTACTTTGGACCATACATGAGACAGTTTTCATTAGACTTATCATTATTATTGCTTGAAAATGCTTAGAGAGTAATCAGCTCTGGCTTGTTCCACCAGCCTGTTATTCATAGTTTCAGTCCCAGGTCTGAAGAGCAGATGGACCCTGCTTGCAAGTAGACTTTGCATGTAAACAAGGGCCCAGTTTTCCAAGGCTTCTTGCTTTATAAGCAGAACTCTATCCGAGACACTTCTTAACCTTTCACTGCATCAATGATGCCATCTAGCCATCTCATCCTCTGCCGTTCCTTTCTCCTTTCGCCTTCGATCTTTCCCAGCATCAGGGTCTTCTCAAGTGAGTCCTCTCTTCTCATTTGGTGGCCAAAGTACTTCAGCTTCAGCTTCAGGATTTGTTCTCTCAAGCAGCAGTCAGGGTTGATTTCCTTCAGGATGGACTGATTTGATCTCCTTTGCAGTCAAGGGGGAATCTCGAGTGTCTCCCCCAGCACCATGGTTCAAAGGTGTCTATTCTTCTGCGCTCAGCCTTGGGTGGGCTACAGAGGATGGCAGATGACAGGAGCCTGGGATGTGGTGGTCCATGGAGTCGCAAAAGGTTGGACTCAACTGTGTGACTGAACAACAACAACAACAACCTTTCACTTCAACTTTCCTAGGTGTAGTGTTGAAACCATGAAGAATATGATGACAGAGGAAATGGGTTTAGGTGCTTTTCTCTAAGTATCTAACGAGTACTGAATAGAAGGGGACTAGTAGCTCACGGGTTTTGGAGACTATATTTCTGATAGACTAGTTTTTAAATGCAATTCCAAACCCCATTTTTAAATTGGCATTTGTTTTGTTTTAAATCATTTTTAAAAATCCAGCTAGGGCTTTAGAGCGGTTCAGTGGTCCTTAAAAGCAAAGTACAGTTGTACCTCACTTAAAGAGCATAATGCGTTCCACAGGATTGCTCTTTAAGCGAGTTTGCTCTTTCAGAGAAACACCATTGAAAGTGACTAATTGTGGGGGGGATTGCGAACCCTGACTTATTTGTTAAGTTAATTTTTGGTTGGTTTTATTTGTTAAGCGAAGTGAACATTCAGAGAAAATCCTGCTCTTTAAGCGAGTTAGTCTCTAAGCGAGGAGGCGCTCTTTATGCGAGGTGTTTCACTTAAAGAGCAGTCCTGTGGAATGCATTATGCTCTTTAAGTGAGGTACAACTGTACACAGAAATAAAAGATGAAGCGGAAACACTGGGCTTTAAAATGAAAGAGATTGACAGAATAGTCAGGGCTAAATAGTAGACAGTTCTTCTTCTTTTGTGTCTAGGCCAGACGTGAAACTGCCACAATTAAGCCACATTTGGCGAATTCATTTCCGCAGTACCTTTCGCCTTACCCAGTGTGAGAAAGATTAGCTGGCAACACAAGGTTATTGTTACCAGGGTATGCCCGATTGCAGTTCAGAAATACCACAATCTTCAAGGAGGCTCTTTCTGTGTATCCCATACCAGACAGCTATATGTATGTGAAGATAAGCTAACCATAATTGATAAAAAGATTGATTGATTTGGAGGACAAAGGATGGAAGGAAAATATGAAACTGCATGTTTATCTAGAAATTCTATATAAAACACTTAAAAAGAATAACTTTGGAGAACAGCCTTGCTGTTGAACGTTTGATCAGGATACACTTGTTGGGAAAGGGGCATTCTGCATTGCATTCTAAATTATTAGGCTTTTTTACACATGGTCTTTAAGAAAAAATACTCTGCTCAAGGACAGGGATGGAGAACCTCGAACTTACGGACTGCTTACAGCCCAAGTGTGGCTCAAAAATGCCACAATCTTCGAAGAGGCTCTTTCCGTGTGACCCAGTCTCTGCTGCTGGCAAATTGTCTTCTGGATTTCTTCTAATAAATTGATTTGTATTTTCGGCAATGATGTCTTCTTTTTTTCAAAGAAATGCTTTTGGTAGAGAACTAAGGAATGATTTGCTATCCTTTTTATCTGGTTAATTTGTAACAGAAGAATAGGAATAAAGGTTTCAGAAGTGATTAATATGTTATGGACATTTAATTTCATTTCCTGTCAATGGCCTTAAAAGCAGGGCAGTAGCTCCCCAGCCACAACCTTCTGCACTTACTAAAACCTATTGACCTGACCAGAAGGGGGAAAAAGTTTTTGTTCAAAGGGTAGAGAGAAATAATCCTCTCTTTATATATATATATTTTCAAGATTGCCATTCTAAATTTCATTATTGGACATAATATAGTTATGTATGAGGAGTATGTCCACAGCTGGTTCATATTTTAAACTTAAATCTTGTTTTAAGAAATCTTAATCTCTTTGCCCAGAAGGCAACCTGAAAAGTATTTTAAAAGCTGTAAAGCATTAAAGAAAGCAAACCATGCTTTGCATTCCCTTATCTCTTACCCAGTAACCTCCTTTTACAGTATATTAAAGCTGTATTTAATAGTCAGTTAGCTTAGGCCCATAACATCTGTTTGGAGAAATGGGTGTATATTACTGACAGTAATAGTTTCCTCACATCTTATTTTCAAATGTTATAAAAGAATTATTTTGACAGTTGTAGGGTTTTTTTATGCTATTAGTTCTGTTAAGCTCTGTTACCCGAGAATAGTTCGTGTTCGTCACTTTCATAAAAACGCCTTTTATATTCAAACACTCCGCTTTGAAGCTGTGTTACTGAAAGTGTTTATTACATGCCTATATAAAGACACTTTTACCATGTTAAAGAGGGTTGGTAAAACATCTCTGTCTGGCATTATCATAGTGTGTAAATAAGATCAAAATAGATTTCCCTGTTCCAAAGAAACGTGTGCTAGGTCGGTGTAAAGCTGCTGTTTCCCTCCCTTCACCACAGTTGAAGCCTTCTAAAGAGAGCCCACCCGCATGTCGTTCTAATCCTTTTTGCTGCAAAGTGTGAAGTTTCCTCTGCTTTCAGAATGAATTCTAGGAAACTGTTAGTTTGAAAATGCTGATTTTGCTCGAAAGCTTTTCCTTAATATTTTTATTTGCTTTGAAATCAAACGGGAGGAGCTGTGGAATGAAAAGATGGCACTTTTTTTTTGATACATTGCAAATACAGTCTCTTTTGGCTTCAAGCAGTGTTTTGGTGTGCAGTTTTTATTCAATTTGATCTTCCCCCTGCCAGATTGAATTTTTTTGGCCACTGAGAATGAAATAAGTAAAGTACATTCAAGAATATAATATAAACCTACCACTTTCCAGTTGAAAGATGGGACATGGTTAGGGTTGCCATAATTATCTCCTGCCAAGCCGGGACAGCCACGTGACATCATTGCTTTCTTCAAACTGCGCATGTATCGGATGGGGCCGTCAGTGAGACTGCGGCTCTAAGACCCTGCAGAATCCCCATCCGGGGCGGACAGCCTTCATCAATTTAAAATAAACTGTAGTCAAAAGGCATGTGATTCTTCTTGCAAAAGACTATTCTTGATCTGTTATTATTTTTTTATTTTTTGAATAAAATTTCTTGGGCCACTCTTGAAACCACCCTTCCTCCCTCTGAGGTCCCCCCCACCCTCCCCTTCACATCCCCCCCCCTGAAGTAGACACCCTCAAATCCCACATGAAGATCCCTTGGAAGAAAGTTCTAAAGAGAGACCCAGAACGGCAATGCAGTCCATGGCACCTCCGTTTCCCTCCAGAAGGAGAAAAGCAGGAGACAGGAAGGGACTTATTTTGGAGGATGACCTTTGCGATGGAGGACTCTGCACTTTCTGTCCACCCTGTTCCCTTCCTCTCTAGGGATACTGACCCTATGCAATTAACCTTTTGTGGTCACGTGAAGAAGGAATCCTCCGTCCCAGTGTATGGTGGAGCTTTGGCTTCTTAGATATGGGTATTTCTTGCTCCCTCCTGGCTTTCGAGAAAAGGGCTGAGGATGCCTCCTTCCCCCCAAATTTCAAGGTGAGCCAAGGATTTTTGCAAAGAATTATTTCATTGCCTCTGTGCCTTTCTTTCAATTATCTTGCTTGCAAGTTTATCCCCTCCCTGGTGGGGTTCTCAGGGTGCTGTTTTGCCTTTGTCACTTTCAAACAAGATAATTGAAAGAAAGGCAGGGAGGCAGTGAATTAACTCTTTGCAAAAATCTCTTGGTGAGGGGTGATCTTGGTTCCTTTGTTCAAATTTAAAAATCCGGGACTTTTACATGCTTTTTCTTGAACCGGCCAGGACAGCTTGAATCCGTGAAAATCCTGGAAAACCGGGACATATGGCAACCCTAGACATGGGGAGTCAAAATCAACTAGTCATGTATATTCTTTAGTGATGATGATGATTTTATGATTACCTTCTTCTAATACATCTGTTATTGAGTACTAAGCAAGCACTTATACTATGAAATAAGCTATTTTGTGATAGCACCGTGATCATGAGCACACTGGTAGTTTACCTTTTGATTTTACTGCAGTTTGGAGTACTACACAGATATTTTCCTCAACTGGTCAGGGCTAAAATGATGTATAGGAAGGGGAGATTGTGTGTGGGAAAGGTTTTAGGTATGGAGAGGGGGTTTCCATTCTTCCTCTACACACCTAAACCTACCCATTTTACATCTTGTGATGGGAACTGGTGTCTCAAAGGATATTATTATTATTATTATTATTATTATTATTATTATTATTATTATTATTATTATTATTATTATTATTATTATTATTATTATTATTATTAATTTAGACTTATATGCCGCTCTTCTCGCCTCACTGAGGTGACTCAGAGCGGCTCACATAACATAAGCAACATATACAGTGTCACAATCTCAAATATAAATACAGTAATACCCCGTATAACGCGAGTATCATATAGCGTTAAAACCGCATAACGTTACAAGATTTTCGGAACAATCTTGTATCGAATAACATGATTTTTAACGTTATCCGATACAGTCGTTCTTAGCAGCAGGGTGGCTGGAAAGCTGAACAGGGTTCTCCGTTCAGCTTCCCAGCCACCCTGCAGCTACGGAGGCAGGGGTGGGGAGGCTGGAAAGCTGACGGGGGGCTCCCCCATCGGCTTACCCAGCCACCCCACAGCTGCGGAGGCATGGGCGGGTGGCTAGGGAAGCCGACAGGGAGTCCCCGTCAGCTTCCCCAGCCACCCTGCAGCTGTAGATCGGGTCCTCTGATCTCTCTGGAGGTGTTTCTGGGCTTCCCCGACGTCCTGAGCCAGTGCAGCAAGCCAGAATGTCAGAGTTCGAATCCCGACATTCTGGCTTGCTGCACTGGCTCAGGACGTCGGGGAAGCCCAGAAACACCTTGGATCGGGTCCCCACACCTCCCTGGACCCAGCGGGGGGGTCAGACACCCCAAAATTGGTAAAAAAAACGGACCTTTTTTTTTTTTACCAATTTTGGGGGCTCTGACCCCCCCCCGCCGGGTCCAGGGAGGTGGGCAGACACGATCCAAGCTTTTTCTGAGCTTCCCTGACGTCCTGAGCCAGTGTAGCAAGCCAGAATGTCAGAGTTCGAATCCCGACATTCTGGCTTGCTGCACTGGCTCAGGACGTCGGGGAAGCCCAGAAACACCTTGGATTGGGTCCCCACACCTCCCTGGACCCAGCGGGGGGGTCAGAGCCCCCAACATTGGTAAAAAAAGGACGTTTTTTTTACCAATTTTGGGGTCTCTGACCCCCCCGCCGGGTCCAGGGAGGTGTGGGGACCCGCTCCAACCTGTTTCCAAAGTTCTCCCACCTCCCTGGAGGCTGCAGCAAGGCAAAATGTCAGGATTCGAATCCCGACGTTCTGGCTTGCTGCAGCATAAAAGAGGGTGGGGGAAGTTCAAAATTAGCGCGCATCGGGTCTCCCGACCTCCCTAGAGCTGATGCGCGCTAATTTTGAACTTCCCCCACCCTCTTTTATGCTGCAGCAAGCCAGAACGTCGGGATTCGAATCCTGACATTTTGCCTTGCTACAGCCTCCAGGGAGGTGGGAGAACTTTGGAAACAGCTTGGATCGGGTCCCCACACCTCCCTGGACCCGGCGGGGGGGGGGGGGGTCAGAGCCCCCAAAATTGGTAAAAAAAGGTCCTTTTTTTACCAATTTTGGGGTGTCTGACCCCCCCCGCTGGGTCCAGGGAGGTGTGGGGACCCGATCCAAGGTGTTTCTGGGCTTCCCCGACGTCCTGAGCCAGTGCAGCAAGCCAGAATGTCGGGATTCGAACTCTGACATTCTGGCTTGCTGCACTGGCTCAGGACGTCGGGGAAGCCCAGAAACACCTTGGATCAGGTCTGCCCACCTCCCTGGACCCGGCGGGGGGGGGGGGGGTCAGAAACCCCAAAATTGGTAAAAAAAAGGACGTTTTTTTTACCAATTTTGGGGTCTCTGACCCCCCCGCCGGGTCCAGGGAGGTGGGGAAACCCACTCCAAGCTGTTTCCAAAGTTTCCCCCCCTCCCTGAAGGCAGCAGCAAGCCAAAATGTCAGGATTCAAATCCTGACGTTCTGGCTTCCTGCAGCATCCAGGGAAACAGGGCTTTTTTTAACATTGTGTGTTCAATGTATCGTACAACGTTAAAAACCGGATAACGACGGGACTTGTGGAACCAAGTCATAACGTTATTCGGGGTACTAGTGTACAGTAAAACCTTGGATAACACTAAAACCTGGTTCCACAAGTCTTGGTGTTATCCGATTTTTAGTGTTATCCGATGCATGTTAAAATCCTATGGGATCCATAGAGATACATTGTAACCACACAGGCTTTAGCGGTTGTTATCCGATGCATCCCATAGGATCTTAATGTTATCCGATGCAATTCTTCCCCCCAGATTGCTTAATGTTATGCGATTTTAGTGTTCTTCGATACTAATGTTATCTGAGGTATTACTGTACAGCATAATATATATAACAACAGATGCAGCACAGATAATGCAATCAATAAATTTTACATAAAAAGAAAAACAATAAAACAATACAATAAAATACAGTGTAAAAAATACAGTACGGTCAAGAGAGACAGGAGTCTCTAATTTCCATAGTGGTGGCTGATGGAGCTGAAGTCCAGCATCAGCTGAGGGAAAGAATGTACATTTTTTTTGACATTGCCTTGTATATTTCTTTGTCTTTAGATGTGCTGGCATATGCTTTCAGAGGCATAAAGTCATGCTGACACTTGGAAATCCACTTACTGCCGTTTGCAAGCTTTGTTATAAAGATTTCTTAGTTGAAGTATCTGGACATATGAAACTCCTACAGTCACTCATGTTAAATCTTATATATCATCTGTCAACATGCTTAGGTTGATTAGAATGTGGGTAGGTATGCTTCTTTACTCGTGTGTCTGGCTGGACACTGGTAATGGAGTAGACCGTACCAGCCAGTGACTCAACGCCAAGTGTTGGGCGGTGGTAAATTACTTGACTCCTTAAAGAGGCCAACTGCTGTGGGTGGGTGAGCCCCTTTAGGTGGGGGGATGGTCCCCCTCAGTGGAGGAAATGCCACTATATATTCGGACACAAGGAGCAGCCGAGGATGACAACTTCTTTACTGTAAATTTTGGAACTGTTACTACGACTGAGAAAGAGAAAAAAAGATATAAAAGATACTTCTATTGGTTTCTTGCTGCTGTTGGAGCTTCAGACCTAATTAAGAAGAAATACATGATCACACCCAATTAAACCAGGCTCTAATGTAAAGAGTAATGAAGATAGGCTAAGCACCATTCAGCAAACACAAATGCATTTCATGCTCATTGTGTCATATAAAGTGGTTTGTCTGGAAAGTCTCAGCTCTTTTTTCTTCAGTGTCAATTACAAGCTTATTAAAAATTGACATTTTGTTATGATAAATTATCCATAATGCCAAATGCCTGAGAAAAGGCTATTAAAACACACCTCTGGGGCAGAGATGGTAATGTGATAGTTGTACCTGTAATTCATTAATTTGTAGTAAAGTTGAATTTCATAGAACCCTCTTAGTTTGATTCATCAGGTTGTTTCAAACAATGACCATATGCGGCAAGAATGTGCATTTAAGGATACTATAAAGATATTTGCATTGGAAAGAATGTAGTTGATTTTTAAAAGAATCTATTTGCATGTTTATTTAAATCATCTTTCTTAGAATAATATTTTCACACATTTAGTAGTGTGACCACATGAAAAATAGATAGTTCATTTTAAATCAGAAATATTAACACACACCCTCAAATGAATTGTTGTTGTTGTTGTTCAGTCGCACAGTCGAGTCCGACCTTTTGCGATCCCATGGACCACTGCATGCCGGGCACTCCATCCTCCACCATCCTCTGCACCCCGCTCAGCAATACGCCCATTGCATCAACAATGCTCCCCCTTCTCCTTTTGCCCTCAATCTTTCCCATCATCAAGGCCTTCTCGGGTGAGCCCTCTCTTCTCATTTGGTGTCCAAAGTACTTTCGCTTCATCTTCAATATTTGTCCTTCCAAGGAGCAGCCAGATTTCCTTCAGGATTGACTTATTTGATCTCTTTGCTGCCCAGGGTATTCTCAAAATTCTCCTCCAGCACCACATTTCAAAGGCATCTCTTCTTTTGCGCTCAGCCTTCCTTATGGTCCAGCTCTCGCAACCATACATTACTACTGAGAAGACCATTGCTTTGACTAGGTGGACTTTTGTTGGCAAGGTGATGTCTCTACTTTTTATTGTGTTTCCTAGGTTTCTCATAGCTTGCCTCCCAAGAATTAATTGTCTTTTTATTTCATGGCTGCAGTCACCATCTGCAGTGATCTTGGATCCCAAGAAGGTAAAGTCTGCCACTGCTTCCATTTCTTTCCCTTCTATTTGCCAGGGAGTGATGGGGCCGGTTGCCATTATCTTGCTTTCTTTGATGTTGAGTCTCAGATCAATTTTGCACTCGCTTCTTTCACCTTGATCAAAGGTTCTTTAGGTCTTCTTCACTTTCTGGCCCACTCTGCATATCTCAGGTAGTTGATGTTTTTCCCAGCAATTTTAATTCCAGCTTGTGCTTCATCCAGCCCTGCATTGTGCATTATGTACTCTGCATATAAGTTAAATAAGTAGGGTGACAATATGCAACCTTGTCGTACTCCTTTTCCTATTCTAAACCAATCAGTTGTTCTGTATCCTGCCCTAACTGTTGCTTCTTGACTCATGTACAGTTGTTCAAATGAATTAATGATATTGAAATTATTGCTCATTATTGTTTATCAAGTCCTGTTATACTAGAGACCTTGAATGTTGAATATTCTGCCAAACTTAACTTATTAATGTGTCATCATTGGCCAAAATTCAGTAGTAAGTTACAACTAATGGGGATTTGGTAAGTGAAAGTTCCTCTGTAAATTCCATTGATTCATTGGGACTACTCGATATGACTTACTGTTGGATTTCAGGCATTGTCTTCAACTTCCTCATGACAGACATTTAATTTGATGTGTCTGGTTTATATTTTTGGAACTTTTAATCATAATAATTATTATGTTTTCTCTTCATACTGTTGTGACCTGTTTGTTCTGATTTTTTTGTTTACTGTTAAGAACAGAAATGCAACTTTTAGTGTAGTCTTACAGCTCCCAAATGGTCCTGAGTGCTGCTTTAAAGCATCTATTTTGCAACCTCTCATATATCCTTGTAAGAAAGGGGTTTTTTTTTTTTGCTTTCCAAAACTATCGGAATAAATCAACTTACTTCTACCTTCTGATTCAGTAAGTGGGTTTGGGGGAAACAAAAGTAATCTTGCCAGTGGGTCTATAATATCTCTGAAGCCGATGAGTTTTGAAAAGGAGATAAATTTCCAAAGGAAACAAGTTTCCAAAACAAGAAATAAATAATAAATGTGCAGCACTTATTGTAGTTGCTCAGCAAAATGGAACTACCGTATATGTGTGATTTCCTTGGCTTCTTTGTCATGTTCTCTGTGAAACACACATAGGTATTCTAAAGGTAAAGGTCGCCCTTGCTTGAAAGCCAGGCATGTCCGACTCTAGAGTTCGGTGTTCATCTCTGTTTACAGGCAAAGAGCGTCTGCAGACATTTCCATGGTCATTTGACAGACAGGACTAGATGCTGGATCACATGGAATGCTGTTTCCTTGCCACTGAAATGGTACCTACTTATCTACTTGCAGTGTCTTGCTTTTGAACTGCTAGATTGGTAGGAGCTGGGACAGAGACAGGAGCTCACTCCCGTCGTACAGCACTTGGGTCTCAAACTGCTGACCTGCCAACCTTCCATTCGTCAAGTTCCGTTTCTTTTTCTTCCTGGGAATACTGTAGATTAGACTGGTAGGCTGAATTGCAATTGGTCACACCATTTTCTGCTTCTCTCCAGCATTTCTCCGCTCACCTTTGCAGAATTCCTTGGTTCTTCTTTTTTTTTGCATCATACAGTGCTGTCCTCCGCCAGGAATGCAGCACTCCCACCGCTACCAGCAGCTAGTGAATTTTTAAAACATCAAACTCAATCCCTCATTATCAGAGCATTTCATCCAGATACTTATGATGTTTCACTTCTCATTCTGGTAGGGTAAAAAACAACAACAACAACACAAACTCTCCAACCAACAAAATAAAAGTACAGTATATGAACGTAGCCTTCATGAATTGTCAACTAACTGGTTAGATCATTGGTTTCCAACCTTTTTTGGCCATGCCTCACCTAAGCATTTCTAAAATCTTGACACCCACCCATCACACATAATAATAAAAAGTGAACCCCCATTTACATGGAGGAAACCTAAAAGGCCATTCACTGTTAATAATGCGTTCTCAAATTGTCCCCCCTGAAAACCAAATTGCCCCACATTGGGAACCAAGGGGTTAGATGGAAAAAGAAAGAGGATACAGTATTTAAAAATCTGTATGCGGCTTCTTGAGTGGTTTCCTGTGTACTTTATTAGAGCCTTTCTCCATTTTCTGATCAGTTTTGTTTCTCTCTCATTCTCTTTTTGTATTAGCAGGAAGGAAGCGGTTGATTAAGGTTTGAAAAAGGACCTCTTTATGAAGGTGGCCTACTGCAGGAATGGAAAGAAAGTCTGAACTCAATTTAGGTGGGATAGAGGGAAAGACTGCATTGCCTACTCGTTTTAGCCTTGCTTTGGCAAATGGATGCTAATTGGATGAGTTGAGACTTGCAAGACTAGTGGGTTGATGCTTTCAAATTGAGGGGAGAAAAAGATTTGCAAAGTGTTATGGAAAAAGTGCCTTATGCATTGTTGATCCTTCTCTTTGGTTCCTCTCTGGGAGGAGGAGACTGACACATAGTCAGTGAAAAGGTAGATAAATTCTGCACATCTAATAAGTACTTTTAGTAGCAAATGGACTGCTGCTTCAAATTCATTTTTAAGAACAGAGCCTGGCAAACAGATCATCATGCCATGAACCTTTGGAAGTGATCTTGAATCACGAAAGCTCACAATGATATTTTTTGTGTTTAGTGATCCAATAAAAGGTATCGCCTTCTCCTTCTACATTTATTTTGTGTATGGATCACATGGCTGGCTTTGTTGGCTTATTATGGTACTTTTATTAAATGGCTGCTGGCTAATAGAAATGTGTGTGTGTGTGTGTGTGTGTGTGTGTGTGTGTGTGTGTGTGTGTGTGTGTGTGTGTGTGTGTGTGTAAGTTTGTGGTTCTTCTTCGTGGTCCCTGTGAATGCACACTTTGCTCCCCATTTATTTCACCTGCTATGCTACTTTTTCCTATACCTGTCAATTATTCCTAATTTTTTAAAAAGCATATGTTCACCTGAAAACATACAACATTCCTGACATAATAAATGAACAAAAAGAAAAATGATACACCCCTGGTCTCTGAAAACATTAGCATAACTGCTATTTCTTGTGGTATTTCTTGTAAATAAGAGCACTTACTTTAAAAGCACTGGGCATATGTGAATCATTGACCTATGCTTAACTTCAGCCAGTAACGCTGAAGAATCCTATTTGTGCTAATAACTGTATTCATTTGGGGAAAGCCCAGTTCTCCATGCCATAATCCCCATTTTCTCTTGTTCCCTGAGCACTCACACTTTCCCAATGGTTTACAAGCAGGGAGGCTGATTAGTTCATTTTTCAAAAGCTTATGAATTTGTAACATTGAAGCTAAAGTTGATCATTTATCTACTGATGTTATTTATCATCTGCATTCTGTTTTTTAATCCAATTAAAAGTATGATGGGAATTAGAGGGGGGGGAAATATGCCGGTAACAGTGGGCAAACTTATAAATAGCTACATAAATATATGTGCTTTAATTTTTGAAATGGATAACCAATACCATTTTAAAGAAGGCTGTGTTGTGTTGCTTTATAATGTTAGTCCAGATTCCTTTTGTTGCAGCTTTGGGGCAAACAATGAATTAAAATTAGGCTGATGGTTTTTGCATTATTGTTTATAGAATAAATTTGAAAAATTGCCTAGCTATAGCAACTAATAACCATCTTCTAACTGGCTTTTATTGCTTAGTGAAAAGTACCCTCCAGACTATGATATAACAAAAGGCAAAATATGCTTTGCATCTGTTTAATAGCAGAGATGAAAAGTATGCTAGGATTCGTGGAATGTTTTGCCTAATAAAACTTTAGCAATTTGGAGAGGCTTTTAAAATACCCATATTTTTCAAGTGCCCATATTTTCCTGCTGAAATTTTAAATTTATATGACAACATATAAAATGTCATATTTGCAAGAGATGGAAGAACATAGTGTAGGTACTCCATGTCCAGGTTTGTAAAGGAAGCCTTTGTTCTCCGGAGATATTTAAAGTGAAAGAAAGCAGCTGAATCACTTGTTGCTGTTTGCCAAAATACATATTTATGGTGTCAGTGGGTGTGGGTGGTTGTTGTTTTTGGACTGAAGAATGTAGGAATTATAGGGAATTTAATATTTGAATGTAACTTTGCTCCTCAAATACTTGGAGGAGGGCAAAGAATTTTCTGACAGCGATGAAGGAAAATGGGGGGTGGAGAATAAGGTTATTTGACCAGTCTGTGGACTAGAAACAGACAGAGATTGAAGCCATGGGAATAGTGGAAGATGAGTATGTGCAAGAAAAAATATATGCTAATAAGGTGCCATATCAAATTAGATTATTTTATCTTACAATGCAAGTTCTGTCAAAATCTTTTCAGCACTGTGTTACTTAACATCTATCTAGCTATATTAGCATGGGTTGCGACCTATTTCCCCCATGAGGTGTGTGCATTATTGCTAAGCAGTGAAGAAGAGGAATCTTACATTGATAAGATGGGATTCTCAGCCAGGACAGGCCCGTGTAGAGACAGTCGGAGTTTCCTGCTAATAGAAAAGAAACCTAGGACCTAGTGAAGGATCGGCTACAGTTAAGAGGGTTGGAGTGCCCGCCTGCAGAGCCTGAAGCTGGGGGGGGGGAATCTCTTTGGGAGAGGGGCCAGCCGAAGTCACGTAGAACATGCGTACCTGTTACGATGCATGCCCTACCACCTGTGTAGCCTTGGACAAGCTGTACGATACCTGAGTGCCATCAGAAGGAGGGTTTAAATTTAATTTAATTTAATTTTTAGACTTGTATGCCTTCTCACTCGCAGAACAGCTCTGGGCAGCTAACAGAGATACAAAATATAAAATTATAAGTTCCACACAGTGATAATAAACATCAAATACAGGTTCCACAGTTATAATAAACATATCATTATCACAAATCATAACAATTTCAGAAGATAACAATAGAATATAACAAAGCAATGGGATAGAACACCATACAGCAAAAATGACAATAAAATGTAGCAATACAAGCGACTAATACAATGTAAACAATGCAATCAAATACCACACCGCAGTTCTTTGTTCTCACCGCCCACACCTGACAGCGCTTCTCCTCCCTCGGGTGTTGGTGGCAGGACCCGGAGGGATGGGTGGAAGCGACCTCCAACTGTCCCAACTGACAGCGCATCTCCTCCTCCAGACAACAGTGGTGGGGCCTGGAGGAGGGGGCAGGAGCGTCCTTGAATGGCCTGCAGCCGGCAGTCCTTTTATCCTTCTCCAGGCTTCAGTGGCGGGGTCTGGAGGGGTGGGTGGGAGTGACCTCCAACTGCCTCAGCTGACAGCACTTCTCTTCTGGGTGTCGGTGGCGGGGCCAGAGGGGGGTGGGGCGGGAGCATCCTTAAGCCGCCCACGACTGGTGGTCCTTTTATCCTCCAGGCATCGGTGGCGGGGCCCAGAGGGATGAGCGGGAACAACCTCTGAATGCCCTAGCTGATAGCGCTTCTCCTTCTCCAGGCATCAGTGGTGGGTTTGGTAAACCACATGTGAGTACTTTTATATCTAGAATGCTTGATCTAGAATACTTCACAGAAGAATATTCTGTGAAGTATTCTACAGGGTGGCCTGTAAGTCCCTTTTGAATCTCTCTCTAAATTTGCCACTTGTACTTGTCACAATACACTGTTCAAGTGTACATAGGCTTAAATCAGCCATACTTCTCTGAAAAAAATAATAATAAAAAAATATAATACATTTGGATGGTTACGGACTTATGGGCCACCCTGTATGTATTGCACAGAAAGAGCCTCCTTAAAGATTGTAGTATTTTTGAACCCAAACCAGGTGTACCCTGAGCAATGGCCATCTTGTGGCAGCTCATAGTTCTCGTACAGGTCAGGCAAAAGGAACTGCAGAATGACTTCATCGAAGGGTGGCTTCATTTTGGCAGTTTCACGTCTGGCCAAGGCATGGAAGAAGAATCTAGAATACTCTGGAATGCTCACCATAAATTAAAATGGGGTTAACAGCACATAAAAAAATTAACATGTATTAGAGTTTTGCTCAAATGAGATGAGTTTTTTTGTTGTTCAGTCGCACAGTCGATTCCGACCCTCTGCGATGACCCCATGGTCCGCCAGACACTCCTGTCCTCCACCATCCCCCTCAACTCGCTCAGCTCTGTGCCCATTGTCTCCACAATACCATCTAGCCATCTCATCTTGGGCCGGCCCCTTCTTCTTTTGCCCTCGACCCTTCCAAGCATCAAAGCTTTCTCAAGTGAATCCTCTCTTCTCATTTGATGTCCAAAGTACCTTAGCTTCATCTTCACTATTTGACCTTCTAAGGAGCAGTCAGGGTTGATTTCTTCTAAGATTGACCTATTTGTTCTCCTCGCTGTCCAGGGGACCCTCAAAACTCTCCTCCAGCACCACATCTCAAAGGCATCTATTCTTCTGCGCTGAGCTTTGCTAATGGTCCAGCTCTCACAACCCTACATTGCCACTGCAAATACCATTGCTTTGACAATACGAATTTTTGTTTGCAATGTGATGTCTCTACTTTTCACTATGCTCTCCAGGTTTCTCACTCCTTGCCTCCCAAGAATCAGTCGCCTTTTTATTTCATGGCTGCAATCACCATCTGCAGTGAGCTTTGATCCTAGAAAAGTAAAATCTGTCACTGCCTCTACTTCTTCCCCATCTATTTTCCAGAGACTGACAGGGCCTGTGGCCATGATCTTGGTTTTCTTGATATTGAGTCTCAAGCCAGCTTTTGCACTTTCTTCTTTCAACCTAATCAGGAGCTTCTTTAGGTCCTCCTCACTTTCTGCCATTAGGGTGGTATCATCTGCATATCTCAAATTGTTGATGTTTCTCCCAGCAATTTTGATCCCAAATTGTGATTCCTCCATTCCTGCATTGCGCATTATGTGTTCTGTGTATAAGTTGAATAAGCAGGGTGACAAAATGCAGCCTTGTCTTTCTCCTTTTCCTATTCCAAACCACTCCGTCACTCCATTTTCTGTCCTAACTGTTGCCTCTTGATTCATGTACAGATTTCTCATGAGGCCTATAAGGTGCTCTGGTATTCCCATCTCTTTAATTACTTGCCACATTTTGTTGTGGTCAACACAGTCAAAAGCCTTCGTGTAATCAATGAAACAGAAGTAGACTTGTTTCTGATATTCCTTTGTTTTTTCCATGATCCATCTTATGTTGGCGATGTGGTCTCTAGTCCCCCTGCCTCTTCTGAAACCCGCCTGCACTTCTGGTAATTCTCTCTCCACATACTGTTGCAGTCTATCCTGTATTATCTTGAGCATCACCTTGCTAGCGTGAGGGATGAGCGCAATTGTTCGATAATTTGAACATTCTTTGGCATTACCCTTTTTGGGGAGTGGAACGTATACATATCTTTTCCAATCCTGTGGCCATTGTTGTGTTTTCCAAATCTGCTGGCATATAGAATGCAATAATTTGATTCCATCATCTTGCAGGGCTTTGAAAAGTAGGGTCACTGAAACAAAAACTGATGTGTTCACTTCTGAACTGACAGATCTGGGGTTCTGGAACTTTTCCTCGTACAATTAGAACAGTTTCTTCTGTGTTCGCCCTTTTCCTTCCCTGGAATGCTTGTCCAGTTCTTTGTGAAGCCATAGCGTGTAGCGGGTCTGGCTTGTGCAAGGACTGGCAAACGCAAGTGGCGCTGGCTCTCTGTTCTGAGCTGTTCTCCTCTAGCTGCTCAAGACCTGTTTCTCCTGTCGTTGGCTCCAGTCTTCACCAAGTACAGCAACACTCCTTCACGACAGATCCCACATCACAAAAAGCAGTCCCTTAAACTGACCCACCATAGCAAGACAATTCTGATAATGAAACAAACTAGTAAGAGGTTTTACGTGGGACAAAGAGGGTGCTTTAAGATATATTTTTCATTACACGGTGTATTTTTACATGGAGTCCGCAAGGTCAAAAGAAGTTGATAAAGGGCCTTTGCTTATGATTTGTGTGTGCGTGTGTATATGTGTTTTGCTGTGGTGTATGGTTATATTAACATTTTTATCACTGTCTGCAGGAGCAAGGCTAGATATGCTGAGTGTTTTTGTTAACAAAGCTTCCCCTGGCACCGCTAATGCTGTTTGCTGTGCTGTGGATTAATTTGCAATTCCTAAGGATTTTGCCCCTCAGTAAGACATACATTTATCTGCATTGCACATCATTAAATTGTCCAGTGTCTGCTGTGTAATTTTAACTGTTAAATTTTGAAGAGCTGCTAAGAGTTTTAGCACACAGGCACTGTGTAAGTAATTCATGAGCAGGCGTTTAGCTTTGTAATCTTCTTTCATCGTATGCTTTGGCAGGACGTTGCCCATCACTTTGTTCCCCCATTTTTTTTTGGGGGGGGGGTATATGTTATTTGACAAATGCTCTACTCATTGCTTCTAATATACTTGGAGCATTATCTCTCTAGCAAATTATTGTGTCCTTGCATCTTCTCCTAAGCAATTATTTTCAAAGTGATGGAGTGAGCACTTTGCTTCTCTGAATGTGCATGGAATGCCATAGATTATAGCCCCAGACTGTTTTGCCTCCTTACGTAAATGCTTCTATGCATTTGTGGCAGAGAGAAAGCATCATAGCCTTACTCCATAGGCAGCTTTCAACCGGAGTCTGTGCTACCTTTCCTTCTACAATTTTGAAGTGATGTTCCTTGTTATCACGATTCTAGACCAGTGGTTGCCACCTTTTTTTTTGACCATGCCACACCTAAGCATCTCTAAAATTCTGATGCTCACCCCACCCCCGGTGACATATAATTCTTATTATTCCAAAAGTGAACTCCTATTCATGTGGAGGAAGACTAAAAGGTCACTCACTGTTAAGTTGCCCCCTTCCAAAAAAAATCAAATTGCCCCACCTTGGGATCCATGGCCTTAGACCAGGGATTCTCAACCTGCAGCCTATGGGCCAGATATGGCCCACAGCACCATTTCATGTGGCCCACCACCACCTTCACCAGACCAGGAAGTGCCATGTGGTGGAGGAAAGGCAAGCTTGCAGAAAAACTGCAGTGTTGGTGCCTGGAGGATATTATTGGGTAATCTGATGCATAATATCAGGACCACAAGAGAGAAGGACCAAGGTGGAAGTCTAAGCTTTCCTTGGGATAGGGATCTCAGTCCACCGGTCGGGGGAGAAACATCTTGTTGAGATATGATTCATCAAGGAAGGTACTCTAACAGGTACTAAAGTCCTAAACCATTTGGGGTTTAGAATTTAATTCCAAAACCTTGAATCGGGCATGGAAGCCTACAGGTAGACAGTGGAAGTAGGCCAGGGTTGGGGACACATGATTAAATCTGCTGCAGGAGTGTATGTGTTTACTACATCTGTTTGCCTTGTTCTGCCCAGGTCTGTTCATGGTTTTCCTATCTGTAGAACGGCTCAAGATTATTATTATTTATTTCTACTAGACAGAGTAGGAAGGATGGGCAAAGATGACAGTAAAAGAATGAGACAGACATGCAGTGGTGTATGATCTCTGCTTGTGTTGGAGCAATTTGTAGCAAGAAGATTTTTAGTGTTTCTTGTAGTACTGGCATTTCTCAAGCAACCATGAAATATCATTCTGTTTATAACAGTGTCCCATTCACACTATCTCATGCAAAATGGTGTCTGGACAGGATGGGCAGACACCTGCCCTTCTTCTAGGTATGATTTCTCACTTAGGGAGAACATTTTTAGCATCTACACTAATACCCCGGATAATGTTATGACTTGGTTCCACAAGTCATGACATTAACCGGTTTTTAGCGTTGTCCAATACATGCATCGAACAACGCTAAAAAAAAAAAAAAGCCCTGACTTCAGGGATAAACCGCTTTAAAGGCAGGTAGGGAAAGAAAGAGACCTCCCTGCCTTTAAAGCCACCCCCATGCGACTGCAGTAGGGTCGGGGAAAGTGCCTTTCCCCAGCGCTACTGCAGGCTTCGCTCTGCTTCCCTTCTCCGACTGCCAGCTGATCGTGGAGGCTTTTTTTTTAAACTGCAGGGCAGGGGGGAAAGAGAGAAATGTGATTGGTTCTATAGAGAAGTAAAGGAGGCCAAAGCTGCTCTCCCTGTCACTTCCCTCCTTCCCTACTCCCATCCCCAGCAGTTTGGGGACTCCCCACAGCCACCCCACTGCCTGCTTGGCCACAGAGAATCCACCCTAGCTCTGCTTACCTAATCTTCTTGAGCTGCAATGTCGGACTGAGCACACTGTTTTTGCTTTACTTCCTGGATTGAAAAAAAACAGGGAAGAGGGAAATAGAGATGTGATTGGTTCTCTAGAGACTGCCAGCTGATCTAGAGAACCAATCACATCTCTATTTCCCCCTTCCCTGTATTTTTCAATCCAGGAAGTAAAGGAAATACAGCGTGCTCAGTCTGACATTGCAGCTCAAGAAGATTAGGTAAGCAGAGCTGGGGTGGATTCTCTGTGGCCGAGCAGGCAGTGGGGTGTCCCCAAACTGCTGGGGGTGGGGAGTAGAGAAGGAGGGAAGTGACAGGGAAAGCAGCTTTGGCCTCCTTTACTTCTCTATAGAACCAATCACATTTCTCTCTTTCCCCCCCTTCCCTGAAGTTTTTTAAAAAAGCCTCCACGATCAGCTGGGAGTCGGAGAAGGGAAGCAGAGCAAAGTCTGCAGTAGCGTCGGGGGGAAAGGCAGGCTGGTGCTGGGGAGGGGGTTGGATTGGGTAGATGTTCTACCCAATCCAAACCCCCCCCCCCCGATTGTACCGGAGAACGCTTAAAAATCGCGTTATTCGATACAAGATTTTTCCAAAAATCTTGCAACGTTATGCGGTTTTAGTGCTATCCGGTACAATCGTTATCCGGGGTATTACTGTACTTTTAAAGTTAATACAGTTTACAATTTTTTTTATTGACAACCATGTCTTAAAGTATAATTTAACTACAAGTGTACATTTTTAAATTTCAAAGCACATTATAGCAAACAAAGGTTCACTTTACAATGCACATGCCTGTTTATTACCAACATTAAAATGACGAACAAAATGTCACATTCCTTGGAAATCCATCACCCTTGTTTGCCTACTTCTGAGCTTCTAAAGCTTGTCAGTTTCTCCATTACTTCCATAATTTATGTAGCTATTATGTAACTGAAGGTTGGAAGTCACATTACTGCTTCTTGGCAATCAGGATTTTAAGAGCAAAGGAACATATTCTCTTTTTTTAACATTTATTTCTAGGGTGCAAATACTGAATGTTTCAAATGGGAGAGGTTTGAAAATGTAATTCTATAGTTGTGCCTTGCCTGTGATGATTAAAATACACTTCAGAAAAGCATCTTGTAAATTTAATGAGACAGGTTCAGGATGGATTTTGAGTATTAAAAGGAATCATTTATGTGAGTTTTTCTTCTTCTTTAAACCAGGCTGCCAGAAAGTTAACAAAGGCACAAAACACATCAAAGCACACAATTGAGCTTCTGAAACATAATATAGATACATCCTCTGTTTTAGCTGGCTTTGGTGATGTTAGTGGATTGGACACCCAATACTGCTAAATCACAGTCATTCACAAGATCCTTTGCAGCGGATTCCATTCATTCAAGCCCTTTTGGGTAGACTTTTTTTTAAAAAAGACAGGTGAGTTTAAATGTATGAAGGAAGTGAGTTCTGGCCCACCCCTTGCCTGTCACATGTGAGGAAGGAGAGTTGGAAGAGGAGACAGTCTTCTACGCATGAAGCCTCTCTGCCTTGTCAGGAATTAAAGATCTTTCAGGATTGTAAATTGGAGAAAGTGACTCTATTCAGTGGTGGGCTCCAATTTTTTTTACTATCACACTGTGGGCGTGGTATGGTGGGCGTGGCCAGGGGGAAGGCCCTGTATTGCACCAAAATTAGGACTACTTTATTTCAAAACTTGGATGGGCAGAGGGGCCAGCCGGAATTTCTGCTACCAGTTCTGGCAAACTGGTGTGAACCTGCTGATGCCCACCACTGACTCTAACGTAGCAGACACGGTCCTTTCCCTGTGGAAACAGTAATAAGCAGGGGCATAGAGCTTTACATCTACCTTTGCTCATGCTTTTTTGAACACATATGTAAGCTTTCAGTTGTACAACATGGAAACCATTTCAGAAGATCTTAGAAAAAACACTAAGTTATTAGTGCATTAAAAAAACATATTTCCTCCCCATCTCATACAGTAGAATCTCGGTTTAAGAAATTAATGCATTCTCTGGGACTTTTCGTAACACAAAAAATTTGCAAACCGAATTTCCCAGGGGAATGTATTGAATGCAGTTTCCCATAGGAATGCACTGAAAACCAAAATACATGAACCAAAACATGGTTTTCCATATGGATGCATTGAAAACCAATCCTGAAGAAAATCAACCCTGACTGCTCATTGGAAGGACAAATACTGAAGCTGAATCTCAAGTACTTTGGCCACAAAATGAGAAGAGAGGACTCACTTGAGAAGACCCTGATGCTGGGAAAGATTGAAAGCAAAAAGAGAAGGGGGCGGCAGAGGATGAGGTGACTGGATGGAATCGTGGACACAGTGGGCATAGATCTGGGTGGGCTGCGGAGGATGGAAGATGACAGAGGAGCCTGGAGTGTGGTGGTCCATGGGGTCACAAAGACTCGACTGAGAACAACAACAACAATCACTGATCAGGTATTGACAGCGGATGATCAGACATTGATGGCAAGTACAACTAAGGAATTACACAACACCATGTCTCCATGAACCAAAAATGCAAGATAAATAATATGAGAATCAGTAAAGAGAAGACCAAGATAATCATAACTGGAATGAAGTATAAAACAAGTGGCAGAATTCAAATATCTGGGAACAACGTCTACTGAAAATAAAAAAAAATTGGACAAAGAAATTAACATACAGTGTAGTAAGGGAAACCAATACAGTATTGGGACAGTTAAGTCTACTCTTACAACATCAGGCACTTCTGGCCAGTGCAAAGAAACACCTCATACTCTCTGTAAAGAGATAAGGAAATTAAGGAACTTCTGGAAAATTTGTCTTTGTCAGTGCTTGGGAATGTCTGGTTGAGAGAAAGGGGGGGGGGAGGGCAATCTGCCAGTAAAGGAATGCGGGTCATGCTTGCAGTTTTTCTTCTGAGCAGGCCATTCAGTGCCAAATCAGTTTGTTTCCTGGCACTGTGCTGAACAGAAAGACGACTTCAACTGTGTGAAGTGTGGAAGGGGGCAGGTGGAAGTGCCCTTGTCTTTGTGAACCCCTCAAAGGGTCCAAAGTGTGAAGACCATTTCAAAGGGTCCAGAATGTGAAATACTATGTATAAAAAGTTTCAAAAACTTCTTTAGGGGACTTAATTTATACTATGCTTACCTCCTGTACTCTTATGCTGTCCCAGGAGAAATGCACTCTATGCATGCGCCAAGACAGTGGTGCCCAAACTTTTTTTGTTGAGGGCCAGTCCCTCGCCCAACACACAGCTTCAGGGGCTGGAGGCGGGCTGCTCCCACTGCTGACAGTTTTGACGTCAGCAGTGATGGTGACGGAGACGGTGACTGTGCTTTTTCCAGGCTGCTCCAAGCACCTTCTCACTCAATCTTTTCCCCTCAGCAGCCTGTGCTGCCTCGGGGGAATTTTCGGAGCCTCCAGCAAGTCAAAATTGATGTCATCCTGAGTGCGCCAAGCAGCGATCGGCTTCAGCACAGGCTGCTGAGGGGAAAGGATCGACTGAGAGGCTGCTCGGAGCAGCCTGGAAAAAGCACAGTCACTGCCTCCATCACCACCACTGCTGACCGCAGGTGGGGGGGCAGGTGGGGGGGCAGTCCACGGGGAAGCCCAGGTGCTCACCATGGGCCGCATTAAGTATATGCAAGGGGCCAATTAGGCTCGTGGGCTGGAGTTTGGGCACCCCTGCTCCAAGACCAGGCTGACGCTAAGCTAGTGTGTGAGTATTAGCTAACTTTCTTATGTTATAATGTGCATTGCTTCAGCCTCACACTCTTAATTGTTTGCACTACATAATTTTGATGCCTTTGTGTCACTTTTTAAACTTCTGTCTTTTTGTCTGTTTACTGTTTTAAATAAAATATGGAGGAGATTCATGCTACTGAGAGATTTTATGCTGCAACTTGTATACGCTGAGTTCCTTTCACCAGCACTAGAACACGAGTAGCTTGAAAAAAGTAAATAAGAATTCAAATGAGAACAATGTCCAAGATACATTTTTCAACCCAAGTAGAACATCCACAACATAGAGGAATTGGCTTTGCATTTACACTCTCTAAAACCCTAAATTAAAATAAAAAATATTCTTCAAGCCCCATATTCATTCTGGATATTGGCTGCTCACTATTGGTGATAGTCTTCCTGTTCTTAACTCCTTGGAACAGTCTCTTCCGTGGACTTTCCACACCAGTCTCTCAGGTTCTTTAGCCATGAAATCCATCTACGTCTGGGGCTTTTCCTCCCAAGGATCTTCCCTTGCATAACAAGTTGGGGTATTCTATACTTCAAGCCGTTCCTTATGATATTGGAGCTTTCTTTGTTTAAGGGTTTTAAGTGACTAAGACACTGACTGGAAGGGGGGAGGTCAGTGGTTTGATTCCCAAGTACTGCAGGACAGAATGAGTTCTCGTCTTTGTTCCAGCTCCTGCCAACCTAGCAGTTCGAAAGCAAGAAATTGCAAGTAGATAAATAGGGACTACTTTGGTGGGAAGGTAAGCACCTAGTCATGCCTGCCACATGATCACAGAAATGTCTGCAGAAGCAGACAGCGCTGGCTCTTCGGCTTTGAAACAGAGATGAGCACTGAACCCTAGAGTCGTATACGACTGGCTTTCGAGCAAGGAATACCTTTACCTTCACTATATGTTGTTATATTATATCACCTTCACAGAAACTACTTCAGTGAAATTCTCACCCACCGCCTTGGGCTTCCTCTCAGATCCTCAGCAGGGGGTTGGCCTGGGCCACTTATCATACAGTAGATGCTAGGCCTGAAGGGTCAACTCATTAGCAAGTGTGTGATGGTTGTCTTGCACCTATTTGTAATTCAACAGGGCAAAGCTTCGTCACTAATCTAAATGACAGGTAAAAAATTCACATCCCTATCTGTTATGGCATGTTTCCCAAATGCTGGTTTGTGGACTTCGGTTCCCAGAACCCCCTAAGTCATTTCCCCAAAGCACTGGTCAGCCAATAGGCTTCTGACTGAGGCTTCTGGGAACTGAAGTCCACCTGTGGGCTGTGTACCCCTCGTTGGGAACCACTGTATAATATGCTAGCCATTCTGAATGTCTGTACCTGATGTGTATAAATTTATGCCATGAAGTCTGATGAAGTGGGCCTGATCCATGAAAGCTAAAATTAAAATACAGCACTTAGTCTTTAAAGCAGCACCAGAACGTTTTGGGTTTCTTGTTTTGTTTACTCTCTGATATAGAGGACGACAGTGAGGGTCCAGGGAACATTTGCAGACGTGCATTCCGACTTGGGCTAGATTCTGCTTGTTTCTGGGTACAATGTGAAGCAAACCTGAGGGCCAATGGTCAGAAATTACTAATTCTATTCCATGATGACTCTTAATGTAAAATAAATAAATAAAAAAAAATTATATAAGGCAGAATCACCAGAATTGATTCACCCAAATATTTATACTACAGTAAAACCCCTACTTACGTAAAAAGTCTGTTCTGTAGGTTTTTATGTAAATCAGTTTTTTACTTAACTTGAAGCAAACTTAACTCAAAGCAAACTCAATGCAAACCATAGGAAAAATGAATTTTTACATAACTCGAGGCAAACCCATAGGAAAATGATATTTATGTAAATCAAAGCAACCCCATAAGAAAAATGAATTTTTTACATAACTTGAAGGAAACCCATAAGAAGTTGTGTTATGTAAATCAGGACATTAATGTAAATTGGGGCATGGTTTTAGTGCAAAAATAATTATGTAAGTCGAATTTTATGTAACTTGAGGCATATGTAAGTCGAGGTTTTAGTGTATAGTGGATATCATATACATTTTATGTGTTTATGTTGCCATAAAGTCAGTGTGTGTGTATTTCTCACAAATTCTTAGTGTGATTAATTTAGTAGCTTGGAAAAATTACTGTACTTCTTTAATTGGGAATATTTCTCTTTCCCTGAACTTTATCTTTAATTGAAGAGAAAAAAGATTCCACCCACGCTTGTGAATGATATAAAATGGATTTTGTCTTTTCCCTTCCACTTCTAATATTTTTCTTAGGGCTCCTGAGGGCAATAAGCACTAAGAATTGCACTACTAACTTTTAGCTGATATTAAAATTGCAGCTGTTGTGATTTAAGTGGTTAAATGCTTGGAACATTACAATAGTAATGCGAATGAAGTTCAAGGAGGGAGAGACTGTTGAGAAGTGAAAATTGGTCTATATTAAAAGATTTTATGATACAGAAAGTATTAAGAAAGATACTGAAATAATTTTATTTATTTCTGACATAATATCCCACCAAAACCCCCAGAGGATTAGATAGTATCTACAAAATAATATTGAATTATGCTTTTATTTTCACAGATTTTTTTATCACTTGGCATCAGACTAACTAAACAGTGAGCAGCTTTAAAATGACAGGAAAATTTCCAGCACATGTATTCTCACCACTTTTCCATGCATGCGCATCCCCATTGCCCCGTAGTCATAGTCAATGCTTCTATCTATAGTTTGTGCAGAGTAAGTGAGGACTGAACACTCCTTCCTACATTTTGGATCCCACAAAAGCATTTAAGTGTGTGTGCGTGCGCACCGTGTGCGTGCGCATGATGTTCTTACCAGACCTTGTGAGATTTGGGGGCATCCATGTTGAAAATTCATTCATTTTCTCTGGGAAATTTTTGATCATCATCATCATTATTATTTGAGATGAGGAGTCAAAGGATTTGGTCCCCCCCCCCCCATATTCTGCTGACCCACCCTAGCAGGCACAGTCAGTACACAGCAGTGCTACACAGAGAATCTATTTAAGGGGCTGCCCTTGGTGACCATTCGGAGGCTGCAGCTGATACACTACCCCAGGTGGTGATGGGGGATGGGCGTTATGCTTGCACCTCACCACTGTTTCAGGAGCTGCACTGGTTACCAGTGTGCTTCCGGGTGCAATTCAAGGTGCTGGTAATTACCTTTAAAGCCCTACATGTTGTGCCATCAGCTAGAGAGGCGCATCTCTCTAGCACCAGAAAGAGGGCCTTCTCAGTGTCCACCCTGCCCCTATGGAAGCTACTGCCAACTGAACTGCGTCTCCAAATGGAGCTGCTGCCCTTTCGGAAGGGTGTAAAAACATGGCTGGCGGGGTAGGTATGGGGTAATGGCGGCACAATGACCTCAGCCTGCTGGTTGGTTTGAGCCCCTTGCTCTCTCAATTTTTAAAATTAAGATTTAGCTGCAATTTTAATCTGTTTTAATCTATAGTTTTAAAGTTTTAAACAAATTAATCTGAATTGTTAATGTTTTTTATGATATGTCAAACTGCCCTGGGTCGCCTCGGTGAGCAGGACAGAATACGAATATAAATAAATAAATAAATAAATAAATAAATAAATAAATAAATAAATAAATAAATAAGGAGAGTCCAAATAGCAAAGTCCAAAGAACAGTTACCGGTAGTTCAAGTGAGCGACTAGTCCAAAGGATGTCCAGGGGCATCCTGAGGGTTGGCAGAGAAGTCAGGGTCACGGCAGGCAGGTCAGGATCTAGGCAGGCAATCTCAAGAGGTATCCAAAGTCAAACGGGGCATTGGTCTTTGCACAGAAGAATTGCACCAATGCTTGAATGCTGGAACAAGCTTGCTTAAGAGCCTCCCAGCTAATGGGTATCAGCTGGGAGCCTTCTCTGGTAAGGAGTTCTAGCTTGCTTGAGTCTCAGCTGCAGCTCCTTTCTGCACCTTTCCCTGGCTGAGGGTTGATCACTGTCAGAGTCAGACTTCTGGTCTGACAGGTCATCTGCCTGGGGAAACAGAGTTGGGCCAGAAGTAGGCTGAGATTCCTGGTTCAGGACATTCTCAGGTTCAGGTGCAGGCAGAACTGGGCTGGGTACAGGAAGTGCCTCCTGATCCAGGTAATCTTCAGAGTCTGATGAGGACTTGATCACAACACATATTAAGGGAGATAAAATGTGTGGTCTCCCCCCCCCCCCCATGAATGGCCATTTTATTTTTTGGGAGAGGATGCCTTAGAAAGAATGTTACTTGAAATCATAACATAAGCCATAGTTAAGCTAGATTCATCCACCATCACTTTCCTCACATTAAAGTAGATTTGCCTGACAAAGGGAGTCCAATCTACCCATGAAGGCTCTCCATGCAACCCAGGAACACAATTTCCTTGCATTCTAGCTTTCCTAGAAAGCATTCATGAAGAACTTAATCTTTCCTGTTCACACCTGTCCCTTTCATAGAAGCAGAGTGTGCTACCCACTGCACATGTTGAATTTAAAATGTTGATCTGAGTCTAACATTTGAATTGGACTAGTGTTTCGTCCTATTGTCCATTCTGCAGCAGATGGGGTACTCCTGGGTTTTTATTATGTAACTTTGTCACCCCTTCAGTTGGCAAACACGTTCTTTATTTGTTTAAGAAAGGAAGGGAAGGAATACACACAGACACAACTGCCTTCATCATAAGGAAAAGAGATATGCAGACACAGGAAAAATGTATTTTGAATAATGCTCAAAAGTCACTGCCATCTAAAAGAAGGACTTTTGCTGCACCTTAGTTCTCTGAAACAAATGGAAAAATCAGATTATTCAAAAAAAAATGTTTCTCTCTCTCTTTTAGTTGATGGCTGTATTCATAGAGCAGCTGGGCCTTGTCTAGTTGCTGAATGTCGCAACTTGAGTGGCTGTGAAACCGGGCAAGCAAAAATCACTTGTGGTTATGACCTGCCTGCAAAATGTAAGTAAGCCATTACCCATGTTTTCTTTTTAAAAAGTCACGCTGAAATGTTATACATGCCTCATTTTTCAACAGATTAGTTTAATGAGGCTCTTGCTTACCTAATTATTGCTAATATTAAATTAAGTACGATTTTTACGATGACCTTTGTTTGTTCTTTTGGAAAGCTGAGACATTTGCAAAAGTGAAGCTTCAGTTGAAAAAGAGAAGCATATCAAAAGATGGGTTGTTTTATATGGCATAATCACAAATGGCGGCGTTTGTGGTCATGAAGAGCCTTATTGATTGTAAAGAAAATATATGTTTCTCAGTTTACCTCCACAGTAGAAAACTTTTGCAGTGGTACAGATTTATTGACTGTGAAATGCATTTTGAGCCAGGAAGATCAAACTGATGCGTTTTGTATTTTCAGCTGCTGTGTTTAGTCTGATTGGTGAATACCATGACAACATTTGTCAGACTGAAACTTTCAGCGAAATACTGTTCTCACTGCCTAAATGTTTTGTTCTTTATTTGAAAGTTGAATTGTTAAATTTCCTGTTATATGTTAAGAGCTGGGAAGGTCATCTTTACTGACTTTCTTGCATAACCGTTTAGTCATGTTTGAAATGATAAACTGACACAGCAACACTTTGGAGTCTGAAGCTGTGGTAGCACACACAAGGGCATGGGGCATAAATTGTATTAAATAAATCGGTTGGTCCATTAGGATGATTTTCTGGTCAATTCCTAGGGGAAGGGGTGCATTTGTGTTTTAGGAATTGCATATTTCACTGATAGTTTGCTTATCTATTGCATCCCTTTCTCACAGTGAACTTTGATTCATATATGTGTTTAGTGCTCCAGATTGTTTCCAGTTGTATTTTACAAACAGGTTATGCCTTTATCAGATTACAATCCCATAACTGGAAACTGGTGTTCAGATACCATGCTGTTTCTGCAGTATCCCTGAGATACAGTCTGCCTGTATCTCTCACCAATTCCCACAGTTAAGAAAAACATAGTTGCTCCCAGACAGAAAGACAGAATATTAATCCAGACCACCTCAGCAATACTGGGGGATGGAAACTCTCATTTTCCAAATCTTTGCAGGGAGAAAATGATGTGTAGCCTTTCTATGGTTGAATTTTCTCTTTTGCATCATTGAATCCTGCCATTGTTGCCAGGACCAAATTTTGAGAATCAGAACAGAGTCTACTCAATCTCTAGTCCCCATTGGAGAAGCCCCATTGAATTGGCAAGATTTATGTGTTTAATAACTTTGAAGCAAATGATTCAACTGGACTCATCTAGCTGAGGCTAGCAGTTGGATTTAGGCTAGCAAGTTTTCCCAATTTAGGACCTAACTCTGCAGATAACTGTACCACTTGTTCACTGGGTGAACACCATATGAGCAAGACCACAGAAGTCAAAAAACAGACACACCTATTTTAGGATTACTTTTTCCTCAATAGTATGAGCAGCAGTTTGATTCACAACAGAAATTTGCTGTGTCTACTTGAATCTATTTTACCTGATCTTGAGCCAAAAAGATCTCAAGGATAATCTACAAATATGAGAAGTAATGAGAGAGTCCTTGGCCTAAGGGCGGCAAGTTAAAATACACAACAAGAAAGAAAAAGGAATGGAACAGGTGAAGAGAAGGGTAAATCCAGATACTAGTTTTTATATACTAATTCATGAGATGACTGGCTGGAATGGGAAAAGAGGAAACAAAATTTGCTGGCCTCGCAGTTGAACCAGTTGAGTGACCCCCAAAGACTTTTCCAGCTTTACTATTTTTTTTTAACAGGCAGCATTTAAATAGTCTAACTAAGTAAAGATGGAAGGCCAGTCATTGATTTGAGAATATCTAATCCATTCTTAGAGGGGCTGGAGAGAAGGTTCTGATGTGATCCTGGATGAGATACCAAGGGGAGCCCATTTATGGTACCCTGACATTTAAAAGGGAAATTAGAATATATATGTAGGAGTGATGTAGACACTGGTTTCTTTCTATTTTTTGCTGGTTTTAACTCTGATTCTATTTTGGCTTTAATATGTAATTAAAAGAAGGTACAAAGCTTTCTGTTAGAGTTTTTTAAAACATGTCCATTTCACAAAATACGCATTTTTGTGCAAGCTTACTGCTGAAATATGTTTCATGTGTGTGTTAGCATATCTGTAAAGCTAAACCATGCAGTGGAAAATCTGGAGAAATGTGAAGATCAAAGAATGCCTCCATTCTCATTCTCATTAGTCCACATGAAATGCTTGAACAACTCTGCTCTGGGTGCTTTGAACATTGTACCAGGTATATATTCAGTTTGAATTTTAGATTAGATCCCTAGATAATATTTATTATTTTATTTTATTTATTTATTTTATTTCCTTCGACTTATTATCCCGCCCAATCGGGTCAAAAACCCAACTCTGGGCGGCTTACATACACAATTTAAAAATACATAGCTAAACCACAACTCAATATAAAACCACAAATCAATATACGATAGCCTATTCACAGTTAAAATATAAATTAATACAATAATTAAAAGTTAAGCTAAAAGAAATTAAATATTTCCAAGTTATAAAATTATGCAATTATTAAAAAACAGAACCAGGGTAGGAAGGTAAGAACAGCGGGTGGCTGACTCATCTGATAAGCCACCCAACATGAGATCCGGTATTTCCGGATCCCCAAACTTGTCCTGCCAGCCAGGTTTTAAGACCTTTCCGGAAGGGCAGGAGCTCTGTTTGTTGACGTAGATCGATAGGCAGGAGGTTCCACAGGGCTGGGGCGGTCACGGAGAAGGCCCTCCTTCTGGTGCTAGAGAGGCGAGCCTCTCTAGCTGATGGAATTGCAAGGGAGCCTCTCCGATCCGCCCTGGTGGGACGGACAGACGTTCTTGGGGTGACGCGGTCTCTGAGGTATCCTGGCCCACTACCATATAGGGCTTTAAAGGTAATGACCAGCACCTTGAATTGCACCCGGAGACATACTGGCAACCAGTGCAGCTGCCGAAGCAGTGGTGAGGCACGAGCGTAACGCCCGCACCCCATCACTACCCGAGCAGCCGCATTCTGGGCCAGCTGGAGTTTCCGAATGGTCACCAAGGGCAGCCCCATGTAGAGCGCATTACAATAATCAAGTCTGGAGGTGACCAGTGCATGTGTGACCCTGAGCAAGGAGTCCCTAGACACAGAGAAAGACATATCAACTCCTGTGTCCATTAGCCTTGTGGAATTCCCTTACAAAACCTCATGTTTGAAGGAAGATGTCTACGTGATGGATTGCAAATATGATGCTTAGGTTCCATATATGCGTTCTTACACTATAACAGTCCATTCGGCTGTATTTTTGTGTGCAAAGTCTGGATTCAGTTTTATCTTCTTAAGGTTTTTATGATGTGCATTTAATTTTAATGAATGGGCTCTGTTGACTTAGGGGTTTCCTTTGCTGTGTTCTTAGGGGGGGGGTTCAGGAGGGGCAAAAAAAAAAAAATCAGGCAGGGCTCAACAATGTCATACTCACATCTATAACATTGGCATCCCGGGGTGGGTTGGGGGTGGGTGGGCTGTTAGCTCAGGAGGGTTTTTGCCCCTCCCCCCCAGCTATGGCCCTGCCCACAATTTTGCTGAATAAAATTTAGGGCATGGGATTGTCTGAAGTAGGCATTTCCCCAGCCTTTCCCTCTCCTTCCAAGAAGGTAAATGTTTTGGAGGTTTAATTTCATCTAAGTTAAACAACATCAGAAGTAAACACAATGTCAACACAGAGAGAGAGAGAATAGTGCACATATGTTTGAGGTATCTAAGATACCTCCTGTTCGCTTATTGTGATCATTTGTGATACATCATAGTGAGCTCGTCTTTACTTCTTGGTGTTGGTGTCTGATGCAATATAAATGTTAAGTTACAAAAGCAGATAATATTAACTATTAAGGTCATCACTCATCTTGGAAATTTCAGATTACTCCAAAAATTTGGTGGTGGCAACTCCAGAAATGTATTGATTTAGTCACTTTTTAAAAAGGAAATACTAGATTGGTATATAGATTAATTTTTCTGATTGATAATGTACATATGCTTGCGAGGCAATTCCTACTGTGACAGAAGTATTTAGCTTCAACGTTGGCATGATCCTCTAGTGAGAATAATCAGCTTGTTTAATTAAGAGTTATCTTCTGAGATTAGAAAGAATTCTGTTTCATATGCATAATAATCTGTCTTTATTTAAGAAATTATATTTGATGGCATTAACCAAAGATGATCTTACTTAACTCTATTTATTTAGTTTATATCATTTATGGACAGATAATGAGATTATTTGGTTGGATACATGTTAATTGCTATACTGTATATCCATTGCAGGTTGAGCAATAAGAAATGTTGGCACAATTATATATTCTTTTTATATTTTACAGTTCAATTTTTAATGTAATACTAAGACATATTTTTTTTCAACCACCAGGGACTGATTTGTAATACAATGGCTGCTATTGTGTGATAGATAAAACCAAAGAAGACATAATGCTCAGTGAAGTAGGTACTGCAATCTACATAGGAAGTTCCCCTGCATAGTTTATCTCAGAAAAATCTCCTGATCTGATTTTCCATCTACCTAAGTAAAGATGTTGTGTTTCATATGTCTTTTTTTTTTAAACTCAATATAATACTGATTGTCCTGTGTAGTTTGGTCCCATGATGCTAAGTTTGCAAATTGGGAAACCCACTATTTAATTTGCCCTTGTGGCATTCACCTTAAGTAAAAGAGTGTTCCTTAATGTCAACTTGCTCCTGCCAACCTAGCAGTTCAAAAGGAAGAAATTGCAAGTTGATAAATAGGGACCACTTCGGTGGGGAGGTAAACAGCGTTCTGTGCCTGTCACATGATCACGGAAACGTCTGCTAACACAGACAGCGCTGGCTCTTTGGCTATAAACAGAGATGAGCACTGAACCCTAGAGTCGGATACAACTAGCTTTTGAGCAAGGGTGACCTTTACCTTTACCTAATGTCAATTTTGCATCTGCATTATATATGGAGAATACTGTCTACCTAACAAGGTGTTGTAAGAGTCACTCAGACCAGGAAATACTTTAAATGTTGATTAGCATTTATAGCAAATCATCAGCATTCACTTACGTTCCACGCGGAGTTCATACTTTCTCCTGATAAGACAATGGCAGTTTTTTTCCCCAGCACTGAAGTCAACTTAGATTTCAGAAAAGCTACATTTGCTCTATACACATGTGATAACGAAAGAGGTATCTCACTTTCGTCTCTCATCATTTCCCATAGAAACAACACAGGATTATTCATGCCAGTGAAGCATGTCACTTCTTCTCGATTACCTATCTTTTCCTTTAGAGAACACTCTGTGTAAATATTCACTGGGCAAAATGCTGAAAACTTAATGCAGATACATGAGTGTGTATATATAGGTGTTCTAAGTTAATATCCTTTGATGACTGATACCTTGTTTTCATATCAGTGTTAGAATAGCCGCAGGAGCAGGACCAATCCAGGTCTGAAAGTGTATCTTTAAAGAAAGATGTAGTGCTTTCTTTTAGCTTAAAGGTCTTCGTCGTCGTCTTTTTTACTGCTATCAGAAAAAGAAAAATACTCATCATGGTTGAGAAAAAGTGAGATAACTGTGATGTGAGACCAGACATTTCTGAACTTGCTTTCAGCTTTCCTCTTTCGTTTGGCTGCAATATGACAAAGAACTCCACTGTGTAACGTCAAGGGAGGCGGATTTCATGTCAGGCTGAGCCTAGAGGGAGAGGCTTCAGACAGCCAGGAATGTTGAAATACCTGGAACCATGGTTGATGATTGCAAGTGATTAATTATAACGTTCCAAGCAAGACTTAGCAGGTAACAAGAGGAAATGAGGCATAAAAGAGAAAATGTGCGGGAGATTAAGAAGAGAACTATAAAGTCTTAACAGGAAAATGGGAGAAATGTCAGGTAAAAATAACTTGCTTTCCCTTCTGGCAGACTTGAAATAGCTCTGTCAGTGTGGATAGCGCTGTCTATTTGGAATGGGAAGAATAAAGCCATGCCACATGCGGTGCTTGGTTAAAGCTTTGTTGCAAGTATCAGCAGAAGCATTACCAGAAGCAGCATTGCCTCAGTTTTGTACTGAAGTGCTTACTAAACCATATGGCATTCCTGTTAATGTTCCGCAGCTATTCCTGAAGTGTGACTGTGATCCTGGTCGTGCTCAAGTCCCTAGAATGTCACCACCATGTTAAGGGACCTTAACTACAAGAAGAGGGTTTTTTATAAAAACCTTAACATTTTAATGGGAGTGTTAAGTATTTAGCGTATACTCAGAAGTGGGATTAATGGCTGTCCTCCCACACGTGTACAGTCATGCGGGTATATGCCCAAGTGAAATGTGTCAGGATCTAAAAATTATGTTGTACTAAGGCCAAAACCAAAGGAAAGAAACAAAACAGTTGAAGCAAAAGGTGGGACCTAATCAATGTGTCACCTATTGAAAAGGTAGATGGTTCAGTAGCAAGTTTTGGACATTCATGACTCTCCCGCTCCATCTTAAGGTCCCAAAGCTTAGGGTGGATCAGAAACACATAATTAACTGTAAAAGGTTTTACTCATTATGTAATTAGCTTTTGTGCCAAGACTTCAGCCTCTGACTGAAGCGGCAGCAATTTTATGTCAGGAGGCAGAGCGAGAGAGAGCGAGCGCTGGAACAGTGCTTAAGATGTACAGTGGTACCTCAGATAACGTTTGCATCAGATAAGGCTAAAATTGGATAACATTGGGGAATTTGAGGCAAACATTTGCATCGCACAATGTTAAGATAACAATCTTGGCTGTTTTTGCCGCTTCTGCCGCTTCCCGTGGTGGCAGGAGCGAGGGCTGCACATGTTCACTGTGTTTTCGGGGGGGGGGGGGTTGGTCACCTTTTCTCTGTGTTTTTGGTGCTTCTGGTGGTGACGCTGCAGCTCTGGGATCCTCACCGTGAGCCAGATTAATTGGCACCATGGGCCAGATTTGGCCTGCAGGCTGTAGGTTGTGAATCCCTGCTTTAGTCAATCATAATTTCAGTAACTGGAGAAGACTAGAAAATGTTTGCTAAATAAAGTTGAGACTTAACCCCTTTGCACTGTACTGCTCATCTTCATGCAGAAATGGTCTGGCCTTGGGCTATGGTACAAATCCAGCTTCTTCATTTTAATAATAGAATCTTGGTTTAATTCTTAATTTTTATGACTTTCCTTTTAGCTTTTAGAGGAAAATAGCATTTGCTAGAGGTTGCTGCTATCAGCTGATGATGATCCAGTCGATGTCTAAATTCCAGTTAAGGCATTTTATGTTTCAAAAAGAGTTCCCAGCTGTTGCCCTAATTGTTCCTCCTTCTAGATACTAGTTTAGATAACCACAATATAGATTTTATTACCTTAGCTTGATACTTAACTTTAATGTTATACCATGTTTGTTTAATCTCTTAAAAAGTTGTCATTGGAACAGCTGTATGCTTTTCAATAATGTGAGTGAGGATAAGGCTCATTGTAGTACCCAGATTTAGTTTTGTTACATGGGCTAAAGTGGTGGGCACCAGCAGGTTCGCAAGATGGAGTGAGTTCCCGTCTCTGTCCCAGCTCCTGCCAACCTAGCAGTTCAAAAGCAAGAAATTACAAGTAGATAAATAGGTACTGCTTTGGCAGGAATAGTAACAGCATTCTGTGCATTCTGGTGTCTAGTCATGCCTGTCACATGACCATGGAAATTTCTGCAGACACAGACAGTGCTGGCTCTTTGGCTGCAAATGGAGATGAGCACCAAACCCTAGAGTCAGATATGACTGGCTTTCGAGCAAGGGTAACCTTTACCTTTACCTATTTGCCAATTCACAGCAACCAATAATAGTTGGAATAAGGGAGAACCTATGAGCAAGTTACTTCTGTGAATAAATAACTTGATTTGGGAAGCTTCTAGGAACCATGGGTGCTTCCCTGGTAGAAAGACCTAGAAAAGGGTGGTGGATATAAAACTAAGTAAGAAAGGACATTTGGTGATCCTTAGGATCAGACTTCCATGGTTAGATGCTTGACCATTGCTGTCTGTTTGCCTTATGTCATGCTAACAGTCATTTATTTTGCGCGTATTTTGCCAGTTACTACCTAATAGGGCTGGTGTGCAAGTTAAAAACCTGTGGTCGTGGAATTGAGTATTGTTTCTTTGGATCGTTGTGGGGTCTCAGGCAGTGGTGGGATGTCAAAATTTTTACTACCACACCGTGTGCAGAGCCTAATTTGTGTGCGGCGCCAACTATGTGGGCAGAGCCAATGTTGTGGCAGAGCCAATGTCATGGGCAGGACCATGTGACCTGGTGGGCGTGGCCAAAGTTGGTCATGTACACATAAAATGCAAATTACATAGACATAAAATACATAAAAATACACATAAAACACATATAATACACATTAAAATAAATACACATTAACTAGACATAAAAACACATAAAAATACAAATTAAATACACATAAAACACATAAAAATACACATTAAAAATAATGCCTATCGATCTACGTCAACAAACAGAGCTCCTGCCCTTCCGGAAAGGTCTTAAAACCTGGCTGGCAGGACAAGTTTGGGGATCCGGAAATACCGGAGCTCATGTTGGGTGGCTTATCAGATGAGACAGCCACCCGTTGTTCTTACCTTCCTACCCTGGTTCTGTTTTTTAATAATTGCATAATTTTATAACTTGGAAATGTTTAATTTCTTTTAGCTTAACTTTTAATTATTGTATTAATTTATATTTTAACTGTGAATAGGCTATCGTATATTGATTTGTGGTTTTATATTGAGTTGTGGTTTAGCTATGTATTTTTAAATTGTGTATGTAAGCCGCCCAGAGTTGGGTTTTTTACCCGATTGGGCAGGATAATAAGTCGAAGGAAATAAATAAATAAAATACACACCCACACCCCACACCCAAAGGTGAGTCACTTACCCTGGGGAGCTTCAGGCTATAGGAAATTCAGTCTAGCGGCTTCTCTTCCTCCTCCCCACTTGGGAAGACAGCAAGGAGGCCACGCAAGCGTGCCAAGTGTTGTAGACGTGCATGCACACCAAGCGCTTGGCGTGCATGGGCAGTGGGGGAACCGGCGAAAAGGTAAGCCCCCGAGGTGGTTCCCTCCAAAAGCCGCTACCAGAAGTTACTACCGGTTCTGGCGAACTGGTGCGAACCTGTAACATCCCATCACTGGTCTCAGGGCTCAGATTGTGGAAGAAAGGCTTGAGAAGAAAATGTCCCTGCCCACAGCAGCACATGACCCTGCCTGGAATTTATTCACAGTAAGAATATTTAGGTATTGTAGTTAGTGAGTTCTTTTCTGTTCCACTCTATACGTAGAAACCTCTGGGAGAAATGTGCTAAACCAGAATTAACTTGACAGCTGCTGATCATAATTAGTGAATGTGGATGTATTCTGGTGTTCTCTACTTTTTTTCTTTATTTGTGCATAAACTCATATTGTTGGAAGCTGAGTGTTGCTCAATTCTGAATATTCTTATTAACGAATTAATGCCTTACTGCTGCTAACTCTTTTCATGCCTTGAAACGCAGGTTCTTTAAAGCCCAATTTTCTGCCAAGAGTTTGAACGTTGAAAGTTGTCTCATTGTTTATGTTATTTAAGTATTTATTTTGTAAAAACCACAGGAAATGGCTTTAATTAGTTCTACCTATACTGTTGGCTTTTTGTGTATAGTAGAACTCTACCACTGCGATCTGGATACAACCCATCAATTAATTCCACACAGGCCATGAAGTGGCTGCCAAGTAGTAAGGACTTTATTGTTACTGACCTGAACTGGAGTTGAACCAGAAATGTGTAATTGTGAGATTTTATAGGTGACCCATTGCTAATCCAGTTGCACCTGTGGGTCTTTATAACTTAAAACACGCAGAAAATCACTTCAGACACAGGTGAGCCGTGCCAGGTTTCATGGCTTCCGGGAGCACAGCAATCTGTGCTCGCGTGAAGCGAGTGTTTCTTTTTAATGTTTTCTCCTTTTAAAAATAAAATGTAGATTAGTAGCCCAAAACAAAACCACATGCTACTAGTGTCAATGAATCCTGATTTGCTGTATGCAAACCAGATGAAAATAGAGCTATCAGCATTTTGGCAACCTCCCATAGAGAGTGAGGTTAAACTGTGCCATTTCCTGGACTTTTCAGTGTGCATCACACCACAGGCGTCATATATCAAGCAGCTAATTCTCTCTCCTTCCTGAACCTTCTCAAACCCTCCAGTCTTCGCACTCTCAAAGTTTATTAATATTTCTACTGTTCAGACACTGTAAAAATGAGTTTAAATTACATTTGACACACGGAGAGTTAATAATTGTTATTATGAATAAGCTAACAAGTGGTTTGTTAACTCGTTTATGAAGTAGAGGAGTTGGGAATCTGGAAGTACAGTACAGTCAAACCTCGCACAAAGAAGAGCGCCGCCTCCTCGCTTAAAGAGTAACTCGCTTAAAGAGCAGGATTTTCTCTGAATGTTCGCTACGCTTAACAAATAAAACCAACCAAAAACTCGCTTAACAAATAAATTGGGGTTTTATTTATTTATTTTATTTATTTACTCATATTTATTATCCTGCCCCAATCAGGTAAAACCCGACTCTGGGCGGTTTACACGTACGTTAAAATCAAAAATTAAGCCCCTGCCAGAAGTCACAATGGGTCACTTGCAATGGTGTTTCACTTAAAGAGCAAAGTCACTCAAAGACTAATCCTGTGGAACACATTATGCTCTTTAAGCGAGGTACAACTGTATAGACGTAAAGATACTTCCTATTCACATGACTATGATTGTTTTGAATGGTCATGGGGGCCTTTTCTTTCTCTTCCTAGTCTGAACGGGTTCATTTACTTGTGCATCCAACCTTCCCTAGGCATGCTCCACTAAGTCTGCTTAGTGTGTGTTGCTTTCCAGTCAGTTCTATCCTGAACTTCATTGAAATGTTTTTACAAAGGGGTAGTAGAAAAATTACTACGTCTCCATGTCAGGTGGAAATGAAGACTTTTGAAGTGCAGGAATTCCAGTCCATACTTGCTTCTTTTGCCTTCAGCTACATAAACTACTAGCGCTACAGCATAGCCTTAGTAATACCTGTAGTTGTAACATTATTGATCTTATGTACTAATTTTACTACTTCTTACCTCTGAGAAGAAACACTACTTTTTAAACACCCTCATTTTAACTTCTGTCACTTGATATATTTTAAATACCCTCATTTTAACTTCTGTTTCTTTTGCTGTTCTATGCTGATTTTAGACTGTAATAAAGATTTGAGCAGAAGAGTAGCGTGCCTTGGTGGGGCCCCGTATAAAAATTTGTTTGGGGGCCCTTAGGAAGGGTGAAGATTTGTTTTGCTTACGCACGTTGGGGCCCCCCGTGGCCCGGGGGCCCCGTATAATTGATACGGCAGATACGGCGGTAGCTACGCCTCTGGATTTGAGATTTGTGACACTTCAGATAACGCTGCCTCATAAATGGAAACAAATAGTAAATTAGTGACATGGAAATTTCATATGCAAATATGACAGTCAGTATACAACCATCTTCTGCAGCTTCATTTGCTAACAAAAGACAACCAGCTGGAGAAAGAGAGGTTGAATTGTATATCTTGTCTTAATGTCATATGTGGTATGTTCAAATTGTTAAAAGTATGAATGTTATGTGTATACATCATTACACTAAGACTTAAATATTGTTTGTAAAACATGGCAACAAAAATTTGGACCACCAGTGAACAAGAGATTACAGTTTTGTGTCTGATGAAGTGGACCTGATACATGAAAGCTAACATTCAGATACAGCAGTTAGCCTTTAAAGTGCCACAATATATTTTTTTGTTCTCTGATATACAGTTTATGAGTTCATTAATTAATAGGGCCAGTTTTGTTTTGGGCTACCCAGTGTTGTATAGTGGAGAGACTATGATAGATTCATATTCAGAAAGCGTAAGTTTGAATCCCTGCTCAACCATAGAAAATTACCGGTGTGTGTGTAGGAACTGGTAAACCTACTCTTTAAATATCTCAGCTTCAAAGCCTTATTAGGGTCACTAAAAGTCAATTCTAACTTGAAGGCACATAACAAATAATTTATTTATATTTTTATGGCCAGAAATTGACAGCTGCAGTACACGTCAACAAAATTGTTTTCCTCTGATCTTTAAATTTTTCATGTCTTTTTTCTAATCGGAGTGTCTTGAACTGAAAGTGAACTTTCAAACTTACATTAACCACATTCTGGTTTACTTCCCAAGAAACCTCTTTTATGAAATAGATGTAGGTACATCTGCTTTCACAATTTTAGCAAAGCATGATGCTCTTTTCTGTCAGTGTCTCTCTTTGCCAGCTGTAAAGATCACGCTGTTGAGCGCATGGGGTGAGGTGGGGATTGTAGACTTTTTCCATGCTTGTAGAGATGGCATTTGAAATTATGCTCTCTTTCCTTGGTGCATCCTGGCCACCAAGCCTATACAGAATTTGAGCTTGCAATTACTGTTTTCAAACCTCAACATATCCAGTTATTTGCAGGATTTTGTAATGTTTTCTAATCCGTGGGAAAACGACAAACTCTCCACAAATGTTGTGATATACAGCCTTACTGTCCAGAAGCCGTGTGTGTTTTCTCAGTTGATGGCCAAAGGAAATAATGGCTCCGCTTCCTTTGTCATCCACTGACTCTTGTGAGACAGATGGATCTTTAGTCTGATTGTACACACTTATTATTATGTTCTTCTGTGCCATCAGTAATCACAAGATGGAAACATTTATCATATCCTTTGGGGAGATCTGCGATGATTGTATCAATAGGTAGTATTTTACATATTGGCTGTTCATGCTCTCTAACAGTAGATCTGGAACTGCTGTTCTGGGAAGACTTGCATTCTTCAATTAATGTGTTTACTATGTGTATGATTTACCGTATATACTCAAGTATAAGCTGAGTTTTTTAGCCTCCCAAATGAGCCCCCAAAAGGGGACACCGCTTATACTCAGGTCAATGACCATGAGGGTCCTAAGACCACAATGGATTGAGACACGCCAACAATTTAATTAATTTTACCATGTTTTCATGCATTTTGCAGTGTTTCCCAAATGCTGGGTTTTGGACTTCAATTCCCAGAAGCCTAAGTCATTTCCCCAAAGCACTGATCAGCCAATGTACTGACTTAGGCTTCTGGGAATTGAAGTCCACCTGTGGGCTGTATACCCCTTGTTGGGAACCACTGGATTATGAAATTCACTAGCAGCTGCTGCATTCCCCACCCTTGGGTTATACTCAGGTCAATCTATTTTCCTGGGTTTCAGGTCAAAATTACGTACCTTGGCTTCTATTTGCATAGGCTTATACTCGAGTATATATGGGGTAATAGCAGTTTAGGCCTTTTCTTTCAGAAAATTAATAATTGTAAAGATGCTTTTTTTTTCAGTAGCTGCTGAATGAGAATCAGTGCATTTTTTTGTTTTTGCTTTATCTTTTTGTTTATAAATCTGATCTTTCTACACACATGCAATGAAAATGCTACACAGGCCACACTTAATCATAGCAAAAAAGGCAAGAAAATATAATTTGCAGTGTTTTTGTCTCTGTGTTGCAAAAGAATTTCTCTAACACTTATCTTTTTAAGTAACATGGAAGTCTAGAGAAATACAGACTTCTCTATGAAGCTGAAGTGGAACATGTGTATATTTTAAAATGCACTCTGTACACTCTTCTTTCAGTCCTGAAAAAGATTTGATGACATTTTCTTAACCAGTCTTAGCTTGCCTTCTATTAAAGTAAAGAGATAATGTGCTAATTTTTATAGCTGCCTATGCTGCATGATTGTATACCAGGCTTTAACTTGTAAATCCTTGATAAAAATAATTGGTACAATCAACAAGGCAAGGGAAGGTGTATGTGTGATGTTTTGTTAGGTGTGAAAATGTTACTTTTGAAAATCCAGTTTCTGTGAATTTCATACACTATCAGACTGGCAGGTTGAAGTTGCCTTCCTCTGGATTTTTTAATGAAATGTGCTTCTGCATCATAATGCCATTGTATCTCTCAACCTTGTAAAATATGAAGACATTGGCAGTAACCTACTAGGAGTTATGTGTTGTCAAGACAGAACTGACTTATAGCAACCCTAAGAGGGCTTTCAGAGTAAGCAAGATGTTTTGAATTCTTTTATTTGTTCCATTCCCCCAGTGAGTTTCCATGGCTGTGTCTAAGGCAGGGATTCTCAACCACGGCACCATTTCATCCTGGCCCCGCCACCACCTCCCCCACACCAGGAAGTGCCATTTGGTGGCGGAAGGGCAAAATGGCTGTCTGGACCCTGAGGCTGTCTGAGGGAGCAGCGTGACCCCATGCCCCCCCCCCCCGGCTAAAAAAGGTTGAGAACTCCTGGTCTAAGGTTTTAGACCTAAGCCTTCTGAGTCTTAGTCCATCAATCCACCACACTGCACTGTGTATCTTTGATGGTAGTAACCTTCCCTAATCTTTATTCTTAGTCATGAAGTATTTAGAGGGCTCAATTATGTGAATGACACAAAAAATGCCAACCACACATTTATTCTCTCTGTTTAACTGGTTTTTGTAGCATTTTCCTACCCCAGATATGGTGAACCTTTTAGAGACCAAGTGCCCAAACTGCAACCCAAACCTCATTTATTTATCGCAAAGTGCCAACACAGCAACAAGGGAGGGAGGAAACTCTCCCATTGGGCTACTGGGTAGAGAGTGGGATGAACTCTGTGCTGGGTGGAGGGAGGAAGTGCTCCCATTGGGCTGCTGGGCAGAGGGGCAGGGCAAACTCTGTGCTGGGGAGAGAGGTAGTGCTTCCATTGGGCTGCTGGGCAAAGGGGTGGGGCAAGCTCTGTGCTGGGGGAGGGGGAAGTGCTCCCATTGGGCTGCTGGGCAGAGGGGCAGGGCAAACTCTGTGCTGGGGAGACAGGTAGTACTTCCATTGGGCTGCTGGGCAGAGGGCCAGGGCAAACTCTGCTGAAGCAACCATATGGATGCCCACAGAGAGGGCTCCGAGTGCCACCTCTGGCATGCATGCCATAGGTTCGCCACCACTGTCCTACCCCATTGCCTTTGGCTGTCTATGGCAAGGATCAAGGGCACATCAAATATTCTGAGTTCAGGTCACAAAGAGAAGTCCAGAGTCATAGATGCAGTGGTGGGATTCTAATTTTTTTACTACCTACTCTGTGGGCGTGGTATGGCCAGTATGGCCAGGGGGAAAACCCTGCATTGCACCCAAATTAGGACTACTTTATTTCAAAACTTAAATGGGCGGGGCCAGCCAGAATTTCTGCTACCAGTTCTGGTGAACTGGGGCGAACCTGCTGAATCCCACCACTGCATAGATGGGAATAATTGTGGGTTTGATTTTACAATTAAGATTTAAATTTTTAACTGCCTGAGTTGGTTGTATGATGACTTGTGCAGTGTTTACTGAAAATTATGAATTGCAATTGTAATTAATTTATTTGATCTGTTTCTGAAGTTGTTAGAATAGGCAGCTACTGCAGTTGCCAAGAAGCACATTGGTTGTCCTTGGATCCCATGCTACTGTCACTTGAGGTGCTCATCCTCCTATAATGGAGAAGTTCTCATTGCAGCAAAATTTATATGAATTTTCCTAATGCTGTTTTGATTCATGTATACCCATAAACAGACACATATATTGCTACAGTGCTTCCAAAGTTGTTTACAACATAAAGATAAAATACAAAAATCAAACTGAAAGTTAATGGCCAGAATCTTGTTGCTTAGATATGCTGGTGTGAAGCAGACCAGTGTTAGGTGCAATATTAAATTGCCATGAGTTATGAAGCTGGTGATTGCATGATAGGTTGAGATGTGGTAGACAGGTGTCAATGCCTGAACTAGTGGCAATTTGCAGCTGTGATTTATTATTATTATTATTATTATTAAATTCAAATTTATATGCCGCTCTCCTTGCCGAATGCCGCTGTACATACACTGATATACAGTAATACCCCGTATAACGTGAGTACCGTATATCGTTAAAACCGCATAACGTTACAAGATTTTCGGAAACATCTTGTATCGAGTAACGCGATTTTAACGTTACACGATACAGTCGTTCTTAGCAGCAGGGTGGGTGGAAAGCTGAAGGGGGTTCTCCGTTCAGCTTCCCAGCCACCCTGCAGCTACGGAGGCAGGGGTGGGGAGGCTGGAAAGCTGACGGGGGGCTCCCCGTCGGCTTCCCCAGCCACCCCACAGCTGCGGAGGCAAGGGCGGGTGGCTAGGGAAGGCGACAGGGAGTCCCCGTCAGCTTCCCCAGCCACCCTGCAGCTGTAGATCGGGTCCTCTGATCTCTCTGGAGGTGTTTCTGGGCTTCCCCGACGTCCAGAGCCGGTGCAGCAAGCCAGAATGTCAGAGTTCGAATCCCGACGTTCTGGCTTCCTGCACTGGCTCAGGACGTCGGGGAAGCCCAGAAACACCTTGGATCGGGTCCCCACACCTCCCTGGACCCGGCGGGGGGGTCAGACCCCCCAAAATTGGTAAAAAAAGGACCTTTTTTTTTACCAATTTTGGGGTCTCTGACCCCCCCCCCGCCGGGTCCAGGGAGGTGGGCAGACACGATCCAAGCTTTTTCTGAGCTTCCCCGATGTCCTGAGCCAGTGTAGCAAGCCAGGATGTCAGAGTTCGAATCCCGACGTTCTGGCTTCCTGCAGCATAAAAGAGGGTGGGGGAAGTTCAAAATTAGCGCGCATCGGGTCTCCCGACCTCCCTAGAGCTGATGTGCGCTAATTTTGAACTTCCCCCACCCTCTTTTATGTTGCAGGAAGCGAGAACGTCGGGATTCGAATCCTGACATTCTGGCTTGCTGCACTGGCTCAGGACGTCGGGGAAGCCCAGAAACACCTTGGATCGGGTCCCCACACCTCCCTGGACCCAGCGGGGGGGTCAGAAACCCCAAAATTGGTAAAAAAAACGGACGTTTTTTTTACCAATTTTGGGGGCTCTGACCCCCCCGCCGGGTCCAGGGAGGTGGGCAGACCCGCTCCAAGCTGTTTCCAAAGTTCTCCCACCTCCCTGGAGGCAGCAGCAAGCCAAAATGTCAGGATTCAAATCCCGATGTTCTCGCTTCCTGCAGCCTCCAGGGAAACAGGGCTTTTTTTAACATTGTGTGTTCAATGTATCGCACAACGTTAAAAACTGAATAACGACGGGACTTGTGGAACCAAGTCATAACGTTATTCGGGGTACTAGTGTATGTAAGAAATAGGATTCTGGTCATTATTTACTATATATGAACATGGCAACATGTGGAATATATACATATATATTGTGGATGGGGGCCATTTACATAGTGCCAATATGAATGTAATCTTGTCATCATTGACTGGGAAAGACGAGTTGCTTAGAAGGATGCCAGAACAGAGGTGTGCAGACTGAGTTTTAGTAGTGCTGACCTTAGCCATAGAAATCACCTTTCATATGGGCTATTACATACAGTCAAAGCTCGCATAAAGAGCGTCTCACTTAAAGAGCAACTCGCTTAAAGAGCAGAATTTTCTCTGAATGTTCGCTTCACTTAACAAATAAAACCAACAAAAAAGTAACTTAACATATAAATCGGGGGCTCACAATTCCCCCCCCCGCTCACAAATTGGTCACTTACAATGGTGTTTCGCTTAAAGATCAAACTCACTTAAAGAGCAAACCTGTGGAGCACATTATGCTCTTTAAGTGAGGTACCACTGTAGTTGGACATAATATATTTGCACTTATTTCAGAGGTGTTACTTGATACCTTCACCACCCTAGTCTCAGAGTGGCTTAGAGCATGCAGTCAAAATATGGACCTGGAAATTCTTGGGGAAATTTGTACTATAGCGTAATTCTAACCAGTGTAACCAAACTCCAGAGTAACCATGAACTTGACTTGTTCTTGTAACATTTACCTATTTTTCTTTGAATCTGTAGATTAAGATCTCCCTGAGGGACAAACCAACAGCATATATTCATTCTGTGGTTTTAGATTTCCAGGCATTATGAAAGTGTGTTACTGATCCTAAATGGGCAAGTTATTCTGGAAGGATGCAGGTATCCATTCCATATTCTGTCTATTTTGTTGTAATATATTTATTCTTTAAAAGTAGAAGATTTTAACCAGTTCATCAGGATTGTAGTTGGCATTAAGGAAGCTGAATAATGAAGCACTGACAAATGAAACGTTTCCAGCCAAGTATGTCTTTTTATTCATTGCTCAGTTTTGCTCATGAACCTTGGGACTATGTGATTATCTTAAACTTATATAATTTGCTTATGAATGCCTTTATGTTTCAAATATCACAATATGTGCCTTTATAAAAGCAGACAGGAGCTTGCCCTTGGGGACATGACTGTGTCTTCATGAATTTTATTAAGGATAGACTGCCTGTAATGTCCATTTTTTTTTCGTAAGGCACAATCACAATTGACATTCCTTTTGGAGTCAGCCTAAAAAGTGGCAAATGCAAAATTTTCTTTGTTCATCTTGCAGTACACAATGAATATTATCTTTCATTTCAAATGGTCCGTTTCTAGCTTATTCTTAAATTCATGTATCAGTAAAAGTCAAATTATTGGCCCCATCTAGATCCTTGCTTTTCAGGAATGTAGGAAAAGCTGTTTACTGATTTTAAAGGCCTTGGTTGGTGGTATTCTTTTAGTTTTCAGACAGAAAAAAAAACAATTTAAGAGAGAGAGGCTTTCTAGAGCAGTGATGGCGAACCTTTTAGAGACCAAGTGCCCAAATTGCAAGCCAAACAACCACTTATTTATCGCAAAGTGCCAGCACAGCAACAGAGGACAAAGTAAATGCTCCCATTGGGCTGCTGGGCAGAGGGGTGGGGTGAACTCTGTGCTGGGGGAGGGAGGAAGTGTTCCCATTGGGCTGCTGGGCAGAGGGGTGGGGCAAACTCTGTGCTGGGGTGACTGCACGGGTGCCCACAGAGAGGGCTCAGAGTACCACCTCTGGCACATGTGCCATAGGTTTGCCAACACTGGAACTGCTTGGACTGAGTAAGATTTGGGGAAGGGGGGAAATTGGCAGCATAATCAATATGTAACTTACAAAAGTAGAATAAAGTTCTGATAACATTTGTGAGTTTTACTTTTAACTGGTAATCAACTTCTCAGTGGTTGGCCCCAGTACTTGCTGCGCTTTTAATCCGTTCTGAAAAAAATATCCATAAACCAAGCTACTATTTTTTTTATTTATGATTTTCAAACAAACAAACAAAAGAAAAAGAATAACAAAAAGGAATAACAATACATTACTACAATACAACAATACAAAAATCGCAACTTGAGTTACACATCAATTTTTGTTACATTTTTTGCTAAGAAATACATTTACTAGAAAAAATACATAATCCATCCAAATCTAGATACATAAATCATTGAAAAGAGAAAACATATTCTACTTAAACTTGTTCTACCTCCATTTCTACCTCTTTTATTTACTACTTAACCCTTTCCAATTTTTCATTCTATTCAACTCTACGTATATTTCACCAGTGTGCTATGTACATTGTCCAGGAATTACAGCCGTTCATTTTCCCCAAAAGTAAGCTTGTTCTGGTACAGGTTTAACTCCTTTATTTTTAACCATCACATATTCAACAAATCTTTTCCAAATTCTCCAGAATCTGTTTTCGCGAACTATGCCTTTTCTGATATTCAACTCCCAAGTTAATTTATCATTAAGTGCTAATTGCCACATTTCTTTGTACCAATCTTCTATTTTTATAATTAACTCATTTTCCATTTTTTTGCTATACATTGTTTAGCTGCTGACATCATTATTAACAGTAATTCCTTGTCATCTTTACCCATCATAAATTTTTCCAAATTTGTCAATAGGACTGGTTCTGGCCCCAAGTCAAGTTTCTGTTCAAATATGTGTTTAATTTCTTTTTCTATTCCCCCCCCCCATTCTTTCAGCTTGTTACAATTCCACCACATATGTGTGTATGTCCCCGTTGATTGCTTACATCTCCAACAAATGTTACTTATCTTATTGTCTATTTGATGTAACTTAACTGGGATCAGATACCAGCGCCATAACAGTTTATAATTGTGCTCTTTAACAGGTACTGACATAGTTCTCATAATTCTTCTTCGCCAAATTTCTTGCCACTTTTTTTCTGGAATTGTTATATTCAATTCTTGTTCCCAAGTGTTTTTTAAAATTTCTTGTATATTTCCTGTTTTATTTAACATTTTATATAACTTACTAATAATCCCTTTGATACCCATCTTATCTTTTTTAATCTGAACTAAAAAAATTCAAAAGCTGACGGATTTCTATCTAGACTTCTTTCATATATAGTCTTCTTATTCCATTTATTTATCTGAAAAATTTGGAACCAATTTAATTCCATCTGTGAAAAAAGTTCTTTTCTTTCATCACTATCCTTGCATACTTTAACCCAATCTTTGAGTAATAAGACTTTTTATCTATTAATATGTTTTTAATCCTTCCATCAATTCTTATTGGAAAATTGTTAAAATCCTCTAATTCTAAGGCTGGTGAGGTACCCGGTGCCATATGTTTTTTGGCCCTATTCCATTCCTCCATTGTTGTCTTTAGGAGTTTGTTTTGTATACCTTTTTTTACCTGAGAGACCTTCAGAGATTCTTCTAAGAAACACTACAGTTTAGTGACCTAAATCTTGTTGTTTAGTGTAGTAAATCATGCTAGAGTAAACCCATTGAATCAATGAGGATTTAGTGAGTCAACTCTTCTGTAAATTACATTGATTCAGTGGACCGACTCTAGTTGTAATTTACTTCGACTACTGGGATTCAGTAATTTTCAAATATTTCTGATTATCTCTAGGTTTGCTTAAGGTATGTGGTGTGGAGAAGGAATTAGTGGCTTATAGGTGAAATGCTATAATCTGCTGTTGCAAAAGTGGAAAACATGTTCATCCAAAAATAAACATACCCATCCCTATCTGAGATTAACCTGATTGGAGCATTTAACTGGAAAACATACAGGAAAATGTGAATCTGCACTGATGAGTTTTTCAGCTCAGATGTCTTCTCTATATACACTGCTGCATACATTCTCCTATTATTTCTTTGTGTTGCCGTCATATTTATACCAGTCTCGTGTATTATTTCAACCAGACTGTTGAAAACGGAGCGAGTTCCTCAGTTACAGGAGCACTCTCAGAGGTAGCCCGTTTCGTAGGAATTGTTGCCATCCTTTTTGTGATCACACCTGTGATCATAAACAATAGGAATAATGTCTGTGTTGACTGAGTCCGCTTCTCTGGTTCCTGCTGTGCTAAAGAAAACCAAGATATAAGAGTCCAAAATGTGAGTATTTACAGAGTTGTACCATAAAGTATGAGCCTAGCTAATGAAACAAGGCTTTTTCCCCACATAAATTATCTTTTCCCACTACAATTTATGCAGGTAAACGTGACAAGACTTTTAAAAAATAGTCTTATATAGTCATGTGACAAATCATTCTCCTTACTGCCACTTGTAAAGAAGCCCTTGGCTGCTCATAGTGACTGGCACATTTGTGTATGCATCGCAGCAAAGATAGGCAAGGAGGAGGAGGTGCACACAGGTGTAAAAATGGGATCTGCACCATTGCCTATGTTAGCGGGAGAGGCTAAGCTGCCATGGAGAACGATGGTATAGTTTTGCCCAGTGCATGACTGAAAGGCAAGTGTCCTCCCCCACACACACCTTTTTTTCCTTCAGGTCAGGTTAACTTTGTCTTCTCTTTTATTGTCTAGCATAGTTAAAAGCTTTTCTCCCCTTTTCTAAAAATAATAATAATTCAGAATTAAGAGCAGTACAACTGAGTTTTCAACATTTTCTTCTAAGCTGCTTCCACAATGATCACTCATGCACGCAGTTCCAGTTTTCAGACTTTTTGTAATGAGGAATCTAGTTTTTTGGGCAAAGATAAACTCTCTTGGTTTCAGTGGGGCAGTATCCTGGCTTTTCCACTGGCAAGCTGAAGATCATAGAATGCCATGATTAAGGCTATGGTGCTGGCGGCAATAAACTGAATGGCTAACATTGATGTGCTCTAGATTTTAATTGCTGATACTCCATCCTTTTGTCTGATCATTTGCTACTGATAATTGATAAATGTGTAGTGATTAATTGGTGTGGTTACTAGTACACAAATTATTTCCTTCATCTTTGAACCCCATGTATTGAGAAAGAATTAATTCCTAAGAATTAATTTATAAAAATTGTTAATGGAAATGTTTATTTTAAAAAAACCATCAACCTAGGAAGGTGTCTTTGAAACTAGTTTTTCTAAAATTTAATTCACCAGGATGTGTATTAAATACATTTCTCTAAAGTTTAAAATGCCAGGATATTACAGGGGTACTGTATTAAATGTCTGTACTTTTTTTCCAGGTTGCTAGACCATTAATGTTTTTTCTCTATATTTGATCCATCTTTAACTAAAATCTTTATATTTCCCAGGGCCTATACTATTAATAGCTTGTAACAATGATTTAGACTGAAATTTAGATGGTAACCTGAAGTCTGTCAAACTACTAAGCCTCTCTTATATCTGATGTAGAGGTACTTATTAGGAACTTAAGAAACAACAGATGGATTTTGTCCTTCCTTTTGTCTAGGGGTTAATTTTAAACACTGTTCTCAGTTTACCTGACAAAAGTTTAAGGAATGTCATGCTCACTTAACATTCTGCTTTCCCACTAGATTCCACATCAGCATCTTCCAGGTGTAGGATTGCACCTGGTCATGTTGTGCAGTGACATGTTCAGGAAGGCATGCAATACATTGCTGTGCATAAGGCCTGTAAATGAAATTTATGCCATATTTTAAACACATATTAGAACAGTTTTATTAGGCTTTTGTTGATGATATTTCTAAGTCTGAGAAGAATTTTTAAGGCTGAGGTTGTTGTTTTCCCCAAGAAAAAGGGCAAAACACAACAAAAAGAGGGGGATGTACCAGTGATGGGATGCAACAGGTTCGCACCAGTTCACCAGAACCGGCAGTAACTTTCCCCACTGTCCCGGAGAACCAGTAGCAGCTTTTGGTGGGAACCACCTTCGGGGCTTACCTTTTCACTGGTTCCCCCACTGCGCATGTGCACCAAGCACTTGGTGTGCATGCACGCCTTGCTGCTCTCCCAAGCGGGGAGGAGGAAGAGAAGCTGCTAGCCTGAAGCTCCCTATAGCCTGAAGCTCCCCAGGGCAAGTGACTCACCTTTGGATGTGGTGTGTCTGTGTGTATTTTAAGGTGTATTTAATACCTTTACCTATATTGACGTACTGCCACAGTTCCTAAAAAGGCCTGGCGGCCTGGCTTGGGGTTTTTAAGCAAAGTGGGTGGGTGGGTGTATTTTAATTTATTTTTATTTTATTTATTTATTTTATTTATTTATTTACGGGTTTGTGATGTGGGGGGGTTGAGGGGTGTGTGTGTGTGTGTGTGTGTGTGCATGCGCTTATTTTTATTTTATTTTACTATTATTTATTTATTTGTTTGTTTGTTTATTTATTTTTCTTTGGCCCCGCCCACAACATCATGGCATCATGTCATGACATTGGCTCTGCCCACAATGTCATGATGTTAGCTCTGCCCACACTGTGATGACATCACAGTGGGATAGTAAAATTTTTGACATCCCACCACTGGTATGTACTTCTAGTTTGCTTCTACATATATTTCCACTTTTGTAGATACAATCCCAGGGTCTGGTAATTTCCCTTTAGAGTTGAGTAGATGCTTCTCTCTCCCCCAATCCCCAATCCTTCTCCAATTTGCATAGTGGTTAAAAACTGGTGTGGTTGGATTTCCCCCCATCATTTTTAAAAGAAGCATGAAAGAAGCATTATGTTTCTTCCTGTAAAACTCGGACTGGGTTTCTATTTGTTGATCACAAATGCCAAAGTTATGCTAGAGCAGGGATTCTCAACCTGTGACCCACGGGCCAGATGCGGCCCATGGCACCATTTTATGTGGGGGCCCCCTGCCTCCAACACACCCGGAAGTGCCATGTGGTGGAGGAACGGCAAAATGGCCGTCCAGCCCCCAAAGCTGTCTGAGGGAGCATGATGCGGCCCCCAGCTTAAAAAGGTTGAGAACTCCTGTGCTAGAGGATTGTGGAGAAGGTAATAAGTTGATTTGGCAGAATGATATTATGATATATGCTTCATGTTAAAACAATTTCTGAACCTTTGCAAAATTATTGTGGGATGTACCAGTATGTTTACTGCACATCTCAACCCTCCCCCCTTCAACAGCACTAACATGGCATACCCTTTGAAGTCAGAGGTATATGATGACTTAAGAGACCACCTCACCCCAAGAACATCTGCCCGTCCCACCAGAGTTGTTCCATCGGCCAGGGAGGCGCATCTCTCTGGCACCAGAAGGAGGAGGGCCTTCTCTGTGTCTGCTCCGGCCCTCCTGTGGAACCTCCTGCCTACGGAGCGACGTCTCCAGACGGAGCTGCTGCCCTTTAGGAAGAATCTAAAAACATGGCTGGTGGGACAGATATGGGGTACGGAAGGTATAATGACCCCAGCACATTGGTTGACCTGAGCCCCTCTCTTTCTCTACTTTTAAATTAGTAGTTGTAGCATCTGGCCTGTTTTTAATCTGTTTTTAATCTTTTTCAGTTTTTAATTTTTAAAAAGTTTTAAGGTTTTTAGATGGAAGCTCCCACTTCCTAATCCTGGGCCTTATCTGCCCAGGGAAGGATAAGACTAACGTCCTCTGGCCGGAAGGAGGAATGGATTTTAGCTGTTTGTGCTGTGTGTGTGTTATTGTTGTTTTGTTTTTTCCTGATTGTAAACCGCCCTGAGTCGCCATGGCAAGTGGGCAGTGATATAAATCTAAATAAATAAATAAATAAATAAATAAATAAATGTTGAACTCAGTCTCAGGCCTTAGCACACCAAGAAGCAACTCGAAAAATCCCTTGGAGTGATTCAGCCTTGGGAAACTCCCAGAAACAACTTTACAACATACATCACCCTCTGGGACAGGTATTGATATAGTCGTGAGCTATGTTGCAGACACAGCAGGTTGCCTGAGAAGCTGATGTTCAGTCTGGTGGTGCAGTAAAAGTAATCATGCCACCTTTAATTGTAGATGCGCCAAACCACTGAAAAAGCTGTTACTTCTTGGCAGCAGTAAATAATTCCAGCAATTAGTGTCAAGAAGAAGCTAGAACTGAACTTCTGCTTAATTCCACAAATAGAAAGTTGTATTCCATCCGTGGTGCAAACCGTTATCATTCAAGGCCATGTCAGAGGCAGAACAAAACAAAAGGCAAAAAATGTCGTGACACCTTAAAGACAAACTCCCATATTTTAATTTTAACTTTCGTGGATCAAGTCCACTTGGACATAAGTGGAAGACTTCATGGCATTGATTAAGGAGGTATCCATATCAGGTTCAAAGGTACACAACAGTTGGTTAGCATAACAGTCTACAAATCAGTTTGGGTATTTACAACCCGTAATAACAGACGGAGCTATACACAAGAAACTGACAGACAATTAGCCAAGTCTGCATTTTACCAGCCCCTAACTATGCACCCAACTGCCATAGGAATTACAAAACCTATTAAAAGCTGATCCAAGGCCAGTGGCATGAAAATCAAGGTGGTTAACATTAGCTAGATGTTTGAAGAGTTTTAAAAAGTTTTTAGTTCCAGATGTGAGTTCATTTCTTACAGTTGGCTGGGCGCATAAAAGCATCCACTATCTGCATACTTAATATTGTCCATTCTATTGATCCCCCCCCCCCCCCGGGATGTACTTAGATGGAGTAAAGGAAATTTCTACTTACTGAAAGTACAAAGGCTTTTTCAAGGAAAGCCCGTGACTAATACAATCTGTCCTTTTAATTCTAAACGGGAAGATAATGTTTTCTTTCTAACTGACATTATCTGAGACTTGCTTAGACTTTTGTTTTGTTTTGTTAATAAATGACTTTTCTTGTCTAGGTCAGCTTTGACTGATGGACTGAGGTTTTGTTAAGCAGTCCTTTCTAGATTGTTGCCAGTGGCTACGTTGAAATTCTTTAAAATCGAATCAATAAGCTTGAGTGTTTGTCGAGACAAGAACAAAGCCCCACGCCAGCTGCTGCAATATATGTCATAGTATAGTCATTTCCTGTCTTAATTGCAATGTAAGCCATGATGTAATAAACCTACCTGTGTAAACCTGCTCATCTTCCCAGCTGTTTAGAAAGCTTATTTATCTTTCTTGTTCACTCACATATTTTAGGGTGTGCAACCTGGGCAGGCAGATAAAAATATGGTGAAGAGCATGACAGATTCTCAGCTGAGTTGCCTACAAACAATCTTGTGCTAGTTGGAGACAGGGAATTTTCTTTACTTCTACTAGCAGATTTCTGCCTGATACCATAGAATTGGGTGAATGGAAAGCAGACTTTTCAAACCAATAGTAATAATTTCGTATCAGAATAGCAATTACAATTACACTTATATATACAGTAAAACCTCATATAACACTAAAACCTGGTTCCACAAGTCTTCGTGTTATATGATTTTTCGTGTTATCTGATCCTCTATGGGATCCATAGAGATACATTGTAACCACACAGGCTTTCGCGGTTGTTATCTGAAGCATCCCATAGGATCTTAATGTTATCTGATGCAATTCTTCCCCCCAGATTCCTTGATGTTATGCGGTTTTCGTGTTATTCGATACTAATGTTATATGAGGTATTACTGTACTGCCACGTAGTGCTTCATGCACTCTCTGGGCTGTTCATTAGGCAGCTCCCCCGAAGGCTTAGTGGTTAAGATGCTGAGTTTGCAGAGTGGAAGGTCGGGTTTCAATACCCAAGGGCTACACTTGGGGACATGAAAGGAGCCTCATTCAGGCATCCCCTGAACAAGAGTTTCTCCAGCAAAAATCCTTTCAACCCAGAGTAATCTCTGACACAAAATTATGATGATGATGAGGTAATTAGTACCTTATAGTTGGATACGACTGGCTTTCAAGCAAGGGTGACCTTTACCTTTACCTAGCATTGCCTGAGTAGTAACCATTAGCATTTTGCCCCAACATGTTAGGTACTCATTTTACTGACTTCAACCTGGAGGCCCATCAGGATTGAACTTACAATGTTAGCAGTTTTGGCTGCAATACAGCAGTTTAACCATTGCTGCCAGGGCTTTTCTAGCTGGAAATATGTACAAGTAACCTTAGTTACATAATACATTCTTCTTCCGTGTCTAGGCCAGACGTGAAACTGCCAAAATGAAGGCAACATTTGGGGAGTTTATTCGGCAGTTTCCTTTCCCTGACCTAGTGTGAGAAAGATTAGCTGGCAGCATAAGGTTGCTGTTACCAGGGTATGCCCGATTGCGGTTAAAAAATACTGTACCACAATCTTTAAGGACACTCTTTTTATGCACCCTAGTACATTAGTTTAATTATTATTATTATTCAAATTTATACCCCACCTTGCTCAGGTGAACCTGACTCTAGGCGGCTTCCATAATATACAAAAGAAACAATATCCCACCAAAGACCCCACCCCCATACAAAATCCTCTATCGCCGCCCAAGGCCCCCAGGTTTCTCTCCCTCCAAGGCCGGCTGGCCGAGGGAGAGTCCAACAAGGTCCAACAAACATTGGCGGCGTCTCGCGCGGCTGCGTCTTCGAGCCCTCCCTCGTCCAGGGAGGCTCCTTTTAACCTCCTCCCGGCCGGTGATGGGGGCCAGGGGGGCGCGGCAGCAGTGACGTCTCGCGCGGCGGCGTCTTCGAGCCCTCCCTCGTCCAGGGAGGCTCCTTTTAACCTCCTCCCGGCCGGTGACGGGGGCCGGGGGGCCCCCGCGGCAGCAGCGACGTCTCGCGCGGCGGCGTCTTCGAGCCCTCCCTCGTCCAGGGAGGCTCCTTTTAACCTCATCCCGGCCGGTGACGGGGGCCGGGGGGGCGCGGCAGCAGCGACGTCTCGCGCGGCGGCGTCTTCGAGCCCTCCCTCGTCCAGGGAGGCTCCTTTTAACCTCCTCCCGGCCGGTGACGGGGGCCGGGGGGGCGCGGCAGCAGCGACGTCTCGCGCGGCGGCGTCTTCGAGCCCTCCCTCGTCCAGGGAGGCTCCTTTTAACCTCCTCCCGGCCGGTGACGGGGGCCGGGGGGGCCCCGCGGCAGCAGCGACGTCTCGCGCGGCGGCGTCTTCGAGCCCTCCCTCGTCCAGGGAGGCTCCTTTTAACCTCATCCCGGCCGGTGACGGGGGCCGGGGGGGCGCGGCAGCAGCGACGTCTCGCGCGGCGGCGTCTTCGAGCCCTCCCTTGTCCAGGGAGGCTCCTTTTAACCTCCTCCCGGCCGGGAGGAATCCTAAGAAATGTGATAGAATTTTGTGCAATTTATTTCTTTGTTTGAAAACGAACAACCAGTGTGGATAAGCAAAACTCCACTGAATGTAAAAAAAATTGAAACTGGCAAAATGTTTAGTTCAGCTGTTTAGCTTTGCACACCACATGTGGCCAGAATAAAGGGCCAGTTACACAATTTTCAAAATAATTTTCAAAAATTTCTAGGGGATGCCTCTTAAATTCAGTTAATATAGTGAATCATCATAAATATTTAGTTTTGTCCAAAGCGCCCAGTTCTGCCAAACCTCCTGCAATATCTTCTAATTCTTGAATCGACTATAATTAAGCACATGCAATTATCTCTTCAGCACTTTGTTTCTTACTTTGCAGCAGCAGCCTGATTAAAAATGAGTGGCTCTCTCCCTCCACCTAATGTTCTGCCCTGTTTTTAGTAACACGGAGCAGGTTTCTTCTTTTCACAAGCGAGATGACTTTTCATACATGCTGTTCTGTTGCCCTCTGACTAGTTTTCAAAATAGTGCAGGTCAGGCTGAGGAACTGGAGAATATGGAATTGAGCATGAGACACAGACAGATGAGGTAGTATTTAATCCATATTAAATTAATGCTGGCTGCTTGATATGCCAAATAGCATGGGAGGGTCTATGTATAAATTAATGCTACTGGTTTTGCTTCTTTGAGAAATATGTGCCAATGCTAATGACACAAACACCACTATATGAATTTCATCTTTCATTTTCCAAATGAAGTTTTGTTCATCATTAAAACTCAGTCTTTTTTCTTACCTTTTAATCAAGCCAAGACTACCTGCTCTGTTCGAGTCTAAATGTTGGTATTCAGTGGGTTGTCTGTGCTTTCTGGAATAGTTTATTATGCGTGTCAGCCAGAAGCAGAGCTAAATTGTGAAACAGTATACTGTATCTTTAAAGCCTTAAATTAGTATAACACTCACATCATGGAACATGGTGCTGTGATTCAGGGAGCATGAAGCGCTAGAAAGCAGAATATTCCATCTAGCTTAATTTAATACAAATTTGGGATTTTTTAAAAAAAATTCTGAACTATCTTGCCCAGCATTTTTCCACCACTGATAGGTGCAAATTGAATGATATGAAATCTCCACCCTCTTGCACCTTTATGAGTTATGAAGCACTGCTATTGGTTATGAAGTATTGATACTTCATTTCTTGATTCTGAAACTACGGCCATCACCAGCAAATGATTATAACTGAAGTCCCGTTTCTTTCTGTAGTAAGTTGTACAATAGTAGACGGGATTGAATCAATAGGAATTTGGTGTGTCTGGTCCTTTAGACGTTGTATTGATTCAAATTGGCCTATCCATGGTTTCAGTATCCAGGAGTCTAATAAAATTCCTTTAAAAATTCCCGAAATACAGAATAGCAGAGAGTAAACAAAACAAAACAAAACAACAAAAAAATAGTGGCACTTTAAAGACTACTGTATTTTTAATCTTAGCTTTTGTGGCTCGTGTCTACTTCATCAGACAGAACAGTGAGGCTTCATGGCATCAATGTATACACATCAGGTACACGGGTACAGAATTAGCATTTTTTTTTTTGTTCAGTTGCACAGTCGATTCTGACCCTTTGCGACCCCATGGACCACTGTCTGCCAGGCACTTCTGTCCTCCACCATCCTCCTCAACTCGCTCAGTTCTGTGCCCATTGCGTCCACAATACCATCTAGCTATCTCATTTTTGACCGCCCCCTTTTTCTTTTGCCCTCCACCTTTCCCAGCATCAAGGCTTTCTCAAGTGAATCCTCTCTTCTCATTTGATGTCCACAGTACTTTAGCTTCATCTTTACTATTTGACCTTCTAAGGAGCAGTCAGGGTTGATTTCTTCTAAGATTGACCTATTTGTTCTCCTTGCTGTCCAGGGGACTCTCAAAACTCTCATAATTAGCATAACCGATAAGTATACAAATCAATGTGTTTTTTTACAACTGCTAACACCAGTTATTCTGATTAGTTGTGGATCTTTGCCCTTTTGAATTGCAAATGGTTAGTAAATGGATGAAAGACAGACATCGTGATGTTACACATTTGATAATGAGTTTATTCTTCAGGCTAGCATCTATTGTGTGAGTAGCACAGGCTCAGGAACAAGTTTTGCCAACAAATTTAATGAAGACAAAAATACAGCACATATCCAACAATAGCAAATGCCGCATTTGTAATGAAAAGGATGAAACAGTAGATCATCTGATCAGTGGATGCAGCACAATTTCACAGACTGATTATTTGCACTGCCGTAACAGGGTTGCAAAAAATATCCATTGGAAACCTTGCTAGAAGTTTGGATTTGAATGCAGTAAAAATAATTGGGAACATCAAGTAGAGAACGTTTTAGAGAATGAGAGAGTCAAGATACTGTGGGACTTTAAAATACAAACAGATAAACATCTGCCTCACAAGACACCTAATAGAACTGTTGTGGAAAAGAAGAAGGTCTGGTTTATTGACATTGCTATACTAGGAGACGCATGAATTGAAGACAAACAACTGGAGAAAATAACAAGATATTGTGATTTGCAAATTGAAGTGAAGCGTCTCTGGCAGAAGAAATCTGTTGTTCCCATAGTGATCATCATCATCATCATCATCATCATCATCATCATCATCATCAGCAGCAGCAGCAGCAGCAGCAGCAGCAGCAGCAGCAGCAGCAGCAGCAGCAACAACAACAACAATGCCACTACCACTGTGGGGAAAACAAAGGGAGCAAATGTGAATGCACACAATATCGAGGCATCTTGCTCTTAAGCCGTGCAGGAGAAATGTATGCCAAAATAATTGAAACAATTTTGAGACTAGTTATAGAACCACAACTTGCAGAAGAACAAATGGGCTTCAGGAAAAAAAAGAAGGAGATGTACAGACACAATTTTTACGCTCGAACAACTAATAGAGAAAAATATATAATACAACAAACATCTCTATGTTGCATTTGTAGACCAAGAGAAGGTATTTGATAGATTTGAAGGAAAAGGCTATTGCGAGCATTGGCTGAATATGGAGTATGTGAACATTTTATCAGATTATGTAAAAGTTTATACAGTGATTGCAGAAGTGTAGTTAGAACAAGTCAAGGAATATCTGGAGTGAGGCAAGGATGCATACAATCGCCACTATTATGCATCACCTACATAGACAGCATAAGCAAATAAGCCAAGTACATGAATGGAAATAATATAAACAAATTACTTTTTGCAGATGATCAGGCATTAATAGCAAGTACAGCTAAGGAACTACAACACCTTATGTCCATGAACCAAGAATGCAAGATAAATAATATGAGGATCAATAAAGAGAAGACTGGGGTAATGGCAATTGGAAGGTGTCAGGAAACGACATATTTCCTCATGTTTCCCAGGGCTTGAAATTGCAGTATTTTTAGCTAGGCCTCATACAGAGCCACAAAGAAATCCTGTCCCTCTCTGTCTCATAGACTTATGTCACGAGACAACTTGTTTTTCACCCGTGTTTTCAGCCAGTGTTCCTGCACTGTTATCTTTCTAGCTAGCTGAGATTCATGTTTAGTCTACGTGCCAGAACACAGATTGCACACGTGTAAAAACAATCCATTGTTTTGAGAATGTTTCTCTCCGTTACCTGATTGGCTAAGAGTAACCCACCTGACTGCAGATTCTCCATTTTGCAGAGAAGTTAGGGAGTTCGTTTTTGGATCTCAATGGCTTAAGACCCTGGCTATGGTGTGGGATTTTCCTTTCTTTTCACTATGATTACCTAATGTACCTGTGGACTGTGTACTGGACTGATACCTGTTATGACCTTTTGATCTACATTTTCCATGGACTTTGCTACATGAACCTGAAGAATAAAGCAGCTGTTTCTCTTTGAAGATTGGTGTTCTTTTTATTGGCACACACACACAAAGCTACGCTACCAGAAGAAGAATCCTCCCTTGTTTTGCTCTATGCTCAACTGCCCTACTGCCTGAGCATAGTAAGAGTTCCTTTCTAATCTCCTCGGCTCTCCCAGCAGAGGTGAGGCAAGGGTTAAGTTCCAGTAATGAGCAGGAGGCTCAGGGACTGATAGGGAGGTGCCCTTGTGAATTGGGACGGCCGATATTGAGATAGAGGGGACAAGTATAAAACAAGTGACAAAGTTAAAATACCTAGGAAGACGTTTACTGAAAATGGCAAAACGGATGAAGAGATTAACATACGGTGCAGTAAGGCAAACCAAATATTGGAACAGTTAGCTCCTCTCTTACAACACAAGGCAATACCAACCAACACAAAGAAACACCTCATACAAAGAATATTCATTCACACCTTATGTTACCAGTGCCAAACATGGACACTTACAACAAAACATAAGCAAAAGTTGGTCACCATGAAAATGAGATGTCTGAGGAAGGCTGCTGGAGTGATTGGAAGGGATAAAATCAGGAATGAAGTTATAAGGAAAGAATTGGAACAGAACCAATCTTGTTCTACATCAGGGATTCTCAACCTGCCGTCTGTGTGCCGGATGTAGCCCACACGGCGCCATTTCATGTGGCCCACCACCACACCAGGAAGTGTCATGTTGTGGAGGAAGGGCTTAATGGCCGTCCAGCCCCTGAAACTGTCTGAGGGAGTGTGATCCGGCCCCTGGCTTAAAAAGGTTGAGAAATCCTGCTCTACATACAGAGACAACAAATAAATGGGTTTGTCCATTTGAAGAGAATGTCTTGGAATTCCATACCTTACAAAGCATATGTAGGAAGAGGAGAAGGACAAAGACCACGAGGCAGACCCAGAGGGAGATGGAGAGATAACATCAAAGAAATATTACCAGAACACCAAATAACACTGGTGGAGGCCCCTAGAAGTGCCAAGAGCAAGAACCTTGTATCTCTTTACCCAATGGGGTAAAAGTGGAAGCAAAGACAAAAGTGTTCATTACTAGAGTTGGCCAACAGAGGCTACAGTCTGCGTTGTAAACATAAGGTTCATTGTTACCTATGGTTTCAGGTATCTGCAGTAAGTGTAGGTACGTCTCTCCCATGGATAAGGGAGCAACCTGTAACCTGACCTTGCCATTTACATTTCTCCATTAGCAGGAGAGAAGTAGAAACACACAAATGCCACTTTAGATGTAGACATGGATTAGCCTGGAGTGTGCAAAAGTACTCTTACCTTTGGGGACTTCCTGAGGCTCAGCCTGCAATTGGTGCAGGAATAAATGTCAGTAATTTTCACAGTATAATTTAGATTGGGACATTGACATTCTTCCCTCCGTTGTTAAAATGTTGTGACTAGAAATCCTTTCTGTTCTGTTGAAAATGATCTGGTCTGTCTTCTGCTTACCTTGATCCAAAGTCTTATCATGGCACTCACTGCGCCTCTTCCATCACCCTCAATCAATCCATATCTTTTAAACTGTCATTTCTTGGCATAGCCCAGTGATAGACTACTACCTGCTTTGCATATAAAGGATCCAAGGAGAACTTTCTTCCTAGTTATGCATGTTGTTAGACATCAGTATTTGGCTCTCAATCTTGAACACCATGCGCAGGAGTGTAAAACTGTAGCCCTCCAGATACTTTTGGACTGCTCTCACCATGTGGTACTGTGGCTAGGGTTGGGGTAAGTTGCATCTGAGGTGGCATGGAACATTTTAAAGTGATGAAGTATGACTTTTGAACTGTATTTTTTAATTCAGATACTTGCAATATGATAATATGGCTGGGCTTCTGGGTCAGTTTTTTTAAAAAGAGATATCATTCTTAAAATGAGGAGCTACAAAGGAAGGCCAGGCCAGGCTCGTATACAGCATCTGCAGAGAAATGGGGACATTTCTCTGATTGAACTAGAGCCTCTCTTCCTGCCCTGTATCTTTGGAAGGCCATTGTGAGTTTTATATATTGAGGTATATCAGGTAATTATCAGAAAATTATCATCATGGTCACCCACTGTATTGCTTCTGATTCTAGTTCCAGTCTAAGCCAGTTACACAGGAGAGGCTCCCTAGTTGTTCCATCAGCTAGAGAGGCTCGGTTCTTTGGCACGAGAAAGAGGGCCTTCTCCGTGTCCCTCCAGCCCCGTGGAACTGCCTGCCTCCCAGAGATGCGTCTTCAGACGGAGCTGCTGGCTTTTAGGAAGGGAATGAAGACTTGGCTGGTGGGACTGGTGTGGGACAGTGATGGTTCTCTTACCCCTCCCCTCTGGCTCATTTAACATCTTATGCCCACCCTCTTTCTCCTTTATGTAAAGGAACCAGATGCTGTTTTAAACTCTTTATAGATTTTAATTGTATTTTATATGTTTTACACGATTGGTTTGTAATCCGCCCTGAGTCACCCATGCGAGTAGGGCGGAACAGACATTCAAATAAATAAATAAACAACTGCCTCATTAATTAGGTTTCGCCACATTCACGCAACTGTTGCACTGTAAACATCATTTTGTTGTTGTTCAGTCACATAGTCAAGTCCGACCCCTTGAGACTCCATGGACCATTGCACACCAGGCACCTCTGTCCACCACCATCTTCCTCAACCCACCCATCTCTGTGCCCATTGCATCTACAATACCATCAAGCCATCTCATTTTTGGCCACCCCCTTCTTCTTTTGCCCTCCACCTTTCCCAGCATCAAGACTTTCTCAAGTGAATCCTATCTTCTCATTTGATGTCCAAAGTATTTTAGCTTCATCTTTACTATTTGACCTTCTAAGGAGCAGTCAGGGTTGATTTCTTCTAAGATCCACCTATATTTTCTTGCTGTCCAGGGGACTCTCAAAACTCTCCAGCACCACCCCTCAAAGGCTTCTATTCTTCTGTGCTCACCTTTCCTTATGGTCCAGCTCTCACAACCATACATCACTACCAGAAATACCATTGCTTTGACTATGCAGACTTTTGTTTGCAAGGTGATGTCTCTAATTTTCACTATGTTCCCATGGTTTCTCATCGCTTGTCTCCCAATAATTAGTCACTTTTTTATTTCATGGCTGCAACCAGTATCTGCAGTGATTTTGCTTTATACTGCCTGACAATGGCTCTCCAGGGTCTCAGATGGGATCCTGTTATGATAGAGGTGGAAGAGTCAACTTTGGATCCTTTGCATGCAGAGCAGATAGCATAGCCAGTGACAGACTATTTCTGTGACAGGAGTTTGGAGTTTCCAGGTCCTGTTAGACTCAAACTTCCAGTGTGATTAGTGGTCAGGAATTCTTGAAAATATAACCCCACAATTTATGGAGGGCCAGAGGCTTGCCAGACCTTGTCTATAGAATGCCAGAAACAATCAAGATGCATAGATAGGATAACTTTACATGCTGTAACACATGCAGCCCTCAGCGCCATTTCATATGCCCCCGCCTCCATCACACCAGGAGATGCCATGTGGTGTAGGAAGGGCAAAATGGCTGTCCAGTCCCCAAAGCTACCTGAGAGAGTGTGACCCAATGGCCTCCGGCTTAAAAAGGTTGAGAACTTGTGCTAGAATTGGAGATCCCATCCAATGAATCTTGGACCTTGCATGGCTAACTCATGTGTTGTACCATGATGGACCATTCCCAACAAAAACACTGGAAATGTTTATATATGTACATCTGTGTTCTTTGGGTCTTCCCAATATCCTGGGGGATCAAAAACATTAGATTAGCATATTTGAATAGTATTTTTGTCCTGACTGATCCAATGTCATGGTTTGCTTAATGTAGATATTATTCTGGTTTATGTTTTGTACATTAAATGAATACATTGATTCATGCCTTGAACAGATGTAGCAGAAAGTTTCTAAAACATGTCTTTAATTGAAGGGTCTATTTACCAATTTTTTTAAAAAAAGAAAAGCACTTCAGTAAGCTTAAATTACTTAATGCTGCATATCCTCTGGAATGTAATCACTTCCAGATGGAGCAATTCATAATTCTCAGCGAGTGTTAATTTGAGAGTAGATAGGATGTTCAAGGAAATGAATCTTAGATTACCCTTCTACATAGCCGAACCAAAATCCTTTAAAATTAAGGAGTCTAACTTTGAAAGTGTCATTTAAAAATAAACTTTATTGAAATAGCTTGCATTTAACATCAGCTTCATTCTTGTCTGAAGAAAATACAGTTTGCATTTCAGTACCTTGTGAGATGGCAGCAAGGGGTGGGAGCAAAGGAAGGTCATGCAAATGTATATATATATTTGCGTGACTTTCTCTTGCATTCCTTCTCTCTCTTTCACGACTTATCACAGGAATAAAGATAAAGACCCTGCTGAATTGCTGTAGAGTATTTTGTGTTAGAACTTAGGTTGTTCACTCTTACTTTGAGGAAAAGAAGAGCCCAGAATATTTCTATTAAACAGAACTATTGCTTATATATATATATATCTATATATATATCTATATATATATCTATATATATATCTATATATCTATATATCTATCTCTCTCTCTCTCTCTCTCTCTCTCTATATATATATATATATATATATATATATATATATATATATATATATATATATATATATATATATATATATATATATATATATATATATATATATATATATATCACCACAGACCCAGTGGTGGCAAACCTTGGCACTTCAGCTGTTCTTAACCTTCAATTCCCAGAAGCCCTGATCAGCAGGAGTGCTGAATTAGGCTTCTGGTAATTGAAGTCCAAAAACACTGGAGTGCCAAGGTTCGCCACTACTGGATTACACCCTGTATTTAAAATCTGGTAGGAAACATAACAAATTGATGAGGGGCCAATCTAAGTTTGGAATGACTACATCATCCCTCCTACCTAGGAGCTCTGCATAACCAGGAACCAACGATGTTTCCAGTGTCCACTTTGAACAATACGTCACGATGTATATACTTGGGAATTGGGCTGCCATTTTCTCTTTATATTTGGGCACTGTCTACCCTAGTAAGATGGAATTATGAAGATAAAGAAATTTATGCTAATGGACTTGGCTTAGTTTACATAGTGTTCATACAATTGTCTTTTATATGTCTAACCTCTCAACCATTATTAAACCTGCAGTGTATATTTAAAGTGTGTGTGTGGAGAGGAGAGAGAGAGGCTCAGAAGACTAATGCGCCCTCTAAGCACCCTTTCAGTGGTGGGCAGCAAAAATTTTTGCTACCACACCGTGGACAGAGCCTATGTTGTGGGTGGAGCCTATGTCATGGGCGGTCTAGTCTTGCCTGCCATATGGCCATGTATACATCTGCAAACACAGGAAGCGCTGGCTCTTTGGCTGTAAATGGAAATGAGCACTGCACCCTAGAGTCAGATATGACTGGCTTTTGAGCAAGGGAGGCCTTGAACCATTTGCATGGACAAAACCTGATGGGGCAGGGCAGGGAGGTGGGTATGGCCACCCAATTTCGCTTCCCCCCTGCCTGAAGGACACCCAATTTCACCACTACCCTGCCTAGAGGCCACCCAATTTTGCTACCCCCTCCCAGAGGGGGGTGCAAACCTGTTGCTGCCCATCACTGCACCCTTTGCTTTGAACAAAGCATTTCTGGTGCTACACATAACTGCCTCAGCAGTGAAAATGAGCCAATACATGCATGAAAAAGTTGGGACATGAGGTATCATAAACAAAATATTATTGGAAGCTAGGAGACTGTTTTATAAAGGATGTTCATAAAGCATGTGAGGACAAATTGTATTTTTCTTTATTTGAATATTGGTTGCCAGGACCTTTGGTGTTGCTTTTTCACATGAGGAATTGTAAACCTGTTTAAATCCAAAACTAGGTTCAATGTATTGAAAACCACTGCTGATACCGTATTCTTGAGATCAGTTAGCGGCCTTATAGCCCAAGTAGCTATAGCATTATTCTGATATGATGGCAAATAACATAAAATATGTAGTGATGCTGACAATTTGATTTCTGTTTTTTTTTCCTTTTTGCATCCATATCTGTAGATAGTAGGGCCCCCATATCTGCAGGTCTAGTAACCACAGTTTCAGTTATCCAAGGGTCCAAAAATATTCAGTGAAATATCCCTGAAATATGCAATATACAGTTGTGCCTCGCTTAAAGAGCATAATGCGTTCCACAGAATTGCTCTCTAAGCGAGTTTGCTCTTTAAGCGAAACACCATTGTAAGTAACCAATTGTGTGTGGGGGGGATTGTGAACCCCGATTTATTTGCTAAGTGAGTTTTTGGTTGGTTTTATTTGTTAAGTGAAGCGAACATTCAGAGAAAATTCTGCTCTTTAAGCGAGTTACTCTTTATGTGAGGCGCTCTTTATGCAAGGTTTGACTGTACAGTAAAATCCCGATTTACGTAAAAAGTCTGTTCCTTAGCAATTTACATAAATCTTTTTTTTAATGTAAATCAATGCATCCCCATAGGGATGCATTGAAAAATTAAAAAATGGTCCCGATCAGACTAAAAATAATCTAAAAAATAAGTAGCACAAAGGGAATGAGAAAGCGATCTGCCTACTTTTCCCCTGCTACTGCTGCATCTGCTTCCTCTTGAGCGGTTTCTCTGGCCATAGGGGGAGCAGGAACCGCTGCCTCCATTGGGATTGCCACGTTTTCTGGAGGCTCCTTCTTGAGCTTTCCTCAGCTTGAAATTGGTTTCCATGCATTCCTATTGAAAAATAGCGCTTTGCTCCCTCTAGTGGCCATCTCTGGTAATGACAGGCATCCCCCCCCCCCCCGGTACCCTGAAATAGGTTCTTTTAAGTTCTTCGTCCAATGCACATTCTCAGATAAAGCATGCCCCAGAGAAGCCTTGGACGAAGAGTGGAACTGAACAGATATGCGGGGGACACTCTCCCAGTCCTGGTTGAAGTGGCAGGGACTCTAACAAATGCTGCAAAATTGCCACAATTGCCACCATGGGAAGTCATGTCTTGCAACTTCCGGTGGTGGGGGCGGGTTGCGTGGGGTGGAATTTCTAAGCCTAAAATGATGCAGGGCTGCATTTTTTAGTTTAATGGCAGCAATGCCATTTTAGGCTTCCAGATGCAAGTAAACCCCTTATGTAAATTGATTTATACATGTAAATCGGGACATGATTTACACAAAAAATCATTATGTAAGTCGATTATTATGTAAGTAGAGGCATACATAAATCAGGGTTTTACTGTACAGTAATACCTCGGATAACGTTAAGACTTGGTTCCACAAGTCTTAACGTTATCCGATTTTTAGCCTTATCCAATGCATGCACCAGATAATGTTAAAATCCTATTCAGGTGGATCAGATAACGTTAACTCCATAGAGATAAGCAACAGAGGCTTCAAGGGAAAGTCAAGGAAACATGCTGGAAACTTAAAGAACTTTAAGAAATAATTGTCTAAAGGGTAAATACATTACAAAAACATGCCAGACCACCCTGACTTTAGGGGAACCAAGCCATACAGCATTTTAATTTTTTTTAAAAGATCTGAACAGAAGCTAGGAAAATGTTTTCCTTTAGAATCAGCCCCATTACTGTAATAAAGGAAGTTCCCTCGGGGCTTTGCAGGGTGTGAAAAGCTTAATTGCTTTGTAGGTGAAAGGTTTCAGTCTGCTTGTTTTCCATTGACAATGCATGAGGCTTGCGGAGCTACAATCTGCTTTTGCTTTGCTTTGCTTTGCTAAACTAGTCAGACTGGTTTTGCAAGCTTTTGTTATTCAAATGTGGCAAGCTTGAGAGCAGGCAGCCCCTCCCTTTCTCCCAAGAGAAACTGGTGAGTCAAAGCCACACCTCAGGGAATTTGAGGCAAACATTAGCCTCAGAAATACTTAGGTTATCTGATGGATCGGATAATGTTAACATAATGGTTAACATAATGTTATCCGATCTAAATTGTTTGCCTCAGATTCCCCAACGTTATGCGATTTTAGCATTATCTGATCCAATGCATTTTTATAGTGTATTACCAGAGTTGGCCACTAGATGCCACTGTATGCAATTTAAAGTAGAGACGAAACCAATGGTGTTTCCAGGAGAGCCATTTCTTGAGTGCATGTGAAAGATTGACTACAGCAATTGCAAAACCTCCCACACACACATGAGTACCCAACATGTTGGGGGCAAAATGATAACGTGTGGACTGTACAGAGAGTGCAATGAGTGCTATGGAGTGGTATATAAATGTAATTGTTCTGCTTTGCTTCAACCCCCCCCCCCCCCGGACACACACTTTTTTGACCAGGGTGTGCATGCTGTAATTCAAAGTTCACTGTTATATGCAGTTTGGGTCCTCCACATATCTTGGAATGTATTTCTCACAGGTGAGGGAGAGAACCTCTGTTTTAATAATCAGTAATGCCTTACTAGTGAGTCTTCTTCAGGCATATGATTTTTATGTACCATACAAGTGAAGTTTATTTTTTAAGGACATGACTGACTTGAATCACAAGACATTGGATTGGATTAAGTCTTAGTCACATGCAGAGTAGCTGTACTGATTGAAATGGGCCTATTCTAAGCATGGTTAAGTCTGGGTTTGAACTCTATTTCTTTCTCTGATTTTGTCTTGCAAAAATTCATTGAACAGCAGGAATGGTCTCCCGCTGCTGAACTCCCACCCTCCTTTTTAATATGGAGTGACTGAGATTTGGATTTCTTGCACATTTACTTGATTATGCTTCACACATATTTCACATAAACATCTGTTCATCTGCAAGTCAGTTGGAAACTAAATATAAATTGATTGCATTGTGTACAATTTTGTCTTTCTGCTCAGTTGAAAAAATGCTAATATTGTTTATACATACTACATTATAGAATATGCTGGTTTATAAAACAACAGTAAACCAAGCCATTTCTCCCTGCTGAATACAATATAGCTTAGTAGTAAATAAGTTTTGAAAGCTTAAGATACTGAATATATTCCTGTACTGTTTAACTGCTATGAGATCTATGTATAGTTAATGGTGTATATCCAATCATCTTTCTCAGGTATCTTTTTCTTTCCTTTTTATATTCATAAGATGTCACTCCACTAAACCATGTAAAATTTGTAATAACTCTTCTGGTGCAATAATTTGAAAATGTAGGAGCCCACATTATCAAGGACGTAAAAAGAGGCAATGTAATATACCACAGTAACTTAATACAACTATTATGGAGCAAATGCCAGAACAAATAGAACAAATAAATCAGATATTGTATGAGATTGCTTCATCTGATTAAAATATCCGTCTCTGCTGATGGTTTCAGTGTTTGTGATACACATTTGTTTGCTTTTTGTGAAGGACATGTTTTTTAAAGTGCAAATTGGGAGTTGACATTAATTAGGTGAAGGAAGTTTCACATACTGCACAGTGCAGAACAGACATTCATATGAGTTACCTATGTAGTCAATAGCATGCAATAATCCTGCTTGTGAGCCTGTTACTGGGCACTTATATTCATAGTAATAGGGAAAATGCAGTGCACATCTCACTGTCTCATAATGGTTGTCTTCCTGTAGCGCAGGGATTCTCAACCCGCGGCCCACAGGCTGGATGCGGCCCATGACACCATTTCATGTGCCCCCCCCACCGCCTCCACCACACCTGGAAGTGCCATGGGGTGGAGGAAGGGCAAAATGGCTGTCCGCCCTCAAAAGCTGCCTGAGGGAGTGTGACCCAATGGCCCCCGGCTTAAAAAGGTGGACAACTCCTGCTGTAGGGCCGAACTATGGAGAGTCCTATATCTCCAAAACTGTCAGTGTCATCAGGGCTGTAGCCAGAGGGGGTGGGGTGGGGAGCAAATTCCTTCTAACAGCCCACGCCCCCCACCCCACCCCACCCCGTGGTGCCAATGTTGTATATGTAAATGTGACATTGTTTCCCCTCTTGAAAATTTTTTTTGCTCCTTCTGAAAATTTTTTCATCCCCTTCCCCTGAAATCTAGAATCCTGGCTACGGCCCTGAGTGTCAAGCAATGCTTTTGATATCAGCCTGTATATGGGATAGCTTACAAGGCACTGTAGACATGATTTCTGTTTGTACATAGGAAATGCGGTTACACTGTATCCTGCCTTTCACATCCCATTTTATGAGCTGCTCAAAAAGTTGCTTCATAGAAAGGTTGCTGGATGAGCTCTGGTGTACAATGTGAAGAAGCATAAGCAGCTTTGTGAAGAAGAGGGAAATTAGAGGGACAAGGTGCATGCCACAAATATTTAATGGTTCTTAGGCTTAACATTTGAATCTGTCATGGTTTAGTAATTATGCCCTGGAAATTGCCCTGGGAACCATGGATTTCCTTGCCTTCACTCTTGACACAGAGCTAATTAAGCAAGTGTGGATTGGCTTCAGATTTGCCTTTATCAAAAAAGTGATTGCAACTGCAGGAAGAGGAAGAGGGAGGTATGATGTTTTAAATTGCCTTCCTCATTAGCCTCCAGTGAAATTGAGCTGGTTTCTCCATAAGGCCCCTTGATTCTCTAAAGGAGGGGTGCCCAAACTTTTTGGGCCATGGGTTGGTCGTGTGGTTCAGGGTGCTGGACCAGATCCGGCCCCCGAAGCCAATTCATCTGGCCCACAAAGTCCTCCTCGTTCCTAGAAGCAGAAATAAAATGCGCCCATACGGACGTGTTTTACTCCTGCTTCCAGGAGCGACAAGGGCTTTGTGGGCTGGATGAATTGGTGTCGGGGGCTGGATCCGGCCCCTGGGCCATAGTTTGGGCACCCCTGCTTTAGAGCAGCTTTTAAAGAGGCATGGGACTCTGCAGAGGGAAGAGCAGTTCCTCAAAACTTAGCTCCTGTTTTCAGTGAGCAACAGTGAAAGCCTACTGGCAGGCATATGAACTTCTTTGGAATTCTTCATTCCCTGAAATTCAGGAGTTTGCCTGTTTTTGTTAATTGATGGGTCCCTTGAACCTTCTACATTTTCTTGTACACTAGTACCTCGGATAACAATGAGACTTGGTTCCACAAGTCTCGACGTTATCCGGTTTTTAACGTTGTGCGATGCATTGATCGCACAATGTAAAAAAAAAAAAAGCCCTGTTCCCTTTCTCAAAAGGAAAGGTAAGAGGGGGGCGATCAGCCTGTTTCTTTGGAAAGGGCTCTATCCAAAGAGGCAGGCAGATCACACCATGGGATCAGCTGCTTGGGTTGGGAGTTGAACCAGGTGCGTGGCTGTTCAATCTGCCAACCCAAGCGACGATCACATGCTGTGATTGCAGCGCCCAGGTGGGTCGGGAACAGCAAGGATTGGGTTCCCCGACCTTCCCGGGGCAGGGGTGTCAGAGAGCCTGAAATTTGGGGCTCTCTGCCCCCCCCTGCCATCTCTGGGGAGGTCAGGTGACCTGACCCTCACTGTTTCTGACATTCCCCCATCTCCCTGAAGGCTACAGTAAGCTAAAATGTCAGGATTCTGAAATAGTGTGGATTGGGTATCCTGACCTCCCCGGAGCCGGCAGGGAGGTCAGAGAGCCCGAAATGGGTTAAAAAATTGTCCATTTTTTCCCAGCCATTTTGGGCTCTCTGACCCCCCCCCCGTCAGCTCCAGGGAGGTTGGGCCCCCCGATCCGCACTGTTTCCAAAATTTCCCCACTTCCCTGAAGGCTGCAGCAAGCCAAAACAGCCTCTAGGAAAGTGAGGGAACTTCTGAAATAGGGTGGATTGGGTTCCCCGACCTCCCCAGAGCCAGCAGGTAGGTCAGAGAGCTTGAAATTGGTAAAAATTTCCCCACCTATTTTGGGCTCTCCAGTACCCCGGCCACCTCTAGGGACGTTGGGGGACCTGATCCGTGCTATTTCCGAAGTTTCCCCACATCCCCAGAGGCTGCAGTAAGCCAAAACATCAAGATTCAAATTTGACATATTTTGCCCATTTCGGGCTCTCTGATCGCCCCTGCCGGCTCCGGGGGGGGGTGTTGGAGGACCCAATGCACAGCTGCGGGGTGGCTGGGGAAGCCGACGGAGACTCCCCATCGGCTTCCCTAGCCACCTGCCCCTGCCTCCGCAGCTGCAGGGTGGTTGGAAAACCGAACGGAGAACCCCGTTCAGCATTCCAGCCACCTTGCTGCTACGAACGACTGCATCAGATAACGCTAACAGATCGTTATCTGATGCAAAATGTCTTTAGAAATTTTGCATCGTTATCCGATTTTAGCGTTATACGATGCTGTCGTTATCCGAGGTATTACTGTATTGTGATTTCCTAGATTTATGGTGAACTACTGATGAAGGATCAAAGATCAGTACAGATGGTGACTGCAGCCATGAAATAAAAAGGCGACTGATGCTTGGGAGGCAAGCGATGAGAAACCTGGGGAACAGAGTGAAAAGTAAGGTTTCCCTTGCTCGAAAGCCAGTCATATCCGACTCTAGGGGTCAGTGCTCATCTCTGTTTCTAAGCCGAAGAGCCAGCGCTGTCTGCTTCTGCAGACGTTTCCATGGTCATGTGGCAGGCATGACTAGACACCGGAGCGCACGGAACGCTGTTACCTTCCCACCGAAGTGGTCCCTATTTATCTACTTGCAATTTCTTGCTTTTGAACTTCTAGGTTGGCAGGAGCTGGAACAGAGACGGGAGCTCATTCCATCCTGCAGTACTCAGGAATAGAATTGCTGACCTTCCGGCTCCCAGTCAGCATCTTAGTGACTTGAGCCACTGCAGTCCCTATAGTGAAAAGTAGAGACATTAAATTGCAAACAAAAATTCGCATAGTCAAAACAATGGTATTCTTGGTGGTAATGTAAGGTTGTGAGAGCTGGACCATAAGGAAAGCTGAGCGCAGAAGAATAGACGCCTTTGAGATGTGGTGTTGGAGGAGAGTTTTGAGAGTCCCCTGGACAGCGAGGAGAACAAATAGTTCAAATTTAGAAGAAATCAACCCTGACTGTTCCTTAGAAGGTCAAATAGTAAAGATGAAGTTAAAATACTTTGGACATCAAATGAGAAGAGAGGATTCACTTGAGAAAGCTTTGATGCTGGGAAGGGTGGAGGGCAAAAGAAGAAGGGGATGGCCAAAAATGAGATGGCTAGATGGTATTGTAGATGCAATGGGCACAGAGCTGGGCAGGCTGGGGAGGATGGTGGAAGACAGAGGTGCCTGGTGCGCAATGGTCCATGGGGTCGCAAGTGGTTGGAGTCGACTGTGCTACTGAACAACAAACAGATTAAGTGGACGTGATCCACAGAAGCTCTCATTTAAATACAGGAGTTAGTCTTTAAGGTGCCACAACATTTTTTTTTTGTTATTCTGCTTTGTTTACTCTCAGATACACTGAGAATTAGTATCCTTTGCATCCAGAGGACAGGATGAGTAGGAGAAGAATAAAATGTGTCCACTTCTGCTTCCGGCAGCCATGGATGCATTTTCTTAAATGCATCCGCTTCTGCTTCATTTACTTAAATGCATCCGCTTAAATGCATCCGCTTCTGCTTCTGATGGTGGCGCCAGGCTACATGAAATGGTGCCATGGGCCAGGGCCGGCCCACAGGACATAGGTTGCAAATCCCTGCTTTAAACTGAATTTTAGAGTAGCTTTACATATTTCTACTAAAAATGTACTCTGAATTATTTGTTGGAGTTTCATTTTTCTGCTACATTTAAAAATTATCTACAGATGTGAGATTTACATAAAAAGATAGTTTGCTTTGTAATCCAGAAGTTAGCTGTGGATTGTATCCAGATTTATGCTAATTGAAATAGTACAAGACAAAATTCTTGCACTCGTGTGTGTGTCTCTCTGTATGTGTGTGTGTATGTGTACATGAGTACACAAGTGTGAAGCCAGTACAATTGTGCAGAATTGTCAGTAGCCCCCCCCCGCCCCCCCGTTTCGTTTGCTACTGTTTGAACTGTGCCCAGGAAACACCTCCAATACTAGGATGAAAATTGGGCTTCCGTCACTGGTAGAGGCTTAGTGCAAGTAATGTGGCAGCCGTGTGTCACAGTCTTTTGGTTTTAGTTGCCTGGCAAGATAATGGATAGAATACCTTCTTTGTCTGCAGTAGCCCTGCAGGGGCACATTAAAACCCAATAGGTTTTCATCCTAAAAACTGTGAAATGTTGTTTCAGGTTCGACACCAATAAATATAATGCATCCTTTGGGAAAGTATGAAGGATTTTCACATTTTGTGCAGGGGGTGGGGGGAGGAAATCAATATCTTCCCTTTGGCTCTTTAAACCTTCATATAAAACCTGGTAGCTTTCTTTGTGAAGAGCCTTGAAATATAAAACCTTAATTTTCAATTTTATTCAGAAATTAAAGTGGCACTGAAAAGAAAGCAAGGATATAGATTGTGTTCCTTATTCTACTTTGCAAAATTCCTTCAGCTGTGAAATGAATGATCATTTGGAGAAAATTTAGTGATTTTTTTTTTTGTATTTCTGTGCCCATGACTTGTTTCATTTTCATGTTTTGGTGAAGTATGGATAGACATATGACATTGCACATCTGTCAGTTAAGTGTCATGCATTCTTCTTGGTAGAGGGATCTTTGCACTGACTCTCATCAGGTTTCTTCCATCCACAGACAGGCTGTCTTCACATATCCCATACCTTGAGTTAAAACAGTAATGACCAAAACAATGAGAACAACAACAACAACAACAATAAAAAGAAGACATTGAAAACAAGGAAGATGAATTGTCTTGCTACAGCTGCCAGAGAAAAACAAATAAAAGAAACAGCTGATCAGTTTTAGATGTGAACACATTTCTACTAGTAGTTAAAATGTTTGTGTCCAACTCATGATGGGTGATGATGATAATTAAAATGAGTGAAGAAGAAAAGAGTGAAAGTCGAGCTGCAAACTGGAAAAACAAGCCTATGCATGGGCAATACTTGAAAAACGTAGAAGGAAAGGCTGACCCAAAGCTGACATAGGTATGATTAAGAACAGGAGTTTTAAAGAAGGAAAGAAAGGATTTATCTTGGCAGCTCAGGAACAACTTTTGCCAACAAATTGCATGCAGACAAAAATATAGCACGTATCCAACAACATCAAGTATAGAAGGTTTTAGAAAATGAGAGAGTCAAGATCCTGTGGGACTTAAACACATAGACATCTGCCTGACAATACACCTGATACAGTAATACCCCGGATGACGTGAGTACCGTATAGCGTGAAAACCGCATAACGTTACAAGATTTTCAGGAAAAATCTTGTATCGAATAACACGATTTTTAACGTTATCCGATACAGTCGTTCTTAGCAGCAGGGTGGCTGGAAAGCTGAATGGGGTTCTCCGTTCAGCTTCCCTGCCACCCTGCAGTTACGGAGGCTCCCCGTCAGCTTCCCCAGCCACCCTGCAGCTGTAGATTGGGTCTTCTGATCTCTCTGGAGCAGGCAGGGGACACAATCCAAGCTGTTTCTGGGCTTCCCCGACGTCCTCAGCCAGTGCAGCAAGCCAGAATGTTGGGATTCGAATCCCGACATTCTGGCTTGCTGCACTGGCTGAGGACGTCGGGGAAGCCCAGAAACAGCTTGGATCAGGTCTCCCCACCTCCCTGGACCCGGCAGGGGGGGGGGTCAGAGACCCCAAAATTGGTAAAAAAAATGGATGTTTTTTTAAACCAATTTTGGAGTCTCTGACCCCCCCCCCCCCGGCCGGGTCCAGGGAGGTGGGGAGATCCGATCCAAGCTGTTTCCAAAGTTCCCCCACCTCCCTGGAGGCTGCAGCAAGCCAAAATGTCAGGATTCAAATCCCGACGTTCTGGCTTGCTGCAGCCTCCAGGGAAACAGGGCTTTTTTTTAACATTGTGTGATCAATGTATCGCACAACATTAAAAACCGGATAACGACGGGACTTGTGGAAGTCATAATGTTATCCGGGGTACTAATGTATAACTGTTGTGGAAAAGAAGAAGGTCCAGTTTATTGACACTGCTATACCAGGAGACGCACAAATTGAAGACAACTGGAGAAAATAACAAAATATTGTGATTTGCAAATTGAGGTCGAGCATCTATGGAGGATGAAATCTGTTATTGTACCCATAGTGATTGAAGCCCTTGGAGCAATACATAAAGGACTCCCTAAATCAGTGGTTCTCTTTTGGCCATGCTCCACCAAAGCATTTCTCAAATCCTGATGCCCCCCGTGATATATAACTCTTATTATTCAAAAAGTAAACTATTCACGTGGAGGAAGTCTAAAAGGCCATTCACTGTTATGAACTCATTCTCAAATTGCTCCTACCCCCTTAAAAGTAAAATTGCCCCCCTGTGCAGCATGTGTCCCATGTTGGGAACCATAGTCTTGATATTTGGAGATTTTGGATCTATTGGACTTGGACATTCTAACTCTAATTAAAAAAAAACTCTACTAGAAATAGCATATCTACTCAGATGGTACCTTAACAGTTCTTAGGCCCTCGGTTAGAACTTGAACTGTTAATTTCATACCAGTCGACGACTTTGAAGCTAATGATAGATTTTAACAACAATGTAAAAACAATTTTACTAGGAATTGTCTATACTGTATACTTAAACATTACTTTAACAATTCTTAGGTCCTTGGTTAGGTCTTGAACTGGTAATTTTATACCAGTCTTTGGCTGTGACTCAAATGATAGATTTTTATTTTATAATAATAATAATTTTAAAATATCCATATAGATAGGATTTTGCCACAAGATATTTTAATGAGGTAACTTTGTCAGTCTGTTTTAACATAAATAAGAAAAATATAAAGAGTATAGTTATCATACTTTAACTACTAATAGATTGGTTGCAGGATGCGCTTTCATGGATTACACACCTCCTCCCGTGGCAGACTTATCAAACCAAGGCATTTAAAAAATTGCCATTGCCATAGAAATAATGCATTTTAAATATATAACTGGGCATTGCAGGGGCTTCCAGCTGCCCTTTGCCAAAGGGAGAGCCATGCCTGTGTCCTTCTGCACCATCTGCGGAGACTGTGCTGACCAATGTACCTGGTGCTGCTCCATCCCACCAATTTCTTGGGGAGAAACAATATAGTTCTTAAATACCATGTAGCCACCTTCACTAAAGCCTATTTAACAATGCATAATCTTTGATAATGCAAAATATTTATATATGTAGATAGGCAGTAGAAGTTTCCATGACTCAAAGCAATTATAACTTCTGTCTGGGCACAAACAGAATGAAAACTGATATACCACAAGAATAATCTGTCTCTCCATCTCTGTTTGAAGAAGAGGGTCTCAGCAGAGTTCAAAGGGAGATGAGAAAACTACTCCTGGAAACTTGGAAGGCTATTTGTAAGCAAGGCCGATACTTTGAAGGAGATAAGTGGAGCTTAAATGGAGTAGATTAGGTTTATGAAACTGTATATCCCACCCAGTTTATGCTATCCTTTTGTGCATAGGGTATATCTACCTTATAAAACATGTAGAAAGATCAGGCTCTTTATATCAGAACTAACTTGCTTGCTGGGCTTGTCAAATCTGCTCAAAGACAGGGCAGGGAGTCTTGGCCTGAAAGCTACCGCTCTCACTGGTTTTAGTGATCACCCTGGTTAAAATTTGTTTGTTTATTTGTTTTAAACATATATATAGCTCACCTTTTTCCTGAAAAGGGCTCAAGTTAGCTTGCAGCATTAAAAAACAAACAACATTAAAAACTAAGAAAAACTTTTACAGTTTAATTCCCCCCCCCTCAAAAATGTATTAAAACTAGTAGATTAAAAACAGTTGAAAGAGAAATTTAAAAGATCCAAACAAAATCCTTCGCCAGTTTATGGAAGGACAGTGTAACAGAAAACACCCCCTTTTAAACGGTGCTTTTACTGTTAGCTTCGTACCCACTTAATTGAGTTTTAGTACACTTAAAATGGCGATTCTGGATCTGGGGGAGAAAGAACAATTCAAAACAATTGAACCTCATGGAATTGCAAAAATGAAAGTGACTATGTGATTGACATGCCTTGCTGTAAAATCATGGGCTGGAATCCCTAAGGAGGAGGGCCAAAGGCGTAACGCACACACAGACAGACAGACAGACAGACACACACACACACACCACCTTCTTCTTCTTCTTCTTCTTCATCATCATCATCATCATCATCATCATCATCATCATCATCTAGGCCAGATGTGAAACTGCCAAAATGATGATACCTTTTGGTGAATTCGTTCTGCAGTTTCTTTTGCCTGATCCGGAGTGAGAAAGATTAGATGGTACAAGGTGGCCTGGGGTATGCCCGATTGTGGCTCAGAAATATTACAATCTTCAAGGAGGCTCTTTCTGTGTACCCCAGTGGTACTCCTGTAGCAAATGTTGCTGCTTAGTGTAGTAAGTTGCAACAAGGGTAAGCACATTTATAACAAGAGAACTTACGGAGACATTGACTCATCAACGTTCCCATTGATTCAGTTGGCTTAGTCTAGTGTGATGTATCTGCTAAGCAGCAACATTTCATTTGTTTCCTACACTTCTTTCTGTACAGTTGGTGTCCATATTTTTTTAAAAAAATAACACATTTAGTATGCTCTGTATGTGTGGGGGACATGTACCTTTCCTCCTCCCATCACATCCATGCATGGAGAATTGGCAGAGAAACCTCCAGTGTATGCCTGTGTGTCACTAGCTATTTGTGTTGCTCTTATTTGAAGACTCAGTTGAGAGCCAAGTTTATATTCTCTTTAATTGATAACTCTATTGAGAGCCAAAGTACACATAGCAAAGGAGAGCCATGAAGTGTCTCCCCCATGTTGTGTGTCTTGCTCTACTGCAGCAACAGATAACTATTACTGTCGGGAAACCTGCCCCAACAATAGGCGCGAAGGAAGGGAGACTGCAGTCTTGTATCCAATGCAATAGCCTTTATTAACCAGCTTGGCGTCCCAAGCAGGTCTGTTGTTCTGGTTGGCTGTGCAGTTGCTTAGCTAGGCTGAACTGATGATCATATTCTGATAAGCAATGCACCGCATGGCATATTTATAGAGACACACACAGGAGGAGGTACATAATAGGGTGTTTACAGGGTGTTTGCAGGGTGTTACCCAAAAGGAGGAGGAGAAAGAAGGAGGAGGGTGTAAGAAAGGGTGGGATAGGGGTGGATGATGGAAAACACCTCTATAATCTAATCATAAAAACCACATTTATAATAGCCTCTCTGCCTTGAAGGAATATATATTTGCAAGCTATAATATACTGTGGGTCAAACTCCTTCCTCATGCAGTTTTGCATCACCTTATAACATCTGCCTTTTGAGAGGCCTCTTTCTCTTTAGGCTGGAGCTGAATCCCTTATCTTTAACACAGGATGTTCAATGAACACATTTATCTATTTGCATCACACTGCTAGCTTCTGCTGTAACGAAGCCCTAACAATATGTTCTAAGCAAGCTGTCACACTTTACTAAAATTCATCACACAGGTCTATGATCTATAACACAGGTATAATAACAATCAAATCTATATAAATGAATTCCTACATTTCCACTTTCTTAAATTAAATTTTATGACGGAGATTTACGCCTTTTGTGAGCAATCTCCTCACCTCCCGAATCATCCTCTGACCCCACTGGGTAGTATCGTATTTGGTAGATCTGCTTCTTAGTCAGCCCTGCCGTAGGACGGACTTTTGGGCAGCAAGATCTTAGAATGGAAATGAAATTAGGAATACATTGGATTACACAACATAACAAGACACATATCACCACAACTGCAATTATAGCAATGAATAAATTCCTGAGCCACCCCCAACCAGGGAGCCACGCCCATAAGGCATCCCACCATGCAGGAAGGGCGTTCTGCTGGATGTGATTGACTATATCATGCAACCCATCCAGCTGATCTTGGATCCTGTTGGAGTTATCAGACAAGTTAAAGCAACACATATTCTGGACAGCTTCACAACCCTGGTGGTGAAGCAAAAGCAAGTAATCAATCGCCGCACGATTGTCCAGAATCGCACTGCGCAATTCAGCCTGCTCCTTATTAAGGAGGCTAATGGCTTCGGACGTATGATTGATGGCTTTTGCAAATGCGCAGGCAAGGCGTCCTAGCACAATGCTATTCCTGAACGCCAAACCTGGCACTCCGATGAGACTCAGTGTCATTGCCATGGCCTCGGCAGTAGACAAGAGGTTCACATTACTATCACAGTCCTCTGGAAGAGTAAGTCTCTGAGTGTCCCGCCGCCCACGGGATAGGCCCGTATGCTTTGCAGGTGACTCAAAGAGGGATCTCTTGGGCAATACTGCTGTCAGGCGGCTGAGACAGCAAGTGGTGTCCGACAAATTGGCTGGGATATAGTTCCAACTTCTTTCGCCACATGAGAAAAACCAGCCCATGGGTAGAACAATATGAACATTATTAAATGATATGGTTTCTGTCTCAGTGCTAGAACAATGAAAGTTCCCCTGGGTTACCCTTAAACATTTGGGCTTGTTCAGAAGCTTACCTGATGTTGTACAATTGACAATTCTGACACATTTACTGGTATTGCTGACAGCTGTAAGTGGGGTATATAGGGAAACTGCATCTGCAGGGAGTTTCTGAACTGCTCGGCCCCACTGACGACTAAAGTTATAGGGATTGGTCAGGTTGAACCCAAACAATGGTGACCCATCCCCCTGGGCTAGGGCATCGGGAGTATAACATACAGGAAGCAAGCAGGTACTGAGCAAATGGTAAGAGTGGATACTGTTTCTTAAACAAAAATCAGTTTGGTTAGAAGCTTCAGCTAGACGATACCAAATGTTATATTCAAACCGGTGGGATAAATGTTCTTCTTCATCGGGGAAAGCCTTTGCAATGGCTGCTTTATTGTTCGTTTTGTTAGCTTTCGCGTGTATGTCAGTCAACAAACGTTGTCCAAGGGGGCTTTGGAGATTCAAACAAACTGACTGGACCTTTTTGGCCTGCTGGCCAGAGGGTTTCTTTAAGTGAATAATAATTTCTTCTTTCCAACATGCCGAAGTTTTGTTGCGATATTCAATCCTGGCAATGTTGGACATGCGTACCTTTGAGACGCCCAATTGTGGACAAACGCAATGAGGTACGTTCCAGGAAAGAACAACAGCTTCAGGGGTGATCAGCCAGAGGCAGCCGAACATCAACAGCGGAATCCACCTTCTTCTCTTCTGACCCCGCCCTGTAAGGCCGGACACATCGCGCCGGTATCCAAATGACACCATCATCGCTGGCCACAGCTGCGTAACCGCGTCCCCAGGTGACGAGATGAGCTGGCCCTTTCCAAGACGGGTCAGGGAGTTGTCGATAGGTGACCAGCGGCCGATCCAGGTGTTCTTCTTTTCTGAAATGCAAGTCTACTGGAGAGTGGGTCCTGTTATGGGGAACAAACAGAAAGTTAAGAGAGAATAACACCTTAGCTACAGCCATTGGGACCTCTGCCATAGGTACTTTAGCATCTCCGAGCTGTTTGTGAAGAAGCGTTTTAAATGTCAGGTGTGCTCTCTCAACGATGGCTTGTCCTGTCGAGTTATATGGTATGCCCTGTGTATGCTTGACATTCCACTGTTTACAAAAGTCTTTGAAAGAACTTGAGCAATAGGCCGGACCGTTGTCCGTCTTCAAGGCCAGTGGCTTGCCCATGACTGCAAAAGTCCGAATGCAGTGCTGAATTACATGTCTGGCTGTTTCCCCCCGCATGGGTGTGGCCCATATGAACCCTGAGTACGTATCCACACAAACATGCAATTTGGATAGGGGAGAGAGCAGGGATACTTGCGTGACATCCATCTGCCACAACTGGTTGGCTCCCGTCCCTCGAGGGTTGACAGCGTCGAATGGCAGAAAGATAGGAGACTTTGTACAGGAAGGGCAGCTGGAAACAATATCTCGAGCCTGAGACATAGGAATGGAAAATTGTTTATGCAATACTTTTGCAGATTGGTGAAAAGCATTGTGACTTGCAATGGGATCATCAAACAAGGGGTAGGCCTCAGTAGGTGCCTTCAGCGCAGCGTCGGCTCTGGCATTTCCCTCTACCAGGTAGCCAGGGAGGTTGGAGTGAGACCGAAGGTGGGCAGCAAAGAACAAGGTGCGTCGTGACACTAGTGCTGTCTGGAGTTGCTGGAACAGTGTGAACAGGACAGAGTCCATGGAAGGGGATAGATAGGCCTCAGAAAGAGTGAAAAGCAGGCGATATACATACTGTGTGTCCACAATTAGATTGAAAGGAGTGTCAGCAAAGGTGTGAAAGGCAAGGATTACAGCAGCTAACTCTGACCTTTGAGCAGATGTCTGCTTATCAGTGAAAAGTACTTGCCATTCACCTTTAGAGTCCTGCCATGTTAGGACCCCACGATCCGGGGACCCATCTGTGAATAAAGTCAAAGCATTATGCAAGGGTATAGGAGACAAGGCTGAAGAAAGAGTGTAAGAAATCTGTTTGAGCAGCGTGAGTCGCCTGTCCTTCGGCGGATTGTGGCGAATGGAGCCCTGGAAGTCCGCCACAGCGACCTGGAAAGCCTCTGAATGCTGGTATAAGGCTGTAACCTGTTCCTGAGAAAAAGGAAGGCAAACATAGTCAATATCAAAGCCTGTGAGTTGCACTGCTCGACCCCTGCACTTTAGAAGTAAGTCAGAAACTGCTTCAGGGACTGAGTAAATATTCTTTTGCGGCGTGTGTGGTAGATGGAGCCATTCTATAATGGCGATGCTCTGTTTGTCCTGTGGGGCAAAGAGGACAGCTGTTGGGACCTTTGGTGTTGCAAGGATGGCACATGCCAATGTGCGAACCCCCGATGGGATCCTGTCCACTGAGACCTGGTGCAAGCGGTGGTTGATGAGCTGAATAGTTGTCTTCATATCTTGAGTGCAAGGAATGATGTCAGCTGGTGCAGTGCGCCCAACTAAAGCTGCAAACAAAGGTGACAATTCAGCAGTACTGAGAGCCAAAAATGGCCTTGCCCAGTTAACATTACCCAGTAATTGTTGCAATTGAACCAAGGTGAACTGTTCCGGGGCCACAAAGGTAGGCATTACTGGGATTGAGGCGGTAGCGGAAAGCTTATGCCCTAGGTACTGGTAGGGCGGCATCCGTTGAACCTTTTCTGGGGCTACGATTAGCCCATGGGCCTGCAACACAGTAGTTAAGAAGGTTAAATGACACTCCAATAACTGCTTATCGTGTAATAAAATATCATCCATGTAGTGATAAGCAGCAATGGAAGGGAATTGATCCCTAAAAGGTTGAAGTGCTTTGTCTACAAACATCTGGCAAAGAGTAGGCGAGTTGGCCATCCCCTGTGGCAACACTTTCCATGCGAAACGGCGAGTAGGACGGCTGTTATTGTACACCGGGAGGGTAAAAGCAAACTTTTCCCTATCTTGCAGAGCTAGCGGAATTGTATAAAAACAGTCTTTCAAGTCAATGACAACTACCTGATGGTCTTGGGGTATCAGGTTGGCGTTAGGGAGTCCGCATTGAAGAGCGCCCATTGGGTACATCTGTTCATTCACCTTGCGGAGATCATGCAACAATCTCCACTTGCCAGATTTCTTTTTGACTACAAAAATAGGAGAGTTCCATGGACTAGTGGTAGGTTCTATGTGTCCTGCTTCCAATTGCTCCATGACAAGGGCCTCCGCCGCACGGAGCTTTTCATGGTTCAGCGGCCACTGATCCACCCACACTGGTGGACCCTCCTTCCAAGTTATAGGAAGTGCGTACAGTGGAGCTGCCGGAGAGGCCCGTACTAAAAATTTGAATGGATGACGCAATCAGCTTGTGACAGGATGTCCCTCCCCCACAGGGTTGTTGGGAGATCAAGGATGAGTGGATGGGTGGAGACTACAGTCCCGGAAGCTGATTCAAATATGATAGGGTGTATACTTTGCTGGGCCGGCTGATATCCACCCACCCCCAGCACATCATGGGTCGATTTGGTAGGCCAATGGGCGGGCCAGTCTTTAGAAGCCATGACTGTTAAATCCGCCCCCGAATCCACGATCCCCGTGACAGGGCGTCCGCCCATTTGCAACGTCATCTGGGGGCGGTCTGCTGTAACCTTGATGACAGCCATGGCAAGATGTGCAGGCAGGGGGGTTTCGGGTGGAGAGGCATATTTCTGGGGAATTAGAAAAAGGCGTGCCACCTCCTGGCCTTTTGGCAATTTAGTTGGAGTTGTTACATTAGCTAGCAAAATCAACTGTTTTTCAGGCTCCAGTGGGTAGATACCCGCCATTACATGAACTGTCGGTGGCAACAGATCTGAACGGGGCAGTACAAGACCCATCAAGGTGGGAGGAAAAGGGCCCTTGCAGGACGTTTCTATTGCTGTAGTGTGCCAAGGGATTTGAAAGTCTACCTCTTCCTCTGTGCAAAGTGGCAATCCTGCCTCCTCCACGGTAAATGGTTTCTTCTGCCCTATTGTTTGTCCTGGGCCTGAGCACGGCCCGAGTGCCGGTTTCCCTGGGCGTTGGGGTGGCTTGCGTTGTCTCCGTCCCGTACCCCGTTCCGCTCCCCGTCCCGCCATGCAGATCCATCCCGCCCCGCTGACCGGCACTGGTTGGCCCAATGATATCCCTTCTGGCATATGGGGCATTTCTTGGAGGGGCGGGGGTCTTGTCTGGGGGTGGAGCGGCACTGAGCTCTAAAGTGTCCTTCTTTTCCACAACCGAAACATTTTTTGCCTTGTGCTGGATTTCTTTGCACTTGTACTGCTGCTGCCAACAGTTGGGCTTTGTGGCTGTGTGACCCTATGTTCTGAGAGACTCTTAACATCTCAGCTATGGTTGTTTCAGGGCGGGCGTAGATGGGCGTGATGGCTTGTCTGCAATCATCATTGGCATTTTCAAAAGCTAGTTGTTTCAACAGCATTTCTCGGGCATTAACATTTTCCACTTGGCGAGTCAGAGCCACAATGAGTCTGTTCACAAACTCGGTGTATTGCTCACGTGGCCCCTGGCGGGTGGCAGCGAACCCGCCGGTTACCGTAGCGCCACGAGCAGGCACTCGGTTCCAGGCACGGAGGACAAGCTCCCCTATGACATGCAATTCTGCATCAAGGAGGAGGAGTTGTTGCTGTATTCCTGCAAAGTTGCCTTCCCCCATGATCATATTCACGGTCAGTGCAGGGCGGACTCTATTGTATTGAGTGGCAAGATCACGCCATTCTTGCAGGCAAATGAGTGCCTCTGCCGGGGGAAGCAAGGCTTTGATTAGCGTACGCCAGTCCTCTGGGATCGGTTTAACGGATAGTATTCCTCCCAGCAAAGCCTTAGTAAACGGAGCATCTGGCCCATACTCTGTGACACTGTTTTTTAGTTCTTTTATATGCTTGTAGGTCAATGGGACCCATCGGTCAGGAATAGGGGCCACTCCAGCAGCCGCCGGTGTGCCCCGGATGACAGGAAATGCCATGGCGTGAGTGCCAGGAGTTTCTAACATGACCTCCGCTAGAGCATCCGAGAAAGCTGCATGACGCTCAGACTGCCCTCCATTTTGAGGGGGCTGTGGTCTAGCGGGCTCAACGCAGGGCAGGGTGGCAAGGTCCGGGTAGAGGGAAGTCCTCTCTGGGGGATCCGGTGGCTTCCCCGGACCACTACCCCCCTCCTCTTGGTACGGCGGTGGCGCCGTGGGTAGTGGGCTCATCCTGCCTTCTGACGGGGGCGGGAGAATTTGTGGCAAATTATTTGTTGGTAATTGTGCCAATAAGATGTTCTTCGGGGTGAGACTTTGCAGACACACTCGGACTTTACACCATGTGTGTTGCACCGGAATGGTGACCCTGGGATGGTCTTGGAAAGCAGTCCCGATTTTATCCCAGGTTTTCAAATGAAGAGAACCGTCTTCTGGGAACCAAGGGCAGATTTCATTGATGGTTCTAATTAAATCTTCGACCTCTCTCTGCGTTGCCTTATGGCCATTTTTGCTTAGCAGAAAAAGGAGGTCGCGGCAATATTTCAATTGTGGAGAAGACAGAGAATTACCCATGGTGTATCCTAATGTGTCTAATTAACTTTACAATCTTCACTCACCGTTTTGGGACCCTTGAAGAAGGCTTTTTCAAGGATGAGAAGAGCGCTCTATGAAGACCTTTCCGGTCGGGCAAGTGAAGACGGTGGAGCGTAGGCGTCCGTTGGCGGAGCGCTGACGTCCGTTGGTTGCGAGCTGTGTCGCCTCACACGGCTGTGGGCTGTGCCTCAAGCCCCACAGTGTCGTGAACGTTGCGTTGGCCTCACAACGGGGCACCACTTGTCGGGAAACCTGCCCCAACAATAGGCGCGAAGGAAGGGAGACTGCAGTCTTGTATCCAATGCAATAGCCTTTATTAACCAGCTTGGCGTCCCAAGCAGGTCTGTTGTTCTGGTTGGCTGTGCAGTTGCTTAGCTAGGCTGAACTGATGATCATATTCTGATAAGCAATGCACCGCATGGCATATTTATAGAGACACACACAGGAGGAGGTACATAATAGGGTGTTTACAGGGTGTTTGCAGGGTGTTACCCAAAAGGAGGAGGAGAAAGAAGGAGGAGGGTGTAAGAAAGGGTGGGATAGGGGTGGATGATGGAAAACACCTCTATAATCTAATCATAAAAACCACATTTATAATAGCCTCTCTGCCTTGAAGGAATATATATTTGCAAGCTATAATATACTGTGGGTCAAACTCCTTCCTCATGCAGTTTTGCATCACCTTATAACATCTGCCTTTTGAGAGGCCTCTTTCTCTTTAGGCTGGAGCTGAATCCCTTATCTTTAACACAGGATGTTCAATGAACACATTTATCTATTTGCATCACACTGCTAGCTTCTGCTGTAACGAAGCCCTAACAATATGTTCTAAGCAAGCTGTCACACTTTACTAAAATTCATCACACAGGTCTATGATCTATAACACAGGTATAATAACAATCAAATCTATATAAACGAATTCCTACATATTACATTGATTAAACTGATTGGAGGATAATGAAAACCAAGACAGGTGTCTTCTCAGTAGTCCCTTATCTACTTAGAACCCTCTGAAGAGACATGCAATTTGTGGCATTCTACCCTTCTTTCTGTGTTGTTGTAGTGGTGTGTGTTGCTTAATGCACCTGTGTACAGTGGTACCCTTTCTAATGAATGCCTCATGTAACAAAAAATGTGTACAGCGAAGAGGATTTGCGCTAACTGCTATACCCCGTATAATGGATTTTTCCGTTATACGAAGCAATGCATCTCTATGGGAAAAATCGTACAACAAAAATCCCTATGGGACTATTTTTCCCATAGAGATTTTCATTGTATGATGCATTCCATAGGGATTTTCGTTATATGAGGCATGCTTCATATAACAAAATAATAATAATTGTATAACAAGGTGCCTCGCAGAACGGACTTTTTCCTTATGTGGGGTTCTGTTGTACATTTAAAGAATTGACAACTTTAGAATCAGATGGGGAAGCTCCCTCTCTTGTTTTCACTGCAAACCTCCAGGATTGAGAGATTGAGACCAAATGAGATGGGAAGAAGAGAGTAACAATTACAGTTGATAATTGGCTTTTAAAACAAAAATGGTACTATTCAGAAATTTTTTTTTGATGTAAACTTTGGTATTTGTGAACACATCCCAGTTACAAAAGAGATTAAAGAGAGAGGGAGATGGAGACAACCTCAGTGTGCAATGTTCACATATTTTGATGTCTATCAAAAGCATTAATAAGTACTAAGGATTCTTAGCATACCATAGTGAAATCCAGTAATAAATTGTAACTAGAGCAGTTCCATTGAATCAGTCAAATATACAGATAAGTTGATTTGTCAAAGCTTGATGGCTGGATGGTTCATTTGTTTAGGTATCTGACTGTGGAGCCAGAGATTGCAAGTTCGACCCCCCCCCCCCGTGCTTCCTGTGTAGCCTTGGTCAGGGTGTACAGTCCCAGGGCACCTCCAGAAGAAATGGTTAACAATCTCTGTGTTATCTACCTTTGAAAACCCTGGAAAGGGTTTGTCATTATGGCACAGAATTATAACAATAAAGATATTAATAATCCAGATTTAGATGCTATCTTTAGTACAGGTATTCTTTGATATAGATATAACTGAAGAATTGTTTCTCTTGACATAATTCTTGTTTTTCACAACTGTCAAATTACTGATAGCAGGATGTCTCTATAATCAACACAGGGACTATTTGTGTGTGTGTGTGCCACTGTCATTTTCAAAGCCTGTTGCCTCTGCTGTTGTCTTCTTCTTTTCCCCTTCTCACTTGATTTCCATCCCTCTGTATAAGTAAAGGTTTCCCTTGCTTGAAAGCCAGTCGTATCTGACTCTATAGTTCAGTGCTCTTCTCTGTTTCAAAGCCGAAAAGCCAGCGCTGTCTGGTTCTGCAGACGTTTCCATGGTCATGTGGCAGGAATGACATTGTTTACCTTCCCACCAAAGTGGGCATCAAGTATTTGCCTACTTGCCATTTCTTGCTTTCGAACTGCTAGGTTGGCAGCTAGCTGGGACAGAGACGGGAGCTCATTCTATCCTGCAGTACTCGGGAATCGAACTGCTGACCTCCCGCCTTCCATTCAGCGTCTTCTTAGCCACGTGAGCCACTGCACTGTTTTTCTCTGTTCGTCTGAGGATAATTGGACAGTTCACAATGCTATAAGCCTGCTAGTTTTTAAAGTACCACAACAGCTTCTGGTTTCATGACACAGTTTGTTGGAGAAAAAGGTCCATATCCCGCGTCTTCAACCCACTGAAGTTAGGTGTCTTATTCAAGCCAGAGTGCTTTCTGTCAGCCCATGTTCAGTACATGCTTTTATGATGAAAAAGTAAGGGGACAAATTCTGATTCTAAATAGGGGTTGAAAAGCATTTGTAAATCCAACAACTCATCATGTCTGTGTGAAAGGGCTCCACTGCCATGGGTTTCTTATGGTGATTAAAACTGGAATTTTCTTTGTTGGTTCCTGTCCTGTCGTTTTTAAAACAAGAGATATTATCTTAACATTTAATACAAACTACAGAGCATCCTTGTTTATCTGTGCTTCTTCTGAGGAAAGGACAAAGAAGTTGAGGAACCTCTTAATCTGAAAAGGGTGGCTATGTTTACGCTTGAAACAGTTTCATTGTGTTGAAATCTGTTTTAAATTTAGGGTCTATGTTTGGATTTGGTTTTTCTCCACCCCCCACATCCAGATGATCGTTAATGATTTGGAATTTGCTCTGAGTCTAGTTTTGCACAATTGGAAATGAATTTAAATAAATAATCCTAAAGTAAATAGATGTTTCTGTGTATATATAGACAGCAAAAATGTTGAGCGGTGTTAGTTGTTTTTCAAGCAGAACCACATTTTAAAACAAACTGTAAATTTTAATAATATTAATCTTATTTTATGTCCAGCATTTCATCCATTTATGGCTGCTACATTATGAGCAGTGATGATGTTTAAACATTGCCAGCTCAGCAGTGTGTGATGGCTTTTGATGCTCTCTTACTGTTGTCACTCTGGAAAGATTGGTCAGCTGTGGTTACAGACTTCCACAGCAGAGTGAAATCTCTTCCTTCTTGGAGTGTAGTGTGATACTCTACCAGTCAATTTCTTGGCACAAATCATTGCTCAAATTATGCATTTATTTACTGGTGCTAAATGCATTCCTGGCTCCAGGCCATTAATCTCTCTAATACCCACCTCAAGGTAAAGCTACCATTTGAATCAGGACAGTTGTTGCTATATCTCAACAGTTATCTGGATTCATTACTCTTTCAGGACAAGTTGGCACAGGCTGGATTTTGTTTTTGTACTTACAAAAAGATTTCCCAAGCTAGGTATGTGCCACAACTAATAGCTTCCATTTATATGAAATAATTAGCTTCCTTAGCAACAAAACGCCAGTTAAGCTAAATTAAAAGAACTAATTTCTTTATGGTTCTTTTTCAGCCCAGTATAAATGTGATATAAAGGTTCATAACATGTCACTTGCCTCATTATGTAACTTTTCAAATATCAAATATTAAAATATCAAGTACAGTACTTTTAATCAAGTTCAGACTGTGCATTCCTAGACAAGATAGATATGCCACAAAACAGTATCATATCAAAACTAGAATGAGCAGAAGTGTATTCTTGACAAGTTTTATTGGTTGAACCTTTCTTGGTTTGGAATTTTGGGTACATTTTTGGTATACAGTTAGAACTGCAACTTACCGTAAATAATACCGTATATACTCACATATAAGCTGACCAGAATATAAGCCGAGGTACCTAATTTTGACCTGAGAAACCAGGAAAATAGATTGACCCAAATATAAGCCGAGAGTGGCAAATGCAACATCAGCTAGTGAGTTTCAATAATCAAAATATGGTACATGAAAATAAGATGCAGCAGAAAGGAGTTTTCTCCATGCCGATTGAGATGCACCGATGACAGGACGGGAGAAGTGGGTGGTGAAGGCTATTAGCCGCCATCACCTTTTCCCATCACACCCAGTGACCCAAATATAAGCCGAGTCCACTTTTTTGACCTCATTTTAGGACTGAAAAACTAGGTTTATACTCAAGTATATACAGTATTCATAAAAGGATTGGGCTTGAAATATATTTAGAAATTACCGTATTTGCCAGCATATAAGACACATGGAAGTCTTGTTTGTCGTTAACATTAAGGTGCAAGAATGAGTTAAGGTTCAAGATAGGTCCATCAGTCTGTCCAGTGTTTTGAATGGCATGAGGTTATCTGTTGCTTTTATTTCCTTGCAATGGCAGGATATCATTTAACCTCCACTACAACCTTAGATGAAAGCCCATTTGATAATAAAATATTTTTATTTTGTCTGACACATACTGTATATGATAGATTTTTAACCATGGTACACTTTTTGAAGCATGGAAGAGTGGCTAGATGCCTAGAAGTTACCAATTGCAGTTCCCTTTGAAATAATGAGTCACCTGCCTTGTTCATACTTCAATATGAGGATTGTTATTTTTTCTTCAGAAAATGGCTATTTATGAACCAGTTGCAAGTTGATTTGTGCTTATGTTCTCTCCTTGGGCATGACTTTTTTTCCTGCTAAACCCAAACCAGTTGGCTGTGTGGGCAAGTTGGTATTTGACTGTTGTAATGCGCTCTACATGGGGGTGCCCTTGGTGACCATTTGGAGGCTGCAGCTGGTCCAAAATGTGGCTGCTCGGGGGGTGATGGTGTGCAGGCGTTATGCCCGTGCCTCACCATTGCTCTGAGAGCTGCACTGGTTGCCCTTGTGCCTATGGGTGCAATTCAAGGTGCTGGCTGGTAATTACCTTTAAAGCCCTATATGTTAGTGGGCCAGGAGACTTAAGAGAACACATCACCCCAAGAACATCTGTCTGTCCCACCATGGCAGACCAGAGAGGCTCTCTCATTGTCCCATTAGCTAGAGGGGCACATCTCTCTAGCACTAGAAAAAGGGCCTTCTTAGTGTCTGCTCCGGCCCTGTGGAACCTCCTGCCAATTGAGCTGCATCTCCAGACAGAGTTGCTGCCCTTCAGGAAAGGGTTAAAGACATGGCTGGCAGGTCAGGTGTGGGGCGCCAATGATGCAGTGGCCCCGGCCTGCTGGCTTATTTAGTGAAATACTCTCTCTCTCTCTTAATATTTTAATCTTATAAACTTCTTAATTTCTGTTGGTGCTTTTAATGGGTTTTTATAGCTTTTAATTGTGACTGGTCTTTTCTGTGAGCCATCCAGAGTCTTCAGAGTGGGACGGCAATACAAGTTAGAACAATAAGTAAGTAAGTAAGTAAGTAAGTAAGTAAGTAAGTAAGTAAGTAAGTAAGTAAGTAAGTATAAGACACACTCTGTTTTTCTGGTGTATTTTAAGGGGGGAATGCACTTATATTTAATTTAATTTAATTTAATTTAATTTAATTTTTCGATTTCTACTCCATCGAATCGGGGTGACCCGACTCAGGGCGGCTCACAGTCAAAAGTATAAATACAAGTGGTGATGCAAATACATAATACAGTCAATACAAGACAATAATTACATCACATTCAATAGAGCAAATACAATCCTTGATACAACAACAACAAAAATGCAGTTAATTCAGTCAATAGATCTGCAGTACAATAAGATGTCTCTCTGTCCCTTCCTCGGCCAAGGGAGGGGGGGGCCTTGGACAGCTGTGGTGGCGACTGAACCACAACAAATCGACTGTGTGACTGAACCACAACAAAATCATGTTTACAGTGCAACAGTTGTGTGAATGTGGAGAAACCTAATTAACAAGGCAGTGAGGTGTCTGCAGTTTATGCCCTACCACATGTAGAAAACAGGATCTAGTAAATGGCCAACCTAATGCCATCGAAATAGCCGGCTTCTAGTCAGAAACAGTCAAACGATTTGATTTGATTTGAATTTTAGGTATATTTCATATATGTCTATAATTTTACATTACACAACACTGATATGAATAAAGAAAGAATGTATCTGGGAGGTGGGAAGAGGATGGGGGAGGCCATTGTTTTAACTGTCTTTTTTTATATTTCATGGGGAGGAGGTCCAACTTTTTAGCTGTCGTAACTTCTTAAGAGTTCTTGCTGTTTTCTGTCCAACACTTGAGGATTCTGTTCTACCAATTTAAATTAGAATATATTCCGTGTTTCAATTGCTTTATGTGCTTTCTAGCAGATAAAATATGTTAATTTGTGTAAATGCAGTTCTGAGTGCAAATGCTTATGCTGAAACCATGCTTATCTTTAAAGCTGCATGTCTTTCATTCTTGGCTTCTTTTATATGCCCACTTTATTTTTTTTAAATGCATGTCTTAATATTTGAGGAGACTTTTAAAAGAACATTTGAAGCTATGTGGAGTGGGGGGGGGGGAAATCTCATGACTTCATAAATATGCATAAGCTCCTAGACAGACTTCCCCGTGAATTGCTATTCCCCCCCCCCTCCATTTTTCTCCATGAGTTCTTCAAGCCTATTTGTGTTGCATTTCATTGGCATAGATGAGAAAATCCTGAATATTGGTTTTGCTGATGTATTGTATCTTTAGTACTAGGTTTTAATGAAGGAAACCAATATGTTTTCTATGGGTGTCGTGTTCATTTATCTTGTCCCATAGAAATGCAAAAAAAAAAAAAAAAAAGGGGGGGGGGTTTAAAGGGAACAGCTTGTATAATAAAAGTCATCATGGCAATAAACAACTTGAGCCTCAGTTTGATGGATATGCTGCAATATTCCCTTTGATTTTCACATATTGGACACATTCTAAAGAGGTCACTTGAATATGCTCAAAAGCTTGCATATATCCAGGGAGATTTGGGACCGCATTTTCCTTTTGGGGGAAAAAATCATATTCAGAACACCATAGCATATCTCCAACTAATTTGGTAAATCAGATTACAGTACAGTCAAACCTCGCATAAAGAGCGCCTCACTTAAAGAGTAACTCGCTTAAAGAGCAGAATTTTCTCTGAATGTTCGCTTCGCTTAACAAATAAAACCAACCAAAAACTCACTTAACAAATAAATTGGGGTTCACAATCCCCCCCTCAAGAAACCACAATTGGTCACTTAGAATGGTGTTTCGCTTAAAGAACAAACTCGCTTAAAGAGCAATCCCATGGAACGCATTATGCTCTTTAAGTGAGGTACAACTGTAATTTCAAAAACATTAGGAAGAGACAAACTTTTGACATACACTAGTACCCCGAATAACGTTATGACTTGGTTCCACAAGTCCCGTCGTTATCCGGTTTTTAACGTTGTGCGATACATTGAACACACAATGTTAAAAAAAAGCCCTGTTTCCCTGGAGGCTGCAGGAAGCCAGAACGTTGGGATTTGAATCCTGACATTTTGGCTTGCTGCTGCCTCCAGGGAGGTGGGGGAACTTTGGAAACAGCTTGGATCGGGTCTCCCCACCTCCCTGGACCCGGCCCGGGGGGGGGGGTCAGAGATCCCAAAATTGATTTAAAAAACGGACATTTTTTTAAACCAATTTTGGGGTGTCTGACCCCCCGCTGGGTCCAGGGAGGTGGGCAGACACGATCCAAGGTGTTTCTGGGCTTCCCCGATGTCCTCAACCAGTGCAGCAAGCCAGAATGTCGGGATTCGAACCCTGACATTCTGGCTTGCTGCACTGGCTCAGGACGTCGGGGAAGCCCAGAAACACCTTGGATCGTGTCCCCTGCCTGCTCCAGAGAGATCAGAGGACCCGATCTACAGCTGCAGGGTGGCTGGGGAAGCTGACGGGGACTCCCTGTCGGCTTCCCTAGCCACCCGCCCATGCCTCCGCAGCTGTGGGGTGGCTGGGGATGCTGACGGGGGAGCCCCCCATCAGCTTTCCAGCCTCCCCACCCCTGCCTCCGTAGCTGCAGGGTGGCTGGGAAGCTGAACGGAGAACCCCGTTCAGCTTTCCACCCACCCTGCTGCTAAGAACAACTGTATCGGATAACGTTAAAAATTGCATTATTTGAAACAAGATTTTTCCAAAAATCTTGTCACGTTATACGGTTTTAGCACTATATGATACTCACGTTATACGGGGTATTACTGTACATAACTAGATGTGTAGTTCTTTGTATCATAACCCACATGACTAATACTGACTGGTTCCTCCAGCCCACCTGTGTGTATTCTGTATTGTTTGGAAATCTAGTTTGGACATTTTACTGGAAAATCCATCTTCTCCCATAACTTGTTTGCACCTTCAGTTCATCATTCAAGATCTTCCTCCAGGTGAGACCTCTGAAGGTTGCAATGTGAGCGGTGATAAGAGGGAGAGGGTCTTTTAACAGGTGGTATCCTGACTGTAGAATGTCCTCCCTGGAAATCCTGGAACTTGATCATCTTCTGCATCCAGAGAAAACCTTTTCATTATGCTGGGTATTTTTAAAAAATGGTTGTCAATGCTTTCATGCCTCATTTTCTTTTATGATGCTGATTTAACAAACTAGCAATTGTTGTTGGTTGTATTACATACTGTCTTCAGTCATTGTTTCATTGATGAGATTATATCTGTATTTCTTTGTTGTACATCATCCTGACATCTTCTCTTATGAGGTAGACTAAAAGTGTAATAAATAAACAAATTGATGTACAGTAAAACCTCAGATAATGCTAAAACTTAGTTCCACAAGACCTAGTGTTATCCGATTTTTAACGTTAAAATCCTATGGGATGCATCAGATGACATTAAAACTCCATAGAGATACATTGTAACCAGTATAGGCTTTAGCGAACGTTATCCAATGCATCCCATAGGATTTAACGTTACACGATGCAATCCCCCCCCCCCCCGATTGCTTAACGTTATGGGGTTTTAGCGTTATCTGATGCAAATGTTATCTGAGGTATTACTGTATGTTATTAAGGTTGCCAGCTGGTAAGACCCATTCCACATTATTACTAGCTAAAAAAAACCCCAGAGCATAGAATTGAAAGTCAAACTTCCCTTTACTAATGTGATTGTAAGTGTATCTCATTAGCTCTTCTCACCAGTGCAACAAATACTCTGAAGAAGAACTGAGAAATGAGAGATCTTTACCACCGCTCTCAGTAGCCTAAAAATTGTTCCTGTATTTGAGAGACCTTACTGCGCTAATGGGAAAGTTTAGGAGGAAGAGATGGGAGGAGAAAGTTGAACTGCAGAACAAGAGATCTGTTTATGCAACTTTGGACTTCCCTGAATATATCCAAGAAAGGCTTTAAAATGCAGAATAGATAGTAATGAGATTTTGGTCATCAGGCAATTGCTGGTGTCATAGGAATTGCGTATCTTTTCAAATAGCACTGGAACAGTCCCTTTTCTTCATTCCCGTCCCCCTCCTACCTGTTCCTTTCTTGTTGCTGTTTCATATAGGATGGTTGATACTTCAATACTTACACCAGAACCTAAGGAATTTACAGTTCATTAATGATATTTTTGTAATTTGGACTTTCAAAATAGTTACTCCCATCCTGCTGGGCTCTTAGTTGATATAGAATATCATCAACAGCATTCCCTGTCATTAATTTATATATCCTCTGCTTGAAAAAAAAACATGATGGAATGGATGATAAAAAAAAAAAATCAGGAATAAATGTCTGCCATCCATTAGGTTTGTATAAACCAGTGAGATTTGTATGATGAAAATTGTCCATTTGCTTAATAACAGAGTCATACAGAATTGTGGCGTTTGTTAAATAAAGTGTGCTATGCATTTCCATCCTTGAAATAATAATTTGTTGGAGTACATCACTCATGGAGGGTGATGCATATATCATGTTAAAGGGAAATGAAATTCATGTTCACTGCTGTAGAAACTACAAAATTTTGTGCCAGATGATAATGAATGCCCAGACAACAGTAATGCCAGTCTCTGTAATGAGAACATCAACCTAGATAAATCAGACATTATTGAAGACATTTTCTCCCAGTAAAGGGGAAATAAAATGTGCTAGCTGGATATTATTCACTGCTGATTATTCATCTATATTCATTGAGTTTCAATGTGTTGGCCATTGAAGCCAACTGTTATGAAAATGAGATGCTTTCTGATCTAATGGTTTATGGGTTCACTGTTCACTCCCAAGTTTATGTGAAGTAAAGGGGGAGTAGAGAAGAAATATAGCAGAGGACTCACATACTTGAGATAGAGCTCCTTTATACTTAACAAAAAAAGTCTGCAATCCTCCACATGATATATTTCTTTGAGTATGTAATGCATATTTTATAACACATAAGGCCCACATTTTTCTTCACTTCAATTACATGTCACTCAGAAATTAAATTTGAAAGCATAATGAAAGCTCTATATCTGATTGAGGATTAATGCACGTTAGCTATACATTTGTTCTTCCAGTAATATGTAATAATCTGCTGCCACCTTTGTGAGGCAGATGCCTTAAGGTACAAATATTTGTGGATGAGAAATTGTGCAGGATATTTGCATGCTCTATGGCCTACCCTTTATCTCTGCTTCCAGTTTCTTAATGGCTAATAACGACCCCTTACCAGTGTAACTACCAGTCTGGTTAACTGCTATACATACGATGCTTCATCTTGACCTTTATCATAAGCTTCAGTTTATGGGTTTGGTCCTGATTTTGGCCCTTATTTTTAATTATATGGGTTATTATTCTTACCAGAATTTGCTGATTCATGTTGTTTCCTTTTAAGTGCCAGCCTTGGTCTCACCTAGGACCATGTTTTGTCAGCCATGTTGGTTCCAGTGCTGGATGATTTCTTGGGGCTATTGTGGGATCTTCAATTTGGACCAGAAGGATGAGTTTTTCCTTTTGGTCTTCTTGAGGAGCATAAATAGTGTTGTCAGCTCCTTGGAGCTCGCTTCAACTTCTGAATCATCTACTGCTTTGTGGGTGATGTTTTGCTACATTATAATTGTTTTATTAAGAAAGAGTATACCATTACCTAAATGATAAGCTAAAGAAGGGACTTAAGATCTTTGTGTGGTTGCATCTCAGTTCTAATGAATATTTATTCTAATCTTAGCTCAGGTATTAGTTAAAAGGCATCACTTATCTATTTCCTGGCATATTCAGCTGAGATATTTTGCTATCCCATGTTACAAAAATCAGATTAGAAATTATCACTACTTTGTTCCCCTTTCTATAGTCTGATTTAATTCTTACTGCAGACTAGAGTCTCAATGAGAAAATAAAATACTGTACTGTATACTAATCATCATTAAATGTGTGTGTGTGTGTGTTATGTGTTGTCAAGTCAAATCTGACTTACAGTGACTGGTCAGGTTTTCAGGATATCTGAAATAATGAGGGAGTATTTTTACCAGTGCCTCCCCTGCCATGAGTTTCTGTTGCTGAATGGGATTTTGAATTCAGGACTTGAGTTCTAGACTGTCTCTTTATCTACTATATCACAATGCCTTCCATCATTCATCTTGCCATAAAGTAAAATGGGGCAGGGAATCTGTACTTCATATTATCATATAAGATCCATATACATTTAGCAGTAAAGATATCCCAGGAAAGTAATTTGCGAAATGTATAAGGTAACAGAGATCTGCTCTTCCTACATTCAGTATCTAACAATACCTCACCCGGGGGGGGGGGGGATGAAATGAAATACAGTAGAACCCTGCATAACAAAAAAAACTCCATTCCACGGAGCTCTTCGCTATGCGGATTTTTTGGTTATGTGAAGCACTATTGGTGGTACCCTGCATAATGGTAAAAAAAGTTTGTTAACTGGGGTTCCCACTGAGCGGGTATATCCTGGCTACCGAAAACCCTCCATAACGAACGTTTTTTCATTATGTGGGGTATCATCCTTGCATAACAAACACTTCATTGTGCAAATTTTTCATTATGCAATGCGTTCGTTATGCAAGGTACCACCGTAGTGTTTGTTTCAGGAGCCAGGATCATATGTGGTTGTCAAAGTAGGAACACTTGGAAAACAATGCTGTAATTTTGAGCCGTACTGTTCTTTATGATATTCTATGCAGGGCCATAGCCAGGATTCTAGATTTGGGAGGATGATTTTTTTTCAGGAGGGGCAACAATGCCACACGCACATAAATAACATTGGCATCACAGGGTGGGTTGGGGGGGCTGTTAGCTCAGGAGGGTTTTTGCCCCTCCCGGGCCCCCCTGGTTATGGCCCTGGTTCTATGGGCCATACCTGGAACAAGGTAGCTACAGTTTCCGACGGTACTAGAAGGCTATTTTTGAGTGAAAAGGAACAAGTGCAAAGTGGATTAAGGGACAGCCAGCCTTGAAATCTATTCAGGAGAGACTAGATTTACCCTGTGTAATGATTTCTCTGTCTACAGTCTCTGGGCCTTTAACACTGAAAAAGTAACTCATATTTTGTTTGAGGATAAGATTTTTTTCTCCCAGGACAATCAAAGCTGTGCCTCAGTAGAGTGGAAATACGGTTCTCTTTCTGTTGACTAAAGCAAGTGGAAGTGTAGATTCTGTGAACCAGTGGAGTGGGGAAGCCAAATCTATGATTTAAAAACAAAACAAAAACACACGTGAAGTTACAACTGTTAGTTGGGGGATTCCTTAATCGTATTTTGTTGGAATTTCTTTTTAAAATTATAAATGAGCATAGAAGTGTAAATATTTTAAATTTTGGGAAGAAACGACTTCCTTATTATAATATACACATTTACTAAGGCTTATTTTTCTTGAAAAATCAAGTTTTTCACATAGGGAGACTCTAATGAAGTTTGGCTTGAAGATGATATCTGATTATGCTGTATATTAGAAAAACAATATCATTCCTTGTTCTTCAGATAATTGCTTACAGGAGACTTCAGCAAACTTTGGAGTTCTATCAGTAGTATAAGTATTTTTGCAGCTTTTTGCAAGAGGAATAAAAATTGCATCACAGTGGACACAATCCTGATTCCATGTTAAGAATGAGGTGGGTTTGGATGATAAGGCACAAGCAGTGGTGGGCAACAACAGGTTTGCACCCCCCGGGAGGGGATAGTAAAATTGGGTGGCCCCTGGGCAGGGGGGTGGCAAAATTGAGTGGCCTTTGGGTGGGATTTTTAGCAAAATTGGGTGGCCACACCCACCTCCCTGCCCTGCCCTGTCAGGTTTTGTCCCTGCAAGTGGTTCAAGGTCTCCCTTGCTCAAAAGCCAGTCGTATTCAACCCTAGGTTGCAGTGCTTATCTCCATTTACAGCACGAGAGCCAGTGCTGCCTGTGTTTGCAGATGTATACATGACCATATGGCAGGCATGACTAGATCTCCCACAACGTATGCTCTGCCCATGACGCAGGCTCTGCCCATTACACAGGCTCCACCCACAATGTAGGCTCCACCCATGTTTTTTCTGCCCACCCCTGGGCCTAAGACCCTTGTGCCAGGACAAGTGCCCTGAGGTTGAATGCCTAATCCCTTGTGCTGGTTGCTAGCGGTTGATTGGTAGTTGTCAACTCTGTTTTCATGGAGATTAGGCTGAACTTGTGGTTTTTACTTCTCTCTCTCTTTCTTTCTCTCTCTCTCTCTTGTACCATTTCCCTCTTGGGCTAGCTGGGAAAGTCTCTCTCCTCTCCTGAACTGGGAGGGGTGTGAATATAGCATAGCCTCAGTCAGCCTAAAGCAAGGGTGGCCAACCTACGGCCCACAGGCCAGCCCTGGCCCATGACACCATTTCATGCTGCCCTTGCCGCTACCACAAGCAGAAGTGGATGTGTTTACGGCAGCTGTAAAACATGCCAATACATTTATTTATTTATTTATTTATTTATTTATTTACTCCAATTTCTATACCGCCCTACTCGGCAGGGCCGACTCAGGGCGGTTCACAAGCAAAGAGTAAACAGTAAATTCATAGACACATCACATAAATATACAATATATAACTCAACATTGTTCCATCACAAAAGTTCAGTAAGCATCAATCTCAACAACAATAAAACTACAAAATTCATCAAATATGCACAAAAAATTTAACAATTGTCGAAAGTCCTGGCACCGCCGCAGCCCTTGAACATAGCCTCCGGAAGAGGTGGAGGGAGTCCCGGCTGGGCACGGCGGTAGTCTCTTCCCCCGGCCGCAGGTGTGTTCCGTGGCGGCGGGGCGAGAAATGCTCTGCCGGGGGAAGTCCTGCCACTACCGCGGCCAGGGAGGCTCCTTTTTCCTTCCTTCCTCCCGGCCGGTGACAAGGGCCGGGAGGGCGCGGCAGCAGCAGCGGCGGCGTTTTCGGGCTTCCCTCGCCTAGGGAAGCCCCTTTTATCTTCCTCCCCGGCCGGTGACGAGGGCCGGGAGGGCGCGGCAGCAGCAGCAGCGGTGGCGGCATTTTCGGGCTTCCCTCGCCTAGGGAAGCCCCTTTTATCTTCCTCCCGGCCGGTGACGAGAGCCGGGAGGGCGCGGCAGCAGCAGCAGCAGCGGCGGCATTTTCGGGCTTCCCTCGCCTAGGGAAGCCCCTTTTATCTTCCTCCCCGGCCGGTGACGAGGGCCGGGAGGGCGCGGCAGCAGCAGCAGCGGCGGCGGCGTTTTCGGGCTTCCCTCGCCTAGGGAAGCCCCTTTTATCTTCCTCCCGGCCGGTGACGAGAGCCGGGAGGGCGCGGCAGCAGCAGCAGCAGCGGCGGCATTTTCGGGCTTCCCTCGCCTAGGGAAGCCCCTTTTATCTTCCTCCCCGGCTGGTGACGAGGGCCGGGAGGGCGCGGCAGCAGCAGCAGCGGTGGCGGCGTTTTCGGGCTTCCCTCGCCTAGGGAAGCCCCTTTTATCTTCCTCCCGGCCGGTGACGAGGGCCGGGAGGGCGCGGCAGCAGCAGCAGCAGCAGCGGCGGCGGCGTTTTCGGGCTTCCCTCGCCTAGGGAAGCCCCTTTTATCTTCCGGCCGGTGACGAGGGCCGGGAGGGCGCGGCAGCAGCAGCAGCGGTGGCGGCGTTTTCGGGCTTCCCTCGCCTAGGGAAGCCCCTTTTATCTTCCTCCCGGCCGGTGACGAGGGCCGGGAGGGCGCGGCAGCAGCAGCGGCGGCGGCGGCGTTTTCGGGCTTCCCTCGCCTAGGGAAGCCCCTTTTATCTTCCTCCCGGCCGGTGACGAGAGCCGGGAGGGCGCGGCAGCAGCAGCAGCGGCGGCGGCATTTTCGGGCTTCCCTCGCCTAGGGAAGCCCCTTTTATCTTCCTCCCCGGCCGGTGACGAGGGCCGGGAGGGCGCGGCAGCAGCAGCAGCGGTGGCGGTGGCGGCGTTTTCGGGCTTCCCTCGCCTAGGGAAGCCCCTTTTATCTTCCTCCCGGCCGGTGACGAGGGCCGGGAGGGTGCGGCAGCAGCAGCAGCAGCGGCGGCGTTTTCGGGCTTCCCTCGCCTAGGGAAGCCCCTTTTATCTTCCTCCCGGCCGGTGACGAGGGCCGGAAGGGCGCGGCAGCAGCAGCAGCAGCGGCATAAATGCATAAATGTGCCCATGCCTGCCATAAATGCTGCAATAAATGCACCCATGGGTTTTGTAAACACATTTATGACAGCAGTTGATGTGTTTTACAGCAGCATTTACAGCAGGAGGAACCACATGACCAACCTGCCCAGCTGTCCAGTGTCGTGGTCTGGCCTGTGGTACAAAAGCGTTGGGAACCCCTCGCCTAAAGTTGGCCTAGCTAGTTAGGAGTGTGCCCATCCTCAGGAACAGACCATTGGCAGGCCAGACAAGACACACACACACACACACACAGAAAAAGCAAATTAAAATAGATATTGTAAGGAAGATATTTAGCCACTTCTCTTTCCTACAAGGTTTTCTGTGTGCAGAGATTTTGTTTCAAAGGTGGAGGAGTATTCCCACAAATAAACCCCTACTGATAATTTTAAGTGATATAGTGAAAAACACATCTAATGTGAGAACTGTTTTGGGCCAAAGCTTTATCTGGTTCAGTGTTGAGTACACACAGCAGTCAACCAGTTAGCTATGGGGAACCCACATATGAAGATGTAAACAAAAACCAGAGGCATACTACCCTAATACTAGATATTATGCATAATCAACATTAAATGATAGCCCCTTGATAGCTTTATTAGAATTTGTCTAATCTAATTGCCAATCTGACTAAATTTGTGGCCATCACTAAATCTTGTGCTAGCATATTCCACAGCTGAAGCATTTACTATATGGAGTGTGTGTGTGTGTTATTAATCTCTTGAAAGCGTAGCTTCACTGCATGAAGCCAGGTTGTGACATTTTGAGATTAACTTTGTCTATCTTGTTACCACCTTTGCTTGGGACAGATGTCACGTTTTCCTGGGATTCATGTCTTTGCACACTCCTGTATGTAGAGGAGGCCCCATGGAGAGCAAGTGGCTGAGAGAATTTAATGGGGCACTAGGTTAGCCTCTTCCTTCTGCTCCCTCTTGATCTATTTTTGCTGGAAGAATTCATGCTGCCAGTCTGGTATAGTTGGCATGTATCGTATTTAACTGTCAAGCATGCAACATCGGTAAGATAGAATATTGAGTTCTGTATGTAGGACCTTGGGCTCCAATAATAAAACAATTATCCTCTGGGAAGTCCGAAAGAACTTTTATTAAAATCACAGCTAAATTACCTAAGGCTCAGGAAGGAAGGAAAGAAAAATAAATAAACCCTCTTGAGGGCTTGTTCCAACATTAGAGGGGGGAAACCCCCCCCCCCCCCCAAGTTTCTGTGTGTGGATAACAGTAAATTCTTAGGTAAAGGTTCTACAAAAAATATGAAAAGGTACAATTGAGTATGTAAGTGTATTGTGTACATATGTGCATACATGTTTCTTTATAACATGAAGGTGTTTGGTATGTTAACCATTTGATGTAAAAAAACCTGGTGTTCCTATTTCTGATTAAAGATTCAATATATGTGTGGTTGCAACTGTGTGATTACACCTGCCAAGAATGACATATCCTTTGGGATGTTTACACTGTTGTTACCATTTAGGTCATTGTGGCATTAGAAAGCCACAACTTACCTCCATTTATGAGTTCATAATTGTAGGCACATGGAATATTAGTCTGTTAGAATATAACATCTATTTATTTACAGCACTTCTTTACCATTTTTCATGCTTAAAAAAATCAATGTGGTTTAACACAGAGAGAAAATGTGATAAAACCAACAGCTAAAAATAATAAAACAATAGAGACAATGAATTTTAAATAATAAACAAAATTGTGGTCTCTGATAATGTTAGTCTCCACATTGCAAGAAAATGATCCTCAATAAAACTGTGGTATAGCATGCAGCATGTAACTGGATTATCAATTCTAGCTGGAGGATTGAAAGGTTCTGGAATTTGAGTAAAGAGTCATTCAGAAGGGCAACGAAGAGCTTGAAAAAAGGTAACAATATCCAAGAGAAGCCAGAAAATATTTCAGTAGGAGCAGAGCTGAACACTGCAGAAAATCACAGGGGACCCCAGCATGGAAATAAGTGGTGATGGTATGGAGGAAAGGAAGTGGAGAGAAGATGCTGTGAAGGAAAGCTGTTATAATAGTCTTAAAAACTAGTAGAAACCTAAATTTGTCAGCTATAAAGCTGAGTTCAGGCAGCTGTGGTTCTTCTGGAAACAAAAAGTTAACGATCTCTGCCATATTGGGGATCCAAAAACACCGGATCTCATGTTGGGTGGCTTATCAGATGAGACAACCACCCTTTGTTCATACCTCCTTACCCCGGTCCTGTTTTTTTAAATAATTTTTGTAATTTTATTACTTGGAAATGTTTAATTTCTTTTAGCTTAACTTTTAATATTGTATTAATTCACATTTTTAACTGTTAATAGGGTACTGTATATTGATTTGTGGCCTTCAGCTATGTATTTTTTTAAAAAAAAATTATGTAAGCCGCCCAGAGTTGGATTTTTACCCGATTGGGGTGGGATAGCAAGTTGAAGAAATAAATAAATAAATAAATATTGAATCCTTACCAGAGACATCCTGACCAGAAAGAATCTTTAACAGAGAAATTTTGAACAGAAGGAAGGCCAAGTCAATCTGTGCTAACTGGAGAACAATTAAGTTAGGGTCAATTGGCTAATGGGATTTTTGAGGAAGAAGACTATAAAGATGATACATGTTTCCTTAAAGATAGAGTAATCTGCAAGGAAGCATGGAGCAAAGCAGAATTTTAAAATCTGATGTACTAAATAATACAGTAAAACCTCATATAACACTAAAACCTGGTTCCACAAGTCTTCGTGTTATATGATTTTTCGTGTTATCTGATCCTCTATGGGATCCATAGAGATACATTGTAACCACACAGGCTTTCGCGGTTGTTATCTGAAGCATCCCATAGGATCTTAATGTTATCTGATGCAATTCTTCCCCCCAGATTCCTTGATGTTATGCGATTTTCATGTTATTCGATACTAATGTTATATGAGGTATTACTGTATACAGTAATACCTCGCATAAAGAGCGCCTCACTTAGAGAGTAACTTGCTTAAAGAGCAGAATTTTCTCTGAATGTTCGCTTCACTTAACTAAAACCAACAAAAAACTCACTTAACAACTAAATCAGGGTTTGCAATCCCCCCCCACACACACACAGACACACAGACACACCAGAAATTACATTTGGTAACTTACAATGGTGTTTCGCTTAAAGAGCAAATGCACTTAAAGAGCAATCCTGTGGAACGCATTATGCTCTTTAAGTGAGGTTCAACTGTATTGATATGCCTAATACTTTAAATATTAGTTCCATTTTAAATAAATATTGCCTGTTTCATACATTGAAGCTTAGTCCAGCATTTCTACATTGTAAGAGAAACGGGGAATAGTACCAAAAACAAAACAACGTGGTGGAAGCTCATTTATTTCTTACTCAGAATGGGATGGTTTAATGAAAAAATGAAAATATATAGTCTCACTTTGGTAGGATAACATGCCGCAAATGGTGACAGCAATGAAGATAAATATTGTAAATATTTCACATTTATTGGCATTAAAATTAATCCCACATAGAAGAAGAATGATGTCTTACACATGGTGGCAGCTTTGGCAGAGCTGATAATCCTTTGCAATTAGTGGACATCAAGGAGACTGTAGAAATGTCAGCAAAGTGTGAGTGTCTGTGTGGTTGACCAGTTGTCATGGTGGGGAGAGAGTGAAATTTCCATTTGAAATTTGGTGCCATGGAGCTTAAATACCCCAGAGTTGCAGCTTTGATCTATTTCTCTGCAGCCTGGAGTCTTTCATACAAGGAAAGACTCCTAGACTAGAGGAATGAAGTGCGATGTGTGGTTTCTTCTAAGGACCAACTAGAGAAGTACAAGTGTAGCCGCTGGTGGTTATACTTTATTTGTATAGTAGATGTGAATGTAGAACATACTATTGTAACGAAGCTTGGATGCCAGCAGTGGTAATGACACATTTGGTAATTATTTCCAAAAGATGTCTAATGTATCCAGTGACAGCTGAGCTATCCGGCTCTTGTACACTAGGGAAGAAATAGATGAAAGTGCTTGAAGCGCCTTTTAATTTTCATTGGGAGACAGCTCTTTTTTAAACATTTGAAGTCTGCCTTCCTGTTCGCTGTAAAAAAAACTTTGCGAAAGATGAACAGAAGAGGATGGGGCGGGAGACTTTTTTTTTACTCCCAAGCAAAAGCATATGGACAGAAACTTTGCATGACAATATTCTTTTGAACTGAGTGTTTTCATACATTGGTGAACAATAGGAGAGGATTGTTCTTTGAAAAAGCTTTTGCCCCATCATATTTTGGGGATTTTTTTGCAAGCCCCATTGAAAGACAGAAATGAAACTCAACCTTTCCACAGAGAAAATGTTCCTTTTTTAAAAGACTGAAGCAAAGTACAACACTTGCATTTAGCAGTTTACTTTCTAGGGAGGCTCTAAAGGCTGTTATTGTTTCAAGATTTAGTCCCCCCAAACCACACATTTAACTGTATGGTGCAGGGACCAATATTTTAATAGAGCAATATGTGTTTTGCCAACTGTGCTGGATTGTTGTGACGTTAAAGTGCAGATGCAGAGAGCCTTCATGATGACTTCTTGAAATCACTGTAGGACAGCGGGTATATAAATGCAATTTATACTCAAATGATGTCCTGTAAGGTCAGTTAACCTAATGTAGACACTTTCTGACGTATGTGAGATCCATTCCATGAAATAATTTAGAGGAATCTAGTACAAGTCACTCACCTCATATCCATGAATTTGGTATCGGCCTTTTCACTTATCCATGGTCTGAAAATATTCCATGAAAAAAAACCCAGAAATAAATAATACATACAGTGGTATCTCGCTTAAAGAGCAAAATGCGTTCCACAGAATTGCTCTTTAAGCAAATTTGCTCTTTAAGCAAAACACCATTGTGAGTGACCAATTTTGGGGGGGGGGATTGCGAACCCCGATGTATTTGTTAAGCGAGTTTTTGATTGTTTTTTTTTTGTTAAGCGAAGTGGACAGTCAGAGAAAATTCTGCTCTTTAAGTGAGTTACTCTTTAAGTGAGGAGGCGCTCTTTATGCGGGGTTGTACTGTATATATTTCTAAGATGTAAGGGACTGCTATGGCTCAAGTGGTTAAGATGCTGAACTTGACGACTAGAAGGTTGAAGGTCGATACCTGAGTGCTGCATGATTGAGTGAGCTCCTGTCTCTGTCCCAGCTCCTGCCAACCTAGCATTTCAAAAGCAAGAAATTGCAAGTCGATAAATAGGGACCACTTCAGTGGGAAGGTAAACATTGTTCCATGTACTCCGATGTCGAGGTATGCCTGCCACATGTCCACAGAAACATCTGCAGATAGCGCTGACTTTTTGGCTGTAAACAGAGATGAGCACTGAACCCTAAAGTTGGCTAGGACTGGCTTTTGAGCAAGGGCGACCTTTACTTTTACCTATTTCCAAGAGGCATTACCAAAACTGGCCTCTAGAAACTCCTATGTACAATTTAATGTTGAGAAGGAATACTTCTAATGTTTGTCAATTCCACAGGAGCCATTTCATGAATGCACATCAAGAAACCCCTATCACTGCTATTATGGGCCCAGTATGTGTACTAAAATACAGCGTTCACTGCTTTCCACGGTTTCAGAGATCCATGGAAAATCTTGAAATGTATCCCCCACTGATTGGGTGGTGGTAACCTACATTGGTCTCAGAAATCTTGGCAGCTAGCTCTTATGGTACAAATTCTCCATAATGGGTCTTATAAGAGCATTTTTCAAGACCAAACCCATGCAGCAGATATGACAGCAGTCAAGGCTGGAGGCTGCAAAAGATGAATTCACTAGAACCTCAGATAACGCTAACACTTGGTTACACAAGTCTTAGTGTTATCCGATTTTTTAATGTTATCTGATGCATGCATCCCATAAAATCCTATGGGATGCATCGGATAACATTAAAACTCCATAGAGATACAGTACATTGCAACCGGCACAGGCTGTTTATGTGGGCCTGAAAAAAATAACGACTTTTTTGTTGCTGTTATAGATCATTTAAAAAAACAACAACCCTGCATCATTTGAGGGAGTGTGGTGATATCATTGATGAATGTATTTATACTCAATTCTTAGTCTGAATGACAAAACATGATGCCATCTTTCATGACATTTTTTAAAGACATGTAATTTCCCATGGGAGAAAGAAAGTCGCAAAGAGACACACAAAAGACTTGCATTTGACAATCTATTTGTAGGTTTCCAAATAATAAATTATTCAATTATATCTTAATGCCAACTGCTATTTTCACTCAAGAATTTGCAATTAAGATCTCCATAGTGTTTTTGTTTTCCCCTAATTACATTTTTGGTTAAAAGAGAAACAGTAGACAAAACATGTAAGTGTTAAGTGTCAGGCCTATTCTGGAAACACAACATAATACTTTTATGTACAAATGCTCCTTTTGATAGGAGAAGATTTTTAAAAGTCTGTGGAAGATAGCATTATTGTCTAGTGGAAAAATGATTATGTGTGCATATCCATCATGTGTGTTCCCTGAACAACTGATTCACTTGAAACCCAACTCTTAAGACTCCACCTTAGCAATCTCTGGTTTGCAGGTCTCATCGGTTGTAAACTTTTCAAAGCTTGGTGATTGCTTTGCAAGACAAATGATCTTCCCCAAAGATAAGGATGTAACTTTATAATGGTCCAAACATTTTACTGACCTCAACAGGATGGAAGGCGGAGTCAACCTTGATCCTCATCAGGATTGAGCTCACAATGTTTTGGCTGCAGTACAGCACTTTTAACCACTACGCCACCAGGGCTCATCTACCATAACCTTGTCCTCTGGAACTCTGTCTTATGCTCCGCACTGAATTATTTCTGAAGACAGTGCTAATTTGATGGAAGGCAGGCAGTGATGGGCTCCTACCAGTTCGGACTGTTTCGTCTGAACCGGTAGCAGCTTTCTGGAGGGGATTGTTGGGGGGGGGGAGAGAACCCCCGGGCGACCGGTTCGGTCACCTCTCTGTCCACCATCTGGAAGTGTATTTCTGGGCAGCCATTTGACACATGCACACTAAAAAATAGAAGTGCTCATGCGTCAAATGGAGGTTTGATGCATGTGCAGTTCCGGGCTGCCGGGAAAGGGTGCAGGCAGTGCCTGAAGAAGCAGCAGCAGTGGTGGCGGCCTTTCCATGCCGGCAGTTTGCTGCGGTGGCAGTTTGCATGAAGCTGCAACCCACCCACCCTCATGATATGCAGTGTTAGTGCCTGCCAAGTTAGCCACTATCCCAAAATTTAGCAGGTTGTAGTAAGAAAAGATGAGGACTGCAGTGGTTAAGACGTTGTTGAGCTTGACAACTGGAAGGTTGAGAGCCAAGTTTGAGAGCCGAGTGCTCCATGATAGAGTGACTTCCCATCTCTGTGCCAGCGCCTGCCAACCATCAGGTTGAAAGCAAGAAATTGCAAGATGATAAATAGGTACTGCTTCAGTGGGAAAGGTAACAGCATTCTGTGCAGTCCAGTGTCTAGTCATGTCTGCCACATGACCACAGAAACATCTTCAGACACAGACAACACTGGCTCTTTGGCTGTAAACAGAATTGAGCACCACTGCCTAGAGCTAGGTACAACTGGCTTTCGATCAAGGGAGACCTTATCAAGAAAGGTATCGTGAGAAGCCAGGTCATCTTGATAGCGATGATGAAAGGCAACCTCTCTTTATGTCTTCTTGCCTCCCTGTCCCTTTCCCCCTCTGAGTCCCATGCAAGGGTAGGCAGTCGCACAAGCAAGCAAACCTGAGCAGGCACTGCTGGAGGGCCATTGGGCTTCTCAGTTTCCACTAAAAGCTGTGGCTTCCTTCTTTACATTCTTGGTGTGCCAGGGATGCCAAGTAGCAAGGGGGAAACTGCTGCACGATTGCCTTTATGTGCAGTTTTTCCCAGGTTTGATTTTGGCTATTCTCCGCTAAGTAAATTTAGGACTGCAGCACTAGTAGTTTATGACCAAAAAATTTTTGAGAGATAATGAGACGAGCCCTCAAACTGCAGCTCAGTCTTTTGTCCACTCCATTATGCAGGTTGTGGAAAAGCCAGCAATCTTCAGTATTTAATTTTAACTGTAGAGGAGAAGTCATATCTTTATCCTCAGACACAATTTCCTTTGTCGAAAAGCATGGTTCAGTATGTGGTTCTCCCTCTTCTGTTCCTGTTTTAGTTCCCTGGGTCCATTTCTTCACAATGTTAATTTGTTCAATATTGCTTTCCTGAAATCTGTTTGGAAAGCTGCAGCGGTTTCCCCGTAACGGCAGGAGCCTGGTGCTTGCTCATGCACACTCAGTTTCCATTCACTCCATTCAATTTTGATAAACAAGGCTTTGAAGTTAAGAGACACTTTGTGTACCATGGAGGTGTTACCGGTAATATCATCAAATTTAGATAGTGATTAATGGCTATGTTCAAACAAAATGCTTCTGCTGCAAATTTATATGGTCTGTTAGTCAGGAGCATGTGGTCTGAAAGGAGCATCCCTATGTCAAAGTAATGAGAAAAACAGGCATTTTTAGCGTTCAGCCTATGAAGATATTACTATATAAGTTCTACTCTGTGGAACAATTTTGCCTTTGCAAGTGTCGGACCCCAATGCTAGCATTTTAAAGTGCTTATTGAAAACATATATTTTCCTTTGACTTTCCCTAGCTGCAAACTGTTTGGAACTCCTTCCTATGTTGAATTACTCTGCTTTTTTATTGGCTTCTATTGTTTTATGGTGGTGTTGTGAACCGTTCTGGGATTTGTTCAAATTGGTAGCAGTATAAAAATATTTGTAATAATGCCTGCCCCTTTCCTGTCAGCTAGATGTACAGTAATACCTCGGATAATGACTGCATCGGATAACACTAAATCGGATAACGATGCAAAATTTCTAAAGAAATTTTGCACCGGAGAACATTCTTTTTAGCGTTATCCAATACAGTCGTTCTTGGCAGCAGGGTGGCTGGAAAGCTGAACGGGGTTCTCCGTTAGGCTTCCCAGCCACCCTGCAGCTGTGGGGTGGGGGTGGGGAGGCTGGAAAGCTGACGGGGGGCTCCCCCGTCGGCGTCCCCAGCCACCCCACAGCTGCGGAGGCAAGGGCGGGTGGCTAGGGAAGCCGACAGGGAGTCCCCGTCAGCTTCCCCAGCCACCCTGCAGCTCGGGTCCTCTGATCTCTCTGGAGCAGGCAGGGAGATCTGAGAGCCCGAAATGGGTTTTAAAAAGTCTGTTTTTTAAAACCAATTTTGGGCTCTCTGACTTCCCTGCCTGCTCCAGCGAGATCAGAGGACCTGATCTACAGCTGTTACTGGGCTTCCCCAATGTCCCCAGCCAGTGGAGCAAGCCAAAACGTCAGGGTTCGAACCCTGACGTTTTGGCTTGCTCCACTGTCTGGGGACGTCGGGGAAGCCCAGAAACAGCTTGGATCGGGTCTTCCCACCTTCCTGGACCCGGCAGGGAAGTCAGAGAGCCCGAAATGGGTAAAAAAAAGTCTGTTTTTTTACCCATTTTGGGCTCCCTGACCCCCCCCCCCCGGCCGGGTCCAAGGAGGTGGGGAGACCCGATCCAAGCTGTTTCCAAAGTTCCTCCACCTCCCTGGAGGCTGCAGCAAGCCAAAATGTCAGGATTCAAATCCTGACGTTCTGGCTTGCTGCAGCCTCCAGGGAAACAGGGCTTTTTTTAACGTTGTGCGATCAATGCATCGCACAACGTTAAAAACCGGATAACGACGAGACTTGTGGAACCAAGTCTCGTTGTTATCCAAGGTACTACTGTACTTGCATTTCAAACTCCTTTGGCTGCCTCCTTAGCTGGCGGTGACATTTGGAAAGCTGAATTTTGATAAATGATCAACGAAATCAGGTACACTGAAAGGACGATGCCATGGAAAGGTTGTGAGCACCTAGCAAGAGCACTGTTTGGGAAAATCTAGGTGGAATTAGGAGCTTTATAGAATCCAGGGAATAAATGCAGACGTTCTGCCCCTCATGTTAATAAAATTGACATCTGTCAGGAGCATTACATTCACTTGCTGAAATATAGCTTCACTTTGCTAAGCAGGGCTGGTGCACAGATTTATTACAAGGTGAATCTTTTCACGTAGGCTGTGTGTATTAATGGGTCTCTCTGTTCCCATTCATCAGTGCTATTGCTGCTTAGAAAGCTTAGCCAACATAACATGAGGAGCCTTGTGACCCCAGTGTGCAGAAAGAAATGCTGAAATCAACTGTTTGCTGATAGTGCCTGTTTCCCTAAATGTGATGGATGTGGAGAGAGGATTAGGTAGACCCCACGTAAAAACAGCCATCCTGTCGTGCTCTAAATATGAAAAATGTGATAGCTAGCTATAGGTGTACTAAAAATGGACTACACCTGGGTCACTATCACTATCTGTTGACTTAAGCTTTCTAACGGAGGCTGGATAGTTCAGTGAGTTGAGAACCTGGCTGCAAAGCCAGAGTCATTTGGAAGACCCTAGAAAGGCTGAGGGTGGGAGTCCCTAAATGCAAGACAAGCATGCTCAAGTGAGGGCTGCTGGTGGACAACAACACACTGTGTGAATGTGGAGAGATACAGAATCCGTCTCATTTACTGGTCTGCTGATTACTGCCAGAAATATGCACTGATGAGGACTTAAGTTTGCCCAATGACAAAGCCAATAAAGTGGCTTCATTTTGGCAGTCCAGGGTCAGGACACGAAAGAAGCAGAAGCAGAAGGAGCAGTAGTAACTTGCAAAAATGGATCAATTGTACATGTGTTCACGCTGAGATGTGGACTGCAAATGGAAGGCCACTGTATTATATTGCTCCCAGGACAATCTTCTTGGCTGATCACCAAGATGAGAGCCAGTATTTGGAATCAGATAGGATACCTTTCATATACACTTCTCACTGAGCCTCCAGCAAGAAGTGCTAGCCTGTGTAGTTAGGGGCAAACTGCCCAGTTCCAGAGCACCCTAAAGAGAAGAGAATAATAAACCACTTATGAGTACCTTATACGAGTAATACCTCGGATAACGCTAAAATCGCATAACGTTAAGTAATCTGGGGAGGAGAATTGGATCGAATAACATTAAGGTCCTATGGGATGCATTGGATAACAACCGCTAAAGCCTGTGCGGTTACAATGTATTTCTATGGAGCTTTAACGTTATCCGATCCATCCCATAGGATTTTAACATGCATCGGATAAGACTAAAAATCGGATAACACCAAGACTTGTGGAACCAAGTCTTAGCGTTATCCGAGGTATTACTGTACCTAGAAAACCTTGGAAAATATAATGGCAAGGGAAAATCGACTAGATTAGTTAACTGTTAGTAGATGAAGAGAAAACAAAATGTGACAGCACAGTTTATTTTAAAGGAAAGTTCCACTCAACCTTGTAAATTGCAGGCCTGTGGATACAATGAAGAAAAGAAATCCAATTTAGAGACATGAAGATTTCAAAAACGGTTTCCTTAATATCACTTAACAACCATTCTATCTGAGAAAAGAAAATGCCAGCATCAGTGCAGTGTTCCTTCCAAATCTCTCCTTTCAGAGGAGAGATTCACTGGATTAATTCTGAACGCTATGTGACTATATTGTACAAAATATTTTGTGAATGAGCTCTCTCCGTAGCCATTGGATGTTGAGATGTATTCTGGAACAAGGAAGTCTGACCCAGGCTCTGACCCCAAACTGCATCACTCACAAGACCATCATGCCCATGAAATATCTTGTATTAGGTTAGGTTTTTCTTGAATCATGATGTGAACTTTTAACTTCTCCCAAAGAGTGACATACTTTGTTTCCTAATTTACAGAATGTGTGACAAAAATGTTTACACTACCTGAAGAGTAGTCTCTAGAGGTCCATAAATTTAAGAGGGTGCCATTGTTAAGTGGTATGTCATCTGTTACTGGAAAAATAGCACTGTTTTTGTTGTAAAGTTCAGAGCTTATGATAGATTTGTGTATGAAATGCAGTATAGTATAAAGCAGGAGTGTCCAAACTACAGCCTGGGGGGGGGCAGATCTGGCCCCTGATAATAATTTATCTGGCCCGTGAAGCCCTTGTTGCTCCTGGGAGCAATGAGGACTTCATGCGCCGGATGAATTGGTGTCTGGGGCCAGGCCATCGTGATTGGTCCCCTGAACCACGTGATTGGCCTGTGGCCCAAAAAGTTTGGGCACCCCTGGTATAAAGCTTAGAAGGGCTTTGGATGAAGAAAAGTTAACATAATCTCTTGCTTTCATAATGTATTGGGGTGGGGGACATTTCTGTGTGTGAGTGGCAAAGCAAAAGTGATCAGACTTCTCACCTGCCCCCATAGCACTTAGTGTACTCACTGGGCAGTTCATAAGTTAATTAGGATTTTCTCCCCCCCAACATGCTGGGTACTCATTTTACCGACCTTGGAAAGATGGAAGACTGAGTCAACCTTGAGCCATGGCCAGGGGAAAAGCTAGGATTGGCTGGTTATAGCATGTAAAGCTTTTATTGGTTTGAACTAAAACGGCTCCATGGTGCCAAGGTGTGCTTTGCTTTTGACTGGGTGAACTGTTGCTAAGAAAGCCATGTGCAAAATGACCATTCCCACACCAGGATCATGACACACACACACACACACACACACACCTCCCACTCCAAAAAGCTGTCCTTTTGTTAAAGATGAAGACATTGCAAAGTGCGACATTTTGCATTGCATTGGTTTTGTGGAAACCTGACAAAAGAGGTAATGGGCATTTACATTACCTGGTTGTAAAGTTAATTATGTTAGCGTGGAGAACATTCGCAAAGAAAAGTGCCAGGTTTTCATAGTCTTTACTAATGGATAATAACTGCATGTCCTATATTGCTTTGAGTTTCTGTAATGGACCCAGTGGGATTGAACAGCACAGTGCAATATAGGAGGAATTCGAAAACCTTTGTATCCGTGACAACAGAGCTTTTTGTTTAAGGCCAGAGGTCTCCGTCATTCAAAAATACCATGAGGCAAAACCAGAGAGTAAAAAACAGAGGACGCATTGTCATTTTCATGAAGGCTGCTGACATAAAACAGCAGCCTCTTTTAGCACATCCTGCTTTGTGGTGGAGCAATCTGGACACAAAGCAATCTGGAGTTCTTCCTTGCTAGTAGATCTCCTTGACTAAAATGGATGCCACACGACTGTACAGACGTTATTTGTAGGGAGATTGGATCCAGTGAAGGAAACTCACTGGGAGAAATGGTCAGTCAAATATTTGCGAGTTTTCTCCCACCCTTGACCTCCATAGCAACATAATACTGGAGGGAATCCCTCTTTCCAAAGTACAATTTAAGATACTCACTGTATAAAGTAGCAGAAGAGTGGGATTTGTTTATTTATTTATTTATTATTCAAATTCATATATTGCTGCCCAAATTGAATGAGAAACTCTGGGCGGCATAACAACAGTGAAAACATTACAGTCATAAAACATTAAAAACCCTTAAAAACCCTCAATAGACTTTAAAGATTACCTTCTCCATCAATATGGTTAAAAGAACAACTAAAATAACGGAGAGGCCTACACTATATAAGCCAGCAGGGTGGGGTCACCGTGTCACCAGTGACCCACACCTGCTTTGCCAGCTAGGTTTCTAGTTCTTTCCTGAAGAGCAACAAGTGCGCCTGAAGGCACAACTCAGTTGGTAAGAGGTTCCACATAGGGCTGGAGCAGACACGGAAAAGGCTCTTCTCCTGATGGTATCTTCAGAGAGCCTCTCCGGTGTGACGGACAGATGTTCTTGGGGTGATGCTGCCTCTTAGGAACCTACTAAAGTTTCCTTGATAAACTATTAAAGCAAATCTGAACTTACTTGGCACATATATTAGGTGTTCATATACACAATACTAATAATAAGTAGGAAATCAATGTAATGGATTGTTACTCCCCTCAAATTATCATTGTGTTCATCAGGGGAACAGTTGAATACTACAGAACATGAAATTATTAAACGGATACTCAATGTAAGTGAAGAAATAATGAGATGGTGATGCTTTTAAGAAGTTGAAGTTGAATGCCTAGCTATGACAAGGGCAGAAAAGTCAATTCGTTTGTTTATTGGTTGATTGGTATGATTGGTTGAATGTGACAGTTAAACAGTTTGATAACATTCAACAGAAGGAAAAATATAAGTGATTGTATTGGTCCACTAGCCAGTGCTTGCAAGCTGTAATGTATCCAACTACAGTGGAATCTCGCATAACAAATATCCCCTATATAGGAAAAAAACTCATACAATGAAAAGGTTTTGAAAAAAATGGCACCTCGCATATAAAATTTTTTCGCTATGTGAAAATAGCACACCCTAGGTATGGAAAAAAAATCACATAACGGAAAATTTTGCTATGCAATACAATGTCCCTATGGGGAGAAATCATATAACAAAGAGATTTTACTGTATTTATTACAGGCAGTAACTAGCACCATAATGAATCATAATGGATACTTTAAAGCTCATGCATAGAAATAATAGATAGTCATTAAATTTTGCAAAAGGTGAATGTAGGATCTTCTACAAGTAGCAGCAGTTTTGTGGTAAACAACCTTCTGGATGAAGTGAAAAACCAGTGAAATCTAAAACTTGACATTCTAGTAAGTTAATCAGTATTTACAGTCGATCTTTATTACCGTCCAAGACTAGCATAGAGTATTTACAGATCATAGAGGAATATATTGACATTTTAAAACTTTTTTAAAATAAATGTTCTCTTTGCTGAACAAACAATTTGAATAGGTTTCAAAACAGAGCTTCATAATACATGAGGCACTGCTGTGAACAAATTTGAAGCTTGGAGTTTTTCTGGTGATAACATTGTCTAAAATGTCACTTTAAAATTTTTAACACTGAGAAAATAATATTTAAAAGAGCTTTTCCCCATGGACATTTTAGGAAGCAGCCTATTCCAAGTAGAATCTGGCTGTGGTTATCACTACCATTGTCTGTTCATATTAATTATTTTTCATTAGAGGGATGTTTGCCAGGTCTGACAGCTGTTTAGCATATGAGCATCTCCAATGCTTCCCACTGCCTCAAAGCAATTTGTTTCATGACTGTGAAAGTTCCTGAGCATAGGTAAGGCTCAGCTTTGTGAATTGATGACAAGTCAGAATTCAGGAGTAAAGTCACACAACCTTGTTTATACAGCTTTAGCACTCTGAGAAGGCCACACACAGCCATCTTGTCCTGGGACCTACTGGTGCTGATAGCATTGCCTTTGGAAAGTTTTTCAGTCTTAGCATCTGACTTGCTACTTGCCAAACCGAGTCAGTTTTTGGCATGAGACTGTAGCTTGTGGTGTTTCTGGCTTGGTACCTACCATATAATGAAAGCCTTATATTAGAGCAGTGACCAAAGGCAGATGCTAGCCATAATCAGGGTTAAAATGAATGTTTGTGGAAAGAGAACACATCCCCTCCTCTTTGTTTCATATAGAATGGAGGTTCACAATGTTTTCCCGCCAGGGGCCAGTTCCCACCACTGCAGTCAACTGTGCGGGCCAGAGGGGTGTTGGCACCCACGACTTAACTTTTTGGCAGTGGCAGCACATGGCAGCGGCAGTTGTGCCATTTTTGCAACTTCTTCCACAGCCCCCACCATTTCCAAGGGTGGGGGGAGGCTTTTTGGAGCATATTGGCTCCATTTTTGGAATTTTTCACTGCTTCTTCTCTGCGTTTCGGTAGCTAATCCACAGTTCTTGGAGACTTCCTGCTTCTGTGGTGTGACCCAGGAGGTGACGTAAGCTTCACCCAGCACCGGAAGTTACCACCCAGCACAGTTTAGGTGCCAAAACACAGTGGAGAAGCAGTGGAAAGTTCCCAAAATTGAGTGAATATGCTCCAAAAAGCCTCCCACCACCCTGGAAAGCAGCACAGGCTGTGCAAGAAACTGGAAAAATGGGGCAATCACTGCTATAGTGGTAAGTGATGTATTTCAACTTCTGGTGGTGGGGACAGTTCTAGAGGTTCCCTGGATGGCCACCACAGGCTGGATTAATGAGCTCTGCAGGCCAGATTAGGTCCATAGGCTATCGGTTGCAAATGCCTGATATAGAAATTGAGAGTTGGAAAAGGACATCAACCACACATGCAGCTCTCTGTGTGATCTGAAACCCTGATTTTTCAGCATTCCAGATTGCATGGTGAGTTCCCATCTGTAGCAGACGCTTTCCTTTGAAACATGAAATGAGCAATGATGGAAGCTAACTTGCTTCTTGTTCTTATGCATTCAGTTTAACACTGGCCTGAGCATCTGAATAGGTACAGATGAGTAGTTAGATTTGTGCATTCAGGAACAGCTCATGTAAGGCAAGGGTGGGAGAAATCCAGTCCTCTAGGTTTTTTTGGACTGTAGCTCTCAGCATTCCTTGCCACTGGCTATATTGACTAGAAGCCAATGGAAATTGCACTCCAGCAATACATGGTGTATACATTTTGTTCTTCAGTACATTCAGAGAATGGTTGTGAAAGTAACACGGAGAGTAGACAAGATGTGCAAAACGTGATCATTTGTTTGGGTGCCATTCTATACACTGAATTCTCCATAGTGGAGAAACCTTGTAGGCCTGATGTATGAGAGCATTTAGTTTTAGTAGAATTATACAACTTTACTGGGAACATTAATAAAAAGGTTGTTCTGGAAGTCCATTTTTAATTGCTCAGAATCTAGTTGGTAGTTTCAGCTAGACCCAATCTATTAGTGAAATGTACCACAATTGATTCAATGGGTCTGTTATAGTTGGATTTAGACTCTGTGTCCTAGTCATACTTGTTTTGGCTGCCTTGTTCTGATTGCCTACTTAGAAACCATTTCTAATAAAACCAGTGATTTGGATCCAGGCAGACAGCTGAATCATGGGAGAAAGAAATGCCAGCTGTAGTTCATTTGGGGTTCCAGTAATACCCTGTTGTGCTGACTGGTTTTGAAGCACTGTGGATATAAGGATCTGTCAGAGCAGCAGATGTGCTAGCTGGTAGTTCCTAGTAGGAGAACTATTAAAAATGCATAGAGGTAGGAGAGGAGTTAGGCCAGACCCAGATTTTTTCCAACTCAGGAATGCAGGCAGTCAGTATGTACAAGTTAAAGTAACCCTCAGTAATTTCTAACATCTCAGAATTGTGACGGTGGAGAGAAAGTCAAACAGGGATAGAAACCACTAAGTGAAAGTGGGCAGGCAGGTCACATACATAGATTTTGGAAAGGAGAGTAAATAATCGGAAGGATGAGCAAATGGGAAGGACATACACATTTTGTAACTGCAAAGTAAACACTCTGATCTCCAATCAGGCAAGCTGTGGGATCTGTATGAAAAATCAGTCATTATTTAATGGACATCGCCTTGGAACCAACCCAGTTGGCCTTAAACAATTTACCTAAAAACTAAGATGCTCATCTGAAATAAAACAACAGAAAATCAGGACTGCTCGTGTCTTTTGCCAGTGAGGCAGTAAACTCAGTTTGAGTAGTGCTGCTTCAGTTAGATTTCTCATTCAATTTTGTGCACATTTTACTTTCTTAAGCAGTGTGTCGCCTGACCTAGTTGCAGCTGCTTGCTCTGTGAGTAGCTCTCTGCTGTGCACATGAGTTCTGGTTGTGATCCAGTGTGTTCTGGATTGCATAGGGTTGCTTTAGAGGGGAGTTTGGTAGGTGTGAGGTTTTTGCCACATAGCAAAGAGTTGGCCAGATGCCCCCCCCCCCATCTTGGGTTCCAAGACATGATAGATAAATTGGGGACCATAAACTCTTTCTCTCTGTGTGTGTTGTTTCCTTTAAGCAGTATATTAAAAATGCTAGCTTTTCAGCTTGTCTTACTGTTTGTTTGTTTGCTTGCTTGCTAGTACAGTCAAACATTGCATAAAGAGCACCTCGCTTAAAGAGCAACTCGCTTAAAGAGCAGAATTTTCCCTGAATGTTTGCTTCGCTTAACAAATAAAGCCAAGCAAAAACTCGCTTAACAAATAAATCGGGGTTCACAATCCCCCCCACAATTGGTCACTTCCAATGGTGTTTCGCTTAAAGAGCAAACTCGCTTAAAGAGCAATCCTGTGGAACGCATTATGCTCTTTAAGCGAGGTACAACTGTATTTGATTTGCTTCAATCAAAATGAGTAAATACTTTACTTGGAAATGTTTCAAATGTAGGTCTTTCTCAGAAAAACAATTATAGTGCCAGCATTCTACATAAATGCTCAGTCACAACCACTTAGATGACCCTTACGATCTGCTTGTGACATGATGTAATTTAGCCAGGTCACTGCACCAAAACAAAGTGCTTAATTGTAGTACAGTATATGTAAACAACTGAATACATACTGTAACTTGTTTTCCTGCCTAACTCTTGTTACACTGTTGGGTTGAATATGTATTGGGAAAGTCAAGGTGAACTTATCAGATTTTCAGAAAGCAAAACTCTGTTTATTTCATTTTAATTTAGATGTTAACATTTTACTGTCTGAAGGATCTGAGGTTTACTGTCTAGGATCTTTCTTTTATTCCCCCCCTCTCCCTTTGTAGGATACCTTTGAAATGATAAAATACAAGTTTTATCATGCTCCTTTGCAGGGGTGTGTTGGGCACCTTAGGAGGGCAGTGGACAGGAAGTGATGGGGTGCCTATGGGGGTTGAGAGTAGACATCCCATACATTCCTATTACCTCTAGTGGGTGCCAGTCACTGGGGCGCACCGGGATGAGTCCCTGTATCCCTGTGGGCCAGCACACTTCTGCTCCTTTGATGCCAATTTGCTTGGTGAGATTGCTCAAAGACTAGCTGGTATGAGTTCTGGAATGCTTCTCTTTTCCTGCTAAGGCTTTACCTGTCAAAAACACACAAATTGGAATCCTTGCATCATACCAGGCTTATGTTACACCCCCATGTCTAGGTTGAGTAATGTGATTGGCCTTTAATTAACATGTATTTTAAGATCTATCTTCTTTAAAGCTTTGGAGTGCAAATGAAGAGCAAAAACCATAAGGACCAATTCAGCAGATCCACAGTGAAATCTCAGTGAAGCAAATGACACTCTAAAGCACGGGGTCCCCATGACCACATGCAACCCCCCCCCCCGAGCTCTTTTGTGCTCCTTTTCTGCGGTCCTCTAACCTGCTTGTTTATTGCTACCACCTTTGAGGTATTTCCCCTCAGATTCTTCCTGCCTCAAGAAGACCATATTTGTTGTTGTTCAGTCACACAGTCGATTCCGACCCTTTGCGACCCCATGAACCCCACTGTCCGTCAGGCACTTCTGTCCTCCACTATCCTCCTCAACCCACCCAGCTCTGAGCCCACTGTGTCCACAATACTATCTAGCCATCTCATTTTTGGCCACCCGCTTCTTCTTTTGCCCTTTACCTTTCCAAGCATCAAGGCTTTCTCAAGTGAATCCTCTCTTCTCATCTGATGTCCAAAGTACTTTATCTTCATCTTTATTATTTGACCTTCTAAGGAGCAGTCAGGGTTAATTTCTTCTAAGATTGACCTATTTGTTCTCCTCACTGTCCAGGGGACTCTCAAAACTCTCCTCCAACACCACATCTCAAAGGCATCTATTCTTCTGCGCTCTGCTTTCCTAATGGTCCAGTTCTCACAACCATACATTGCCACAGGGAATACCACTGCTTTGACTAGACGAATTTTTGTTTGCAATGTGATGTCTCAACTTTTCACTGTGTTCCCCAGGTTTCTCATTGCTTGCCTCCTGAGAATCAGTGGCCTTTTTATTTCATGGCTGCAATCTCCATCTGCAGTGAGTTTTGATCCCAAGAAAGTAAAACCTGTCACTGCTTCTACTTCTTCCCCATCTATTTTCCAGGGACTAATAGGGCCTGCTGTTTTTCTAGTTCATTTCTTAAAAAATTAAATAAAAAAATATTTAAAAATAATGGCAACATGCCCCCCCCCCAGTCTCCATGCTTCTTTCTGTCAGCCCTGCAACATTAACATTTCTTCATTGACCTCTGAATGTTTCCTTTTGATCTAAAGAGCCATAATTTTGTTACATTTTGATACAGGCTTTGGGTACTCTAACACAGCCCCCATGTCCAAGAAGGTTGGGGACCATTGCTGAAATATGATTATTGAGTTGGTGGACACAGTGCGCACAGAGCTGGGCTGGTTGAGGAGGATGGTGGAGGACAGAAGTGCCTGGAGGACAATGGTCCATGGGGTCATCGCAGAGGGTCGGAATTGACTGTGCGACTGAACAACAACAGACATGTATTTCTACATGTATACGTGTATTTCTGTGTTGGCTCAAGTGATTAAGATGCTGAACTCGCTGACTGGAAGGTCGGAGTTCAATTCCTGGGTACTGCATGACAGAGTGAGCTCCTGTCTCTGTCCCAGCTCCTGCCAACCAAGTAGATAAATAGGGACCACTCCAGTGGGAAGGCAAACACTGTTCCATGCACTCCAGTGTTGAGGCCACATGTCCAGGGAAACATCTGCAGACGCAGACAGCGCTGGCTCTTTGGTTATAAACAGACACGATCAGTGAACACTAGAGTCGGATACAACTGGCTTTCAAACAAGGGCGACCTTTACCTTTAGTATACCTATATTAGTAAGCATTAATAAATGAATTACACATTTCAGTGTTTTCAAGACTACCGTAGTAGATTTCCCCCCCCAAAAATGGCAGCTTCACAAGGATGATGCTTATCTTCCTGTTTGAATGCTCCCATAAATTGTGTTGAATAGTCATTTTTCTTTGCTTATTTGTCATCTGATAGCCTATAAAAATTTTCACTTAAGGTGAAGTAGCAACTCCAGCAGAAAATGAGTGAAAGATCCTCTTTTGTAAGTTGTAATTGAGGTTATGGCAGGGGAGTTTGCCTTTGGCAGATTTCTATTACTGAGAAACTGAAACCATGATTTGGGCTGCAGTGTAAGCAAAACAAATTAATTATTAGAGACGTGGGGAGAATTAAAGTACAGGAGCAGGTTATCTGAAGTGAAATACAGTATATTGATATTTCTAGAGAGACTGGATTACTGCAAGCAATGTACTATTGAATAATCTTGTTCTCTGTAGCTAGTGAATTGCTTTGCAAGGATTAATGTATTTTGCTGATTACCTAATCTGTGAACTTTGCTTCGAAAATATTTTATTTGTTGGAAGAACTGCTAATTTGAAGTTAGCAAATTACCCCAAGGTGTGATAAGCAAGGTTGGCCAAATGAAGGGAAGTGCAAATATTATTGATATCTTACATTCTTTGATTTTAAAAAAAAAACCATAATCATGAGGGAGTTAAAATGGTTAAAATTAAAAAGCTTCAATAATTAAAGAAAAAGTTGTAAAATATTCATTTTTTAAAGCTTGAGCAGTAATTAATGCTTATAATTAATCACATGGTTAGTTGTAAGCATACTTAAGGCCAAACCCACACCCAAATCTAGGGTTTTATTTCCTGTGTGAAAATATTTTGGATTTTTGTAATATAGATTTCTGCATATTACTATTTGCAGAACAGTGGCCTGATTCCAGCTGATGTTCATCTAAGATTTGCATAACTTGCCATAATTTGTTAACAATGTGCAGGGGTTGGCCATGCACCTGATTGCACAGCTGGGGATCTCCCTCGACACCTTATTGATTAGCTGGAATTTCTGTGGTAAGTTATGCAAACCATGCGTGGACCCAAAAAGGTTTCTTGCCAATATTTTCATATTGTTTTTAGAGATATGTTTAAAAAACATGTTTTCCTAGGTCCTGCTTTCTGTTGTTACTCTGCTATCCAAACAATTCATAACATGAGCTATCCATTGTAACTAAATAGTACATTTCTTCAGACAAGATGCACCATTTACTGGTGTAGTAAAGTCTTTATGGTAGGAGGCAGATGGCTAGTAAGTTAATTGCTCCCAGTCTCTCTTAAGTTTCTCATGAACTGTTTTCTCTGGTTAGAGACAGTCTCTGTTCACTTATAAAACTACCATGCCAGAACCTATGGGTCGTTGGAGGCTAGGAAATGCTGTTCCACCACTTAGATGGCATGTATTGTTGGAGGGGTTCGCAACCGATGGCCCATGGGCTGGCCCTGGCGCCTGACCACCATTCCATCCGGACTGGAAACAGAAGCAGATGTGTTTGCGACAACTGTAAATGTGCTTGTGCATGCAAAAATGTGCCCGTGCATGCGACTGTGCAAACACACCCGCTGTAGTTTATGGTAGCATTTGCGGCAGGGGAAAACCATGTGGCCAACCCATGGCGCAGTCTGAGAGGGAATTGTCTGGCACATGGTCCAATAAGATTGAGAACCCCTGTATTATTGTATGTTAATGTTTACATTGTTGTTAGATTTTATTAAATCATACCATTCATATGGAATATTTCACAGTTGCATGTATTATTTTTGTGTTGTGTACCATTCTAGTGTCTATGAAAAGAATAGCATATACATAAAAATAATAAATAAAAACCAAGTAGGGGTGAACATAACCTGCCGGATTGCTCTCTTGTCCATGAATAGAATCCTACGTTGGTTTCAGGAAGGGAACATTTGACCCAGTCCTATCTCTCTTGCAGATCACATTAATGTGCTGTTTCCATTGGTTCTTTTGTGTGTGTACAATAATAAGATTCCTTTAGTGCAGGAGTAGCAAAGTGTGATCTTTGCAACCTAGACCTTCACCCCATTCAAAAAGTTTTTTAGCCTAAGAAGACGTTTTTCAGTACCAGAAATGAGACACAGGAGTTGGATCCTATAATTGCAGGTACACAATGGGGGAAGTTTCCAAGATTATGGGAATACCATGCAATTCCTCCAATTCTACTTCCCTATAATACTTTTCCAATTTCTAGAAAATGTGCAAAATGTTCCATGTATTTTTTTTCCTTTCTACTTCAATTGTACAAAGCAGTTGAAGATTTAGCTGTCTTTTGAAAGCTCAATGCTACTATTTGAATGGGTTCTCTGCTACATCTCAGCTTCCACTTCCTAGAATACATAGTTAATCTCAGCCAAGGAGGAAATGGGCAAAAAAATAGAAATGAGAGGCTGAAACTTTTGGTCACAGCTTTACTCATAATATATTGTTATACATATTTATTCAGCTATAAACTCCATTAAGGGCCATACTACTGTAAAGTAAAGATTGCAACCTAAATCAATTTTATTTTGTTAAGACAGGATGATTCTTTAAGCAAATTGAGCTTTCATTAGAGATTATTTATCCATAGAATACAGGCATGGCATTTTACCCATATATTTATAAGCCAAAGCTTGGAGCACTTACTGAATTTACAAAAGACCATGTTAAAAAATTGATTGCATTGTACGAGATATTAATAGAAACCATAACAATTTATTCTGCATTAGGTCTCAAAATGTTTATTTTCTATACATAGCCTGAATTCTCTCTTTCTCTGTATCCCCATTTGCTCGCTAAATAACTAATTATGCTTAAAATTGGTTGATAGAAAGCCAATTGTTGGCTGCTTTTGGAGGAGCAAAATGATATTAAAATGCCCTTTTTAGTCTACTCTGTTTAAATTGCAGCTTTTTTAAAAAAAAGCTGACTCTCCTGGGTTTGATTTTCTGCTGTACGTTTTAGTTCTTCATACTGTTTTTTGACTTTCTTTGTTGGCCACTTAGGATGTTCTATTAGGAGAGGAAGAACAATATGGAAAATAATTAAATTTAAAACAAGTAGGACCCCCCCCCCCAGCATCATGGAAATTGGGTGTGGTGCTGCGTAATTGGTTCTTGTACATTTCTCTTTATCTGTCATGTTAAGAGATCCGTCTGCAGATAATTATGTAATCCTTATGCATGCGTTGGGATTCTTCACAATACTGAATTACAGCACCTAAACGAATGTTCTTCAGGGTGTTGCCCTATTTATGGGGTATGGGAGGTATAATGACCCCAGCTTGCTGGATGGTTTAAGTACCCCCCCCTCCCCCAAGATGTAACAATTTGGCGTAATTATTAAATCTTTTTAGATTTTGAATTTTGATCTTTGGTAGTTAATTTTGAGGGTTTTTATTGTGATGCTTATTATGAACTGTAAACCGCCCTGAGTCACCTCGATGAGGAGAGTGGTGGATAAATATGAATAATAAATAAATAATAAATAAAATTTAATAGAGAACATGTTTTATTTTGTGCCTTTTTTTCTGTGTAGAAAAGTGGAAACAGTGCCTATGTAGTTTACTATATATTTTACCAAAATATGGTACATTTGTAGTTAAGAGTATTTGAGTCTGAAAGGCTTCACAGAAGGCTTTAACATTTGTTGAAAGTGGCTAAGACACTGAATGGAAGACGGATGGACAGCAGTTTGATTCCCGAGTATTGCAGGACGGATTGAGCTCCTGTCTCTGTCCCAGTTCCTGCCAACCTAGCAGTTTGAAAGCAAGAAATTGCAAGTAGATAAATAGGGACCACTTTTATGGGAAGGTAAACAGTGTGCTCCGGAGTCTAGTCATGCCTGCCACATGACTACAGAAACGTCTCCAGAAGCAGACAGTGCTGGCGCTTCGGCTTTGAAACAGAGATGAGCACTGAACCCTAGAGTCACATACGACTGGCTTTCGAGAAAGGGAAACTTTTACCTTTATAATTAGCAAATGATCACATTTGAACCAATGTGATGTAATGGGCAGAGCACTCAGGAGACTTGGGTTCAAACCCCTACACAGCCATAGAGGAACACAATGGGGAACCACACCTTGAATTCTTATACACTTGGAAAATCCTGTTAGGATCAGCGCAGGTCAGAAGCAGTTTGGCAGCACATAACAATTTGTGGTTAAATAAGATAGCAAAATGTATTTCATGAAAGAAAGCTTTTAAACACCCCCTCCCCCATTTTAATTAAGCAAATGGTATTATCTCCTATATAGGGCTGGATGATCTTCTTTCATTTTCTGTTGATATGAAAGGATATGAGTCTCTTCATACTATGAAAAAGCTTTAGAACTGGATAATATTATAAGTCTAATTTTGGTGTGCAGAAGGAATGAGGATCCAAACTGAAAGCCTGGGGTGGCATCTGGACGTCCAGCTAGCCATTGAGGCCACTTGCAGGGCTTTTGGCTGCCTTTCACTGATGGAAGAGGCTGAAATTTGGACTTAAACCTATACACTAGTACCTTGGATAATGTTATGACTTGGTTCCACAAGTCATAACGTTATCCGGTTTTTAATATCATGCAATGCATTGATCACACAATGTTAAAAAAAAAAGGCCCTGTTCCCTTTCTGAAGAGGAAAGGAAACGGGGGCGATCTGGTTTGCTTAGCAAGCCAGGGGTGTTTGTGTTTCTGAACAGAAGCTAGGAAAACGTTTTCCCAGCTTCTGATCAGAAAACCTCCTTCTGGCTTGCTAAGGGGCTTAACGATCCAAGCTGGGGGGGGGGGCTTCTTAAGAGAGCCTTGGGACCCTTTTCCCAGCCTCTCTTAAGAAGCCCCCCCCCCCCCCCGGATAGCTAAGCCCCTTAGCAAGCCAGGGAGGGCTGTTTCTGAACAGAAGCTAGGAAAACTTTTTCCTAGCTTCTGTTCAGAAAACCTCAGTCTGGCTTGCTAAGGGACTTAGCGATCCAGGCCAGGGTGGGGGGTGGGGGCTTCTTAAGAGAGGCTTGGGACTCCTTTCCCAGCCACTCTTAAGAAGCCTGCCCCCCCATAGCTAAGCCCCTTAGCAAGCCAGCAAGTTTTCCTAGCTTCTGATCAGAAAACCTCTGTCTGCTTGCTAAGGTGCTTAGCTATCCAGGCTGTGGGGGGGGGGGGCTTCTTAAGAGAGACTTGGGACCCTTTTCCCAGCCTCTCTTAAGAAGCTCCCCCTACCTGGATAGCTAAGCCCCTTAGTAAGCCAGGCTGAGGTGGGGGGCTGATTCTGAAAAGAAACTAGGAATTTTTTTCCCTAGCTTCTTTTAAAAAACCTCCACCTGGATCACTAAGGGGCATGCACATGCACGGTTTCTCCCCCAAACTGGCAGTCCCAGCCAGGACAGCTGGGGAGGTGGGGGAGAGATTGTGCATGTGCACGGTTTCTCCCCCAACAGCCCGGCAGTCCCAGTGTGAGATCAGATTGCTAGTTTGCTTGGGGGGGAGAATGGGTGCGTGTGCCCTCTCCCCCAATGAAACCGCTGATCTGAGCGGAGATCTCTGCCCCAAATCCTGCAGAGCTGGACTTCAGCCCTGCGGGCTTTGGGGCAGAGATCAAATCGGGGAATTTGAGGCAAACATTTGGATCGCAGAATGTTATGTTAACATTGTGCGATGCAAATGTTTGCCTCAAATTCCCCGACGTTATCCGATTTTAGCATTATGCAATATAAACACTAACCGAGGTATTACTGTACCAGTGTCTCCCAAACTTTGGTTTTTGGACTTCAATTCCTAGAAGCCTAAGTCAGTTTCCCCAAAGCACTGATCAGCCAATGTACTGACTTAGGCTTCTGGGAGTTGAAGTCCCCTTGTGGGGCATGGGCCCCACATTGGTAACCATTGACCTATACCAGTGGTTCCCAACAAGGGGTACACAGCCCACAGAGGGGCTTCAATTCCCAGAAGCCTAAGTCAGTACATTGGCTGATCAGTGCTTTGGGGAAATGACTTAGGCTTCTGGGAATTGAAGTCCAAAAACCAGCATTTGGGAAACACTGACCTATACCATTAACCACAAGAGCCAGTAGATATTAGCCAGACCATCTCCCATTGGCTAATATCTGTCATCAGCTAAATCTATGTCTACCTGCTTTTCTTTCTGTCCTCTATGCTGCTTTTCTACCACATTTACCTCTACATTTACAGTGTAAAACTTTGATTTAGTGGGTTTTTAATTTTATCTGAATTGTTCAGGTTGGCTGGCGTATTAAAGAAAGGAACAAATAGTAGTTGAATCCTTTCTATATTGGAAAAGATCTGTATACGTTCCACTCCCCAAAAAGGGTAACGCCAAAGAATGTTCAAATTATCGAACAATTGCGCTCATCCCTCACGCTAGCAAGGTGATGCTCAAGATAATACAGGATAGACTGCAACAGTATGTGGAGAGAGAATTACCAGAAGTGCAAGCGGGTTTCAGAAGAGGCAGGGGGACTAGAGACCACATCGCCAACATAAGATGGATCATGGAAAAAACAAAGGAATATCAGAAACAAGTCTACTTCTGTTTCATTGATTACACGAAGGCTTTTGACTGTGTTGACCACAACAAAATGTGGCAAGTAATTAAAGAGATGGGAATACCGGAACACCTTATAGGCCTCATGAGAAACCTGTACATGAATCAAGAAGCAACAGTTAGGACAGAAAATGGAATGACAGAGTGGTTTGGAATAGGAAAAGGAGTAAGACAAGGCTTCATTTTGTCACCCTGCTTATTCAACTTATACACAGAGCACATAATGCGCAAAGCAGGGATGGAGGAATCACAATTTGGGATCAAAATTGCTGGGAGAAACATCAACAGTTTGACTATTGACTTATTGATATGTTGTGACTGTAACTATACATGTGTGTAAACCGCCCTGAGTTGGCTCTGCCAAGTAGGGCGGTATAGAAATTCAAATATAATAATAATAATAATAATAATAATAATAATAATAATAATAATAATAATAATAATAATAATAATAATAATAATAATAATAATAATAATAATAATAATAATAATATGCAGATGACACCACCCTAATGGCAGAAAGTGAGGAGGACCTAAAGAAGCTCCTGATTAGGTTGAAAGAAGAAAGTGAAAAAGCTGGCTTGAGACTCAATATAAAGAAAACCAAGATCATGGCAACAGGCCCTCTCAGTCCCTGGAAAATAGATGGGGAAGAAGTAGAAGCAGTGACAGATTTTACTTTCCTAGGATCAAAGCTCACTGCAGATGGTGATTGCAGCCATGAAATAAAAATGTGCCTGATTCTTGGGAGGCAAGCAATGAGAAACCTGGGGAGCATAGTGAAAAGGAGAGACATCACATTGGAAACAAAAATTCGTATTCCCTGTGGCAATGTATGGTTGTGAGAGCTGGACCATTGGGAAAGCTGAGCGCAGAAGAATAGACACCTTTGAAACGTGGTATTGGAGGAGAGTTTTGAGAGTCCCCTGGACAGCAAGGAGAACAAATAGGTCAATCTTAGAAGAAATCAACCCAGAATGCTCCTTAGAAAGTCAAATTGTAAAGATGAAGCTAAGGTACTTTGGACATCAAACGAGAAGAGAGGATTCGCTTGAGAAAGCCTTGATGCTGGGAAAGGTGGAGGGCAAAAAAAAAAAAAAGGGGGGGGCAGCCAAAAATGAGATGGTTAGATGGTATTGTAGAGACAATGGGCACAGAACTGAGTGAGTTGAGGAGGATGGTGGAGGACAGAAGTGCTTGGCGGGCGGTGGTCCATGGGGTTGCAGAGGGTCGGAGTCGACTGTGCGACTGAACAACAACAAAAAACAACAACAGTTCACAAAGGGAGGATGGGTGGAGATTTGCCTAAGGTGGGGATTCTCAACCTACATTCCACGGGCCGGATGCGGCGAGTGGCACCATTTCATGTGGCCTCCACCATACCAGGAAGTGCCATGTGGTGGAGAAAAGGGCAAAATGGCTGTCCAGCCCCCAAAGCTGTCTGAGGGAGTGTGACCCAATGCCCCCCCTGGCTTAAAAAGGTTGAGAACTCCTGGGCTATGGCAGTGCTGAAGCTCCAAGTCAGACTTCTCATTTATAACTTCCAAGTTTGAAATAAAAGAGAGTTTCTCCTACTACATCTGTTCCTTAACTCTTCCCAGAAAGCGGACTGGCACTGCTGAAAGGCTGTCAGGCAAAGGTCTTGCAGCAACTCTCTTCATGGATGCGTAATGTGTTTATCCTTGCACAAACTGCTCTTGTTTTGGCTGGTCAAGAGATCAACTCTGATCAATTAGTTTCAGCAAAAGAGAGGACAAACTGAAAACTTGTGTGAATAGAAAACATTAAACTCTCTTTGAAAGTATTGATGCAATCTCTGTCTTTTCTGATAACAAAACTCTGGATTGAATGTTGTAAAATTCAGTGGCAAGAAGGACAGAAGTGCTGCTCATTACTTGCTATTCTTAAGCAAAACACTTTGAGCAAATCGGACAGGGGAATTAAATTGCATTAAATGTGATACTGGCCTTAGCTCAATCTTTCTGTTATATATTTTGATAGATGAAAATTGCATTTGATGGGTAAAGAATGATACAACACGTGAATAAATCCAAGCTGGAAAGTTCTATGGAAGAGCAAATGCTAGTTGGGACAATAAATTTTGAATTGTTGAATAAATGCTGTGTTGTTTAGACACATTGTGAGCTGAAATTAAAGCCAAAACATTTTCCATCTTTTTTTTTGTTCTAAAAAAGAAGCCTTCAAAGGCTTTAAATTGTTCTCTATTATTTTTCTCAACAATTTCTGCTTGTCATCACCACCCACGTTGACCAGCTTCTTTCTATGGCAATTAAATCTGAAATGAACTTTTGAGTGGCTGTGTTTTGCTATTGAAATATTGAGAAAGAGTTAAAGGAAAGCCTTCCCAGGTGTGTTTTCATTAATAGTTCAGGAAGCAAGCAATTGTGGAAAAGACCAGGCTTTCATTGAACACCTGGGCTGTATTGAAAAATGAAGAGTGATTAATGGATACCTTGTTCAGAGTTGCCATTTGTCCCCTGTAGCTTAAATGGCTAAAGAGGAGACTGAAAGATGCACAGCGAAAGATTTGGCTGATCAATTCAACTAATGGTGTGAAATTCAGCCTTCCCTTTGCCCTCTCTCATCACAAGGCCTCCTTGGGGCCAAATGTTCCCTGCTTCTATCCTTCCTCTAGACTCCTTTTTGGTGGAGAGTGATAACCAGCAGTGTAGGAGCAGTGCTCACTGTTGTAGAGTTTTGACTTTCTAGTAAAATTCCCTTTAGCTGAGCAATAGAAATACAAATACCCAGAAACAAGAATAACTTCCAACTCTTCCAAAGTCCATCTGTTTCTCATTATTTGGCACTCAAAGTCTCAATAACGCACTCTGAAACATTTGTTAGCAGAAAGAATAAAAACATTTATTTACTTACAGTTACTTGAAATTACAGACGTGTACATGCTACTTTCTTAACTACATGCATGGTAGCAACTGACCAAATAGAGCAGAGGTGCCCAAACTACTCTCCGCAGTCCCTAATAATACAGCCCACACCGCCATTGTTGCTCCCTGAAGTGGAAGTAAAATGCAACTGCGCATCTGCAAAACACTGCTGTAAAGCACCCGCAGCTATTGTAAATGCATTTATGACAGCTGCAGGTGTGTTTATGGCAGGGTTTTGCACATGTGCAGGTGCATTTTACTTCTGTTTCTGGTGGGAAGAAACACGTGACCAGCCTACCTAACCACATGACTGGCCCATGGCCCAAAATTTTTGGGCACCCCTGGAATAGAGCATCATCAACAAACTGCTGACACCAAGTGACGAAAGAAAAATAACACAGAGGAAAGAGAGGTGGGATGATTGAGAAGCAATTATTGGTTAGTGCTAGATAGTCATTTGCCCCAGCCCAGAAAAGTCCCTCCCAATCACTCCAGCTATTGGCAGCATGCAAGGTTGTTTAAATAAAAACACCTTCCAACGTTAACATATGGATTCAATACTTTGAAATGCAGGATGATTACTTTAACACAGGAATAGTATCCACACTTCTTTCTATGGAACTAAGAAAGCTGCATTTGTTTAGAGAAGTACACTTGTGACAGGAAAGGCGATAGAAGCTCTCGTCCTAGTTCACTAAGCTGGATATGTCAGGAGACATCATCCACCCTAAGCGTAGCAGTCGAAGGTCTTCTTACATGTCTATGCCAGGCTTTAAACTACTAAAATGAAGCCACCTTTTGGTGAATTCATCCCGTAGTTCCTTTCTCCTGACCCTGTGTGAGAAAGATAAGCAGGCATCTCCTCTTTGAGGAGGCTCTTTCTGTGTAGCCCAGTCTAAGGTCAAAGCAGGTCAAAGACAGTCTATGGAATCTGAAGTCCTCTCTCTTTCTTGTTCAAGGATAAACATATTGAATGTTAGCTGGCTTGTATCCAGTTGCCTCCAACATCTTCCACCCATTGGGAGGCAATAGCTGCATCGTATTGGACTCTCTGGATTTTGCTGTGCTTAGAGCGCAGGACTCTGAAACAAGTTGCAGAGCATGTGGTCTTACACCATGATAAGATTGACTAAAATAGGGATTCTCAACCTGCAGCCCATGTAGCCAGATGCAGCCAATGGCACCATTTCATGTGGCCCACCACCACCACCACACCAGGAAGTGCCATGTGGTGGAGGAAAAAGGACAAAATGGCCATCTGGCCACTGAAGCTGTCTGAGGGAACCAAGCCCTCGGCTTTAAAAAGTTGAGAACTCCTGGACTAGACCAAGGATGAAGTTGTTGTGTCAGGGCATTGCTTGTGTTTGCAGCCTTATCACTCCCTGGAAAATAGATGGGGAAGAAGTAGAAGCAGTGGCAGACTTTACATTCTTAGGATCCAAGATCACTGCAGGTGGGGATTGCAGCCATGAAATAAAAAGGCAACTGATTCTTAGGAAGCAAGGTATGAGAAATTTGGGCTACATAGTTAAAAGCAGAGGTATTACCTTACAAACAAAAGTCCGCACAGTCAAAGCAATGATATTTCTGGTAGTAATGTATGGTTGTTAAAGCTCGACCATAAGGAAGGCTAAGTGTAGAAGAATAGATGCCTTTGAGATGTGGTGCTGGAGGAGAATTTTGAGAGTACCCTGGACAGCAAAAAACCAAAAACAAATAGGTTGATTTTAAAAGAAATCAACCCTGGCTGCTCCTTGGAAGGTCAAATATTGTAGATGAAGTTAAAGTACTTTGAACATCAAATGAGAAGAGAGGACTCACTTGAGAAAGCCTTGATAATGAGAAAGCTTAAGGGCAAAAGATGAAGGGGGCGGCAGAGGATGAGATGGCTAGATGGCATTATTGACGCAGTGGGCACAAAGCTGGATGGGCTGAGGAGGATGGTGGAGGATAGGAGTGCCTGGTGTGCAATGGTCCATGGGGTCGTGAAGGGTTGGAATCGACTGTGCGACTGAACAACAAGACAACATACGACTTCTACACTCATCTTAAAAGTGTAGGAGCCCACTTGCCTTTTGTACCAGTTCATCATCTGGTTTGAACATCTCCGTCACTTCTTGCCAAGATTGCTACCTTGCAAGAACATTTCAGATAGGAAAGGAAAACAGAGGTTCAAGCACTGAAATGAATTTGCAGCAACATAAGATCATTAATCCGAGGCTCTGAGCAAAGGACATTGCATTACAATCATTTCATTTTAGCTGTAAGGCATATAGATTTTTCTCTTGAGTTATCCATCTTCAGTCTTTAAATTACAACTAGGGAAAAAATAATAAATTTAGTAATCTTGCCTTACCAATACTTGTCTATAGAATACCTTGATGAATAATTTAATGGGCACCAGCAAATATCGAAATACTGGCTTGCCTAGTAAAAATAAACTGCATGTGATTAGCAGTTAAAGAATTTTAAAACCCCTGATTAGAAGAATCATACAATTTAGTGTCACATTTCAAAAAATTCTTCAAGAGATGAAAAAGTAAAATATTCCCTTTGCCAAGTTAAAAATGAACTAACATACAGGCATTATTTTTGGTTTCTGGAGGGGGAAACATTGTATATCACTTGCAGCAATATTTTTGTTGTTCTTTCTATTATAAAAATTACTGTTCATGTTGTTGTAACTTCATCCTCTCATATTCTGTCTTGCTTATGGCAGAATGAGTATTTTGAATACATTGCATGCATTTTTAAAATCTGCTTTCAAATGTATATTCTTGGGACCTTCACTGTATATACTGTAACATTTCCTACATAAATATATGTAAATTCCTTGCTACAAGAGTACCGAGGTGGGCCTCAAGATGGTATTGAGCAACCTAAGTATATAGAGTCAGGTTCACCTGAGCAAGGCGGGGTATAAATTTGAAAAAATAAAAAAATAAATAATAAATAAATAAATATGTCCAAGATCATCAACTGGTGGACAGTGTTGGGTCAGCTAGTAGCAAATCAACAGAAGAATCATTTCCTGCCAGCTGACTCAACAATATAATTATCTGTCAAGTGTTAATTAGTTGCATTTATTGTTCATTTGGGAAGATACTGACTTTTTTTTTAAAAAAAGAGAGAGATCTAATATTCAAGTCAATTCCAGGTAATTTTCAGATATAGCTGTGACAGTAAAAGGTACTAAAACATTAAAAATGGTTACGTTTTAAAATATAGACAAATGTAAACAAATAAACAGATTTTATTATAAGTTAAAGCATGAAAATTATTTCAAAAGTTCTGCATGGTTAAAAGGGTAGAAGAAGTGGAAATGGCACCAGGAAAGCCTCCCTTGGAAATTTTAGTGCCACCATTGAAAAGCAGTGGTTCAGAACATGGGGCCAACACCCCACAGGGAGACTTCATTTCCCAGAAGCCTAAGTCAGGACAGTGGCCGATCAGGGCTTTGGGGAATTGACTTAGGCTTCTGGGAATTGAAGTCCAAAAACCAAAGGTTGGGAAACACTGCTTTAAAGAGTTCATCCACCATCCCTTATTGGCTGAAGGCACTCAGAAAAAGGCTCTGCAAACTTTCTTCAAAACATCATTTTTGAACAAGTTTAAGAAGTTCTGATAGGCATATATTTTGACCTACCACAGTTTCTGAAGAAACATAGTTATCTAACCCCAGTGGTGGGATGTCAAAAATTTTACTACCCCACCGTGACGTCATCACAGTGTGGGCGGAGCTGATGTCATGATGTCATGACATGGGCGGAGCCAAAGAAAAATAATAAATAATAATAAAATAAAATAAAAATAAGCATGCATGCACACACACACACACCCCTCAACCCACCCACCCACTCACAACCCACGGACAGCAAGGAGGACAGCAAGGAGGCCGTGCATATGCGCCAAGCACTGTAGGCATGCATGCACACCAAGTGAAAAGGTAAGCCCCAAAGGTGGTTCCCCCCAAAAGCTGCTACTGGTTCTCCGGGACACTGGGAAAAGTTACTACCGGTTCTGGCGAACGGGTGAGAACCTGTTACATCCCATCACTGTCTAACCACCTCCCTCCCCCCCCCCTTTTCTCTGGGGAAAGATGGAATCCCCCTCTTTACTGAAGCTCTTCTTTGGAAGTCCAGGCTCCATGTCAGATTTCTAGTTCAACGCAAAGAGGATGTGGATGCTGGAAGCACGACTATGGTGCGTTGGTTCATCCTTCTATTATTAATGGAAGTTGTGGGTCTCTACTTGTTGTTGTTCAGTCGCACAGTTGATTCTGACCCTTTGCAATGACCCCATGGACCCCACTGTCCTCCAGGCACTCCTATCCTTCACTATCCTCCTCAACTCGCTCAGCTTTGTGCCCATTATCTCCACAATACCATCTAGCCATCTCATTTTGGGCCGCTCCCTTCTTCTTTTGCCTTCAACCCTTCCAAGCATCAAGGCTTTCTCAAGTGAATCTTCTCTTCTCATTTGATGTCCAAAGTACTTTAGCTTCATCTTTACTAGTTGACCTTCTAAGGAGCAGTCAGGCTTGATTTCTTCTAAGAAATTAGCTAATACATAATAACCAAACTTCCACGAGCTCTTTGTAATCATTGCATGGGCAAGGTGCTGTATGTGTGATTGTAGCATAAAGGAAAACAAATAACCGCCTGCTTTTGTTGCTTCCTTAATTGGTTGCTAGTTTTTTCAAGGTTGTGAACTATAAGGCCTTTTGGGAGTCATTAATACATTGGGTTCCCATAAACTGGAATGTATTTGATAACTCATAATAAATAGTACATAGGTTTTGTCTTGTGCTGCTGTTAGTTGGTTCATTTTTGGGTTTTTGTTTTGGTCAATAACTGTTTTCCCACCTATACTTTAGAAGCCACTTTGCTCTGTTTTCTGTTTCACTGACAAACATATATAATAATTGTACTTTTGAAAGAAAGATGCCCCAGGGAGCATTATCTTTTCACTACCTTCTGAAGCACTTCTTGCATTATTTCAGTGTGTCACAGCGTTTGGTCTGGGGTAGTAGGTACAATAGTTCCTGTTCTGTCATGCCGATGGCTCCTAACAGTGTTTCTAAGACTTGAATGCCGGGTCACCCTAACTGTATTGTGTCTTGCTGTGTTCCTCAAATATTACTGAGGTAACCATTTTTTAAAAGTGTTTTTCATCTTCTTTTGGTGTAGCCCAAAAATATTACAACTGGATTGCCCTTTCAGACTGATAAATTGCCCAACTTCTCCCCCCCCCCATCTCTTTCAGATACCGTATGCAGTGAACACTGTATGCAGTGGTGGGCTCCAAAATTTTTACTACCACACTGTGGGCATGATATGGTGGGTGTGGCCAGGGGAAAAAGCCCTGCGTTGCACCCGAATTAGGACTACTTTATTTCAAAACTTGAATGGGCAGAAGGGCCAGCCAGAATTTCTCCTACTGGTTCTGGCGAACTGGGGCGAAGCTGCTGATGCCCACCACTGACCATATGTAATAAATAGACAACTCTCCGTTTAAAAGGGTAGCAAAGAGGATTTGGAGGCATTATGATATTGTGTCTTTAACCTAGACTATTCTGTCTCAATTCACTTATGAATCCTATTTGAATCCTCGGCCAAAGACGCTGCCTCAGCTGTGCGGGTGGCCGCCGTGCAGTAACATCTGCGGCAGGGATGAGAGGCCGTGGTGGCGGCGGCCAGCCCTGGGACTCGTTCCACCTGTCCCCGGGTCCCCACCCTAGCTGGAGCTTTAAGAGACGCTGCGCGGTGGGACTTTTTTGCAACATGGCCACTCTCGCCAGTAACATCTGCGGCCGAGATGAGTGGCTGTGGTGGTGTCTAGCCCTGGGACTCGTTCCACCTGTCCCCAGGACCCCGCCCTGCTGGGGCTTTAAGAGACGCTGCGCAGTGGACGGAGAGGCTTGTCACCTGTCGTGGGACTTAGCAATTATTTTGTTTTTGTTTATTTCTGTTTTTTGTGTAAACTTGATTGAGATATGGAAATTTTTGACCATTACTTGGTATTGATGTTTATTGATTTTTTTTGTTACTGTAATGATATTGATATTTTGATGGTCTGTGATATTGATTATTTATGATTTATTGACATGTTGTGTTTATGAACTTGTAACTTTACATGTGTTGTGAACCACCCTGAGTTGGTCCTACCAAGTAGGGCGGTATAGAAATCAAAATATAATAATAATAATAATAATAATAATAATAATAATAATAATAATAATAATAATAATAATAATAATAATAATAATAATAATAATAATGATGATGACTGTCAGGGCAACTTTCTCTTGGTCTCTCTGTCTTACTGGGAAACCAATTTCGGTCATCAGGTGTTGCTAGTCACGTTTATAGACACCTGCTTGAATGGGCAGACCTATAATGGACATTTTCTGTCTGTGTCTGAGCGAGCCAAAAGCAAGGTCTCCAAACAAAATGTTCGATATCTCATTGTCGATCCCTTAAGCTACCTGAGCCACAGAAAACTAGTCAGATAAATCATAAGCATTATTGTCTCAAAGCCAGAGTTTTAGCCAAAGAAAAATGAATCAGGCCTACATATGATCTATAAAAAGGGATATGAACAGTTTGAGTTAGAAAAGGCAGGTCTATGAAATATTTCTCCCATAACTGAAGTAGGGTGGTGTTTTTTTTTTTAAAAAAAGAATAATCAGAAGTTCATTCTGAAAGAAAAGAAGTTGCAGTAAATTCCACGGTTGTGGACAGAAATGTCAGAAATGGAGACTCTCCAGAATTGTGGAGAGTCAGGGTGGGTGAGCGGTTAGCTTGGCAGCCTCTGACTCAGAAGACGCAGGTTCCAGTCCCCGCACAACCATGAAACTCACTGGTGCCTTGGGCCAGTGGTTGTCTCTCAGCTGGCCTACTTCACAGGGTGATTGTTGAAATAAAGTTAACTCACTGGAAGAAGGGTGAAATATAATTGCAGTTAATTTTTTTAATTTGAAAAGAACAATAAATATATTTACATTTTTTTAAAAGTAAAAGTATCTTGTGGAAAGATAATCTACCTAAGAATAAGCATCATTAAAATACATTCTGAAGAGATAACCAAATATTTCACTTTTCATCTTTTGAACAGCCCATTCTGGATGCTTGTTGTTATTAAGCTCTGGAACATCTATGAAGTATTGTGGGGACAGTGAAGAGACTGACACAGTTACATGTGTTGGCCAGATACCTGATTGATTGAACATATTCTGACAGAGTCTTTTCAGCTTTCCAAGCAAAGCAATGAATGAACCTTACGTTAATATCTTGATAGCCTTTTGAACAGAAGTCTTGTTCTTTCTTCAGATGTCAGATATCCTTTTCGCTAATATTCTTCAGGTGTAGCTATTAGTGAGCCCCCCACCCCACCCCACCCCAAGGAAAACCCTTCACAAACCACATGATCTCTGCCCTTCGTACCTTTAAGGGATCAGGTTGCTATCCCTTTTGAGTTTTGCACAGTGGGTCCTTTCCCTTAACAAGGTGTTTTCAGAAAGCTGTCAAACAATTGAAACCCCAATACCAGATAATTGGCATAGCTTAGAAACTTGATCCCCAGTGCCAACAATTGACAGACTCCTTATGAATAGCAGGTCATTGTTCTGTTAAGGTTAGACTGCAGATTCCCAGGTAAGAAAGGAAAAGATGGCTGCTTTTTCATTACTGGGTGGTTTTGCAAACGGTGTATTCTGCAGCTCATGGACAATGGGGAGAGATATATCCTTCTTTTCTTCTTTCCCAAATTGAAATCAGTGTCATACAGGAATGAATCTGTAGTAACTGCTGTTGCTCTAGAAATTCCATCTAATTATTGCTGCTACTTAGTAAAGGCTCAAAATAATTGTTCTATGTGGTTGTTGATACAATTTTGTGTGGCATTAAAAAAAGATCCCCCCCCCCCCAGTGAAATGGTCTATCAACACAGGTATTTATGGTGAAAGATGACGACCTTTCATATTTATTTATTTATTTATTTATATTTGCTTATCACCCTGCCCCCCGAAGGGACCCAGGGTGATTTCCAAAAATTTTAAAAACACTTAAAAAGCATTAAAAACTTTAAAAAACTAAAAAAAAACTAAATTAAAAGCTAGGTATTATAACTTGGAAATACTGGGGTCAAACCATCCAACTGGCTGGGGAAATTGAACCATCCACTCCCCAGACCACACCTGCCAGCCAGGTTTTCACTCCTTTCCTGAAGGACAGCAACTCCGTCTGCAGGCGTAGCTCTGTCGGGAGGAGGTTCCACAGGGCTGGAGCGGACACCTTCTAGTGCCAGAGAGATGCGCCTCTCTGACTGATGGCACAACCAGAGAGCCTCTCCAGTCCGCTCTGGTGGGATGGACAGATGTCCTTGGGATGATGCGGTCTCTCAAGTAACCTGGACCACTACCATAAAGGGCTTCAAAGGTAATAACCAGCACCTTGAATTGCCCCTGGAGGCAAACTGGGAGCCAGTGCAGCTCCCTCAGCAGCGATGAAGCATGGGCATAACGCCTGCATCCCAACACTACTCGTGCAGCTGCATTCTGGACCAGCTGAAGCCTCCGAATGGTCACCAAGGGCAGCCCCATGTAGAGCGCATTACAGTAATCAAGTCTGGAGGTGACCAAGGCATGTGTGACCATGAGCAAGGAGTCCCCGGTCTAGGAGCAGGTGTAACTGGCAAATCACACGAAGTTGTGCATATAGACCAGGCGTTCCCAACCCCCTGCCCTAATCCAGCCTGTGCATATCATTAATCTGGCCTGGGGTGAGAACGTGGGCACCTCTAGACATCAGAAAATCATCCAGACAGAGCAAAATTGCTCCAAACAGCCTTCTACCACCCTGGGAAGTGGCGGAGGCTGTGGACAAAGCTGCAAAAGCAGTGTGATTGGTGCCGCCACCGCTATGCACCAATGATGACAAAAATCTACATCCAGGGAGCCTCCACACCTCCGGCCCCACCTGTGTGAGGGGGGCGTGTCTGGCCTACGGTGCAAATACTTTGCAAACCTCTGGTATAGACTCTATAGTTTAAACTATTTTAAATTTATACATTTTTTTAGTAGGGACTACAGGTTTGCTAATGAAAAGAATGTGTGCTAAACTGTGTTAGTTGGTTTCCTCTGTCAGAAACAGCTGGTATTTGTATTTTTGTATTTGAATTTGTATGCTGCTCTATTCACCAAAGCGACTCAGAGTGGCTGACAACATAAGTAACATCTAATACAACCTTACAATCTCAAATATAAGTGCAATAACATAACATAAATATGGCATATAATGCAACACAATACAATGGTATGCTATTTGGTCTATATTAGCATATAGTGTCCTGTTGTTTGGATTTTTGCTCCGTCCTTTCAGTAGTCTCAGAACTTTCTGTTTATCCAGAGAAACTTTTGTGGTTGTTTCTGCAACAGTTGAGATCAAACCCGCTTTTATCGTATGTTCACTAAAAGGATTATCTTCATAGTGTGAGACATAATCTAAGTATTAGGTGTGTATTTCCATAGTGAGACCAGGAATGTAGTTAGTCTGGTATCCTCTTGGAATGGAGGCACGAGAACATTCCAAAATGCAAGTTACAAATTACTTATAGTTCTCTGGCTAAGGGGCAATGCTGAAGCACGGTTGCATCTAGCATTGTTGTAAACTTTTCCCAGTTGGTTTTTTTAAAAAAATTATACATCTTGACAGTTCAACTGTGTACAGTAACACTTATTTATAAACCACTTAATATACTGTTCTGTCTTAAGAAGCTGTGCAATATAGAAAACCAAAACACTCACTTTCTAGTTGGATATTTCAACAGCTATATCGCAACATATGGGGCTATTAATACAACTTGGGGAATATGACAAAACCATTGTAAAATAGGCAGAATCCCATTTAATGTGTCTTACTACCTGAACTGCCCGGTTTATTTGACAGTAGCAGGTGACAAAGAAGCTACAATCCAGATTTATTTATTTTTTAGTGAACCTATGGCTGAATAGTGCATTAGCAGCATAAGTGATCCAGTGTCATACACTTAGCACAGACTCATCATTCTATGCCGGGTATGCTCAGCCATTCAACTTCAATCATTACCCTCCCATAAGAGGTATGATTTCAAAAAAGTCAACTGCTTTCTCTTTCATCATGGAATATCACCCCAACGCAAGGTCCAAGGCTAGAATAGCTTAAGTAGAAACAATCAAGTTGACTAGGAGTCTTGGGAAAAGAGTGAAAAAGTTATTTTCTTTTTCTTATAAAATCACTGTCTTTTCCTCCTCCATGGAATCAGATGTTTAAGTCCTTGTTAGGACCTGCACATCTCACAAGATCTGTTGTTCAAATGTTGTTTGACAGTTATAATTCCTTTGCATTTTTGCATCAAGATAATGCTGTGTTTTAAAAATGTTACTCACTGTAAATATGCATGTATGTTCCTGTATGGTTTAGTGGTTATTGGAACAAATTGAACTTGATTATTTAGGATTCAGTGAAATCTCTCATTAGGACACCATGGTTCATTACAGCTTTAAGAGGCATCCCTAAAATCTGGTTTGACCCTGCTAATTATTGCTAGCTCAAGGATAATTGTTTTGCATATTCAAATACACTTTTTAGTATTGCGAGCAAAAAGGTTAGACCAGGGGTGTCCAAACTATGGCTCATTGGCCAGATCTGGCTCCCGACACCAATTCATCTGGCCCATGATGCCCTCATCACTCCCGGAAGCAGAAGTAAAATGTGCCTGTACGGGCATGTTTTACTTCTGCTTACGGGAGTGATGAGGGCATCATGGGCCAGATGAATTGGTGTCGGGAGCCAGATCTGGCCCATGGGCTGTAGTTTAGGCACCCCTGGTTTAAGCAGAGAAAATGGCAGCTTAAAATCTATCTCATCCTGTTGCAAAACAGATTGCAAGGTGCGTTTTACTTCCGCTTCCAGTGGCAGGAACCACATGACCTGCCTGCTGAACCACATGACCGGCCCACTTAACCATGGCCCAGAAAGTCTGGGTACCCGGCCTGAGTTAGACCAATCTTATTACCCATATTTTGTGCATGGGAGAGAGGAATTGAGATACCAGAGGAATGCCTAAAGGCATTTTGTGAGTTAATTGCAGTGCTGGAATCTCTCACACCTAAGGAGATGCCATTTCTAAGAGGAAGTGTGCTCTTCTTCTGCATGCCTCTCTCACAATGGTTGTCATAAAGAGCGAATGTATTCAAATTGTAGCTGTTATTCAATATATGAAATGTATATTCAGTATGATCAGTATATTATACATCCAGGAATGAATGGCAATGTAGCAGTTAGGTTATTAGGATAGATACACATTTTTTAAAAAAAATAGCAAACTGTGATATATGCTGAATAATTACTTTCCCCTGAAGAGACACTATATGTATTCTTTCAATGTCATAAGAGTTTCAGTGGGATGTTACAAAAAGTTAGGTCAAAGCACAAGGGAGCTACCTCATAAATATCCATTCTCCCAATTTACTCCTCTTTCTGCCTTTCTATGAAAGGATTGTTTAAAGGTCGGGAAGAAAGGCTAACATTTGCATTTAAATGGAGTCTCTTTGTAAAGAAATGGTGATTGTTGACCTTTGCCCTTGCTTCAAGTACCTACCAGTAGTTCTTTTGGCGTGTGTTTTGCTGCAGCTAGTTGTGGAAGTTTTGGGGAATCAAGCATCAAAGCAGGCAGATGAAAATAATGAAAGGAAAGAAATATCTTAATTTTTTCCCCCAGTGGCACCCAGACTACACTTGACTGATACCTCTTCACACACATTGGGGTTCATTATCCATTTGGCAATCATTTAATCAGCTATATTTTTAACTGCCCCCCCTCCCCCAGTAGTTGCCCTTTTACTATAAAAGATTTGAAGGGTCATGATGGCCTCGGAATCAATTGACAGTGAATGTTAATGAAATCTCTATGAATTTGTTAAGGAAAATATTAGGGATAATTGGCAATTTGCAAGTATAAGCTATTCATTATACAGGTCAAAGCACATTTAGGTTTTTAATTTTCTGCAAGAATCCCTCAGGGTTTAAATTCACATTAAGTTGCCACCCATGGGGAGGCTCCCTTTTTGCAAAGTGTGGACTGTATTGCAACTGTGGAAATCTTCCTGACGAGGAGTGAAACCTGTTTCAGATGACAGTTCGAGGCTGACCCAATACTTATATGAAGGTTGCTTCTTTTGGCTTCCCTCCCATCCTTTTTCCCTGTTATGTCCTGCCTTTAAGAATGTATTCCTTTAGGGAAAACCTGGCTCCTTTCGGATGTTCATGAAATATTCTTGGTATCCTGTCTGTCTATTAAATTTCATAAACAAATAAATGATAAATATAAATAGTGCTTGAATTCACATATGCCAGGTCAGCTATTTGATAGAAGGAGGTTGCAAATGTTAGGAAATTGGGTAGGGTAAAAGAAGGTTAGATAGAAGGCAGAATTGCTTATGCTGCACAGATTGAACACCCCTCCCGAATTTAAATCTTTTCCTCTCTGGAACAGGAGTGGAAGGATCTGTCCCAACAGGCAACTGCTAGTCCGATTTCTGTATGTAGCATCTGGAAAGATGGCGTTGACTTGACCTTTTTTGTTCCAGACAGCAAAAAAGTCTTTGGTCAACTCTGTGGTGGACAAATTGTAGACAATCAATTCTTTTATACAACTGGTGTCCCTTATTGCAGATGCCAGCCATCATTTATTTAACTGTATATATAGGCACGGTTTACACAGAGTGTCAGTTCTGAAATCCCACGCTTCTTCAAGCAAAACTGAAAAGGGTTTTTCATATTGTTTCAGAACACACTGAAATTGAATGGCACACACATTTTCTTTAGGTCACTTCTTTACAAGTGGAGAATGGTGTCCACATTCACTCCCTTACTTTGTTTTTTTATGAAACAAATAACTTAAGAATATCTTTTTAAAAATTAATTCAGACTTTCATGAGGCATGTGAACATAGCAGATTTTTCTGATCTTTCCGTGGATTTTGTGCAGCATGGATGACATGGGGAAATGGAGGAGCCAGTAATTTAACATTTATTTAATGGAGGATTCTAATAAAAAAGTATCACTAAAGTGAGGATTTCTATAACCTAAAATGTTAGAAATATGCAAGCATTTATTATCCTAAAATCAGTTAGATATTACTAATTTAACAAAAAAATATGACTTTTAAAGCAAAATTATGACTTTGCAATTTTCCTGATGTTTTGAGAATAAAATGGTCATTTTTGGATTAGTTTTCATTAATAGCAGAATTGCATTGGATGACTACATGAATCTTGAGGTTATCAAATTCAAAACTCCTTCTGTTATCGTGTGCATACACACATACCCCTCTCTGATTTGGGGAGTGAAACACCACCACCCCTCCCATTCCCAATTCTCACTTTCTCTGCTGACTCAAACTTTATGGCTTATCTGGAGGGTTGCCAATAATGATAATATGACCAAAATATGATGTTTGTTACAAAATTAAGCAGAAATATTACACAGCATCTTTAAGAAGTCAAAATATCACTTTTCAGCCAAAATAAAAAACATCCAATTCTTACCAGATTACCCTAAAACATGTTTTAATTCACTTATAAATTAAAATAAAAGTTTCAGAAAAAAAATGACATAGGATAGAAATCCTCACACTAGTTATCATTTACACAACATTGACTTTTTATTGACTAAAGAAAAGAATATTGTTCAGAACGGACGACATTAAATTTTAAATAAGCTGGTCTTGTTTAAGGGTTATTCTGTTATTCTCTCTGAAGTATGATAGTCCAGTAAACCTTCTGTAATAAATGATATTTTTCAGTGGAGGACCATGGCATTTGGCAGAATGTTTCAAAGTTTTCCTCTTTTGTAGTACTCTTCTTTCTGAAGGTCTGGTTGAGGCTTTCCATATGCTGATGTAGAAAAGCATCTTTGAAAGTCTTCTCTTTAGAACTGCAGAGTTTGAAAGGACTCTTGTGGGTCATTGAGACCAGAGGAGATGTATAGTCCTCTTAGTAGTTTTGCCCATGACTTGTTGACAATAGAACGAGAAGTGAAAAACACTCATTCAACTTGCTAGGTAGCTGTCCCTTTCGCTCCTCAACATTTCTAAAAGTATATTTCCTAGAGTCACTGGCTGAATACATAATCATAATATAAAGCTCTAAAGACTAGCCTGCATTACTATATATATATAGAAATAAATCTCTGACATAATTCTGGAAGCTGTCCTTGAATCATTACTACAGTTAGTGTTTGTGACAGTATCAGGGTTAGTCCTAACATTTAACTGAAAGATGTAGTCCCTCTGAAAGCTGAATGATTTGAAGAACATCATTGGATGGTTTAGATCAGCAGCTGTCAACCACTGGTTGGTTCTCCAGATGTCCTTCTGAGAAGCTCCAGTGTTCAGTGTTCTGGGCACAACTAGAACAACTACAATTTGCTACTGGAATTCTTTATTGATATTCTGGGTGACCCACAGGAACATTGGAAATAGAAACCAAAATGAGCTGGAGAAATTGTGAAGTCACTAGTGCAGGCCAGAAAATCTGGACAAAAAGAACAGTATGCAATTTCTGGACACTTTGTGGCAAGATCAGTCATGCTGATTGTCTTCCATCAATTTGCTCGCAGTGTGCAGCTAACATATCTAATAACTTTGTAGGAAGGATTAAGGGAACAATTCAGTAAAATTCTGTACAAATCTGAGGCAACTAATTACACACATGTTTTTAAATAAAGGAGTTAAACACACACATATCCGTAACCAAATCTGGAGTGAAGAAAATGTCTCTGCTGGAGCTTGGAATAGTTCTTGTGGTGGTGGTGGGAATTGTAGTTTCCAGAATTCATCAGCCACTTGGCAATGCCAGCTGCGGGACTCCAATTTATCCTAGCTTTTTTTCTTTGCAGTCTCATTTGATTATCATAATGCACGTCCCAAAAGAGCACTTAAGTAATTTTGTTCAGATGTGCAGCTGTGGCTGGCAACATAGTTTTGCTAAAGGGACCCAGCGGTGGCCTCTGAGGATCCAAGTCCCACTTAATTCTGGTGGTTAAAAAGGGGATGGTCTCAGTGGCCAAGGGTCTTTCAAATGTACATAGTTGCAGACATGGCTCCCAGGACAGATGCAGGGGGTTTGAAGGGCAGGAGGAAGTTAGCCAGACAACAATAACATTTGCTTGATTTTGACTGAGAAGAAGTTGGAGAATTTCCATTTCCAAATAGATGTTAATAGTTTTGCCCTTATTGAAACAAAGCTTTGTAATCAGCATAATATGGCCATTTTGTGTCCATCCTGAACTAATTGCTGTTCATTCTGTTGCCAGGATCAACAGCCTGAATCAAGTGCAGAGTACGTGAAGCAATGTGAGGTTATTGAATAGTTTTGAGTTTTAGAATACAGATCCAGGCCTTGTTAATCAATTCTACAACCAAAGAAGCAGAGATAATGGGTGATAATTGAGAACAGCCACGAATATTTTCAAGGTGAACATTAATTTACACTGTCACATTGTAACAACTTTCTCTCCCACCCACCTCCAGCTAGGAACAGAGTCTTCCACAGATGTGAGCTTTGAGCATATTGTATATTACCACTGAAATCCTGTTACTTAGTCATAAACCATACTTGTGTAGGACCACTAAATTAATGGGGATTTAGTGAACCAGCTGCTCCATAAGTTCATTTGATTCAAATAGGCCTACTCTTCTTTTGATTTACTGTGCTAAAGTTGTCATTAGAATAGGCCTATTTAAATAATTGGAACCTAGAGAGAAGCTTACTCACCAAAAAACCATTGGTTCAAAGGGCCTACTCTAGTGCTATTTATTGTGCTAACCAAGAGGATTTTAGCCAGTGAGTTCCAGCCATTCTGCTCTTTAAAAATCCTAACATTAGTCTCAAAGAGAGTAACACACGGTTTAAGTTTTGTTTTTATATGTTCTTTAAAAATGGCAAAGAGAATCAAACCCAATTGCATCTAGATCTTGCACTAGTGCTGATGTTTCCTAAGAAAACTGAAAAACATTCACAATATACTCTTTTTAAAAAAATATATTTTATTTATAAATTTTCAGCAAAGAAAAAATACAACAAAAAAGAAAAAAACTACATAGAAAATCAACACAAAATACATAATATATAAAAGAATACAATAGAGATAAGAACTAATAAACAAGAATAAAAATGAGCATTTACTATTGAAGCTTATACAATTTAAATTTTCTTATCACATTACTTCATAATACAGTACATTTATATGCTTCTTTCATACTCTATTAGCAGTCTTCTAATATAATTCACCACTGTGCTATATACATTGTCCGGGAGGTTATAACATGTCATATCTTCCAAAAATTAGCTCGATCTGGTACAGGCTTGATACCTTTATTTCTAACCATTACATATTCCACAAATTTTCACCAAATTCTCCAGAATCTATTTACATGAACTATGCCTTTCCTAACATTCAACTCCCATGTGAATTTATCATTGAGTGCTAGTTGCCACATTTCTTTATACCAATCCTCTATTTTTAATACTACATCACTTTTCCAATTTTTTCCAATACATTGTCTATCTAGCTGTCGATATCATTACAGTCATTAATTCCTTATCATCATTACACATTTTAAATTTATGCATGTCTTTTAACAATACTGTCTCTGGCCCCAGTTCTAGTTGCATTCCAAACATATTTCTAATCTCCTTTTCTACTTTTCCCCAAAATTCTTTCAACACATTACAATTCCACCACATATGTATATATGTCCCCGTTAATTGTTTGCATCTCCAACATATATTACTTATCTTATTATCTATTTGATGCAACCTGACTGGGGTCAGATACCAGCGCCATAAAAGTTTATAATTATGTTCTTTAACCCTCACAGACATAGTTCTCAAAGTATACTCTTACCATCCTAAAATTGGCAGCTCTGAGGGAATTTTAAAAAAGAAATAGTCATTCCCCACCCTGATACCTCATCTGTGATCTGTTTTTGGCATTAATATTACAGTACAGTAATACCTCGGATAACGTTTACCTCAGATAATGTTAAAATCGCATTACGTTAAGTAATCTGGGGAGGAGAATTGGATCGAATAACGTTATGGTCCTATGGGATGGATCGGATAACAACCACTAAAGCCTGTGCAGTTACAATGTATCTCTATGGAGCTTTACCGTTATCCGATCCATCCCATAGGATTTTAACATGCATCGGATAACACTAAAAATCGGATAACACCAAGACTTGTAGAACCAAGTCTTAGCGTTATCCGAGGTATTACTGTATAATGAAGAGGGTCTGACAACATGTCTTATGCCACAGGCTAGTGTGGTTGTTACTTAACTGTAATTATTTGCTTTTTAAAAAGTGAAATTTCAAACTCACCAATTTCTATCAGCTTTTTAATAAAAATAATTGGGAATTAGAAGAAACAGAAATTAGGTTGTGGTCCCCCCTACCCTCAGTATATCTTGTCAAGTAGTCAAACATCTAACCCTCCATACTAGGTAGTCCTGTATAGGACCTCTTGTTCACCAAGAAGACGAACAGAGGACAAATGCCTCTCACAATTGCCACCAATGTAACAGTGGAAATGAGAACCTACAACCTGCAGACTGGACCCTATTTTTCACTTTAAATTTTATCCATTGCTTCAAAACTTGCTCAGGCAAAAAGTTACCCAGTGCTAGGTAGTCTTCCCCTAGGCAGAGCTTTGAAGGCACAGACCATCTTGGCTAACAGCCCAAATTAATTATGCTTTCAAGGATGTTCCTTCTCAAGTGTTGCTGAGCCCCAAGCCATTCCATACCTGAAGAGACAGCTGCTTAGGCCTGCTGTTAGTCTGGCCAATTCATATTTTTGAGATATCCTCCCCTTCTGCCTGTGTTTTCCTTCACATAAGATTTCATGAGTTGGAGATGAACTATAGAACCTTATTCTTCCTTTGCTGTGTAGTAAAACTGTGGAGATCTATGGTAATTCAGATTATCAGATTATGCTTTACTCCATGGCTCTCAGCTAGTGGTATATGTACCATTGGTATGACACAGTCATAGAATATGCTTTTCATGCAAAGGACTGAAGAATCCCCTCTCTCAGTTACTTACTCCCTATGTCCTCCTCTGACTATTAGGATCCATCTCCTGCAATCCCTACCACCCAAATTTTATCAATCTATAATCATTTGCTGCACTAGAAGTAATGTGGGATGTTCAAGGGTTTCTCCTAAACACTTGTTACCCCATGTGATAAAAATAGTAGCAGGATGCCTGTAAACAGTGATGGGGTGTAACAGGTTCTCACCAGTTCTCCTTCGTGTTGTTTGGGGATGCACACTGATGGGTTCTGCGCCTGCGCTGAATCCGGAGCGGAGCTGGAAAGCTGATTGGATGAAGAGTTTTGAATGTGGGACCGCCCACCATGCCCAACCCCTTTAGGCGCCATTTCGCGCTCTCCCCTCAGTTTGCTTTTTTCCGCTGCGCAAGCAGGAGCCTGGAAAAAAAGCTGTGAGTACTTTACTGAGATTGTCTCAGAATCTTCCAATTTTTCCTACCTTACAATTTTTCTCGGACTAGGGGAATTGTTCCCTTGGTCCTCGTGTGGCTGGGGCTCGCCCTCAGCCGCCGGTAAAAAAAAAAAAAAAACAACAACCAACATCTCGTGTCGGGGCCTCCCGGCCGGGATAATTTTTTCTCTTCGGCCATCTACTTCGGTGGATGGCCTCAGCGGCAGCGTTCAAGCAGTGTCCGTCCTGCAAGAGAAAGTTCCCTAGCTCGGACGGGCACGTGCGTTGTCTTCGCTGCCTCGGGGAGAGTCACCAGGTCCAGACCTGCGACGTCTGTCGCGGCTTCTCGAAGGCCGCCATCAAGAACCGCCAGTACCGCCTTCAAGCCTATCTCATGGAGGCCGCACTGGCACCACCGGCTCCCCCAGCTCCAGAGCAGGCCGCTTCCACGTCTGCTCCTTCAACCTCCGCTTCTTCTTCCAGGCCCTCGGCCTCTGAACTGTTCAGGCGGAAGAAGGAGCAGGAGAAGAGGAAGAAGGACAAAAAAGAAAAAAAGAAGCGCCGTAGCTCTTCGTCTTCTCTTCCTCCGACCCCGGCACCGGCTCACCCTTCGCCGCCACGCTCCCTAGCATCCGCCCCGGTCGCAGCTCCACCTACGCCGGGTAGGATGTCGACCGAGGCCCGGGACGCCACGCCGGAGAGGGCCCACAGCCCTCCACCACCACCGGAGACTCCTCCACCTGTACCACCGCACAGGTCTTCCTCCCTCCGCAGCCCTTCCGTGGTTCCTGGTCCGGCTACCGAACCGCCGCCCCAGTTGAGCCTCATCGCCCCGTACATCGAGGCGATGGTGCGGAAACTGCACGCCGAACTCCAGGGCCCCCAGACGACACCGTGGGAGCGCCCTCTGCCCTCACCACCAGCCACGGAGGCACCACCGCTCCGTGAGGAGGGCCCCGCACCGAAGCGGCAGAGGGTGGAACAGGCGCGGTCGGAGGCCTCTCTCCCTCCGTACCAGCTGCCTTTGCCGGGGAGCGATCCGAGATCCGCCAGGCCGTACTGGTCGGACTCGGACCCCGAGGTCTACCTGCCACCGCCCAGCGTCTCGGAGCGGTCAGGAGACTCCGATTCGTCGGACCAGGAGGAGGAGCAGCATCAGCCACCGCCGGTTGCGGTCGACAAGTCCCCGGACGACAACATCGGCGCCGTCCACGGGTCCCAGCCGGAGGATCTGAAGACCTACACCGGACTGATCACCCGTCTCGGATCCACCCTTGGGATTCGGGCGGAGGCTCCCCTGGACGACTGTGAGGATGTCGTCTGCGGCTTGGCCGACCGCAAGGAGTTGGTCCCCGTCCGCCTCGGACTGCTCCCTAAGATTGCTAAAGCGGCCAAGGAGGTGTGGAAGAAGCCGGTTTCTTCTCACTCCGTGTCCAACAGAGTGGACTCTATGTACAGACTGCTGGACGATTCCAACTTTCTGCACATTCACCCGGCACCGAACTCCCGAGTGGTCAAGGGCTCCCAACACCGGACGCCGATCAGCAGCACTCCCATCCCGTCGACCCAGGAAGGGAAGAAGCTGGACGCACTGGGCAGGAGGTTCTACGCCAATGCCTCCTTGTCCTTCCGTGCGTCCAACTACGCGACGGCCATGGGAGGCTACCAGTGTCGACTCTGGGAGCAAGCGGAGTCGTTCAAGTCACTGCTGCCACCTGATCGACAAGCGGACTTTGAAAAACTGCATGGAGGGCAACCACCTCGCCCTCCAGCAAATCCGCACCGGCCGCCACGTCACCGAGTCGGAGGCGAAGAACTTGGCCTCCGCCATCCAGCTCCGTCGCCACGCCTGGCTCCGTTCGGCTAATCTGCAGGACGATGTCAAGCGGCTCGTGGAGGAGCTTCCCTTCGATGGCGAGGGCCTCTTCGCCAAGGAGACCGACACCTCCTTGGGAGAGCTGAAAGGGGACTACGCCACGATAAAACAGCTCCGCCCTCCACACCGTGGGTCCGGCCGTTACCATCAGGACCAGCCGTCGACGTCTCAGGCGGGCCCATCCTATCAACCTCGCCCGCCACAGAGGCAAGGGGACTACTCCCGGTACCAGCCCTACCGGCAGCGCCAACAACCCAACCGTCCACGCTACCAGCAGCGGCCTCAGACTGGCAAGCGGACGGAACGGAAGGGCAAACAACGTGTTTGACTCTTCCGTGACCGAGACTCTACCCTACCGCCCCCTATCCGACTACCTCTCGGCGTGGTCTGCCATCACCACAGACCGATGGGTTTTAACCATCTTAGACTCTGGCTACGCGATCGAGTTCGAGAGATGCCCTACTGTCGGACGGATCCGCATCACCGATCCATCCCCACCGCTCCAGGAGGAACTAACAGCTCTCCTAGAGAAGGGCGCCATAGAGCCGGTCGCAGCGTCGGAGTCTCACGAAGGGTTCTTCTCCCGATACTTCCTTGTGGACAAAAAAGACGGGGGGGCACGTCCCATCCTGGACCTCCGTCTTCTCAACAGGCACATCGACGCGAGGAAGTTCCGGATGGTAACCCTTCACTCCATCCTCCCGCTGATCAACCACGGGGACTGGTTCACCGTCATCGACCTGAAGGACGCCTACTTTCACGTGTCCATCAGGAGGGAACATCGTCGTTTCCTCCGATTCCAGGTGGGCGGCAACATCTACCAGTACACATGCCTACCCTTCGGCCTCTCCACCGCTCCGAGGGTATTCACGAAGTGCATGGCACCGGTGGCTGCTCATCTGCGACTGCAAGGCGTCCAAGTGTTCCCGTACATAGACGACTGGTTGGTCTGCTCCCCAACCCAACAAAAAGCCAAGGACGACGTTGCACATTGCCTCGCCCTTATGCAGAGCCTCGGTCTGCGTGTCAACTTCAAGAAATCCCAGTTGACCCCCACTCAACGAATAGACTACATCGGAGCCGTTCTAGACTCTTTGGCTCTAAGAGCCTACGCTCCAACCAAACGTCTGCTCGACATCCGCACAGTGGTGGCACGGATCCAGGGCAGACGTCGGGTCCGTGCGAGGGACGCCCTCCGTTTGCTAGGACTCATGGCCTCGACCACGGCGGTGGTCTCGCACGCCAAACTCAAGATGCGCTCGCTCCAGTCGTGGTTCCTCTCCTCCTTCGACGGCACCCACGACAACCTCGGGAAGTGGCTCACACCGACTCCCGAACTCCGAGACCAGTTAAACTGGTGGACAATGGACCAGAATGTGACCGCGGGGAGACTCTTCACCCTTCCCGCACCGTCCATCCAAGTCACCACCGACGCGAGCACCCACGGATGGGGTGCGTGCTGCCGCGGACTACGGATTCACGGCATATGGACGCCCGAGGAAGCCGACCACCACATCAACTTCCTCGAGCTGCTAGCGGTGTGGAAGGCGATGAGGTCCTTCAGACCGTCGATCGCGGGCAGTGTGGTGCAGATCGCCTCGGACAACACCACGACACTAGCCTATCTCAACCGGCAAGGAGGGACCAAGTCTCTCTCCCTCCTCTACCTGACCGTCCAGATGTGGGAGTGGTGCCTGAAGGTACACGTGTTCCCCATAGGTGTCCACATCCAGGGCACCCTGAACTCCGATGCAGACTCCCTGAGCCGCAAAGGGACGGCGATGCACGAGTGGGAACTGGACGAATCGGTGTTCGACCGCCTGTGCCGACGGTGGGGCACACCGACCCTAGACGTCTTCGCATCACAGGCCAACTCCAAGTGCCGCCGTTACTGCTCCCGAGCGGGGATCGGCCACGGATCGGAGGGCGATGCCTTCATGGTGCCGTGGCACCAGGAACTGCTGTACATGTTTCCACCGATCCCTCTCATCCAACGGGTCCTGATACGGATCCGTGCGGAGAACGCCTGGACGATCCTGATTGCCCCGTCCTGGCCGCGCCAGCCGTGGTTCCCACTACTCCAAACCCTGGCTTGCGATCGTCTCCGCCTACCCACCGATCCGAATCTCCTCCGCATGGAAGACGGTCGGATCCTTCACTCGGATCTGCCGAGCCTACACCTGACGGCCTGGCTTATCCGCCCAACATAACACGGATCCTTGATCTGTCCAGGAAACCTTCCACACGGAAGTCCTACGATGCCAAGTACCGTCGCTTCACTGACTTCCTAGCATCCAGCGACCGCACCGTGGACTCCGCATCCCTGCAGGACGTCATGTCTTACCTCCTGCACCTAGCCGAGTTGGGATCCGCACATTCATCATTGAAGGTCCACCTAGCTGCTGTGGTCGCCAAGGCCCCACCTTCTTCAGTATTGTCCTCCGCCTTCAGAGACAAAACTGTTAAAAGGTTCCTTCAAGGGCTACGCAACGCCTATCCTCCAGTGAAGATACCACCCCCTCAGTGGTCCCTCACTACAGTGCTCACCGCACTCACGAAGGCACCTTTTGAACCCATGGCTTCGGTGGACATTAAGTTTGTCTCTTACAAGACTGCCTTCCTTGTAGCTATCACTTCTGCCCGACGGGCAGGGGAGCTGGCAGCCCTTCGGTCTGACCCTCCTTTTCTCAAGTTCTACCCCGACAGGGCAGTGTTGCACCCAGATCTGACATTCCTGCCCAAGGTCCTGACTGAATTTCACCTGGCCCAAGCCATCACGCTTCCAGCATTCTTCCTGAATCCCTCGTCTCCACAAGAGAGAGTGTGGCACTCGTTGGATGTCAGGAGGGCCTTGCTGTTTTACACCCAGAGGACTGCGTCCTTCAGGAGAGCAAAACAACTGTTTGTGGCTTATGGTGGCAAGACTAAGGGACAGCCTCTGTCTGCCCAGAGACTATCTAAATGGATCTCAGGTACCATTTACCTGGCCTATCAGATGTCATCCCTGCCACCTCCGCCTCATGTCCGGGCTCACTCCACCAGGACACTGGCTTCCTCCACTGCATTCCTAGAGGGCATCCCGATGGAGGATATCTGCAAGGCTGCTACTTGGTCCAGGTCCTCCACCTTCATCACCCACTACCGGGTTGACACAAGGTCCGCCCCTGATGTCAGACGGGGCAGGTCCATCCTGACGGCTGGTCTCCGATCTTCTTCGTTGATGACCGCCCATCCATGATGACATCGCGCTCTCCTGCATCTCAGGACGCCGGCTGCCCACCATCCAAGTAAGTGAGCTTGTTAGTCACCCATCAGTGTGCATCCCCAAACAACACGAAGGAGAAGGACAGGTTTCACTTACCAGTAACTGTCGTTCTCCGAGTATGTTGTTTGGGGATTCACACAACCCAACCCTGCCTCCCCTCAGGGCTGCCGGCCTGAGATGGCCTTCTGCTTAGCGGGCAGCTTTAATATCAAACTGAGGGGAGAGCGCGAAATGGCGCCTAAAGGGGTTGGGCATGGTGGGCGGTCCCACATTCAAAACTCTTCATCCAATCAGCTTTCCAGCTCCGCTCCGGATTCAGCGCAGGCGCAGAACCCATCAGTGTGAATCCCCAAACAACATACTCGGAGAACGACAGTTACTGGTAAGTGAAACCTGTCCTTCTCCAGAACCCATAGTAACTTTTCCCAGTGTCCCAGAGAACCAGTAGAAGCTTTTGGGAGGAACCACCTTCAGGGCCTACCTTTTCACTGGTTCCCCCACTGCGCATGTGTGCCAAGCACTTGATGTGCATGCACACCTACAGTGCTTGGCGCTTATGCACGGCCTCCTTGCTGTCCTCCCAAGCGGGGAGGAGGAAGAGAAGCTGCTAGCCTGAAGCTCCCTATAGCCTGAAGCTCCCCAGGGTAAGTGACTCATCGTTGGATGTGGTGTGTCTGTGTGTATTTTAATGTGTATTTAATACCTTTACCTATATCAACATACTACCACAGTTCCTAAAAAGGCCTGGCAGCAGGCAGGCCTGGCTGCCTGGCTTGGGATTTTTAAGCAAAATCTTGGAGTTACCTCATCAGTAAGCTACACCTGTGCTGTTCCAATTGCTGTTCCAATTGCTGTTCCAATTGGAGAACCCTTAAGGAGGTACAGCTGTTTTACATTTACATTAAGGCATATTATCCTAGAGAACTGGTTATGCAAAGACTTAGTACCTAACTTCTTTAACTGTTGAAAAGTGCCAAAATGAAGCCATCTTGTGGTGAGTTCATTCTTTAGTTCCTTCCATCTGACTTAGTGTGAGAAAGATTAGCCAGAATAAGCTTTAAACTCTGGTTTAAAAGCTCTGCTTGATTTGTGTTTGGGGTGGGTGGGTGGGTGTATTTTAATGTATTTTTTATTTTATTTTATTTTAGGGTTTGTGTTGTGGGTGGGTGGGTGTATTTTAATGTATTTTTTATTTTATTTTATTTTTGGGTTTGTGTTGTGGGTGGGTGGGTGGGTGGGTTGAGGTGTGTGTGTGCGTGCGTGCGTGCGGACGCACACGCGCTTATTTTTATTTTATTTTAAAAATATTTTTCTTTGGCCCGCCCACAACATCATGACATCATGATGTTGGCTCCGCCCATGACATCATGATGTCATGACATTAGCTCCACCCACACTGTGATGATGTCACGGTGGGGTAGTAAAAAAATTGACATCCCATCACTGCCTGTAAACCTATGGGCTTTGGGTTATTTGCTAGAGAGATTGGTGGGATGTAAGAGATGAAAGATGGAGAATTCTTGCTGTGAATGACTTTCTGTGTTAGCTGTTGAGGTGTAATCCTTACCTTCTGAGCAAACTAGTTGGTAACACCATTTAGTCTTGCGGCACTTGGACAGTTCTTTAGTTTGTCGTGTGGCTATGGCGACAAGCAAATGCATGGATCATCCTGACCCACTGGTCAGTAATGGTGAGCAGAAAGAGGCAAACAGAAGTGGTTCCTTGGAACTGGAGTTTGTTTCCAAACAAGGAGCAGGAAAATAATTGGCCTCCCCAAACAAAACAGATTTTTAAAACAAGGAACCAGGAACTCTCCTAAATTGCTGTCTTAATGTTTTACTTCATTAAAAATTTATATCGTTTAAAAGTGTGATTTGTAAAAATTTTAAACATATTGCCATCAATAAATGTGAATGAATCAATGGAAAGGACTCAAGTTTTATTAAATAGTGATGGGAGCTTGCCAACCAACTCAGCCTAAACAGAATCAAACGTGAGAGTAAAATGTGATGAGTTTTTCAAATTGCGTGTAAACTGTGTATTTATTTTAACACACTTATTTCAGAATTGCTGTGGTGTGTTTTTTCAAACGATCACAATGCCCCAGTTATGTTTTTATTTTACACTAATTAATGTCAGACCAAGAGCAGGTTAATGTTTAAAATAGCTTTAATCTAATTTTATTTCCAAAGACTGAGACTGAAATGGGTTTAATTGCGTCAATAAATAGGAACAACTTAGAAATAAACTCAGTGAGGAACAGTGTAGATTGTTAGATTGCTGTAATATTTTATTTTAGCAAAGTAGATTTTTCACTGAACCTCTCTTTATACCGGAAATAAAAAAAATACTGTGGAATATAAAATTATTGCACATTTTAAAGAGATTGACAGGTAATTAAACAGTTCAGTGTATATGCAATGAGATACATCTACTTTCTCATTGGACCATTAAAGGGTTAGATGGGATGAAAGGAATAAAAGATTGTTGGAACAGTGTATATGTAGAGTCCCATCTACACAGGGATGGACACAAGAGTCCTCTAGGTATTTCAGACATCGGCATGGTGTGGAGTAAATAAAGTTGGTAGGGGCGCACAGGATGTGGGATCATATTCTCTCAGCCACTTTTGTTGTGGCCATAGTTTCTCAGTAACAAAAACCATAAGCTGCGGGTTAGAAAATAAAACACTCCTGAAATGAAAGAAATCAACCGTCTGCCCTGTGACCTGATGAAACTCTAGCCCTGCTATTATCTTCCTCTGTCTCTTAAAAGTGTTTAGGCAGATGCTTTTGACCAAGTGGTTCTTTAAGCCATTTCTAAGAGGGCAATACAGAACAGGTTTGCAAATTTGGCAAGCAGGTGTCTGTTTCACAACATTTTTGTTTAAAAGTATTTTAAGCACATTTCTGACTATAAATGCTTATTATTGGTAGCTCTCTCCCATTATGTGTATAGAGCCATCTTAAGCAAATGTATGTAGAAATAAATTGAACTGAGTTAGTGGGGATTTCTAGAAAGCGGATCTGTAAAGTTTTTTCTTCTTTTTATTTTGTTAGACTTTTCATTAATTTGTTCGTTTCATTCCTAGGCCATCTTTCTCCCAATCGTTCTTTCTTGATTCATGTCAGATGTACCACCAGCATATAATAACATACAACGCTAAAATTAACACATCTAAAAACAAAATAGAATTAAAAAGCGCTGTATGACATCCACATAATGTCAGGCCAGCAGGATTTCCTCTTGCCAACATAAGGTCCTCCTCAGTGCACATTGAGGGGCATCATGTGCATTGTATCATATGGGAGATAGTTTTTACTTCTCCGCATTTACACAGGCTGTCATCTACAGGGAAACCCACTTTCTCAGATTAGCCCTTGATCTTCCTACCCCTGCACACAGTCTATTTAAAGCAGGGGTACTCAAGGTTTTCGTGCCACAGGCCGGACCACTCTCCCTCAGACAGCTGAGCAGGCCGGACACATGGCTCATCCCATTGTAAACATTCTGTAAACCGTGGTGGATGTGTTTGCACATGTATGGGCATGTTTACGGCTGTCATAAACACGTCCACTTCTCCTTCTGGTATCACCACCGAGGGCCAGATGGAATAGCATCAGAATGCCATTCTATCGGGCTCATGGGCCGTAGGTTGTGAACCCCTGATTTAAAGCTTTTCACACAGGCCTTGGTTGTTCTTGGCCAGGCAGTAGAGAGCTACCGTATATGCCCGTGTACAAGACGACCCCCCAACATTTCCACTCAAAATATAGAGTTTGTTATATACTCGCCGTATAAGACTACCCCCTCTTCTGCACACCTTCCACACACCAAATAAAACGTAAAAGAACATCAGATTTGATTTCAACATGTTAATTTATATTCAAATGCTTATGACATGCAGAAAAACTGTCACAAGGCTGTATGTTATCAAACATGTACAGTAAACATAAAACAGTGCAAGTGCAAAGTGGTACTTATTTATCTACCATATATACAGGAATATAAGCCGACCCGAATATAACCCAAGGTACCTAATTTTGACCTTGAAACCCAGGAAAATAGATTGACCCGAGTATAAGCCAAGAGCAGGAAATGTGGCAACTGCTACTGAGTTTCAGTAATTAAAATACAGTAATATTAATTATTTTATTGATTTTTTTAGAACTGTACTTGCCCCACCCACCAGTGGTGGCGCTGCAGGTAAAGTGGGTGGGCAGGTCAACTGCACTGAGGCAGGAAGTGTTGCTCTTGCCTAGCCTCTTGCTTCCCCTGCAAGGAAGAAAGCATGGCTTTTTTCCTCCATCTTGGGCAGAGCAGAGAGATAAGGGCAGAAGGTACCAGTAAGTGAAACCCTTTCTTTTTCCCCACCAGTTTGAAAGGGAGACACAATTGTAATGTAGAGCTTCTTTCTTCATCTGGATGGCATGTAGAATGAGGTGGGCGAGCATCGGGAGGCCACTATGGGCAGCTATGTCTATCCCAACTGAAGTGCACCTGGCGTATAAGACGACACCCACCCCCAACTTGGAGGCATGTTTTTCAGGGGGGGGGATTCATCTTATACGCCAGCAAATACGGTATGTTTTTGGTTCTCCCAATGGGGGAACCAAAGACAGGTCTGAATAATTGAAACCTGTTGGACTAAAAGTACAATACAGTGAATTATTGTTGTAAGATAGTCTAATATTAATATTACTGTAATATGAATGTTGTTAAATAATCCTGTGGACACATTGCAAGCCACTTGAGACTTTTTTGTTCTTTTCCTGTTTTCTTTTCTAAATAACATTTACAGCACATGTATTATCCAGCTGCTAATACACCAATGAATGCCATTAGAACACCTTATATTATCACTTGTTCTCTTCGTCTTTGACTTGATTTAAATATATACAGTTTGTACTCTTTACTGCATTGTTATCTTAACAGCATTATATGTTAAAAATGGAACAAATAAAAAACAGAGTTAAAGGTTTTCCCCCTCTAATTTAAAGGGAACATTTTTTGTGATGAACATGCTGAAGCATAAGTAGTTTTGCACTGTATAAATGCAATAGAAAGCAATAAAATTTACTCCTATTGACACTGATGAGTAGTCATGGAGATATCACATTTCTTCAATGGATACACAAATTTACTATGCTAATCTATGAAGGATAGGATATATTTGTGATCTTTTGGAGCTGTCCTAATGCTTTTAAACCTAAACTTTGCAGTGGCATGTTGTGTTGTACCCTCAGTTAACACTGTTTGCATGTAGCTCTACTATTTGTTATTCAGCCACAGAGTTGCGACCACATGGACCAAAGCACACCAGGTTTCTCTGTCATCCTCCATTCTTTGGAGTCTGTCCAGATCCATGAACACTGCTTCAGTGATGCTGTCTATCTCATTCTCTGCCACCCATATTCTCCTTTTGCCTTTGATCTTTCCTAGTATCAGGGCCTTCTCCAGTGAGTCCTTTCTTCTCATTTTGTGGACAAAGTATTTGCGCTTCAGTTTCAGTATCTGTCCATCTCATGTTTGACCATGTCCAGCTTACCTTGATTCATAGAGCATAAGGTCCATGTTCCTATGTAACATTGTTCTTTACAGCATGAGACTTTCCTTTCACCCTCAGATATATCCACAGCTGAGCCTCTTTTTTGCTTTGGCCCAGCCATTTCACCCTTTTCTGATCTACTTTTACTTGCCCTCCGCTCTTCCCCAGTAGCATGTTGAACACCACCTGACCTGAGGGGATCATCTTCCTGTGTCATATCTTTTAGCCTGTTGATACTGTCCATGGGGTTTTCTTGACAAGGATCCTGGAGGGGGTTACCAGTTCTTTCTCCAGTGGATGATGTTTAGTCTGAGTTCTCTGCTACGGCCTGTCTGTCTTGGGAGTCCCTACACGACATAGCCCATCACCTCCTTGCACAACACAAGTCCCATCACCATGGCTAGGCAATAATCTGGGCTAGGTGGTTTTAGTCTACTTACATTCTTCAAACGGACATTTGTACACTGTAAGAATAGAGTAACATTTTAGAATTATTTCATGAGAAAAACCTGTTGATTTAAAAGAAGTTGAGAGAAGAAGTGTGCTAGGGTGAGATCAGATTTTTAAAAAACCCCTGTGAACAAATGCTATGATTGTGAGCACACGGGGTACCTAAATGAAGATCCACTTACACAGTTCAGTAAAGGGGCAGTGATATTGAGTTGATTCATGGAAAGGTAGAACAAAAATATCAATGCTTAACTCTAAAGAATGATAAGGAAACTCAAAAATGTTCTTTGCTACTTGACTGAATTAATGTGAACTGACCAAATATTCATTTAGGCCAGGGTTTCCTAATCTTGAGTCCCCAGGTGTTCTTGGGACTTCAATTGCCAGAAGCCCAAGTCAGTACACCCACCTGATCAGGGCTTCTGGGAAATGAAGTCCAAGAGCATCTGGGGAACCCGTGTTTCCTCTACCTTTGGTTTTTTGGACTGCAATGCCCAGAAGCTGTAAGTCAATTCCCCAAAGCACTGCTCAGCCAATGTACTGACTTAGGCTTCTGGGAATTGAAGTCCCACCGTGGGGCGTGTGCCCAACGTTGGGAACCACTGAGGTAGATAAGAAAATGATGCTTTTAATCTGGAATAAGAACATTTGATACTGTTTCATTACTCTAGTGTTCAAAAAAGTATCCTGCTAGGGCTTGAGCTTTCCACCCATTCAGCCTTTCCCAGTACTGTACAAAAGATTTGTATTACAGTACATTAGACAAGGTGCTACATAATGCTTTAAAAAAATAACAAAATTTGAACGATCTGTGTACAGAGTCAACATGGCAGAAATTCTCAGTAGCAAGTTGTAGGTAGCCAAGTGAAGAGGTTAAAATTAGATAAAATGCCGTTGTGGCACCATACACTAAGAAGGTTAGGACACTCATTACTCCATCACACGCAAATCTTCACATGCAAAATATGTCAGTAGTCATCTGGGAAGGAACTGGGACCATCACAGATGCAAATGAATTACCAACAGCCTACTTTCCTAACATTTGTATGTACTGTGTGAGAGTGTGTGATCACATGCACAAGTAATTTCCTTTTTGAAAGCCTGGAGAAAACTGAGATACCATCTCTCCAGATAATGCCCATCTATTTGCAATTTATTGAAAGTACTGTAGTCTGCTGAGTTCTTACAAAGCACATCAAGAGTCAGTCACATGAAGAGCAGCCTGGATAAAAGAGAAGATCTATTACCTTTCCTTTGAACACCTATGTTGCCTGTGAAAGCAAGTAGTCAATTCAATAAACCAAAGGCACCGTTCAACTTGCCCCTGCCTTCTGTTTTTTGCACTGGAATATTCATTGTTTTAGCCAAAAACATCATTGCTGAGGAAGTGAATAGTGACTAACAACCTTTAGTAGAAACAGGGCATTAGAACAGTCATTTACATATCTGAGTAGCAGGCAAGAACTATCTTCTTCTTTGCTTCTTCTTTTACCCCATCGAGTGTTGAGGGAAGAACAATATAAGGGCAAAAAACTGGTGCGTTTGCAGGGTTTTTTCTTTTTGTTGTTAATCTTGATTTATAGCTCAGTCATTCTGATAATATATTCTAATATGCCGCCAAATAAATGGTTGGTTAGCACTTACATAGAAATTAGTCTGATCAAACCAGACAGTTTCGTCCTGTTCTTCCTACTTGATTTTAGATTTATATAACATTGTGACACCATCCCACCTGAGGAGTGCTGTTTGAAGACAGAATTTCAGATGCAAACTTGAATCAAAAGAGGCGGCCATTGCCATTTGTGATACCACGGAGTGACATTGTAATGATACTTTCCCAGGCATGGGAAATAGGATATTTCGACTTCAGCATGTCAAGTTTCTCTCCCCCCCCCCCAGGTCTGTTTGTAAATGGAAGTTAAAATGACATGATTTTAAATAAACCTGAGGTTTATCTCATTACTTGTCATTTATAAGGCAGCAAAGCACTAAGAAAGGAATTGCATCTCCCAAGTAATAAAAAGATATTCTGTGAAACTAAAAAACTTGTTATGTGTGGATTGCTTTCCAAATGTTCTCTCTCTCTCTCAGCCTAAATGCAATCTTTTGACAACCAAAACTTCAGCTCTTTATTTGATAGACTATCAAGCAGGTGTGTGATTGTAAAATATTATTTTGTGTATTTGTTTTGAAATACACATAAACCCACCCTTGATTTGATTTGATTCAGAATTTGCTTCCAGTGAGAGTACTCACTTTTGGCAAACCAGTTTTAAGTCTGTCAGTGAGAAGTAATTTCGCAAAACTATAAGTGCATCTTTATCATTGCTATAACCACTTTGGACTTTCAACAACAGCTAGTAACACAACAAATATAAATAGAAACACGTGCACCCACTGAGTGTTATTTTAAAACGACAATGCTAACAAATTGGAGTATAAATGGATTGAAAACAAAGTATAAGCAAATTAAAATGGACATACATTTAAAAAATTGAGTCCTTTCAATTAACCATATGAGTCCTTCCATAGTTTCCCCTCAATTTTAGGACAGCTTCTGTAAATCTTGCTCTTCTGTCTGTTGCTGCTTTATTATCATCAGGCAACGATCAATGTGGTTTTTTTTTTTTGCTCACTTTTCTCTCATGTATCTTCTACCAAATTTGATATATACTTTGCTCTAAGTTCAGGGGATAAAGACCACTTGTGTTCTACGTATACAAAAGCACTGTTATATTGGTATCTGGGTATAGCACTGTTTCATATAGTGTGATAGTGTGGTTTGAAGTCTAAGTGCCAAAATGGATTTCTAAGGGAAAGTGCTAGTTCATGTAAATAATTCATAAATCTATGGAATCATTTCAAAAAGTGCAAATGTGGGGAAATGATCACCGTATTTGTCAGCATATAAGATGCACTCCCCCCTAAAAATACAGTGGGAAATGGAGTGTGTCTTATATGCTAGTAACAGGCACCATCACCCCACTGGTGCAGTTCAGTGGCTAGAGAGGACTGGCAGCTGGAGACAGGAAAGGGCTATTTTTAAAGTCGCCTTCTGGTGCGGTTTGGTGGCCACCACTGACTGCTAGGAGCCGGGCAAAGGACGACTTCCAAAAGAGCACTCTTGCCCGGCTGATCCAGCCCTCCCCGGCTCCTGATGGTAAGCGGCGGAGGGATTGGCTTGGCAAGAGGCTTCCAAAGAAGCAATCTTGCCTGTCTGATCCCGGCCAATCCTTCCCTTCCTGCTTCCTGGCAGTCAGCGGCGATGGGATGGGGTAGAAACGGGCTTCAAAGGGCCCTTCTTTTCCACCCCATTCCACTCTGCTTGGCTCCTGGTGGCCAGCGGTGGTGGGAAAGGGGCTTCAAAGGGCCCTTCTTTTCTGCCCCATCCCACTCTCCTCAGTTCCTGGAGTTAATTTTGGAAATTCATGAAAAATGTAGAAAGTTATTTCCCCCCCCTTAAAAATGTGTATAAAAATGGGGTGTGTCTTATACTCCGATGTGTCTTATACACCAGCAAATATGATAATTCTTAACTGCATTCAATTCTTACCATGTACAAAAGACCTTTAACTTTTCTTTTACAAATTTGCAAGTCAATTCCCAAATTCTTGTTTGCTGTCCTTGTGGAAATAAATAAAAGGCAATCATTTGTTGTTCACAGTAGTCCAGGTGTTCTGGCTGTCTGGTTTCATTTTTTAAAGAAAACATGTTTTAATAACCTGGAATCCTCCATCTTAGGAAGGTTAAAACACTACATGAATGAAACAATATAGATTTTAAAACTATGCTGGCATAATACTAGTTTCAGTTCTTATACTGGGTGTTGGAGTGAATGGAGGCTGGCACAGCAAAGCTTTGCTAAATTTATTTCTAACAGTTTCAAAATGTTTTGTTTTGTAATTCCTCAGATTTTCTTCCCTGTAAAATAATTGTGGGATTAATTTGCTCAAATATGCTTGTACCACAGGAATTATCATTTTTTAAAAACAAAAACTCAAAGTTCTCTGTAAAGGTCTTGAAGCCTTGAGGGCTGAAGCTGCCAGATGGTGGGACTCGTTCCCTCAAACTATACACCAAGGTAATTAAAACATCTCACTTGTTCAATCACTTGGCCATCCAGGGATCAAATAGGCTTTAATAGGCACTTATCAAACACTAAAACTTTTGTTTTAGCATAATTTACCTGAAGATATTCCTTATGACAAATTGTGACATAATCTTGCAACAAATGTCTAATCTACACTTGACTATACAGTTGTACCTTGCTCAAAGAGCATAAACAAACAAACAAACAAACAAACAAATAAATGAATAATGCATTCCATGGGATTGCTCTTTAAGACCGGCTGGGAGGTGAAAAGGAGCCCCTGGCCGAGGGGGCTTGAAGGACGCCGGCCGCTGAGCGCGGGAACGCCGCCGCCGCGCCCCTCCCAGCCACCGTCACCGGCTGGGAGGTGAAAAGGAGCCCCTGGCCGAGGGGGCTTGAAGGGACGCCGGCCGCTGAGCGCGGGAACGCCGCCGCCGCCGCCGCCGCCGCGCCCCTCCCAGCCACCGTCACCGGCTGGGAGGTGAAAAGTAGCCCCTGGCCGAGGGGGCTTGAAGGGACGCCGGCCGCTGAGCGCGGGAACGCCGCCGCCGCCGCCGCGCCCCTCCCAGCCACCGTCACCGGCTGGGAGGTGAAAAGTAGCCCCTGGCCGAGGGGCTTGAAGGACGCCGGCCGCTGAGCGCGGGAACGCCGCCGCCGCCGCCGCGCCCCTCCCAGCCACCGTCACCGGCTGGGAGGTGAAATGGAGCCCCTGGCCGAGGGGGCTTGAAGGGACGCCGGCCGCTGAGCGCGGGAACGCCGCCGCCGCCGCTGCGCCCCTCCCAGCCACCGTCACCGGCTGGGAGGTGAAAAGGAGCCCCTGGCCGAGGGGGCTTGAAGGGACGCCGGCCGCTGAGCGCGGGAACCCCGCCGCCGCCGCTGCGCCCCTCCCAGCCACCGTCACCGGCTGGGAGGTGAAAAGGAGCCCCTGGCCGAGGGGCTTGAAGGACGCCGGCCGCTGAGCGCGGGAACGCTGCCGCCGCCGCCGCGCCCCTCTGTGTTGTCTTACACTATGTGGTTGTTTACTATGTTGTTTGTTTACTGTTGCTTTATGTTCCTTGGAAGCCGCCTAGAGTCAGGTTCGCCTGAGCAAGGCGGGGTATAAAAATAAATTTGAATTGAATTGAAAAGTATGCTTTTTAAGCGAAACACCATTGAAAGTAGCCAATTGTGACTTGGGGGGGGGGTGATTGCGAACCCCGAATTATTTATTTATTTATTTATTGTTCACATTTAGTACCCCGCCCCAATCGGGTAGACCCGACTCTGGGCGGCTTACAGCATAAATTACCATCATAGTAATCTATAATCATAGCAATATATAGAACCTTGATTCATAAAAATTCATAAAAATTTAAAAAACATTAAAACACTAAAACAGCTAAAAGCCAAATGATGAACAATACAAATACCAGATGGGGGGGGATGGGTGCCCTTAAATCAACCATCCTGGATGGGAACCTACATTACTGTGTCCCCACACTTGACCCGCCAGCCATGTCTTTAAGCCCTTCCGAAAGGGGAGCAACTCCGTCTGCAGGCACAGTTCTGTGTTCAGAATTAGTTAAGTGAGTTTTTGGTTGGTTTTATTTGTTAAGCAAGGCGACCATTCAGAGAAAATTCTGCTCTTTAAGCGAGTTACTCTTTAAGTGAGGAGGCACTCTTCTTTATGCGAGGTTTTACTGTAGACTACAATTATATCATCAGCATATAGAAGAGTTGGCTGTGGACTAAAACTGAAAGAGTAAAATATTCTGGTCTTTTGAGCTTTCTGTATAAAGATTAAAAAGTGTAGGAACTAATAAACAGGCCTTCCTTACTACTTTATAAGTAGTAGTAGTAGTAGTAGTAGTAGTAGTAGTAGTAGTAGTAGTAGTAGTAGTAGTAGTAGTAGTAGTAGTAGTAGTAGTAGTAGTTCAATCGCACAGTCGAGTCTGAGCGCTGCATACCGGGCGCCTCTGCCCTTCTCTGCAGCCCACCACAGACCGACACCCATTGCATCAAGAATGCCATAAGTTACAATCACATAACCTCATCTGGGCATTGAGGACAACTCTCATCCTTACACATGTATCAGTATACACACTTCTGATGATAGTAAATATTTTTTTCCTATCAGTATTGGAGTTCTCTAGTTTTATCCAAAGCCTTTCTGGATTTGTTCTGTCAAATGTGCCTATTTATTTATGAGGTGATGTAAGACATAACATTGATCAGTAGTACTGTCTTTCTTAAAACCAGCTTGTTGTTTGGCAATGATATTGTTAGACTCTGCCCACTCTTCCTCTTTAATCCTGAGGTACCATGCATATGAGGACTGCAATGGCTCAGTGGTTAAGAAGCTCGCCTTGTTAGTTAGAAGGCCGGCAAGTTGGCAGTTCAAGACCTGGGTACTGCATGACAGTTTGAGTGCCCATCTCTGTCCCAGCTCCTGCCAACCTAGCAGATCAAAAGCAAGAAATCACGAGCAGATACATAGGGACCACTTTGGTGGGAAAAGATCTTGGGGACATGAAAGGAGCCTCATTCGGGCATCCCCTGAGCAGAGTTTCTCTAGCAAAAATCCTTTCAACCCAGACTAATTTCTCACACAAAATTATGATTACCATGCTTATAATTTTGATCACATCCAATAAGTTTATAGGCCTATAATTAGCTGGATCACTTTTCTTCACTTTCTTATAAACTGGCATACTGTAGTTATACTTGTTTCCCAGTCTTTTGGCAGTTTACCATATGAATTTAATAAGACAACAATTTTGCAAGTCCTGGTGACCATCAATTAATATTTACTAGGAATGTTTCAGGTGAGAACACATCTTCATCTGGAGCTTTGTTGTACTTGAATGTTTTAATCACTTTAAAAAATTTTTTAAAGGGTGTTACTGAAGGCCATTGATCATTTCTGTTCACTTCTGGGTACTTGTTATATAACAATGCTTCGTGATAAGGTAGCTTTGAATTTTAAAATAGGATTAAAAATTATTTCTATTTATCACTTATGTATGCATCAACATCACATTTTAGATGCTTTGAATCTTTTGACACTCATGACCAAAATTTAATATCTTTTCCCACTGCTGCTAGTTTTTACTGTTGCCTTTAGCAAACGTTTATATCTCATATGGGTTTAAATTTGTTGTCTGAATTATTTAGTTTTTGTTTCTTCCCTATACATCCCCCATCAAATAATTTGTTGCTGGATTTACATTTTGCTCCATTACAATTAAGTTTATTTAATACTAGCATTAGCTTCTGAATAAAAACATTGTAACTTTCCATGACTTCTGTCTGCTGCCTTCAGAAACTCTTCCTTCCAATTACTGTAGGGCTTTATAATAGATTTTTAATACTTCTTTGCACCTTCAGAGTCTATCTACTCATGCATTAGCCTTGATGGATATGTGAGGGTCAAAAGCTGCCTTTTAACATAGTGGTAGGATTCAGCAGGTTCATCCCAGTTTGTCAGAACCGGTAACAGAAATTCTGGCGGGCCCCTCTGTCCATCCAGTTTTTGACATAAAGTAGTCCTAATTAGGGTGCAACGCAGGGGTTTTCCACCATACCACACCCACAGAGTAGGTTGTAAAAATTTTTGAATCCCACCACTGGTCTGACACTATAGCTCAGTAGCGGTGAACCTATGGCATGCGTGGTGGCACTTGGAGCTCTTTCTATGGGCACCCATGCAGTCACCCCAGCACAGAGTTTGCCCCGCCCCTCTGCCCAGCAGCCCAATGGAAACACTTCCTCCCTCCCCCAGCACAGAGTTCGCCCTGTCCCTCTGCCCAGTAGCCCAGTGGCAGTGTTTTCTTCCTCCACTGTTGCTGTGTTGGCACTTTGCAATAAATAAGTGGGTTTGGGGTTGCAGTTTGGTTGCTCGGTCTCTAAAAGGTTCACCATAACTGCTATAGTTTATCCTTCTCTTCTAAAATTTCTTTAGCCATTACTTTTCTATGTTGCATTATTCAATTTCCTTTTTTTTAATTAAATATTTACGGCCATTCTTTTCACCATTATTAATATACATATTTTATTCCTCAAGGTTAACAATTCTTTCAGGGGCATCAGGGGATAAATTATATTGCTTATCTTTATCTGCCAAAACAAAGGATTTTCCTTCTTTATTTGAGTCAAGAAATCCTCTGAGTGAGACTTAAGTCTGTCTATTTAAGTGATCCAATTGCTACTCTTTAAAGTTCTTTCCTTTCCTTCACAAAATATCTAACTTCTGGTATAGTTGCACAATTTGCAAAATTGCCCACTTCCTTTGTGGATACAGATTTGTAAGTCTGCAAGGAAATAATTCCATGCATTGCAAGGTTTCTTCCATCTGTTTCTTGGATTACACTCATAGAAGGGACAATTTTTCTAACTTGATGAACATCTGTGTAACACCAATCACAGCATTGTGGAGTTAACAGCAAGAAATGATAACCCCAATATTATAAATAAGAGAACCAAACAAAACCCAAGGACTAATTAATAGCAGAACAGTTGCAACAAAAGGTGAGACAGCATTTAACCAACTACTCACAAAGGTGAAGAAAGTAGAGGATGAATGGAAGGGTTGCAAAACTAACCTGCTTAGCACTGCAGAAGAACTATGTGGAAAAAGGAAAACTGGGAAAATGTTGTAATGGGTCCAAAGACATTGTATGGTGGTGTGAACAGGTCAAAGAAGTAGTAAAGCTGAAATAATAATTATATAAATGTTGGCTAAAATCAAGGAGGGAAGAAGATTATATAAACTATAGATTGCAATGTAGAGATACCAACAGGTTAATCAAAAAGCAAAACAAGAATCCTGGGAATGGAGGACCCACTAGTAAGTCCCCCAGAATTTATAGAAAGGCGGAGAACACTTTTAAATAACTCCTCAACCCCATAAGAGAGTGCCACAAGGCTACAAAACGATAGCACTAGAACTAGACATATTAACTGAAGAAGTAGCAAGAATAATTAATCAATCACTTGAACACAAAGCACCAACAGAAATAATCCAAGCAGCAGGGGAAAGCAGCATCAGATGGCTACACAGAATCATCAAAGCAGCATGGAAACAATTAACTGCACCTACTGATTGGCAAGAAGCAATGATAATACCACTGTGGAAAAACAAAGGGAACAAACAGGAATGCACACAATACGGAGGCATCTCACTCTTAAGCTATGCTGGGATAATGTATGCTAAAATAACCAGTTATTGAACTGCAACTAGCAAAAGAACAAATGAGTTAAAAAAAAGCTGTACAAATGCAATTTTTATATTTAAACAGTTAATACAGAAAAATATAGAATAGGACAAGAATTTCTAGGTTGCATTGTAGACCAAGGGAAGGCATTTGATAGAGTTGATAGGAAACTGCTATGGCGAACATTGGCCCAATAATGAGTAAGTGGACATCTTATCAGTTTATGTAAAAGCTTATATAATGGTTGCAGAAGTGTAGTTAGAACAAGTGAGGAACATCAGAACCCTTTGCAGTAACTTCAGGACATCCTTCATTTTCCCAAGAATTTTGCTCTTTTTGGTCTGCACAGATTCCTCAGGAGGAAAAAAAGGGATGGACAAAAATTCTAATTTTTTAGTTTATTTTTAAGTGCATTTTAATCCACACTCAGCTATTTAGATGACTGCTTCCCAGTTACTGCTCTTTACTTGAGGATGCCCTTGGTAAATCAATAGCACTCTATCCTTTATTACACTTTTGATTATTGTCCACAGTGGATGAAAGAGACATGGAGCCACTATTATTCTTTGACAGGGCAAGGATTTGGTCTAAAGTCCTAGAATACTTTTCCTTTTTCTAAGTTCAAAGATAGGGGCAATAGTGATGCAGTCCAATGCATGTGGTGCAATATTGGAGAAGATAACATTATGTCTATAAGTTAAGAGTCAAATAGCACTATTCCATTCTCAGACTTTCTAATTTAATGTTAATTCTTACCTCTGGTGTTTACTTAGAAATAAAGCTGAGACAACAAACTCTCATTTGCCCAATATGTCCTTCTTAGTGTGGGTGTAGTGAAGGTAATACCTGTAGTTCTCAGATGTTCAGTAACACCATCAGTTGCTAACCATTCCAATAAAATAAGGAAATGTTGTGTGTCTTAGCAGTAAGCCAATTAAAAAAAAACATATTCTTAAAAGTCGTTTCCAACAACTTTCAGGGAATTTCAAGTCCTACTTTCTAGGCAATGTCCAGTGTGTTGCATTCCTTGCCATTTCCAAAACAGCTGTTGTTCTCTCACACTGTTTTACTACTGCTGTTAACTCCTAAACAGTTTCCTGCTGTTCATGGGACTGCCAGGCAGATCTCCCCACAGTCCTCAGATCTGTACTCCTTCATTGTGCAGTGTTGCATTTTCCAAACTTCCAGCAAAGTCTCAAAGTCTCAGAGTAGAGCATCCAGAATATCTTGTTGAAATTTGGCTCCCTTCCACCAGAGGTGGGGGAGACATTTGTAGAGATTGTTGCTGCAAGACAAGGTTGCCTGAGTCGAACAGTGTGGCTGGTGGGCGGCTGGGACCCTCCTCTTGTTTTTGAGCTGCAATGGGGCTCCTCCCCCCACCTGCGCACAGTGTGCACTTTGTCGTATTTTGTTGTGCGCTTAAACTGTCGAGTCCCGCCGCCCCACTTGCCAGTCTGGGAAAAGGTTGTTTGGCATGAAGCCAGTCCCTGGTGTTTGAAAGGTTGGGGACTCCTGCTGTTCACCATCTTAATGGCTGTTGATTAGTGTTGGCAACATTCAGGCCATGAAAAACTTTGCATCCTTTTTCCTGCTGGCGATGCTAACGTAATGTTATGTATCAATATTGGGCCATATTCTGTCATTTTGAATCATGAATGCAGAAGCACAATATCCCACATTCGTAAACCAGAAGTTTTTGAAGAATTGATTCTTCAAATTGGGCCTGGAACTGAGTGCTACTTTAGGTTTATTGTTTCATTCTCTATTCAGTGCTGGATCACAGTCCCACCTATGATGGTCTCATGCTGGGTGTAGTGAAAGAGTTGGATGAGTACAGTTGCACCTCGCTTAAAGAGCATAATGCGTTCCACAGGATTGTTCTTTAAGTGAGTTTGCTCTTTAAGCGAAACACCTTTGAAAGTGACCGATTGTGGGGGGGGGGGGGGGGAGATTGCAAGCCCCGATTTATTTGTTAAGCGAGTTTTTGGTTGGTTTTATTTGTTAAGCAAAGCGAACATTTAGATAAAATTCTGCTCTTTAAGCGAGTTACTCTTTAAGTGAAGCACTCTTTATGTGAGGTTTGACTGCATTCCTAATTAGTGTTCTCCACACAACAAAAATGCTCTGGAAGGCCATAAAATCGAAGTGAAATAATAGATGCAGAATGATCTGGGCACCATACTGCTACTCTGTGTCTTTTTTCTCACTTTCTCCAGCAAAAGTTCTTAAATCCATGTAAAGCTACAGGCAAGCAATTTGTTTTGGATGCTTTGAGAATCACCATCTGTTACAGAGAGCACCCTATATCTCTCAGCTTAGATCTTTATAACTTAATAAGGAGGGAAATAAGTTTACAAAGCAATTATTTCATCTCAAAATGTAATTATATGTTCATTTCACATTTATTCATGCAGCCAGTAAATAGCCTGATGAATTGACTTTTCATTAATAAAGCATTTCTGTTCCCATTTTAGGGCTGATGGTTTCAGGTACAGTACTTAGAGAAATAAATAAGGTGGGTTGTAGCTATACCTTGTTAATGCTTGTCAAAGGAAAGATGAATGCTTAGGATTCTGCCTAACTTAGTAACTGTAAGAATGAAAATACATTACAGAAGAATGCATATTTGCATAGTGGGCAATTACATGTGTTTTTAGTTATGGTGAGGCAGTGCAGCAGGGAGAAGAACTCACACTGAGTTCAATTCTTCATGGAACAGAAATAGTTTTGCTCATTAGCAGTTGCTGAGAAGATCAATGGAAACTCCCCTAATATGTTTAGAGAATATTTCATTTTACATTCAAAGGAGAATTTAATCAATTTTTCACACACAAAACCTTAATGACTTTATGAACAGTTCTACCACACCTGTGGTGAAGTTATGTAAATGATGTAAATGTATATTTATTAATGCATTACTTTTGAAAATTTTGTCTTGGGCCCATATCTGTGTATCAGAATTTGGTATACAGTACAGTGTAAACTGATGCAAAGGACTCCCAATTCCAGGAGTTGGATTAAGGTGAAATGAACTATTAATTGAAACTATCTTTGATCTTGAATCTTGATTCTGTCCCCACCACACAAACACATACTCAAAGGAAGTGAATATACTTTGATGTTTAGCAGAGCAGCACAATGCAGCATACAAAAGCATAATGTTGAATTTTCATAATAATGTTTGTAATGCAAATGAGGAACCCTTCAAAACAGATTGATTAACATTTTTCACTAAAATGCCAGACATGTCCTTTTAATTTTTCGTTGCCGTTAGTTCTGCCTTTTAAATTATGTAGGAAGACTTGCATGTTTGGAAGTGCATTGTATGTGGCTTACGTTCATGGTGTAATTATTCTGCGGACATAATAGTCTCATATTGTGTAATTAAAAAGGATTTTAATGTGCAGTTAGAACACTGAATTAATGAGAAATGTGCAAGAAAATAAACCCTACATATTAAAACTAGTTAGGTTTCAAAAGGGACCCCCATTTCAATCCTCTCCTCTTCCTAACAGGATCCATCCACTCCACCCCCAGAGCTGTAGTGTCTTAGAAACATTTATCATGTGCGACTCAGGTACTTGGTGAAACTGTCAGGCTATTCTTCCATATATGTTTAAATAACTAAATAAAAGACATTCTCCTGACAGGACAGATACTGAAGTTTAAATATAAAAGCTTAATTGGACATTTTCCAGTGGGTATTCATATGCAAGTTACCTAATTATATTTATCTGAAAATATGCTCCTTGAACTTGCACATGTGCTAGTTTTTAGTAAACAGGTATCCAAGCAGACTTTAGTATCTGCTGCCAGCATATTTGGGACTACTGCAGATGTCATTAAATCCAAAAATGCTATTTCAGAAACTTCTCTTTATGTTCTGGTGCAGTTTTTAGTGTGTCTGAAGGGGCTGCACTACTATGGAAGGGAACCATCTAGTCTGGGGAAGGCAGGAAGATCAAACACAATTACACCATTGAATACCTAGCACACCTAGCCTGCATTTCCATCTTCTAGTTTTAACATCCTTTAACATCCAGGGTTGTGCTGTGTGATCACGTGAAAGCATTATTTGGCATAAACTGCTTGTACCCACCTTTTGTCATGTTCACTGTACAGTATTTGAGTTCTATTTGGCTGGCTGAACTCTTTCCCACTTGCTTCTCCTGCTGCTTCCACTTCCTCCCTTTACTTTTTCATGAGGTGATTCTAGACTTCCAGGGGTCATATTTGTAAATGTATTGGTGTTACAGTGGTCACAACCTTATTATTCAGTGGTATAAATTTACAAACAAGGGAACAACTTTGCCATATTTCGTAGACCGAGTTCCACATTTCCAACTGTGCTACATAACACAACACAGTCTTGGGCTGTGCATGCTTTGTTGGGTGTGGTATAGTAGATAGGGAGATAAACTAGAACTCTAGATACCAGAGTTCAAAACACCACTGGAGAATAGAAATTCATTGGGGCAGTGGGACTGGTAAAACCATTCTTTAAACATCTCACTTACCTTGGAAGGCCTGTTAGGTTGTGTGGCCCTAACAACCCATCCTTCTACTTAGGGATGAAGGGTGATAAATCTGGGATTGGAAATTTGAATGCAGTTTTTCTGTGATTGCCATGCAGGAACAAAGAGAACTATTACAATAATCAGTGTAAAGAAACAGAGGAGAACAAAAATAGGGGGAAACAAAAGGCCTCTTCCAGAAGATCCAGTGGACCAGTGGTTTGCAACATAGGGCTCACGTCCCACAGAGGGGCTTCAATTCCCAGAAGCCTAAGTCAGTACATTGGCTGATCAATGCTTTGGGGAATTGACTTAGGCTTCTGGGAACTGAAGTCCAAAAACCAAAGGATGGGACGCACTGCAATAGATCAAAGGGAAATTTAAGCCTAGGTTAAGAATGCTAATGAACAGGGAAGCACACTATCTGACCAGGAGGAGAAAAAAAGGATAAAAACTGAAAACCTAGATTGAGATGAAGGACAAGTGAAAATTGATGGAAGAAACACCAATAATATAAGATAGGCTGATGTTACTGTTAGGAAGCAGCAATGACTTTTACAACTTGAAAGAAGAAAATTCTGGCCTATCATATCACAAGATATTAAACAATGAACAGCCTCTGAATTTCTTTTGACTTCTTTGCTTTCCTTTAGTTTTTCCATGTATTGTTTGTTAGGGGACATTGGCATTACTAAATTATCTTCAGACTTGTGTGGGCTGAGGTGAAATAGTCACCATGAAGGTAATGAAGAAGAGATGTGTTTCCGTTCTGCCATTCCATTGTGTGAAAAAAGTTGGATGAAAAAAATAGAAATTCACTGGGGAAAATATTAAGTCCATATTTTATAATAATTTCCTAAGACACAGAAGTGATTCCTGGTAGTAATAAAAGCATAATGCTCTCTTTATATATATAGTGTTTTCTTTTTCTACTTTAGTTGTATACTGCATGCAGTTTACTATTGTGAGATAATAAATAAATTGCAATTATAGGAATTATAACGGGCTTTTGTAATATTTTGCTTTTATGTAATGCATAAATTTTCTTGAAAGCTACTCAGATTGGTGACCTTGTAATAGGTAACAGCTAGCCCATCAATTGTTATCCTATGACTACTAACACAATAAGGATAACTGTTTAGTGAATGGAATATTAATCCATGTAACAGAGCCATTTTCTTTCCCTCTTCTAGCCCAGGTTAGGGAGAGAGAGAGTTTTGGAAAATATAAGCATGGAATAATAAACTGTTTCATAGTTTTATTATTATTGTACCTCTCTTAAGGAACGATTTCAGCAGTCCAACACACCTTTGGTGAGTTTGCTTAGTTCTCTGAGGGCAACAGTATTTAGCCACTTCCATCCCAGCTGTACGATCTTTCTGGATAACATCCAGATGCAACGTTAATACCCTTCCGCCAAGGCTTGGTATAAATAAACAGACAATATACCATGTTGATGTAACAGATGCTTGTCAGCTACTTGAAATGCTGAGCTGAATGCACATGTGCTTATGAATAGACATGTGCAAGCATGCTAATGAATGCATATGACTAGGTGTGTTAGCTGTGGGGAAGGGATGTAGAAATACTTTGTTGCATACCGGCACCCTTCCAAGTGGTGTGCGCCACGGCTACATACAAAATGGATGATAATACATGCAGCAAGCAGCATGCTGCAGAACCCAGCCAGGCAGCATTGACACCAAAGATTAACGAACCACTGTTATGTAATTAATAGCATTCTAAAGCATGCTTCTGTCAGCGGGTTTTTTTTTCAGCTGGCAGAAGATCCAGTGAGTAGATACACTCCATTGCTTTTCCAAATTAAAAATGAATATTAAAATTCCACAGCAGAGTAGATATGGAAGGAAGAAATCAGAACTCTGCGGTTTCATCCCCCCTCCCTTTGTTTAACAACCACTCTGTGGAAAGCTTTGTTTATATTGCAGAAATTTGTCTAGATGGCAGTTGACATTGAGGTAATGTGCATTTTCCTCTATGACACAATTCAGAAGATACAAGTTACCAGTCGTTTCTCATGGGAGAGAGTCTTCATTTCTTATCTCAGTGTAGTGGTATTAAATCAGATGTGCTCTAATGGAGACAGTGGGTTCCAGGTTAGGGGGATTTGAAACAGGCATATTAGATCAGGATGGCCAACCTTTTTTCACGACGGGCCTGACCTTTGCCCCCGGACAGCTGAGCTGGCCAGAACATGCCCCCTAGAAGCAGAAGCAGGCGCATTTACAGCTAACACAAATGCACCCACTTCTGTGTTTACGACAGTTGTGGGCACACTTGCACATGCACAGGTGCATTTTATGAATGACATAAATGTGCCCGCTTCAAACTTCTGGGTGCGGCGGAGGCAGCAACAGGTTGGATGGGATGGTGTTGGGGGCTGGGGCCAGCCTGCAGGTCATAGGCTGGATTAGAACCCCTGGATTAGACTGAGGTACTTTCATGGGATCTGCAGTCTGTGAATGTTGTGGCGTGTTTGATTTTGTTTAGACTTTTCCTGCTGTGATACCCGTAGTGCCATCTTTAGTTGTCACTTTATAACCTTGCTTTTCGGCTGTATTTCCCCTCACCTGCTGCTTCCTCCAATTTGGAGATCTTCCCCCAATTCAGCAATCTGAGATTTTCACCCTCCAAGTGTTTTTGGACCTGAGCCTCCTTCAGAAAAAATACTAATACTAAGCACCACCTAGCAATAATCTTTTTAACTCTGTACTGAGTAAAAGAAGAAACATCATCCCAGGAACCAGTTAGCACACAGACATGCACACATACACCCCACCATGGATTTTTCAGGATTCCCAGAGAGCTTTCTTTATACAACCAGCTAATTCATATAATTTCAGTTGAGTATCTTTCCCCTGAAGCATTACTTTCTTCCATTGCCAGATAAGGAGCAGCTTTTCTGTATCTGTCCAAACTATTCCAGTTATCCTAGGAAGGTGATTATTTAGCATACTGCATGCCTTGTGGTGTGCGGTGTGTGTGTGTGTGAGGTAGGTGTGTGTGTATATATATATACAGTATATATATATAAACCCCCTGTGATACCACTGAATTGTTTGCAGTGCTAGATTCTTTTGCTGGAAGCAAAGCAAACCAAGCTTGGGCAGCTGCAGACATAATCTTACTTGACCCTGCTTGGGTGGTCTGGTAGAGCTGCCCAGGCAGAATCTCACCCCACAGTTCAATATATATATGTTAAAGGCAGCAGGAGACAATCCTTTGGCTTGCCCAGGAGGGGGAGAGTGAGCTAGGGGGTTGATCCAGCAAAGGAAGGCTGAGCCTATTGTTCCTAGCATCCTTTTGTCAAGGGGCTCAGAAGAGGATAACATTGCCTCCAGAAAATGTGGCAACCTCATCTGGTCCGTAGGCTATTGTTGGTTTTCGAAGCCTATGTCTCAAGCTGTGCTGTTTCATGTAACAGAGAGCGGTTCTCTTTTCTGCACTGTATTATTAGCCTGGCTTAAGAGGCAATCTGTCTCCTGTTGAATTCAACAGAAACCTTGCCACCGGTTTTCAATGGGGTAGGATTAAGTCTTAGCTGCTTATACAAAACATACAAATAATATTCAGTAGCTGTGTTATGATGATATACCTTGGTGATTTCTGAAAGGGTCTGTGAGATTGTAGGTTCCTTACAATCCTTTTAGTAGAGTGGCATAATTCAGGATTTTCAGCATGACAAAGGAATGCACCGTTTGGAGGAGAAAAAGCTTTGCAGAGCTGTTGAAGGCAGGGGAATAGAGTCACTCTGCTGACTGTAAAATCCTTGGGCTTTTCAAAAGCTGATTGTTCATACCTATAATTTCCCCCCCAGATTGTTCAGGGAGCACACAGAGGTGCCCTGTGAAAATCCATTTTATCATAAGGGTAGAAAAGGGTAGCCAGCAAGTTAAAGGTTTTAAATAACACTTGGACTGAGGCTCCTATTTAATATATTAAGTATTGTGAAAACAGGACTAGCATAGCCTCTAAACGAAAGTGTTGTCATCTGAATTTAGTGTCCTCCTAACATTCAAGGAAAATATCTTGTTATAATAGGGGTGGAGTCTTTTTTACCTCATCCCTCAGTTTAGCTCTCTCATATAGTGCTTCAGTTTTTTTAAAAAAAATAGTGGACAGTCATTCCTTCCCATTAATATTTATACACTAGTACCCCGAATAACGTTATGACTTGGTTCCACAAGTCCCGTCGTTATCCGGTTTTTAACGTTGTGCGATACATTGATCACACAATGTTAAAAAAAGCCCTGTTTCCCTGGAGGCTGCAGGAACCGAGAACGTCGGGATTTGAATCCTGACATTTTGCCTTGCTGCAGCCTCCAGGGAGGTGGGGGAACTTTGGAAACAGCTTGGATCGGGTCCCCACACCTCCCTGGACCCGGCGGGGGGGGGGTCAGAGACCCCAAAATTGGTTAAAAAAACGGACGTTTTTTTTTACCAATTTTGGGGTCTCTGACCCCCCCCCCCCGCCGGGTCCAGGGAGGTGTGGGGACCCGATCCAAGCTGTTTCCAAAGTTCTCCCACCTCCCTGGAGGCTGCAGCAAGGCAAAATGTCAGGATTCAAATCCCGACGTTCTGGCTTCCTGCAGCATAAAAGAGGGTGGGGGAAGTTCAAAATTAGCGCGCATCGGGTCTCCCGACCTCCCTAGAGCTGATGCGCGCTAATTTTGAACTTCCCCCACCCTCTTTTATGCTGCAGCAAGCCAGAACGTCGGAATTCGAATCCTGACATTTTGCCTTGCTGCAGCCTCCAGGGAGGTGGGAGAACTTTGGAAACAGCTTGGAGCGGGTTTCCCCACCTCCCTGGACCCGGCGGGGGGGTCAGAGACCCCAAAATTGGTAAAAAAAAGTCCGTTTTTTTTACCAATTTTGGGGTGTCTGACCCCCCCGCTGGGTCCAGGGAGGTGTGGGGACCCGATCCAAGCTGTTTCTGGGGTTCCCCGACGTCCTGAGCCAGTGCAGCGAGCCAGAATGTCGGGATTCGAACTCTGACATTCTGGCTTGCTGCACTGGCTCAGGACGTCGGGGAAGCCCAGAAACACCTTGGATCAGGTCTGCCCACCTCCCTGGACCCGGCAGAGGGGTCAGAAACCCCAAAATTGGTTAAAAAAATGGACTTTTTTTTACCAATTTTGGGGTCTTTGTCCCCCCCGCCGGGTCCAGGGAGGTGGGGAAACCCGATCCAAGCTGTTTCCAAAGTTCCCCCACCTCCCTGGAGGCAGCAGCAAGCCAAAATGTCAGGATTCAAATCCCGACGTTCTGGCTTCCTGCAGCCTCCAGGGAAACAGGGCTTTTTTTAACATTGTGTGTTCAATGTATCGCACAACGTTAAAAACCGTATAACGACGGGACTTGTGGAACCAAGTCATAACGTTATTCGGGGTACTAGTGTATTAGCTAAAGGGGAGAGGTTAAATCTCTAGAATAGAGAGTAGTGCAAGAGAGACTCACCTCTCTAGCACTAGAAGGAGGGCCTTTTCTGTGTCTGCTCCGGCCCTATGGAACCTCCTGCCAAGTGAATTGCGTCTCCAGACAGAGCTGCTGCCCTTCAGAAAGGGGGTAAAGACATGGTTGGCGGGGCATGTGCGGGGTGCAGGCCAGACGGTCAGCTTGGCCAGCTGGCTCTTTTGATTCCCCACCTCTCTCCCTGTTATCTTTTAACTTTTTATTTTTTTAAACCTTTTATGTACTCAATGTATTTTAATTGTGTTTTTTAATTTTGTAAGCCGTCCTGAGTTTTATGGATGAGGGCAGGATATAAATGTGATTAATAAATAAATAAAATAAATATTTCTGGGATTATCTGTGAAGGCATAGAAAAAAGCCCTTGTATATGAATTCACAGATGACTATTTGAAGACCCACCATTATAGGAAGGTAACCTGTCAATTTGTGTTTCCTTCAAATCACTTATAACTTCAAATACAGTAATACCTTGGATAACATTGGCATTAGCTAACGCTAAAACCGCATAACGTTAAGCAATCGGGGGGGGGATTGCATCGTATAGCGTTAAGTCCTATAGGATGCATCGGATAACATTTGATAAAGCCTGTGCAGGTTACAATGTATCTCTATGGAGTTTTAACGTCCGATAGCATTTTAATGTTATCCGATGCATGCATGCATCGGATAACATTAAAAATCAGATAGCACTAAGACTTATGGAACCAAGTTTTAGCGTTATCTGAGGTTTTACTGTACAAGGAAATTATATTCCTTCCAAACTGAAAGGATGAATATTGTCAGACGAAAGTGAATATTTGCATACATAACGTTGGACGAAGTGGCATCATTTCTGTAGTTGAAAAACTACACAAGATAACTGATGACAAAATGCATCTATTTAGCACATTAATATAAACTGGGGTGGCCAAATCATCTGGCCCACGTTGCCCGCACCGCTACCGAAGCAGAAGTAAAATGCACCCGTGCATGCACAAACACTACTGGAAGTGGAAGTTAAATGTGCATGTGCAAACTGCTGTAAATGCACCCATGGCTGTCATAATGCACTTATGACAGCTGTGGATGCATTTTATGGTGGGAAGAACCACATGACTGGCCTGCTCAGCCACATGATCAGCCTGCAGCACAAAAAGTTTGGAAACCCCTGACATTAGCTGAGATCAAAAACAAAGAAAATATATTTAACTGGGAGAGTGCATCTTACATCACACCCAAAACAATCTCATAAAAACAAGATAATAAATAATGTATTACCTTAAATTTAAATTGTCAGTTTCAAATAAACTTTATAATATAGTTCCAGATAATAAATCCTGCACATTCCTACTGTAGCATGATGACATATTTAATACTTGTGCTAAAAGTCTTGGTGTCCCTAAAGTATTGAAGAACAAAGTTATAGATTTTGATAACAACATTTTCCAATCTTTGTATTGTCTCTTTTCCTATTACATATTACTTTAGCTGTAGGTGTAAAATACCACATTTTCTGTAACCATTTTCCAGAAGAGAATTATAACTGTTAATATGGGTTGAAAAAGCATAGAAGATTAGTAATTAGTCAGTACAGATTGACTTATTACAAAATGATTTCCAGCTGAAATTTCTTGTAAATTCTTTTACTATATTTTTAAGTCTTGAGTTGAATTTGACAGGGTAACTCAGTTGATGGAATATTAATTAGAACCTGCATGTGAACCGCTGCGCTGTTTGTCATTTGCTGCTTGATATGCTTCTAGCGATAATTTTCCCTGTGAGGTTTATAAAAATAGTTCCAAAGAGCAAAGTAGCATTTCAAATGTGTGTAGTATCTTCAGCATATACATAAATTACTCAGTAAAAAATACTGAGCTTTATCTTCCAGTATCGGCAACTGTCAGAGTATGTGTGTGTATGTGCAGAGTTTCTTTGTTGTTGACTCTGTGAATCACAGATGTTTTTGCACTTGCAGGAGACTTGGCCGGGAGACTCTAAGCGGGTAAAAGCCAAAACCAAAAACAGGGCAGCCCACAGCATTGCGCAACTCCTCGGTGCCTCTTGGTTATTTCTCTGTTCCCTTTAAACTGCCACTGGGAAACTTCTCAGCGCATGTTTCCCTAGTTTAATCTTACCTTTGTCATTGTCTTCCTTGTTGCCTCTTCAACTTCCTGTGACTCCCTCCCTCCCCCCACCACCCAAAAAAGGAAAAGCTTTGGTGGTTGCTGCTTGCTACTCAGATTAGTGTTCAAGGGCTTCCTGCCTTTTTATGTCCCCAGAGGATCCATTTAAAAAGTGTGTGTTGTACGCATGAACAAAATCTCCCCCACCATGAGGCATTCAAAGTATTTGTATTATTGTCTCAGTCAGGAACATCAAACCCAGGCCTGCCAGCACTGTCATAAATTTGTCAGATTTCATCTCTGGGAAAAGTCGTGGCATGCTGTTGGTTCCTAATCCCAACAAATCTATTTGATTCTGGTGGTGGTCCCCCTCCCGGATAACCTTTCATTGAGGCGATCCAGCTGAAATCAGGCACCAAGAACTAAGACAGTGATGCCGAACCTTTTAGAGACAGGGTGCCCAAACTGCAACCCAAAATCCACTTATTTATCACAAAGTGCCAACACAGCAACAGAGGAAGGAGGAAACGCTCCCATTGGGCTGCTGAGCAGAGGGGCAGGGCGAAATCTGTGCTGGGGGGAGGGAGGAAGTGATCCCATTGGGCTGCTGGCCAGAGGGGCGAGGCAAACTCTGTGCTTGGGTGACTTCATGGGTGCCCACAGAGAGGGCTCCAAGTGCCACCTCTGGCACACATGCCACAGGTTCACCATCATTGAACTAAGACAATCAGAGGCCAAGCAAGATACATGCTTCCTAACAAAATACGAACACTTCACAGAACAGAATTTTGAAAGATGGAAGCCTAGATGTTTCTTTCCACAAACATTTTTTTTACTTTTGTATGTAGATTTGTTGAACATTATTGCAAACCATTGCAGTAGGCAGAGTAGCAATAGCAATTACACTTCTATCCTGCCCCATAGAAAGGAACTGCCAAAATGAACTCACCAAACGTTGGCTTCATTTTGGCAATTTCACATCTGGCCTAGACACGGAAGAAGAAGTAGTGCTTAGTAAACTCTCTGGGTGGTTCACAAGTTAATTAGCATTTTGCCCCCAACATGCTGGGCACTCATTTGACTGACCTTGGAAGGATGGAAGGCTGAGTCAACTTTAATTCCCATCAGGACTAAACTGCAGTACAGCAGTTTAACCACTGCACCACCCGAGTAGAAGTGTGCTCCTAAATTACACTAGAACACCAGATAACGTTATGACTTGGTTCCACAAGTCATGACGTTATCTGATTTTTAGCGTGAACAACGCTAAAAAAAAAAAAAGCCCTGACGTCAGGGACAAACTACGCCGAGGCAAGGATCAGCTTGACTGAAATGTATCCCGGGGGGGGGGGATTTTGGACAAGCCGATCCCTGGCAAGCGCTAAGAGTCCTGCAGGTTTGGCAGAAGAGGTGCCTGCTTGCACGCGAGGAGGCGCCAAGCAGGTGCCTCTTCTGCCAAACCTACGGGACTCTTAGCGCACAAGTGGGTGCCCTGTCTCGCCAACCAACACGAGCCTTAGCGCTTGCCAGGGATCTAAAATTTATTGATTGCATTATCTGTGCTGCATCTGTTGTTATATATATTATGCTGTACAGTATTTATATTTGAGATTGTGATACTGTATATGTTGCTTATGTTATGTGAGCCACTCTGAGTTGCCTCAGTGAGGCGAGTAGAGCGGCATATAAGTCTAATTTAATAATAATAATAATAATAATAATAATAATAATAATAATAATAATAATAATAATAATAATAATAATAATAATAATAATAATAATAATAATAATAATACCTGCAAAACAATATGGGAGACAGACTGTCATTCCAGTTCTTTTTCTAATCGTAACTTAAATCAACTTAATAGAAAAATAGAACTTTATAATCGAAAACCTCCCCTCCTGCAGAAGGATTCATAACCCACTGCTAGATCAGTGCCTTATATGCACAACATCGGGAACATAGTGTTTCTGGGCCTGTGCATATAATCTCAAATGCACAATTCAAGGGGCACACTGCACCACATACCTTTTGAAATATATTATGAAAATGCTTAAATGAGATATTGATTCCTGCTTCCTGATCCCAGTGGAAAGAGAACTCATACTAAGATGTAGAGCAGTGATGGTGAACCTTGGCACTCCAGGTGTGCTTGGACTTCAATTACCAGAAGTACAAGTCAGCACTCCTGCTGATCAGGGCTTCTGGGAATTGAAGTTCAAGAATACCTGGAGTGCCAAGGTTCACCACCACTGATGTAGAGTGAACAGTACTTACCTTTGCTGGTTGTGAGAAGAGAAGTGATGTTTGATATGCGTTTTGCTGACTTAATATGTCCAGTGACCCAGTTGCTTATTTTATTATCTATGCAACCAATTCAGGGTCATTGCCTATATTCTGAACATATTTTACCCCACATACTTTCATGCTTTCCTCGTCCTTCAGAGGAAATGTAGGTGATCTTGTATGAAAAAGTATCTTGTTCTTAGAGATTTGATGGCCACAAAATGTATTCATGAGGTTTATGTCAAAATGGATTGACAGTTGCTACTGCTGCTGTTGGTATTGCCAAAGAGGAAATACTCCATTATAGATTGTTAATTTGAACAAACCACCATATATTTTAAATAACTTCTTTGTCATTTTTAGACCTGCAGTGTCTTTGATTTGTAGAGACGGAGAGCTGAGCCGATATGTTTTCAGAAGTTTTTTTTTTAAATCACCTGAAATGTTCAAGCCATTTGCTGTTATAGCCGATCCCTTCTTGAAGTGTTTCGTTATTAATGCAATCTTAGGTGAATATTATAAAAGGAGCATTATTCCACTTTTCATTGAGAAGCAAATGGAAGGGCAGTCTCAAATTCTACAAGTCCAATATGGAAGATAACTTTCTAAATGTTTGGGCTTTCTCCCTGCAAAAAAGGCTGGAGTATATTTGCAGTTCTCAATGTTTGAGGCATAATAAAAGTAGAATGACAAAAGAGTAAGAATTTGCAAAGTCTGTGATGGATAGCATCTACATGAGCTTTGGGAATAATGGAATGAGGCACTGCCCAAGTGTAAGAGATCTTTAAAGTTCTGCCTGTTGCTTCAGAATTTTTTTTAATTTTTTAAAAATACAGACTGGAGCTCCTTACAAATTCTCAAAGAAAGGCAGTTATAGTCCTGTCCATACTGTTCAGTATTCCAGTCTTTTCAAGGAAACTGGAATTTGACAGTTACAAAAAAAAATCTTATTATCTATTAAATTAATTTTGCATGGTTGAATAGAATGTATGCTTTCTGCTTTATAGAATATTTAGTAATCATATCTGGTCTATTTTTGTCTTGAGAAACCATATTTGTGTATATAGTTGAGAATTAATCATCTTTAGTGCATGCTATCTTTTATTAAGTATTGATTTGCTTTTTTGTGCTTTAGAAATATAGTCCATCATCGCTGCTTTTTATTGTTCTTTAATACTGGAAGAATTTCAGCCATTAATTGAGATCCTAAGAAAAACTGTCTATGAGCAAAATACTCTGAGGAGAAAAGTCCCAAAACTCTGTAGGACAACCAAAAAATATTCTTCTAGTCACACTGACAAATCCGTTCTCACGAGATGAGATTCCATCCCCCCTACTCTAGTTTTCTGCTGCCTCCTTCATCATCATCACTCCCATGTTTGCCAAGCATGGCTTTGTCCTTATGAGGCTATTCTAGGTGTATACACACACCTTATTTAGATATTTTTATATCAACAATATATAGACATGAAGTCCATTGTATGATCCATTGCACTAGGTGTCAGGAAACGACATGTTTCCTCATGTTTCCCAAGGCTTGAAATTGCAGTTTCCAGCTAGGCCTCATAGAAATCCTTTGTCCCTCTCTGCCTCATAGACTCATGTCACAAGACTGCCTGCTTTCCAGTATTCCTTATCTTTCTAGCTAGCTGAGATTCATGTTATGTCTACATGCCAGAACACTGATTGCACACGTGTAAAAAAACAATCCATTGTTTCGAGAATGTGTTTCTCTGTCACCTGATTGGCTATGAATAACCCACCTGACTGCAAATTCTCCTTTTTGCAGAGAAGTTAGTTAGTTCAATCTTGGATATCAATGGCTTAAGACCTCAGTTTGGCTTGTGGGATTTTTCCTTTCTTTTCACAATGGTTACCTAGATTACCCGTGGACTGTTTGCTGGACTGACTTATGCCACTGACTTTTATGCTTTATGAACCTGATCAATATACCTGATCAATAAACCTTTGTTTGCTTGAGCAACGTGTCTTCATTGGACTAAAAGGGTAAGAGAAGCATTGCATTCACACACAAAGCCTCTGAACGCGCTACCTGTTTAAACCTCCTTGTGGATGGGAAGCAGCTAAGGGCTATAAACCTGCTTTGCCTGCCAGCCCGCCCTCTGGGGGTTTTGGTATAGGAGGGCCAGAGCAGAGGGGGTCAGCTGGTTCGCGACACTAGGGGTTGTAGCTTTTTAGTGTTTGTGTAATGGCTATATTCCATACCTTTCTGTGTAGGTTGTTTGCTAAGCAGTGGGCATAGACAGCCCTTTGAGAAGTTGCACAGTGGTGTAATCTAGTACAAAGGCAGTCTCAGGGATTTTTACTTTGCTAACATTAAATTGGATTTAGGACTATTGATACTGCTGAGATCCTACTTCTTCTTTAATACTGGATTTTAAATTTATCAGAGAGCTGTTATAATAAATTTGGTTACAGTGCCTAGAAATAGAGCTAGGGACTGGGACTTCAAATCCCCATGTTGCTCCCAGGAGAGAGGCCAGTCAAAATCATGTGGAGTCAGTGTGGCAAACTCCACAGTCCTATAATGTCACTAGAAAGAGGAAATAGTATACAACTTCTGAGTACCTGTGAAAGTTCCCATGAGCTGAAATTAAATTGATGGCACATTTTTTATTTTTGTTTTTATTTCTACAACATTTTTATTTTAAAAATACTTTTATTTTTGCTAATTTATATTTCAAGAATCTTTTCTCAGAAGACGGTTAATTTTTCATCCTCTGTCCATTGATTTCCTTTCTCCAATTAAGCATGAATCTGAAAATTTTTGTACGCTGAGATCATTGTTGTAAGAATTGTGACAGTTTTTTTTATTTTTGATAAAAAGCTACTCATAACTCTCATTTTTGCCTTTATGTTACCAAAAATGGTCCCTGAAGTCAGGGCTTTATTTTTAGCATTGTTGGATGCATGTATCGGACAATGCTAAAAACCGGATAACGTCATGACTTGTGGAACCAAGTCATAACGTTATCCTGGGTATTACTGTATATAATATGCAGATACAACTCTATAGAAGAAGCTAAGAGGCCAGCAAAATTGATAAGTCATCAAAAGTTCAGTTAGGATGTAACATGCTAAATCCAGCACAATATACTGATGGTTCAGGAGAAAGAAAACACAGGAGAGAAGAGGCCTAGAATATATTGGAAGAAGGCATGGCTGAAAGGCTAGGATTCTGAAGAACTCACCTCATGGCAGGGATTTGCTGGAGGTATCGTATTTCACTCTCTTCCTCCTCCTTGATTGCCCATTTTCCCTAATATTTTACACATTCTCAGAACCATTTGTCTTTGTATTGAATTTATTGGCTATGTTGTCTTCTTCTCTTCAGTCATAAAAATGCAGCAAATACAGGAGGAAGGTGATACCTTTATTGGATCACTAAAAAATAAAATGTTGAGCTCGCCCAATAAAGGTATCGCCTTCCTCCTGCTTTTGCTGCATTTTTTGTAACTTGACAATGGACCACACAACTAATTTCTTTGTTTCTTTTCAGTTATATGTGTTTCAAAATTAAGGAATGGGTCCTTGTAATGAAATAAACTTGCCACACTACATTGTGTGGTTTGTTGATTTTTGTAAATGACTTGTTCTCCCCACAAATACATTTGTTCCCACTCCCCAGGGAAGCCATTTTCAATACTGTATTAAGTTGGGTAATATGCTAGCTACTTGTCTGGCCAGGTTATCCTGCTGTGGTAATAGAGTAGACCATACTGCCAACAACTCAACACCTGAGGACTAATGACCTTGGTTGCCAAAGTCCACAGGGAAGGGTGATGGTCCCCAAGTGGATTAAATTCCACTTGAATCCATCTTGATGAAGGGCAGCAGCAGCAGCAATATTGGCCTGGGGCTGGTGAGGACTTTGCATGACAAAAGGGCTCAGGATCAGAAAGTGACTTGTGGAACTGGATTAGTGGTATGGGTGTCACGCTGTGATGCGGAAGGCACATGAAAGGCCACTAAATTATATTCTCAGGACAGTCTTCATGGCTGATTGCCATAAGGATCACCAATATTTGGATTCGGATACGGCTGAACAAGAAGACAATAGTTGGCATAACTATTGATTTGCCAACAATGAGGACAAAAAATGTCACAGATCTGCAAACTCCTAAGCAAGGGTAGCAATATGTTCGAAAGATAGTAAATCTCACTACAGGGAGGAAGACAATGAATGTTCTGGGTTTCTGCTTAGTCTCCTGTCCAGGTGCTCAGAGTTGATGAGACCTCAGTTGAAAGTGTTTGTGATTTTCTACATTTAAGTTGGACATAGGCTAGACAGCTCTTTGTGTTTTAAAAAGGGGGCATGTTAATCAGTACATTGGATACGGACTCGCAGAAGATGAAACAGACCAAATCAAAGGAGGAGCTCTCCTCTGCTGGAGCACCAAGTGACATCTCTTGACTGAAATACCAGGTTTTCTCACTCTCCATACAAATCTCAGTCCCAGCCTTATTCAGTTTTTAAGATCCAGCTTTTCACTACCTTTGCAGATGCCAGCTTGAGTTGTTTGACCAGCTGTGATAAAGTTCTGCTTGTGTATTTTATAAACATGCTGATTTTAAAAAAATACAAAATCAGCAGAGTTGTGTGTTTTCTTCCTAAACGAGAACTCCCCTCCAACTAATGAACATGTGTACATGTGCAAATGTGTGCATCATTTTGTTTATAGCAAATATGATGGTTTATTGAAGGAAATTCACAAAACCTTGCTCAGATATAAACATCTGGGATCCCTCAGGGTCTTTCTGGGTATTTCCAAGTATCCAAAGCAAATTTCACCACTTTAAAAAAAACACACACAGACACAGCAAAAATACCTCTCATTTAAAGAAACCCAGCAATGAGTATAATCCAGATTAATGAGTTCTGTCTCTTCCACATAACAGATAGATGGGGCACTGAGCTAGTGAGAAAGTTGAAAGATAAAATACTGTTTTCCTTGACATTCTCAGCTGTTCTTTGGAATTCAAGTTGTTTGTTTAAATTAGATTTCTAAGTAAAGGCGTACCAAAGCAGTGTTAATCGTTAAATGGAATTAAAAATTGACCAGCAATGTCCAAATGGCTTCCATTATTTGGGATTCTAGGGAAATGCTGGAGGCAGAAAATTTAGCTGATAATTGCAATAAGCTTTTAAAAGCTACCATTGTCTTTACAGGAGAGAGGTACATTGGTCACACCTATAAGACTGCAGCTATTAGTGTCTTGCGAATGTTTAACAGTATTACTGCACAATGAAACTCCGAGGACATCTTTTATTGGTGTGTATAAGTAGAGTTATAAAAGGAAGAGATCACAAAGAAGGTAATCAGCTCAAAAAGAAAGTGTTCCTTGTTAACTTTGATAAATAGTCAGAAAAGGCCAAATTGCATTGGACATCTCCTGACCAGGATGGAAATGACTAATCTTTGCTCTATTTCTGCACAAGGAAATCTTTCACTGTAGTGATCAAGAGTTGATGTAGTCATTCATCTTTAGATAGATCTTAGTTTCATTAATTGCAAGTTTAATTTTGTATACCGGTACATCATGCCCACTTTTCAACTGTTATAAGGATGCTACTCAGGCATATCAGAAAACAAAACCAAAAAAGTAATAAACCAAAATAAAAACACTGTAGCACTTTAAAGACTAACTGCTATATTTTTATTGTTAGCTTTTGTGGATCAAGCCCACTTCTTCAGACAAGGAGTGAAACTTCCAGACATGATTTATATACAGTAATACCCCGGATAACGATTGTACTGTATAGTGCTAAAAACCGCATAACGTTACAAGATTTTCAGAAAAATATTGTATCGAATAACGTGATTTTTAGCGTTATCCGGTACAAGCGGGTGCGTGGGGGGGTTGGATTGGGTAGAACATCTACCCAATCCAACCCCCCCCCCAACGCCCACCCCCACGATGTTTGGAAAGGGTACGGGGATCCGTACCCTTTTGAAACATTGGGCGGGCGGTGCGCGTCGGTGGGGCAGAATACGGGGGAGACCTCCGTATCCTGCCCTAACCCCGACTGACGTGTGCGCACCTGCACGCTGCCCGATGTTTTGAAAGGGTAAAGATCTTACCCTTTCGGAACATCGGGCGGTCGGCGTGCGTCAGTGGGGGTTAGGGCAGGATATGGGGGAGACCTCCGTATCCTGCCCCAACCCCGACTGAGGCGTGCGTGCCCGCCCGCCGCCCGATGTTTCGAAAGGGTAATTGGATCTTCTCCTTACCCTTTCGAAACATCGGGCGGTGGGTGGTCACTGTGGGGCGGGTTGGATTGGGTAGATGTTCTACCCAATCCAACCCCCCCAACAACCGCGAAGAGCAGTGGAGGCGAAGGAGCTGGAGAGGAAGAGAGAGGGGGGAGGAAGGAAGGAAGGGGCGCCACCGCCAAAGCCGCCAAAGCCGCTGCTGCCTCGCTAGTTGATCCTAATGTTTCTTAAACTGCCTTCTTTCTTTCTTTCTTCGGGGAACCTTAGCAAGGTGACATTAGGATCAACTGGCTGGGCAGCAGGGGCTTTGGCGGCGACGGGGGTGCCCCCCTCTATTTAATAGAGACGCGGTTCTCTATTTAAACTACGCTAAAAATTGGATAACGTCCTGACTTGTGGAACCAAGTCATAACGTTATCCGGGGTACTAGTGTACACCAAATGTAGGGGTCTGGATGTTACATGGGAAGGTGCTACTGTTTGTTTGTATTCAAAGTTAATTCTCCACCATTTCCTTATTTACATCCAATTTTTGAAAAGGATGTATTGTAATGGGAAAATATGATGGATTTTTTTAAAAACCTGTGAATCAATAGATGGGTTGCATAACCAAACACATATGTTCTTTGCTTTTCTATGTAATGTATAAACGTAAGCATATTGAGAAAATACTGGAGAAGTGATTGCCAGCAAAACGAGTCTTCTCCCTTTTTCTACCGTCTTAGAGTAACTGACAACTTCCTATGAATTGTAGAAAATAAATATTAGAAAAAAATGTCTGAATAGTAATTGACTTATTTTATGGTTTCCTGTTTCACTTTTAAAACATTCTTTGTTATACAACAACATAACTCAAATCACATTACAAAACACTTATACATTTTAGTACATACCTTCTTACTACATGACACATAGCAAGGTGCACCCTCCAGACCCAAGACCACATTTCTTTGTCATTATCAACAGCACATTGTCTATTAATAATTTATTCCCTATTTCCAAAAAAAGCAATAGATTCTTGACCTGGTTTAACTCCCTTAGATTCTTGGAATACATACCAATAGTCTATAAAGCATCCCCAATTTTTTTAAAAAACCATTTTCCTTTACCATTCCTGTTTCACTTTTTAAAATGCATGTTTGGTTACTTTGACTGAGGATAGGGAAAATGTGCCCCTGTAGCTTCCCTACTCATTTTTGTGACCTTCCTGCATCCTTCTACTGTGGAAATAAAGGGCAAACGTATCATCAAAAGAGGGCAAACAGGGAATGTGTGCTTTGTGTTCAGGTTGATCAGAGTTTCCAGAAGCATTGCTGGTTTTGTTGTGCTTTTGCTTTGCCAGTTACATTTTCAAGGTGTTCTTAGCTGCTTTGGCATAAAAAAAGATAGACTGTATAGACATTTTCACTAAAGGCCATTATCATCTGAGAATTGAAGTCCAAGAACAACTGGGGTGCCAAGGTTCGTCATCATGGGGGTAGGGATATGAGAAGCCCTAGCCCTTAGGCTTCATGTTCCTTGTGAGCACTGACAAAGTACCAAGGCATACATCTTAGCTTATTTTGTTCTTGAAGGTATGAATGAACAATTCCAAATTGTTTCTTGGCAATATATGGGATTGTAGAAGTTTTTTTCCCCCTATTTTGGGACTTTTTAATTTTATTTTTGCAAAAAGAAATTACAGAAGTAGTTTATGTAACAAACACCTTTTGTGTGTGAACAATCTATTCACTCTTTTGCATGCGGAATGTGAAATATTTGCACAAATGGATGGCTTCTGTTGCTGATGAAGCCTAGCTTCTTCACAGTCCTTCCGGAGTGAAGCCTCTTGTAGCAGGAGGCAGAGTTTTGATGATTGTCTCCATTTGGGTGGACTCCCCTTTCCACTGAAGATGAGGAAATGTATCAGCATTCTTTACATCCTTTTATATGTATGCAGCGGTGGGGATCTCTTTTGCCCATGGGTGCTAGAGACCGAGGAGAAATGCATAGAAATCAAAGTACTCACACAGAAAATAAAACATTGCATGTGGCCTCTTAAGGATTTTACCACATGGGCACAATTCTTCTGATAAGACTGGAATCAGCCCTTTTGAGTGATTTGCCCTTTTCTTTCGCCATATGCCCTTGTACATTAATAAAACATACTAGAGAATCAGTATAAAATAAGGGGTAATTGTAATATTTCTGGTCTTGAGGAGATAATTTTTTCTCTCTTGAAATCTGTATTTAAAAATAGAAAAGGCTTGGAAGGAATTAATTAAGAAGATAAGCATAGCCTAGCAATTACTACTTGGCTTTCATCCAGTGCTTTTAAGATGTGAAAAGCAGGAAATGGAGCACTAGAACTTTACTTCATGAAATAAACATTTCCTGTCTGGGATGTGCATAAATAGGCAAAATTTTGGCTTCATGTCTGTGGTTTATCACCTTTGCAAGTCCGGAAAAGATGCTGGCCTCAGTCACACCTCTCCACAGATGGCCAGCTGTACTGCACGGCTCTGTGTCTTGCATTTTCCCCTCTGAGCCTGCTATCATCTCTGCTTAATGAGACCAGATTGCTGACCACACTTGGGCACATTTGCTTTATGATTAATCAGCAAGCCAAAGAATGAAAAATAGAGAGCGATCTCCAGGAGAGAGAGGGTGCCTGACCCAGCAGAGGAATCATTGCAGTACATTCCCTTTGCAATGGAGAAAGACGGATCCTCTGCTGAGATAAGCGTGCTATTGTAGTTACAAGATCTGTTGGAGGTGTATAATAATATCAAAGGAAATAGAACACCCCAGGCTGTATGCCCACAAAGGGTTCACATGCAGAGCAACCTTCCACAAAAAGGGGAATTTTATTCTGGAGAGAAAGAGGGGGGGGGGGAGCAAGCGTTGCCTTCGAGACGGCAAGATGTTTTCTGAAGCTATCAGTAAGAATTCCTATAAACATATTTTTATACAATAATAGCTGCATTGACTTGTCACATGGAGTTGTAAAAATTAGAAAAATTGAATGGGTCGTCTGCATCTTTTTGATCAATCAGTCAATGTGTCTTTGAATGGATGGCTGTGTGCTTGTTCCATAAATGGAAAAGATGTTTGAAGAGCCCTGGTGATGCAGTGATTTAAAATGGTGTACTGCAGCCAAAACTGCTCACATTGTAGGTTTGATCCTGAACAGGCTCAAGGTTAGCTCAGCCTTCCCTCCTTCTGAGATTGGTAAAATGAGTACCTAGCATGTTGGTGGCGAATGGTAATTACCTTGTGAATTGCCAGAGAGCACACTAAGCACTATGGTTTGGTTTGTTGTTGTTCAGTTGCACAGTCGATTCCGACCCTCTGCGACCCCATGGACCACTGTCCACCAGGCACTTCTGTCCTCCACCTCAACTCGCTCAGCTTTGTGCCCATTGTCAGTCTACAATACCATCCAGCCATCTCTTTTTGCGCCATAAGTGAAATTGTTATTGCTAGTTATGCATAGAAACATTCTGAGCAAGTTCCAGAAACCATATGTTGAACTCACCACCACTTACTCCTTGTTTTCTGTCACACATAGTTAGTAAGAACGCCTGCAAGACTCACAGCTACTTAGTACACTACTAGTATAGCTTGTTTTGTTGAGAACTAGTAATTTTGTAGGTGTTTTTCATAGAACTTGTTTTTTAAAGGGCTTTCCAGTGTGGTTTAGACAACAGAGTGATAGACTGGAACTCAGGAGCCTGAGTTTGATTCCCTGCTCAACTATGGAAACTCATCAGGGCTGTGGAAATGATAAGGCCATTCCTTCAATTCCCCACTTAACTTGGAAGCCCTTTTAGGGTTGCTATAGGTCAATTCCGACTTAATGGTGCATAACTAATTTTGCTTAACTTATCTTTTTATATTTTCCTGCCAAGCAAAATGTCTGGAGAACAGACCTAAGAAAGTTAACTGTATTTATTTGAGTGAAGTCTATATTACAATATTTCATGGTAGCAATAGGGAGGCTCATGCATCCTAATTTTACATTTGACCTCTGTGTTGCCTTTGATATAACACTTCACACAGTGCTGCTCCATTTAGCGCTGTGTTTCTATAGTACATGTGGTTAGATGACCATTTTGTGATGTTCTGCAGGGGCCCAGTCTACCTAAAGGAAGGCGACTTGGGACCCACTCTGTCTGCTCTGTGCTGATATCTTAAAATGACTCCATTGAACACTGATTTAGTTAGCTCTCCATTTTCCTGGACGGTAGAGTAGCACTAAGAGGGGCATTATTAGTGTACAGTACCTATTTGTCTTAGATCAGGAATGAGTAACCAACACTGTGTGTGCACATGTCTTCTAGTGCCTTTGGCAGGTGTGTCTAGGCCAGGGGTTCCCAAACTAACGCCCACAGGCCAAATCTGGCCCACGGTGACATTTCATGTCGGCCTCCCTCTCCAAGGGCATCCAAGAAGCAAAATGGCAGTCCCTTTATAGCTGTTGGGACAAAACGTCCACCCCATCATGCAGGCAGGGCAAAATGTCCTTCCATCTCCTGAAAGTGACTGAGAGAGCGTGACCTGGCCCCCAGCTGGAGAAGGTTGGGAACCCCGGGGGTCTTGGCAGACGTCATTGCTCTCTCTCTCTCTCTGCTTAGGAAGATATACAACAGCAAGGATACAATGGGATGTATACTTTAAAAAGTATTCTCTACCTCGAAAGAAAGAGCATAAGTCACATCCCTGTACTAGAAAGAAGATGAAAACTCTGTGAGGGCACAGATTTAATTGGATTTTTTTTCTTTAAAAAAAGACAGACATGGGCTACAACTCATTAACTAGTGGCAATTCATCACTGGGAGTTATAGCCTTATCACCAACCTGTGGGATATTCTCTCTAAGGCAAGTTGAGCAAAGAGTGGTGCTCTGTATGTTTTTAGACTACAGTTTCCATCTGCCTTAGCTATCACGAGGCGTGTTGGGAGTTGTAGTCCACCAACATTTTGAAGGCCACATTTGTCTCAATTATACATGTTTTTCGTAACCATGTGGATGATGGAAAAGTTTCACTAAAAGTGAGAGCTACCTTGTTCAGCTAATAGTAGCTTACGATGGTTCTAGGCCTCCATGCAATTTATCTTCAGTGCATCTCACGATCCAGTGACAATCTAGTAATAATGGTTACCCACACAATGTGTCTGGACACCATGCTATTCTGTAATGAGAACGCCTCGAGTTTTATGAAGCCACCAATTAATCACCATAGTGCCAATTAAAAAGACCATTAGAAATCGTGTTGATGTTCATTAATCCTGGATAGGTATATGTATTTGGGGAGAAATGGCTTTAACTTCGCACGATTGTTACAAAAGCCATGGTAAATTGATACTGCGCATGCTATCAGCACCGCAAGGAAACATCAGAAAAGAATAGGTAGGAATGATGAAAAGCGGTTTCATATACTTGTTTAATAAATGGGGGTGGAGGATGGGAAGAGAAGAATTGCATGCACAGTCTCTGCTGCAACGTGCCATCTCCATCTGAAGGTCATTACAGAACCAATACATCTAGAAATGTATGTACAGTAATACCTCGGACAATGCTAAGACTTGGTTCCACAAGTCTTGGTGTTATCCGATTTTTAATGTTATCCGATGCGTGTTAAAATCCTATGGGATGGATCGGATAACGTTAAAGCTCCATACAGATACATTGTAACCTCACAGGCTTTAGCGGTTGTTATCCGATCCATCCCATAGGACCTTAACGTCATTCGATCCAATTCTCCTCCCCAGATTACTTAACGTTATGCGATTTTAGCATTATCCGAGGTAAACGTTATCCGAGGTATTACTGTATATGGAGCTTTCTCAATGGAACTCCGATAAACAGGCTTCTGGTATTGCAGGCTAATATATATGCAGCTAAAATCATATTGCTGTAGAATTGCAGAGGTGATATAGATCAAGGCATCACTGAGTGCAATCCTCTGGTAGAAATGCATAAATTTTATTGCAGCCCTTCTGTTAAAGGAATGTTGTTTGGCAGCAGAGCTAGCATCCATAATTCAGTACCTTGAAAGGCCATCACCAGTTTGTTGCTTAAAAGCTGATGTAGTTGTGCACTGTGTAAGGCATCATATGGAAACCTTGGCTGTCATATGTAGAGTGAAGCATTACTAGGGCATAAAATGATTGAATAGTGTTTCCATTGAAGCTGTAGTCATGTGACGGGGAAAAACTAGGAATCATGAATGGAGAATTTCAGAATATTTATCAACCTTCAGTTTTTTAGCATAGCCATGACACATATGTGATAGTATAATCAAGCTAATTTAATGTATAGTATAATAGTGGTCAAGATGCTGAGCATGACAACTGGAAGGTCAGCAGGTCAACATTTTTTTGAGACCTGATTAATGTGCAATGGAGTGAACACCCATCATCTGGTTACCCCCTCCTGCTGGCTGATCTAGGAAGAACGCTCTCTCTTAATCGGTTAGGGTTGGGGTAATTTTTATAGTAGTTTTTAATGCAGTTTTTATAGGTTTTAGAGCAGGAGTGCACAAACTATGGCATGGGGCCCACATCTGCTTCCAGGAGCGACGAGGGCTTTGTGAGCTGGATGAATTGGCACCTGACTTCTGGGAGTGACTATCGTGGAGTGAGCCGGATAAATTGGTGTTGTGGGATGGCCCTGGCCCACAGTTTTGGCACCCATGAACCACGTGACTGGCACATGGCCTGAAATGTTTGGGCACCCCTGCTGTTCGCTTCCACTTCTGGGAATGGCGAGAGTGGAATGGGCCTGATGAATTGGTGTCATGGCCGGATCTGATGTACAGGCTGTAGTTTGGGTAGTCTGGCCCCATCCACCCTCATCACTCCCAGAAGCTGGGTGAGTTTTACTTCCGCTTCTGGTGTCATTGGCTGCATCTGGCCCATAGGTTCATGGGTGCTAAAACTATGGGGCGTGGGCTGGGGCCAGCCCACAACACCAATTTATCCGGCCCACTCCACCATAGTTGCTCCCAAAAGCAGAAGTCAGGTGAGTTTTACTTCTGTTTCTGGGAGTGATGAGGGTGTTGTGGTCCAGATGAATTGGAGTCATGGGCCAGATCTGGACCAAACCCTTACTAACAGCAGGGGTGCCTAAACTTTTCAGACCATGGGCCAGTCACGTGGTTCATGGGTGCCCAAACTACTCCCTGTGGGCCAGATCTGGCCTCCAATGCCAATTCATCCAGCCCACGCCATACTTGTCAATCCCAGAAGTGTTTTTTTTCCCTCTTAGCTTTTAAAACGGAGTCAGGACATATTAAAAGAGTCTCTTCCCCACCCCACCCCCCTGTCTTGGTGATCTTGGAAGGTCAGTGCACTACAGCATGTTGGTATCCATTTTGGGTCCTGCGTCTATCCCTCTTAGCCAGGGGTGCCCAAACTGTGGAAAGCAGTAAACAAGCTAAAATTTGTCAACAAAAAAATCTGTCAATAAAAAGAGGCAGCACTTCTTTTAAAACAGCAAAGTTTTAAACAATGCTGTCTGTGTTTTTGCTCTGCTAAACTAGCCTGTGGCCTGAAAAGTTTGGGCACCCTTGGTGTTAGCTTTTAAAACTGATTCCTGCTTTTGCTCAGCTAAACTAGTCAGACTGGTTTGGCAAGCTTTTGTAATTTGTTTACCCTTTAGACAAAGGTTCCAGCATGTTTCCTTGACTTTCCCTTGAAGCCTCTGTTGCTTATCTCTATGGAGTTAACGTTATCTGATCCATCTGGATAGGATTTTAACGTTATCTGATGCATGCATCGGATAAGGCTAAAAAAATCGGATAAGGTTAAGACTTGTGGAACCAAGTCTTAACGTTATCCGAGGTATTACTGTACAATGGTACCTTGCTTAAAGAGCATAATGCGTTCTACGGGAATGCTCTTTAAGCAAGTTTGTTCTTTAAGTGAAACACCATTGTAAGTGACCAGTTGTGACTTCTGTTGTGTGTGTCGGTTGTGAACCCCGATTTAGTTGTTAAGCAAGTTTTTGGTTGGTTTTAGTTGTTAAGCGAGGTTACCATTCAGAGAAAATTCTGCTCTTTAAGTGAGGCACTTTTTAATGCAAGGTTTTACTGTAGAGTTTCAGGTCTGGATGAGGGCAGCAATCCCACAAAACACTGGCAGTGAACAGTAATGGTAACTGATTACCCAAAATTAAAAGATATTCACCACATAAAATTCTTCTTTATGTGGTTGTCTCAGCATGTATTAGAGTCTTCAAAGCGATTGCAGGACGTCTATTAAGTGTAAGACAGAGGCTTCCAATGGTCCAGGTACTCCCTATTTTGTGTAACCTTTCTTTCACCCTTTGTCTGTCAAATTGTCTGAGAAATTTATCATTCAATAGTTAGCAGCCAATCTGAATCTCTGGGGAGGAGTGGGTATTTTGAATCTGTAGAAAGGCCTAGAAACCAGTGAATTCTTTCCTTCAGTTATTCCGTGGAAGATTATTATGAATTTAGGTCCTTGTCCTCTCCATCTTGGGTTGCTGCATGCTTATCTCCTGTGCCATCAAGGAATCATTCTTTCTTGGGGATAGGGGATAGGAGATTCTCCCACCCTCATTTCTTTCGGTTATTTTTGCTAATGCCAGCCAGCCACCTGTGCCAGTAGTCTCTCTTTAGGATTATTTTTTCTTCCAACTATACTTTTGGGTTGTATTTTTCTTGCTCCTTCGCTTCATTTCTTGGATGAGTGTTGCTGCTGCTTGTTGCTGGTATTAAAGAACAGAAAAGAACAGAAAATGTCAAATGGTAGGAGAAGAGAAATCTCCCCATATTCTGGTAGTGGGTTTTTTTTTGGGGGGGGGGGGACAGTTTTGGTTGTATCTTTTGCCTTTATTTACTTGCTTTTTGAGTTTTTGGTTTTCTTGGGGAGATTCTTAGCTTTTAGGTGACAGATTCTTCGTATATATTTTTCTCTTTTTATTATACAGTAAAACCTCAAGTTACGAATTGCTTGACTTATGAAACACTCACAATATGAAAGGAAATCTCAGGAAAAAATTGCTTTGAGATACAATTTTTTTCAAGATACAATTTTTTTGGGGGTATTTTCTGACACTTCCTGTGGTGGTGGGAGGGTGTTTGGGGCACTTCTGTTCTGTTTTTGGAATTTTTTAAATTGCATTTTGACACTGCCGGAAGCTTTCCCCGCAACCAGGAAGTGCTGAAATTCCCCCCCCCCCCCGGTGCTGCAACAGCTGATAGTCGGGTACTGAGCCAGCAATTACCAATGCTGGCCACTAGAAGGCATGGTCCTCCTGGACTCACGACTCCTGCTCGATGAGCAGGTGGCAGTTGTTGCTAGGAGGGCTTTTGCACAGTTGCGTGTAATTCGCCAGTTGTGCCCACTCCTTGACAGGGACTCCTTGCTCATGATCACCCACGCCCTGGGCACCTCCAGATTAGATTATTGCAATGCGCTCTACATGGGGCTGCCCTTGATGACCATCTGGAGGCTGCAGCTGGTCCAGAATGCGGCTGCTCGGGTGGTGTTGGGGTGGGGGCGTAACTCTCGTGCATCCCCACTGCTTCAGGAGCTGCACTGGTTACCAGTTTGCCTCCGGGTGCAATTCAAGGTGCTGGTCATTACCTTTAAAGCCCTACATGGTGGTGGGCCAGGATACTTGAGAGACTGCATCTCCCCAAGGGTATCTGTCCATCCCACCAGAGTGGATCGGAGAGGTGCCTTAGTTGTGCCATCTGCCAGAGAGGCTGAACTCTCTGGCACTAGAAAGAGGGCCTTCTCCTTGTTCGCTCCGACTCTGTGGAACCGCCTGCCTTTGGAATTGCGCCTCCAGACAGAGCTATTGGCTTTCAGGAAGCGTCTGAAAACTTGACTGGCGAGAATAGTGTGGGGTTATGATGGTTCATTGACCCCTCCCCGCTGGCTTATTTAACATCTTACACTTACCCTCTTACCCCTTTTATTCCACTCATTCCTTTAGTTAAAGGAGTGAGAGGTTGTTTTAAATTGGTTTTTAATCTTTTACTTTGTTTTTTAGAGTTTTTAACTGTTTATTATATGTCGATTGTGATCCGCCCTGAGTCACCTGTGCAAGTAGGGCGGAATATAAATTTAAATAAATAAATAAATAAATGGTCGAAAATGTGCTGACTATGCATTGAAAACCAAAATATAGTTCCGGAGCTCAGAAAAAAAGCCTTAATTATCCGTTCAAATCTCTTTATAAAGTGGCCAAAATGTATCGAAAAATTCCAAAGTGCACTTTATGGAGAGTTTTGAACAGAAAAAATACAGGTTTTTGGGTTTTTTTCTTATCTCATGAACAGATTTTTTTGCTTTTCAATGCGATCCTATGAGAAACCACATTTTGAGATACAATTTTTTTCAAGATACGAAAACCCTTGAGGAATGAATTAGTTTCATGTCTCAAAGCTTTATTGTATGGGAATGATTTCACTCATTTTTTTAAAAAAAAACATGCTTTGGTCTATTTGCTGTGTATTCTGTCAAAGATATACATTTTGGTGAGTCTTGGGGAGTGCTGTTTTGTTTGGTTTTGTGGGAGGTGGGAGGGTTTGATAAGTGGACTTTGTTACTGTGCCAATGTGCTGGCCTGTGTGAGTGGTTGTGGGGGTTGGTTGGGCACAACATGGGGATTTTTCTCTTGTTGTTCTTGGTGCTGGGTAGTAGTTGGTTGCTTTGATGAATGGGCGGCCATGTGGACCAGCCAGGCAGTGCTTCCTTGCCTTTTTCCTGTTGTGTGTTCCATCTTGTAGGGTCTGTTGTGCTGGTTTGGTTTCACTAAACTCATTATGTTGCTTTTTTCCCTGAATTTTGACTATTTTGCTGGTTTTTAAAAAAAAATTGGTTGGTTGGAGAGTGAACTACTTTTTGCTCTCTGCATTGGACTGGTGGGGATGCAAGCCTACATAGGTCTGATGATTATTTATGAGCAATATGTGTAACCTAATGAGGAAATTGTATCATATGTTTTTACATATGAATCCTATTTACCTTGGATACCTTGGAGTCGTTATTCAGCGAGGACTCCTGGCATGAGTAGACATCTCAGTGACGACATTCCACACAACCTCTGTCCACATGATCTTTTGCTGGCAGATTTGATTTATGTAGCTTGTGGATTTACTTTCTTTTGAGGAAGACTGCCTTTATTTTCACATAAAATTATTTGCTCAGTCAAGTGAAAGTAGCTTGCATTGCATGATCGTGGCCACAATTGTTTTTGATTGATTGATTGATTGGAAATATTTCTGCACAGGTGCCTATTTCCACAAGTCCTAAAATAGTTTACACTACTACCAGACAATAAAAGAGTGAAAACACAGTGATGTAACATTCAAGAGTAACCAGAATGGCTTGTGGCTGGGGGGAAACAAATTAAAATTAAAATTTTACAATACATGCATCTATCATGGCAACGTTGATGGCTGTGGTGTTGCAAAAGGAAGATTATTCCTTGGCCTAGACATCATCAAAGAGAAAGCCCATGTCAACGTTGGCACCAAACAGAATTCCACAGAAAGTGGATGGGCTGATGGTGAAGACGACTGGTACGTGGGACACTTCCGAAAGCAATATCTTACCTCTGAACTATATGGATCTACAGGTGTAACTTGCTCAGGTTATCACCATCTTATATTTGATATGTTCCATAACTCTAATTATTGAACTGTCAATATGTTCAGCAGCAAATAGTACTGTAGCAACCATGCAGCTACTATTGACCCCAGATGATCCAGCCAGGGTCTATTCATTTTTTTTTTTGCAAAATTTGTTTTTATTTGTATTTTCCTCCTCTTGCTACAATCTGCTTTGAAGTTGAGATATTACTTCCTGATAACACTAATGTGTTTTTTAATTATCATCAACATTTGCATTCTTGGAGAGAGGAGGGAATAATGTGTTTGGTACTTCCCCTAGCTGCTGACAGATGGTCACTTATTATACTTCATTAAAATTCTGACACCAATCATTTTTGTGCTTTTAAAAGTAAGTTTATAATTGAATTCAAATGTAACATCAAAGTGAAAAGGTTCTTCCCCATTTTTTTTGACATCAATCATTATTTAGACCTTGATGTGCTACTGAAGCAGGTCCTAGTGATAGCCATGGCCTTTTGATTTGTTTGGAATGTGCTTTGTGCTGTTGTCTCTTTGTAGGGAGCTTGGATCGATTATGAGGGCAGCCTTCCTCTACCTCAGGGGTGCCCAAACAGCGGCCTGGGCCCCCCGCCAAGCCTGCGTTGCTCCTGGAAGTGGAAGTAAAATGTGCCTGTATGGGCGTGTTTTACTTCCGCTTCCAGGAGCAACAAGGGCTTTGCAGACCGGATGAATTGACATCAGGGGCTGGATTTGGCCCCAGGCCATAGTGACCAAATCCCTGAACCACGTGACTGACCCGTAGCCCGAAACGTTTGGGCAACCTTGCTCTACCTGCTGTCCTACATATGTTGGCTCATATCAACTTCAACCAGCTATTGTTCAGGAATTCTGGGAGTTGTAGCAGCTCAAAATATGGTATGTGTGTTGCCATGAGTATGTCAGATTTCTTGGTATTTAACTGTAAATTAAATTTGCATTTATAAACAGAGAAAAGAATGTGAATTTATGTTTTGGCATGACACTGCCCTCTCTCAGTTTGCCGCTTAATTGCTGAAACTGTGTTCCTGGATTATGGGTCATTTGGTTTTTTAAAAAAATGTTTCATGTTCTGTTGGAGGTTTTTTTTGTGCAACATTGTTTCTTACTGACATGCACTGAAACCAACTTAAAGGTAGTACAGTAAAACCTCGAGTTAGGAAAACAGTTCCATGGCCTTGTCTGTAACTCAAACTTGTTCGTAACTTGAGGCATCCCCATTCGGATAAAGAAAACATCCCTCCCCCACCCTCCAAAATCAATCAAACCAACCAAAAACAGCAGCAGCATTGAAAGGAAAGCATGCATAAGCAAAAACGCTGTTCCTTACCTTAAAGAAGCTTTGAAAATGGACAGAAAACTCAGAAAAATCAAGCAAGGAACAGCAACAGGCAGCCATTTTGGCACCAAAACTCCAGACAAAGAAATCACTCCAAACGCTCTACTGCCACCAACACGGCTCAGGAAGGCTGCGTGTATATAAAATATACCCATAGGGAGAAAAGAGTTAATTCGTAAATCAGGGCATGTTTGTAATTTGAGGCATGGAATTCAGTGCAGAACCAATTTGTAAGTCAAATTATTCGTAAGTAGGGGCGTTCATAAATCGGGGTTTTATTGTAATGGTAAAGGTTTCTCTTGCTTGAAAGCCAATGATATCCGACTAGGGTTCAGTGCTCATCTCTGTTTCAAAGCCGAACAGCCAGCGCTGTCTTCTTCTGCAGACATTTCCGTGGCCATGTGGCAGGCATGACTAGACACCAGAGTGCACGGAATACTGTTTACCTTCCTACCGAAGTGGTCCCTATTTATCTACTTGCAATTTCTTGCTTTCGAACTGTTGGGTTGGCAGGAGCTGGGGCAAAGACGGGAGATCATTCTGTCCTGCAGTACTTGGGAATCGAACTGCTGACCTTCCGCCTCCCACTCAGCATCTTAGCCACTTGAGCCAACTTACCGTGACTCAAATAGGACTTTCAAGGCAAACAAGATATTTAACGAGAGGTTTTACCATTTCCACTCCCCACAGCCAAGTGAGGATTCAAACCCTGGCCTCCAGATTCCTTGTCTGCCACGCCATCCACTAGACCACGGAGGGTATCTGCAACATTGTTTAGCAGATAACAATTACTTGCTGCATTATGTCCCTGTTTTAATTTGGAAGAAAGAACAAAGATTATCTTGCAGCATTATCATGAAAGCATTTTGAAATGCTAATGAGTGCCAAACTCTAGCTCAGTACCTGCTGTTTCAAAGGCTGGCAGCTTGTATTCATCATCTGAGTAGCACCTGTTTCTAACCTGTTTTACTTCTGGAAAAATAAATAAATACCGTACTGTGCCTGTTAATGATCGCTGTGCTGATATCCTGATGAAAATATATTGTTGAGAGGAAAACAGAGCAGAATTGCCTGGCAAACTTCTTTTCCCTCAGACTAAGGGACAATGTCCCCTTTGACATTCATGAGTATGAGCAAAATTACACACAGCCATGATACGGTTACAGAAGTAAAGGTGTGTAATTAATTCAATTTAATTTTTAGATCTCTATGCCGCCCCACTCGTAATACCTATACAAGACCTGTGAATTGCTATGAACAGGCAAATGTTGAAGTCTAGAAAGACCCTTGCAGAGATTAGAGAAATAAGAAGCAGAATTATCCAAAAAAGTCTTACTGCTGAAAGTAACAACATCAAGATCTGGAGTGCTTCATTATTCACTTGTTTGAAAATGACTTGTTTCAGAAAAGCTTTGTGAGACAAATCACAACTTTCTTTTAGTTTGGAAATATAGTTAGCTGTGATTAATCACAAACAGATCCTTTCGTTGTCAACATGACAGAGTGCATAGGATCTTGGGCTAGAACTCAGGTGTTCTAGGTTCAAATCTCTGCTTAGTCATGCGCATTCACTTCCAATGCAGACTTTTCAGTGCAGCTGGAGAATGGGGATGAAATAGTTAAAATCCACTGTACTGTATATGGCTTTAACTCATGCAGGGCATCCTAATTTGAGCAGTTCCCAAAAGGAAGGGTTAAACGAACTTTACATGTTGAATTCTTTCTCCTCCAGTTTAGCATTAAAGCATTTACATTTCACAGAACACAGTTCAAATAGCTTTATATTTTAAATACTATGATATGATACCACTGCACCGTCATTTATCAAAGTCAGCTCCTCCAGGCTGCGAGGAATCTCTTGTCTTTTCTAATTAAAAAGGGGCTTACAGGCATGTCTGTAACCTCCAACATTACATAGTTTAATCTGAGCAGTCAATAGCAGCCATTCTAATGAATCTGTTCCCATGCAGTTCAGGAGAAGATTATTTGAACTGCTTGAAGGGTTGAGAAAGTGAGATGCTAATTGTGGATTATGTTCATTCTTGTGCATACAGGAAACAATATGTAAAAATACAATGTAATCTCTTTGGAAACAAAGCAAAAGACAGTTTATTTCTACACTGCCTTTTTGTTTGGCATTGATACTGAAATAATAGGATCTAATGGACAAAATACGGTAATAATATTGGGAGATTAATGTGGCTTGTTGAGAGCAAAACCAAACCAAACCTACAAAAATACCTTGTAAATTTTGATCCAAGCAGTTACCTGTGATCATAAATTTTGTGGCCATACAAATGACTGCAGAAGTACCTGTTCTCTTCAACTTCTACCAGTAAGGAAGACCAGGAGGATGTGTAAACTGCATCACATTTACCTCTCAAGGCACAGAGTGTAAAGAAGACCTGAGTGCAGATATAAAGGGAATTAGATGGGTTGTTTCTTCTTCTTCTTCCTCCTCCTCCTCCTCCATATCTAGGCTTGAAATTGCCAAAATGAAGGCACCTTTTGGTGAGTTCATTCTGCAGTTCCTTTCACCTCACCTAGTGTGAGAAAGATTAGCCAGCTGCAAAGAAAAAATGTTGAAGTTCACCAGCTTAGTTTTAGAAAGAGAGTAGGATAAATTCATGGAGGAAATGGTGTCAGGGATTGCTAGCCAATGACGGGTATGTATTCACTCAAAGGCAGTATGCTTCTTTATATTATCTGCTTGAGACAGTGATTTCCTACTTGACAGTCCTTTTCACTGATACAAGTGAGTTCCTCATGAGGTGGTGCCTCCTTTTCTTCAAGTTTTTGATTATCAGGTTGTGTGGAGGAGTTCATGCTCCACAATTTGAAAAAAGAAGTAAGCAAAATGTGACCTGTTAACTGCATGGACTCGCTCAGGAACCTTTTGCTACCCCCCAGCCTGCTCCAGAGCACCACCTCCCAAATGCAAAATAATTATAAACTGGGAGGGGTGAGTATGAAATAAACTTTTTCCTTTCATAAATCTCCCCAGTTTAAAAAAATATCAGACCTAGAAATGCCTCTCTAGACATGTCATTGGGGACTGACCAGGTTATCCTGTGATGGTAATGGAGTAGACCATACTGCCAGCGACTCAACACCAAGTGTCAGGCGGCAGTGAACTAACCTGACAACCCCCTGAGGACTAACGGCCTTGGGTGCAGAAGTCCACAGGGAAGGGTGAGGGTCCCCAAGTAGATTAAATCCCACTTGAATCCATCTTGATGGAGGTCAGCAGCTTCATCCATCCTGGCCTGGGGGCGAGGAGGACTTTATGTGCCAAAAGGGCTCAGGAACAGAAAGTGACTTGCGGAGCAGGATCAGTGGTACTGTGGGTGTCACATGCTGCGATACGGAAGGCAGTTGAAATGCCACTCCATTATTTTCTCAGAACAGTTTTCATGGCTGATCACCATGACGATTGCCAATATTCATATTTGGCTATGGCAGAACAACAACAAGAAGAAGTTATGTCTTGGTTTTGCAATTTTCTGTTTTGGGGGTGATTTTTGTACATTTTCAGACCTGCTAGAGTCCAGGGCAGGTGCTGGTGGAAGATATTTTGCCCTTGAATCTACCATGAATTGCCATCCTTTTCTAAAGAAAATTGCTATTTCAAGTATTTCCTGTTATTAGTTCACAAGTGTTACCGGCCAGGTTTCCTTGTAGAATGCAGTGATAATAAAAATACAGTAATACCTCGGATAACGATTACCTCAGATAACGCTAAAATCGCATAACGTTAAGGAATCTGGGGAGGAGAATTGGATCGAATAACGTTAAGGTCCTCCTATGGGATGGATCGGATAACAACCGCTAAAGCCTGTGCGGTTACAATGTATCTCTATGGAGCTTTAACGTTATCCGATCCATCCCATAGGATTTTAACACACATCGGATAACACTAAAAATCGGATAACACCAAGACTTGTGGAACCAAGTCTTAGCGTTATCCGAGGTATTACTGTAATATTCTTTGCAAGACAACTCTAAGAATGGGGAAATAGTGCGTACGATGGGTCAGAATACTGTATTTGGAAACACAAATAATTTATTTATTAAGGTATTAAGCATATTTTTACATTCTGTTTAAAACAGGTTAAATCTAAATTGCTGGAGACACCCTCCCTTGCAGTAAAGATGAAAGTTGCTGAGCATCCAAGTAATTTCTTCCTGTAAAATACAAGTGAAAATTATCCTCAGCTCACTAAAGGGGAAGAATGCTTAATATGTCATCTTCAAACATAAGCTCAAGGATTAGATTTAATTTGTTTATCTTTGAAGGCTCTTGGAGGGGAATAGATGTGCTAAATATGTTCAAGGAAGAACGGCTGTCACTTCTGTTTAAATGCATCTGTGAACAGGATAAGAGAAAGTGCAGCGTTGGTATTTCATCAAGTATTTATTCCTCTGTGTTCCTGCTGGTGTTCAAGCTGGAGATGCTTACAAGAGAAAGCCGGCAGGTGGCTTTTGGTGGCTTTGATTCCTTGGCCTGTAACACATGATCCCCTCTGAGACCTATCGCTTATGGCAGGTGGTTACAAGCCACCATTTATGACATGCCTCAAACTCTAATCAAGACAACCAGTGGTAAATGATGATGACAGAGCGGGAACTGGAAGCACTTTCTAAAACAAAACGGACACATTTCAATGAGACAGTGATCAAAATCGTCGCTGTATGCATGATACAGAAACCACATCCCGATGTGGCAACTTGTAAGCAACCATGTGACAGAATATTAAAAGGGAGTGACATTGTCTCAGTACTGTATGTATTTTTGGCATAGACTTCAGAACCGTGACCCTTCAATCATTATTATTATTTTTAATTCTAAAACTGCATTTGCTAATGAAAAGACTCAACTAAAAGCTAATTATGCATGACAATAGTTAAAGTAACAACGCATTATCAAATTACTTGCCATTTTTCAATAGTAGGAAAGTAATATTCTGGTGGCACATTCCCAGTAGGCAAAAGTGTGTCCCTAGCATATGGTCGACAAGTCATTTTTCCGGTAAAGGTAAAGGTTTCTCTTGCTCGAAAGCCAGTCGTATCCGACTCTAGGGTTCAGTGCTCATCTCTGTTTCAAAGCCAAAGAGCCAGCACTGTCTACTTCTGCAGACATTTCTATGGCCATGTGGCAGGCATGACTAGACACCAGAGTGCACGGAACGCCGTTACCTTCCCACCAAAGTGGTCCCTATTTATCTACTTGCAATTTCTTGCTTTCGAACTGCTAGGTTGGCAGGAGCTGGGACAAAGACGGGAGCTCATTTCATCCTGCAGTACTCGGGAATGGAACTGCTGACCTTCTGCCTCCCAGTCAGCGTCTTAGCCACTTGAGCCACTGCAGTCCTTACAGTACACTGCAGTACTTGCCCCTTATTGTTTTAATAATTAGGTTAGGATGAATAAGAAAATAATCAAATTCACACAAAATGATTACATAATGTAACAATGATAGTGAAATTTTATTTCAAATTTAGTATTTTTTAAATGGCAAAAGGAAGGAGTTCTATGAGAAACATATTTGACAGACTGCTAAATTTAAAAAAGCTTAATATATTCTCCTGAATAAAACTAAGATAAGGAGAAAATAAATAAGACTGGTAGATCAAAAGCGATCTAATTCAGTAATTAATTCAGTTGTGATCAGCCAACATGGATAAAATGAAATGATATCAGAAAATAAGTAAATAAAAATCATGGCTGAGGAAGAAGAGATTGAAGAAGGTATTATGTGTTCAAAAACGTGACAGCCACAATAACTGAAGTAATGATTAGTGATAGAAATATTATTTACAAATGAAAAACCTTGTTGATAACCTCCCTATTAAAATCACCATGATAGAGAGAGGCACCAGTTTCTCAGTACGTATTTCAATTCAGGCAGCAGCACGGTCTTAGGCTGACTCTCTGCCTACTCGTGGCTAAAACTAAAGACTAAGGAAAAACCAGATGAAATTCACAGTGTCTCCTGTCACTGCACATGATAGAAGCCCAATGGTGAGAATGCTTACTTCAATTTTATTATAGGCAAGTAGATAAATAAGTTGGTGGGAAGGTAAACAGCATTCCATGTGCTCCAGTGTCTAGTTGTACCTGCCACAACACCATGGAAATGTCTGTAGACTCAACAGCACTGGCTCTTTGGCTGTAAACGGAGATGAGTATCACCCCTTAGAACCATATACGATTAGCTTTTGAGCAAGGGAGACCTTTACCTATAGTATGGCATGTGATAATACAGCGGAAGATCTCTTGTGAATTTGTAATTACTGTGACTTGACCCCATTCTCAAAATTGCAGTTTAGTACTTTCCCTATGTACTAGGAAAAGAAAAGAAAAACCAGAAAGTTCTGGAGATGATTTTGCCCCTTGTCAAGCAGGCTCTTTGCTGCTTCCTTGACCCCCACATTACCAGAAAGCCTCCCAGCTCCCAATGGTTGTTGACACAGGCCAGAGCTCTATGTCCTGCTTTGGTGCAGTGAATCATGTTAAAACATGACGTGTGTTGCAAGTGGGTTTGTGCCTATTTGCAGAGAACCTGCTACAGACGATTGCAAATCTGTCGTTACAGCTCTATCGAAGAGCTGAGTTACAATTAATTGTATAAAGAGAGTAAAGAATTGTAATGGGAGCTGACAAACAGACCTTGCAATGTGGCATAGAGCTAGGGTTATGTTGAAAAAAATTCTGTGGTTGTGTTGTGGCAGGATAAGCCATTAACGTCATGCTTCCCAAACATTTTTCTGATGCCTGCCCTTATCCTGTTTCTCCACCAGCTGCATCCCATCTGGTGGGCATCTGCTCCTTTTGCTCTGTTCCTAGACTTGGCTTTCTTTCTCTTCTTGGTTCCCTGCTTTAGCGCCGTCTTCCTCCTAGCCAGACAAAACACCCTTGCAGAATCCGCCTAGAAGATGTTTGTTTGCATTAGGTGGATGTGGCCCAGCACCAGAAAGATAAATGACTGTACTACAGAAGGTGCATAGCCTTCATCCATCCAGGAAGCAGACAAGCAAAACTACTGCCGAGATGGGCGAGGGGAACGGAGGGAGTTCAAAAAGAGCACATTCCACTCTGCAAATCACACATTAAGCAAGAGATTTACCTTCTCAAATGAACAATATTCCATCTTATTCAGACATAAGAGTCCGGGTCCAATAGTTGGTAGCTTATGAAAAAGGAAGAGGTGATATCCCTTCACATCCTTCGCTTCCGTGACTAGGTTTTTTTTGACAAGGATTTTTTTAACCCACAGTTCTTGGTGGCATCCCAATCAAGAAATTGTGTCTTAAGGGCCTTCCTTCCGATGCAAGATAAGAAACCAGGATACTATGGGTTGTGTTTACATGTGTTTTTGAGGTTATTAGATCTAGTACTCAGTGCCAGTAAAGTGTTGGTGCATTTCCCCTTTGCAAATGTTAACTGATTCCCGCTTCTTAAAAATATGTACCAATTCACATTCCAAGTATTTTTTTAAAGGCTTTATTTTGTTTTGTTTCTGTAGGCACAGGAAAGAAAAGGTGGACAAGACGAATCCCCGAGTCCTTTTTCTTTTCCGCCTTTCTAGTTACAACTATAGCAACATTTCACCCCACTCCTTAAAGCAAGGGTTTTTGACTTATGGCTGGTAGGCTGGCCCTGGCCCCTGATGCCATTCCATCCAGCCCACTGCGATGACAGCGGAAGTGGACATGCCCATGCATGCACAAATCCACCAGCACATGCACAAATGCACCCACACGTGCACAAAAGCATCCACTGCCTTACGTCTGGCCCGCTCAGCCATCAGAGGAGGAGTTGCCTGGCCTGTGGAGTACTAAGGTTGAGGACCCCCTGCCTTAAAGGCTTATTTTTTTATCAGAAAGGAAGCTGTGAGTCAACTCACATAGAGTCGACTCACATTAAGATACAGAGATTGAACTTGCAGAAGCAAGACCTGCTCTTTGCTTACAGGGATTCATTGGAGCTTACAATCCCTCTGCATGTAGGTGCGCTTTTGACAAGGTCTAGTTTACACTAACACAGGGGTATCAGGGGAAGAGGGTTTACAGCCAAAGGTGATTATTGTTTCCCACTAGTTTGTGATGGGTCCCACCCACCCCCTGCCTGCCACTGGCATTGGGGTCAGCCTGTTTACCTCAGATTTCCTTTGTTTTGTGGATTGCTTTCTTTTCTCCCGACCTCTGTTAGAAAAGCAACTATGGGGAGGGGGTATCAGCATGCTCGAGGCTCCGTTTTTTATCCTTTTTATCTGTTTTCTCCTGATTGTATCTGCAGATGACAAATGAGAATACATTTATTTGTTTCTGCTTAAAGTTGCATCTAGATCAGCTTCTTACTACAGAAGGGCATAGATTTGTCTATGTAAGAAGGACTGGCGAGACTGGGCTTGTTTTCTCGTAGTTCTGTGATGTTTTTTACAGTAGGCTGGGTAGCTCAGCGGTTTAGGTTTGGCTGTGGAGTCAGCAGTGGTGGGCAGCTAAAATTTTCGCTACCACACTGTGGGCGGAGCCTACATTGTGGGCAGAGCCTATGTCATGGGCGGAGCCTACGTCATGGTCGATCTAGTCAGGCCTGCCATATGGCCATGTATATATCTGCAAACACAGGCATCACTGGCTCTTTGGCTGTAAATGGACATGAGCACTGCACCCTAGAGTTGGATGCAACTGGCTTTTGAGCAAGGGAGACCTTGGACCACTTGCAAGGACAAAACCTGATGGGGCAGGGGCGGAAGGTGGGCGTGGGCACCCAATTTCGCTCCCCCCCCGCCTGAAGGCCACCCAATTTTGCTACCCTCCTCGTGTGTGTGTGTGTGTGTGTGTGTGTGTGTGTGTGTGTGTGTGTGTGTGTGTGTGTGTGTGTGTGTGTGTGTGTGTGTGCGTGCAAACCTGTTGCTGCCCACTACTGGGAGTCAGTGGCTGGAAGTTTAGTTCCCCACTGTGTGACTTTGGGCCAGCTGCCCAGTGCCAGGATGCTCCAGAAGGAAGGAATGGTCACCTGCTTCTTAGTAAACTCTTCCTAGAAAAACGTGGAACGGGTCACCATGAGTCTGAATTGAATTGACACTACATGGCTGCTGCTGCTGCTGCTCTGCCGAGAAGAAGAATAGCCAAATTCCTAATATAAAACCATTTTGGCAATCGTCCCCCAGACATGTAGGGACCTGTCATCTGATGTAGTGCAAATATGGGGAACATTTGTTCCTCCATATCTTTTTGGCTTAAATCCCAGCCCCAGCCATTATGACATTTGGAAGTGTGAGACTTTACCTCCAAAGGCCAAATGTATCCCCGTCTGATGAATAGGTACAAACAAAGGAGAGATGGTTTGACCACCGCAAGTCCACTTCTCCTCATACAACAACATGATAGATGTTGTGGCAGTGTGCCATGTGTTGTTTTGGTCATGATCTGGATGGAGGAGCAGTGGGTGCAATTATGCCTCCAGACAAAATGCCACACACTCCCTGGTCCTCCGTGTTCCTAAGCAACAGTGTCCAGTCACCAGTCCAGTGCGCCGGGTTCCGCTGTAGCATTGTGATAGCGAAACGAGTGTGGTGTAGAAAGATTTTCTGGGGCTCTGGCATAAGTTTATGCTAATATATGAATCACTGCTAATATGCACCAGATGCTGCCTTTTCCAAATCCACATTTGGTTGGGCAGTAAGGTTATGGAAGCTCATCTACGATGGTAAGAAGCAGCTGGTCTCAATTTAGGGCAGTGTTTCATGTTGCCTCGTGACCATTTTGAACGAAGGCATTATCAGCCTATAAAGTGATTCTAGCCGTGTTTGTTGTAATATTGTTGGCAGCAGTTTGGTCTGGGGAAAAAATTCACACTGCAGAAATGAAAAATAAAAAATATTCACTGGCTTTCAGCAATAGTTAAATCAAAATTAAAGCTCTCTGTGTGTAGGCCTATGGAACTGAACTTTTAATTTTGAACATTTCTTAGGCAGTTTGATTGATGCTCTGGGGAATGATATAGTCGAGGCAACCTGATTCCTCCATAGGAACCCAATCCTCAGGTTGTAAAAGGCAAACAATAATGTACTAACCAGCTTTCAAATTGATACCAGAGGGCCAAATTAGCTGAAAGGTAAAATGTATGTTTATTCTTGATACACATACTTTATTTTAAATGTAAATGGAGTAGGGGATTGATAATTGTTTGGGTACTAACAGGTGAAGAGGAACATTTCAGTTCTTTTCTTGACTTTAGTAGCCCTAATAAAAACCATTTCTTTCAAGCTGCTGTTTGCACTGCAGACAAATTCCATACTGAAAACATAAAGTATTATGGGGTTTCTCCCAATTGAAATAATGGCACTAGAGGATGAATTTTCATCAGGATTGCAACAATCATTCTCACCCTTGTGCTGTAGTCGCATTTGTCAAGCACATAGCTACCACTTGCATTTAAAAATAAATAAATATTAAATACACAGAGATATATTCATAACATTTTAACTGTATCTCGTAATCTGAGTGTTAAACTCCCTAGCACAGTGATGGCGAACCTTGGCACTCCAAATGTTCTTGAACTTCAGTTCCCAGAAGGGGTACTGACTTGGGCTTCTGGGAATTGAAGTCCAAGAACACTTGGGAGTACCAAGGTTCGCCATCACTGCCCTAGCACCTCTGTCTCAAGACACATGACCAAAACTCAGACACACAAAATATATGACCAATACCAATAAAATAATATGCATTGAATGTCGTAGTAAAAGTATATAACAGCATGGTGATAGGAGTAGTTCTTAGCATCAAAGGAGGAAAAGCGAGGTCCGTGGGTTGTGGTTCTTTTTGATGGAGTCGCTCTCCATAAGGCTTTCTGAATACGTAGCTTGGGTTTTAGGAGCTTTTTAAAGCTCTGAAGTCATATGTACCATTTGAGGAAGAAAATTCCATACCAGTTGAGCTACAGCTGAGAAGGTCCCATTTCTAGTTGTCATCTTCATTGTCTCCAGGGGTGTGAGCACCCAGAAATGTATGGCCAAGTAAGACCTAGTAGAATTCTGGAAGAGGTGCTCCAACAAGTAACAATGTCCCAAACTGTTCAGGACTTTGTATATTAATACTAGCTCATTGAACCTTGCAATGGAAGCAGACAAACAGAGAGTTAGTGCAAGTAAGCCTGTATTAGAATGCTATGGTCAAATTTACCTACCCTAGTAGTTACTAACAGAATGGCTGCTGCATTCTGGACCTGTTGAAGCCGCCGCCTTCTAGCGATGCATTACGCATACATCCCAAAATGAAAGAAAAAGGAGAGAACACAACTAACACACGGCACATGCCTGTAGAATGCTGGTGGACAAAGGTCAAGATTTAGCTGACATTGTGGACTTCCAGGACAAAATTGCAGGGTAATTTCTAAGCACAATATTTATTTGGCAATATGTTACTTTGAAGTGAACTGATAATTTGATTGTTTTGCAGTCATGTCACAACAGAGATGTGGGGATTTTCATACAAGCACAATAAAGGAAACACAAGAGAGCCCTCTTTAACTAATCAGACCCCGTCAGATAACATTTTTGCTTTACTTTACATTCCTTTGTCCAATCTGGCTGTAGAAATGAGAGTGCCTTATTTTGATGGTTGTGAAGCATAGTTATGGCTAAGAAGGTTCTGTGAGTACTTCTGCCTCCTCATCTTTTGCAGTTTCCATGTCCTCTTTTTAATGTGCTCCACATTAAGGAAGGTAAATTCTGTGTAAAAAGCTCATGATGAAATTACTTTAGAAGAGAATTCTCGAATGACGAGGATTCTTACAAAGAGAATAGTTTGAAGGATCTCAGGAGTGAAATATGATCTGCATTCCTGGTTTAAACTGAAGTTAAGCCGAGCTAACTACGGTAACTACAGCACTTTCTTGCTTGCTTGCTGTTTATTCCTGACTGGTCAGAGATCCATATGTGAATGATCCAGATCACATTGTCCTCAAAATGGACTTCATTATTAATCTGCATAATTTACATAGGACTTTCACAGCATCTGTTCATTACATGATTCCTGATTCATTGTTATTGTCCTCATGGTTGATTGGGGGAATAAAGCAGCAATTACAGATATGTTGACAGTTCAAGGGAAACAGTGGCAAGACAAAGAGAAGCGGTACAGTCTCACAACAGTAGTTGTGCAAATCCACACACACCCCTTTACTTCCCTCAATGACTGTTGCCGAATAAAAAAATCAGAACAGAGCAGTTAGTGATCTGTGTATGGATCTCAACAGTGATGGGATGTCAAAAATTCTACTACCACGCCATGACGTCATGGACGTCATGGGCGTGGCCAATGTCATGACGTCATGACGTCATGGGCGGAGCCAACGTCATGACGTCATGACGTCATGACGTTGTGGGCAAGGCCAAAAATAAAAAAAATAATAAAAAAAATAAACATGCACACAGACCCGTAAATAACTTAAAGAAATAAAATAAATAAATAAATAAAATAAAAATTAAATAAAAGTACACCCACCCACCCAAAACACCATAAACCACCCACCCACCCCAAACACAAAACCCTCACTTACCCTTCTTGGGGCCGACGACCCCCATGGCCCGGGGCCACACGGCAAGGCACGCCCCATCGCCGCCGGAACCGAGGAGGAGGCGGGGCGCTCCATGTTGGCTCCAATTTTTAAAAAACCGGACCCGGAGCCACTGCCTGCTGCTACTGTCGCCGCTGCTGCCGCCTCCCGCCATCGCCATCGCCAGGGGGGTGGAAGGAGGAGAGGGAGGGGACTGGAGTGCCGGGAGCGTTTCTGTAATTGATCCGGGTAGATGCATTTGCTTTTTCCCTCCTTCCTTTTCGTTCCGGAGCTTTCTCTTCCCCGCCTTGCCCGTTGATCGGCTCCCATCCCGTCTTCTTCGTTGCCGCCGCCGCTGCTGGAACCGGAGGAGGAGGAGGCGCGCTCCGCTGGCCTGGGGCGACGGCGGCAACGGCGGCGATGGCGATGGCGGGAGGCGGCAGCAGCGGCGACAGTAGCAGCAGGCAGTGGCTCCGGGTCCGGTTTTTTAAAAATTGGAGCCAACATGGACATGGAGCGCCCCGCCTCCTCCTCGGTTCCGGCGGCGATGGGGACGGCAACGGCAGCAGCGATGGCAGGAGGTGGCAGTGGTGATAGAAGTACCAGGCAGCAGCAAACGGCGGCAAGCGGCTCCACAGGAGGCTCCAGTCAGGGGCGGCCGGATCCAATTTTTTTTAAATCGGAGAAAAAAATGGCTCCAATTTAGTGCGCATGTGTCAGATTGAGTTTCTGCGCATGCGCACTAATTTGGAGCCATTTTTGCTCCATTTTTTTTTAAAATTTTCCTCCCGGTGAGGCGTCCGATCCGGACGCCTCAAAAACGGTTTTACCCCCACGGAGAGCCCTCCGGAAATCCTTAAAACGGTTCTGTGGATCCGGTCAGAACCGGTGTCATCCCATCACTGGATCTCAATAAGAGGTGCAGCAAAAGCCATGAAACTTGAGGTGAAGAAACTACAATAATGTTTGCCCATCTGGAGCAAATCCTTCAGTAAAAAAGTGCCTCTAATTACCTCTAACGACTGAGATGATAATTCAGCTCATTCTATGAATGGCGGACCATGCACTCTGAAATCTTGGATCCCTGTGTGTGCAGTTTACCATTTATACGTAATACCCACTTTATGCCTATTTTAGATCAGAAAAGTCTATTATAAAATAGAAATGGCTGGCTTATAATTTCCAATTTATTTCTTTGTGTTCTTTAAATACATTTTCCTACCTAAGCCTGGCTGAGGTAGATTACATTTAAATGGAAAATTGTACTTTCAAGGCTTCTGGGTATATAATTTGTCATTGTAAGGATACAGTAATACCCCACATAACGTGTGCACCACACAACGTTAGAACTGCACAACATTAAGAAATGTGAAGAAAAATTTGCACCACACAACGTTAAGTTAATGTTGTGCAATACACCGGACTTTCCCTTGGCCAGCCCTTTATCCTCTTCAGCATTGGTGTGGCTGGAGAAGGAGGAGACATGGCACTCGGCATCTTCAGCTACCTTGGGACCCCGGCAGCCCTTTCTTCTCTCCGGTGTTGCTGTGGCTGCAGAAGGAGGAGACGCGGTGCTCAGCATCTTCAGTTGCCTCGGGACCTTGGCAGCCCTTTATCCTCTCCAGCATTGGTGTGGCTGGAAAAGGAGGAGACATGGTGCTCAGCACCATCACCAGCGGACTCTCCCTCGGCTAGCCCGGCTGAGGGAAGGAGAGGCAGTTGTGCAACCCCGACCAGCCATAAAGATGACAACACCATTTGACATTGTGTGATATATTCCCATAGGGTTTAAAGTTGTGTAATACATGTATCACACAACATTAAAAATCGCACAACATAAAGGATCGTGGAACCAAGCTTTAACGTTTGAGTTGTTGGGCTAATTTTTATTGTATTTTTAATTGGGGTTTTTACTGGTTTTAAGTTTTTTATAGTTCTCTAGTGCAATGTATGTAGTTCATGATGTAATTGTTGTATGCCACCCAGAGTCGCTTGCCAAGTGGGTGACAATACAAATGTGACATATAAATAAATAAATAAATAAATAAATAAAATAACCATTATGTGGGGTATTACTGTACTCTTCTCCCAGCCCAGGGTGTATGGAAGTGTGGCAAGCAATGACTTCTTTCAGCTTTTGATTAAGAAATGCAGAAGTCCCTGTATGATTTATTGTAGGGTGGACAAGTTGGGATATTTCAGGTGTTGGACTGCAAGTCCCAGCATTTCTCCTCTTTGGCAGTGCCAGGTAGCTCTGACAGAGGTTTCAGTGCCATGGCTGCAGTTGCCTCCTCAGTTTATTGCACAGGAAAGGTGTTAGATATTGTGAATAACATCAATTTTGCTCTTTCTGCGATAGCCAGAGTGGTAGGAACAAAACTGGGTCACATCATTTGTTTATTTTATGATTTGCAAAATTTGCACATCACTGTTCTCTGAAGTTTTTTAGATCAGGTTGTACAGATTTCTGGGCCATCTTGGGACCTTATCTTGAAATAAGTAGTTGTTTCAAGTGCTTGTCCTCAGAAAACAATCTAAAGGCTTTATTAAAAAGTGGAAATATTTGTAAGAGGAAGAAAGGAAATGTAATTGGAAATTAATCTTACAATTTTCCCCCCATGATAATTGCGGTGATTTTCTGAGTGTTGTTTACAGATAACCAACCCAGTTGGACTGGCTGTTATCTGAATTTCTGTTTATTTAAATCTTTGTGGCATCCCAATGCAAATAATGACACTGGATTCACCCTCCTGGAAAAGTAAATATTTAGTGATATTGTTTTTGCCATCAGAAGTCCTCTACCTTTTATCTCATGCTGTGAGCAAAATTGACTAGTGTTGTGAGATCCTTCCACCTCAGTATTATTCACAGCATGCCCCACAGATAAAGGTTGTTATGCTTTCTTACTTCACTATGTGATGGCCTGACCCAGAAGTAGAGAATATGGTGGGAAGAACAAAAGGCAAGTTGACACTGGGGGATAGCATGCAAACAAAGGAATAGCTAAAACTGAATGTAAAGTGGGAGTCTGCCTATACTTTTAAATGATTTCTTTCTTTGTGTTAAAGACCTACATTATTCCTTATCTGAAGGAACTCAGGATGGCTTGTATGTACAGTAAAACCTCATATAACACTAAAACCTGGTTCCACAAGTCTTGGTGTTATATGATTTTTAGTGTTATCTGATCCTCTATGGGATCCATAGAGATACATTGTAACCACACAGGCTTTAGCGGTTGTTATCTGAAGCATCCCATAGGATCTTAATGTTATCTGATGCAATTCTTCCCCCCAGATTCCTTAATGTTATGCGATTTTAGTGTTATTCGATACTAATGTTATATGAGGTATTACTGTATATGTAAATACATATGTGCACACATACATACCTGTAGATGTACATATATGTATATGTCAGGAAACGACACATTTTTCTCATCTTTCCCAAGGCTTGCAAATCACAGTTTCTAGCTAGGCCTCATAAATAGGTCTCATAGAAATCCTGTGTCCCTCTCTGTCTCATGGACAGCTTGTTTTTCAACCGTGTTTCAGCCAGTGTTCCCGTGTTATCTTTCTAGCTAGCTGAGATCCATGTTTTGTCTACATGCCAGAACACTGATTGCACACGTGTAAAAACAATCCATTGTTTTGAGAATATTTTTCTCTGTTACCTGATTGGCTAAGAGTAACCCACCTGACCAGGAATTCTCCATTTTGGAGAACAGTTAGTGAGTTCGGTTTTGTTTCTCAATGGATTAAGACCCTGGCTATGGTGTAGGATTTTCCTTTCATTTCACAATGATTACTTAAAAGAATCTAGTTTTACTGGACTGATACCTGTTATGACCCTCTAATCTGCGTTTTTCTATGGACTTTACTATCAATGAACCTGAAGAATAAAACAGCTGTTTCTCTTTGAAGATTGTTGTTTTTCTTTTCACACACACACAAGGCAACTTGGCTGCGTGTTACCTGAAGAAGCCTCCCTTGTTCTGCTCTACTGCCAGAGCTCAGTAAGTTCCTTTTAAACACGGCTCAGCTCTTCCGATGGGGAAGGCAAGGGTTAAGTTCCAGTAAAATGGGAAGTGTGCCCAGGAACTAAAGGGAGGACCCTTGCGACAGAACAGCTGATAGTCCGACAGTATACCTACAGGTAAAGGTCTCCCTTGCTTGACAGCCATTTATGTCTGACGCTAGGTGGCCGTGCTCATCTGTGTTTACAGCCAGCAATGTCTGCCTCTGTAAACATTCCCCTGGTTATGTGTCACACATGACTAGATGCTGAAGCACATGGAATGCTGTTACCTTTCCCATCAAATTACCTATTTATATACTTGCAACTTCTTGCTTTTCAACTGCTAGGTTGGCAGGAGCTGGGACATATAACTGATTCTAGATTGTGTCCAGCCATAATAGCACATACACACCACAGGTTCAGCATGAGTTGGAACAGGAGTCAAGATGAAGAGATCCTTTTGATGCACCCACCACTAAACCAAAATAGCTCTTTAAACAAACCAATGTTTTTTTATGTACTCCAAATGAAGCAAGACTCAAATTGCCAGCATACACCATGAACCTAAAACTCTGACATCAGGATCGACTATGGTTTGATGTAAATTAGAAACAGAGGTTCAGTGCACCTTGCTCAAGTAACAGCAAACACACATTCATTCATTATTATGGGAAATGACTTGTTTTCTTTCTTACAACTAAATACTTTTTTGTCTACTTTAAATATTTTTCACTATTGCATATATGCAAACCCGGCCCTCTGGAACCTCCTTCCAACTGAGCTGCGCCTACAGGCAGAGCTCCTGCCTTTCCGAAAAGGCTTGAAGACCTGGCTGGCGGAGCATGTATGGGGGCCCAGTAACACGGGATCCCACATAGGTTGGCTTATTTAAGGGACAGCCACCCCTCTTGCTTTGTTTATTTGCTGCACTGTTTTAATCTTTTAATTTTAAGGTTTTGAGATCTTAAATGCTATTATCATAACAGATTTACTTGTGATTTTAAATTCATGTTGTAAGCCGCCCAGAGTCGGGTTTACCCGATTGGGGCGGGGTAATAAATGTGAGTTAATAATAATAATAATAATAATAATAATAAGAGCAATCACAACCATCTTTCAACGGTCCTCTTTTATACAGTAATTTTAGAATTTTATTATAAATTAACCATTTGCCTTTATTCATCAATTCACTTCTAAATAAAGCCTCCTGTGCTGATACCCATAATGGCATTTCAGTGACAGTATTGACTTAAAGCTATACCAGGTATAGCTTGCCACAAATAGCATTTATAAACATCAGCATTTACTTTCATTTTGTCATAATAAAGATATCCATGCCAGCCAAATCTAAAGTCATGACCTTCCAAATCCAATAATCTTTTATTTTTCAACATAATCCGCTCTTTCAATCAGATCAGACAGCTAGCTACATAATACAATTTTAAATTTGGCAAATCAGACCCTCCTCTTCCTTTAGAAATTTTCAGCCACATATATTTAATCTGCAATTTCTTTTGTAACCATACATGACTGTTTAAATGATTTTTTTTGTTCTTAACAAAGGGTATTGTTTGAAATAGATATAACATCCTTGTTAGGACATTCATCTTTATCACTAATATTCTTCCAAGAAGTGACAATTGTAACTTCTCCCACTTCTTCTTTCAGTTGTTCCTCCAGCATTAGAACTATATCATCTGTAAAATCTCTCAGTTTATAGGACTCTTTCTTAAATTTAAAACCTCCAGTTCTCTCATCTTACATATATTTTTGTTTAGATGGAACCTCTAATGCCACAATAAACAAGTAGTCATTTTTTAAATCTCACAAGTTTCAGTTAATTCACCATTCATTATAAATTGTGCTTTTTGTCTAGTGCAGTAATGGCAAACCTTTTAGAGACCAAGTGCCCAAAGTGCAACCCCAAACCCACTTATTTATTGCAAAGTGCCAACACAGCAACAGGGGAGGAAAGAAATGCTCCTATCGGGCTGCTGGGCAGAGGGGTGGGGCGAACTTTGTGCTGGGGTGCCTACACGGGTGCCTACAGAGGGCTCTGAGCATCACTTCTGGCACACGTGCCATAGGTTCACTACCACTGGTCTAGTCACAGTGTATATTGACTTCACCCATTTTATGAAATTTTCTCCAAATCTCATTTCTTCTAGTACAGTACCTGAACAAGAAAGTTCCAACTCAAATTATCAAAAACTTTCTCAGCATCCAAAAATACCCTGTAGCTAATTGTTTCTCATAGTATTCGATTATATCCAACAACATCCTAGCATATTTTAGCTGTCTTTTCAGTAAAAAGCCACATTGGTCTTCATGGATGATGTACTGTAGGACCTCGTTCAATTTGTCCTGTAGGACGACTTTGTTCCAAAATGGTTGCAAACATTTTATTTTGGAGTTTTAAAATCACCTTCTTTCCCCTCTCTTTTCTCAAAAGTTTTTGAACAGGCCCTGTGTTTAAATTTATAGAATGTTCCTGGCATTTGATACAGAGAAGGAGGAGATTAAGGACTGTATGGTCAGATGGGCAAAAAATTTTATTATAACATTCAAATGGAATATTGGAAAGGCATCTGGAAGTTTGGACTGAAATTTACAGTGAGTTATAATCTTAAGGAAAACTATTACAAAATTATGTACAGATGGTATATGATGCAAGGAAAGCTATCCAGAATGTATAAAGGGAGGTATTAGCAAATGCTGGAAGTGTCAAAAGACAGAAGGCTCCTTTTATCAAATGTGGTGAACATGTAAAGTAGCCAAAAGGTTCTGGAAGCAAATTCATCAAGTAATGCAGGAAATACTGAAAACTAACCTGCAAAAGAAGCCAGAACTCTTTCTGTTTTTAGTGGATAATCAAGTCCAAAAAGTAATGCAACAATCTTAAGATATATAATAACGGCAGCTAGACTTTTATACATGCATAATTTGAAAGTCTCTACTTCTTTGTCTATTTCAGACATGAAACTGCCAAAATGAAGCTACCCTTGGGGAGTTCATTTCGCAGTTCCTTTTGCCTGACCAAGTATTGGAAAGATTAGCCGGCACAAGGTGGACGTTGCCTGGAGTACACCTGATTGTGATTCAGAAATACCACAATCTTCAAGGAGGCTCTTTCTGTGTACCCTGGGAAGTCGCTAAAGTACTTATCGTGGAGGAATAGCTGTTAAATGTGCTACAATTAAATGAAAGGGTGAAACTGTCAGCCCTAATTAAAGATAAACCCTTAATGAACGTAGAACAAACCTTATTGGACTTTATGCTAGAAAGCAAAAAAAGATGATTCGATGGTAGATGGTTTTGAACTCTTGCCATCTGGACACGCTATATGTTCATTGAGATTTGTAAGACTTTGAGTATGAATTTTCATGGAATATTGTGTCTTATTTTAGAGAAGTAAAGAAGAAAGTGTTAGAATGAGCAATAAACGATGGAAAATTCCAAAATGTGAGCTGTTTGAAGAAATTGTAAAACTGGTTTGTTCTCCCCTATTCCATTTAGCTCCAATGCCCCATTTCTTTTTGTATCACTTATATTAGAAATTCAGTTTTAAAATATGTTATATTGTGTTTTAGAAACAGTGGTGAAGGCCCAGATGCCTGAGGACGAACAGCCTTAGGTGCCAAACTCCATAGGGAAGGGTGATAGTTCCCAAGTGGATTAAATATCACTTGGAGCCATCTTGGTGAAGGGCAGCAGCTTCATCAATACCTCTTATATCAGTAGAGTACCAAACTTTGTGGCATCAGAAAACATTAGGCATATCGTATCTCCCGCAGCTTATTTTTCATCTCTGGTGTCTGCCAGCCTCCATAGAGAATTCTTATCGAGGTGGGGGTGTCCTCCCCTCTGCAGTTGTTGGAAGAGAGATATAGAAAGATCTTATAGCCCTTATAGCACTGGAATGGTTGAAACAAATGCACATGTTTTGTTTTACTGCTGTTTTTATGCATGGATATGAGTGTAAGTACATATTCCCTCTGCTCAGATGATTTTCAGGCTGTTCTGAACTGAAGATTTCTAGGAAACCTCTTATAGTTATCCATTCTCTTAGAACACAGTTTCCCTTGCAAATTATTTTGCAACTCTCTGTCAAATTCTTTGCAGCACCTAAAACTTCTGTAACAGTTATTTTATCCTGTAATTGGCAATTTTGAAGCATTCTATATTATTTTTCTCCCTAGTAATTGGTTTATTTTAATATTTTGATCTATTTATGACATCTATAAATTGTGTATTAGGACTTGTGCTAATAAGCTCAACAACCCTGAGGACTCACAACCTTGGGTGGCAAAAAGTCCATAGGGAAGGGCGATGGTTCCCAAGTGAATTAAATCTCACTTGAATCCTTTTTTAAGGAGCTTCATCCATCCTGGCCTCCTGGGGCTGAGGAGGAGGAGGACTCTGTGTGTGCCAAAAGGGCTCAGGACCAGAAGAAAGTGACTCATGGAAACTGGATTTGTGGCACTATGGGTGTCATGCTGTGATGCAGAAGACCGGGAGGCGGGAGACCACTCCATTATATTGCGCCCAGGACAATCTTGATGGCTGATCATTATGTTGATTGCAAATATTCAGAATTGGATATGGCACTTGAAGGTGGAGGAGGAGGAGGCCGGCAAGCTATTTCATACCAAATGTATATAATCACTACACTATCTAAACTCTATTTACCAGAGCTAGAGGGTATAGTAACCTCTTTTTTAGCACAGAGGTTACATTTATTCAGGGGACACATGAGTATAATGGGTGGGACTGAAGTGGGTGCAACTATTAACATTTTGGATGTTTACCCACCAAGCAAGCATTTCTCAGTGCTTTGTACCCATCAGGAAGCCAGAGTGCCAAAGCTTGCAGGCGTGTATGCTCAGTTCTCTGCGTCTGCCCGAGTAAAAAGCTCGACAGAACAGACTGCAGGCATGCAGAGGACCATTTGGTTCTCAGCAGGACATTTTTAAGAGCTGGGTGTTACTTTAAATCCCTTTTAATGCTGTCTTATATGTGACCACTGAATTGCAGTAATAGCAGAAGGAAAGCATGGGCCAGGGAGGGAACAGCTGTAAGCTTCATCTGGCTAATGGACTAGCCGTTCCCTGTCCTGTAATAGTCAGTTTGCTTGTATGTGGGTCAAGGCAAGCTTGTGTTGTTTCTGTTATTAATACAGTGCATTTTACATATTTCATAATTACTAATATGGCTTGTCAACCGAGAGAGCTGCTTTATATCAAGGCAGTTCTTCGATTAGTGCAGTTTAGTATGATTAGTGCTGACTATCAGGCGATTTACAAGGCATTTATTTTTGGTTTTACCAGATGTATTTAGAGGTGCCAAGAACATCTCGCGTGCAGTTGTGTGATGTGTCTCTTGGTAGCTTGGCTTTTTAGCCGCCACACAATATCAGTTTGATCATTTCATCCAGACCATCTCACAAAGGTATTGAGGTCAGAAAGGTGTAGCGTGCTCAAATGTTGCTATATTTACTTTAAAAATGCAATAAATCATATGTCCCCATTCATCAGCCACTAATCACCAGTAATAGTTTGCCAGTTTTAGGTATAACCCTAGCTATCGAATATTGTGATCATGATCTAGTTAACAGCAAAAAATATCTTCTGCCATTGCTGGACGGAAAACATGATTTTCTCTATTTATTTATTTCTAGTGACGGAGCTGCAAGAAACCTCAGATTAAATCTTTTCCATAGATGCAATTTTAAATTGAAGACGCTTTTGTATACAGCAAGAAATAACGCATTTGCCTCGCTCATCTATCTGTTCATGATAGATGGATAGAAATATTGTTTTGTACCTTCCAATAAACACACAAATGTATGTGTGCGCGCACTCACACGCACGTACACTCACCTTACCTTACATTTGCACATTCTTGTTTCTTAAATTGCACAGCTTTTGCTCAAGAATTGCTTATCCATGCTTGATGCATACTAGGTTTCACCTTCGTAAAGAAACAAGCATAGGTCAAATGTTGGCAAGATGGATTGGAAACGGTTTCCAGCTGATGGAAATGCCTTTCCTAACTGAGTGGGGGGATTTGAAATCTAATCCATACTCATTGAATAAGCAGCAAATAAGCATTTGGTGTTTCACTGGGGTTGGGGAAATGATATATGTCTGGTTTTAAACAAGAAAGAGGTCGAGAAGTATATGTTAAATGGGAAACACAGTTACAAAGTAGACTTTGGAAATACTTTCTTGGTGAGGAAAATTTTCTATTTATTTGGGTTTTTTACCCTTACATTTTAACTAGTTCTAGGAACACATTTCCATCTCCAGACAAAATCTCATATTGTTCCACTGCTCTATTCAGAGGTGTGGCTGGCTCCGCTAAAAGGGTGCCCGACAGGGAGTGATGAGGATGTTTAACCCTAACAAAATATATACATTCCAACTCACCTTCTAATTCCAACTCCCCTCTGGGGATTCGAACTGACAACCCACTTGCTTACAAGGCAAAATTGCAACCTCCAAACTACAGCAGATACACTATAGATGGGGCTGTTTTTGTAACCTTATCTTTGGCAGCAACGGAAGAGAAGGCAGGCGGAGGAACACGGAGCCCCGCTCCTTTGGTCAATTGTTCTGGGCATCACAGCTCAGCTCTTTGGATTGGCACTCCAGGGGGGTGCCATGGTACTGCGGAGGGGGGGGGCGGGCACCCCAGGCTGATGGGCCAGCGCACCACTGGCTATATCTACAGATCCATTTTTTGCTGCTGCTTTTTTAAACTACCTTAATTAATTTTCCCCATTTCCATTTGCACTTCAAAATACTCTTGTGTCAGTCTGCCAGACAAAACTATAGTAATCAGATTTCCAGCCTCAAGGAGGGAAGTAGATGTATGTACAGTATGTATGACGGGAACCATTGGGATTTTGGTTGCAAAGCAGAGAACACCATTTGCAGGAACAGAAATTGTAGCTAGTGTCTGTTGTCCCAATTCTGGACAGTTTGTAACAACAACAACAATTAATTATTTTTTATTGCATACACACATATCCTGCTTTTCCACTAGAAATAGGATTGAAACAGCTTCAACTGAAATCATATTTAATGACTGGGATACTTGGTTTAAGAGCAAAGCTGGGAAAATAGAATGGCAGGCAAAGAGTTTTCCCTCTTCTTTTCTTTTCTTGTCAAGAAGCCAAAAGGCAATCGAGGATCCCATCTTTACTATGGGAGCCACAATCGCCTGCTTAGAAAACAACCACCACCACCACCACCAGTAATAGCATTTCAGTGGCTGCCCTTCCCTAGCCCTCTTGCTATTTACCCTCCGCTCCCTTTTCCTGCAGCCCTGAATTAAGACATTCTTACTCAGTTTAGAATCCTGATGAACCTTAAATTTTCCTCACAGTTTTTTGACTCCTACATTTTCCTATTGTATTAAGCAATTAACATTTAGCGCTATTGAATGAAGCATCTAACCCAGCGGAAAGCTGTACCGAAGGCTGCAGTTAGAAGGGATTTTAGCCTGAAGGGACTTTAAATAGCTCCTTTGTAGCTATGATGCAAGGAGGCATTTGTGCTTGAATGATCATGACCTTGGGAGCACATGGATTGAGGAACACCTTACCCCAATAAGATGCTCACGCTGTCCTTTCCCCCCACACCACTATCTTGTTCCTCATCATTGATCATAATAGAATAGCATTTCCTCATTATGAAATCAAGAATAGTCGTGTTACAAGCATTGTTGCAGCATTGACAATATTATGCAACAGAGGTTGCCCCAGAAGAAAGGAATGGTAAACTATTTCTGAGTACTTTATACATTCTTACTACTGACAAGACCATTGCTTTAACTTTTTTTTTTTGGCAGGGTGGTGTCTCTACTTTTTATTATGCTGCCTAGGTTTGCCATAGCCTGCCTCCCAGGAGTAAGCGTCTTTTTATTCCATGGGTCCAGTCACCATCTGCAGTGATTTTAGATCACAAGAACGTGAAATCTGCCACTGTGTCAAATTTTGGTGGCCAAATTATTGTATTTGAGCTTGAGCATCAGTATCTGTCCATCTCATGTTAGACCCTGTCCCGCTTACCTTGATACATAGATCATACATTTCAGGTTCCTGTGCAATATTGCTCTTTACAGCATCAGACACATCCACAGCTGAGAGTCCTTTCGGCTTTGGCCCAGCCGCTCCACTCTTTCTGGGGCTACTTGTAAATGCCCTCTGCTATTTCCCAGTAGCATATTAGATACCATCTGACCTGAGGGGCTCATCTCCCAGTGTCATTTCTTTTACCCTGTTGATACTGTTCATGAGGTTTTCTTGGAAGAATACAGGAATGAGTTGTCCGCTCTTTCTCCAGTAGATTTTATTATTATTATTATTTATTTATTAGTTCAAATTTATATTGCCACCCACTCGGAGTGGCGACTCAGGGCGGCTTATAGACAATACATTACATTACATTACAATACAATACAATATGTTGGGGTGGGCACAGGGGGAGGGGCAGCAAGGTCCTCATCCTGCCCTGGCTTCTTCATGATGTTTAGTCTGCTTTCTCTGCTATGGCTTGTCCGTCTTGGGTGACCCGACATGGCCATAGCCCATAGCTTCATCGAACTGCACAAGACCCCTCACCACAGCAAGGCACTGATGCTTGGAAGGAAATTTTTCCAGAGCACCTAACCAATGCTAAAATTGTTAGTATATTTATCTCATGTTTAAAGTTCACTGCTGTGCACCTTTTGCATTCCCTGTTTCTGTTCTCTCTCTCTTGGAATTAAGTGTGTGTGTGTGTGTGTGTGTGTGTGTGTGTGTGTGTGTGTGTGTGTGTAGGGACAATCTCTCCCTCTTCATCACTTTCCCTTAGAGGGAGCAATAGGACAGGGAACTGCAAACAGAAAAATATATGGCAGACTGTATTCTGCAGTGCCCATTTGTTTACTTGTTTTCTATACAAACCTAATTAATTTCACAAATGATTATTTCAATATACACATTCAAATCTTATACATACAAAACAAAATTCCAGGTACTTTTAAATTTTGTTTGTTTGTTTGTTTGACTTATACCCCACTCATCTAGGAGATTTTGCTACTCTGGGCGGCTAACAACACAAAACTCGCACATTAAAAACAGTTTATTTTGTTTGTTTTGGATTGTACTTCCAATTACTATTTTTGAACCCTTCTTAGGCGACAGTCACTCAGATCTTTAGAACACCTGTTGGGTAGTGAACTCTTGTTGCAATGATATCACCAGACAAAAGCTCAGCAAATTATTGGCTAGTGTGAACAGTATTTCCAGCTACACCAGTTATTAGTGATCATTAAAATTGTCCCCATCATTTTTTTAACTTAAGGAATAATCAACAAATATGCAATCTTATTTAGGTTTTAAATCAGCAAGTCAACAAATGTGCAATTAATTTAAACTTAAATTGACAATTTTACCATGTATACAATATTTCTGTATTCCAAACTGCATGTTATAAAGTTGATGAACAGCCACTAAATTCATGGTGTGGTGACAGCACAAGACACATTGTCTGAAAGTTAAGACTCCAGATGATACTATGGAAAAACTGACCTTCTGGGACAGTAAATATATTGTTTGGTAAGCACTTAATTAGAAAGAGCAACTTCTAAAAATTCATTGTCACCTGTCATATAATTGTGATGTTCTTGCAAGTCTCAGATTCCTAAGTGTTATATTGTTCCCAGGCTTCCAACCAGATATTTCAGAGAACAGAATCTTTAGTAGTTCTGTGAAGGTCAGTGAATTGTCCCTCAAGACATTAGCAAGATTAAGTAGCTATATTTCTACATCACTAAGGGCAGTGCCTTCTCTGGACCTTGACCATACTTTGGGTTCATTGTTATTATGGGGCTATTGATAGTGGGGTGCCTTTCTGGTTTGCACACCTGACATGATGAATTGTCTAAAAGTGATCATGCCCTTTGCTCTATTGCAGGCCAACCTTACTGTCTTCATCGTGTGACCAAAGTCACATCTACTTTCAGCTACATCTGCTTTCTGCCAGCTCCACATATGATCAAGTGTACAGTAATTAGAAAAGAGACACATTCAATTTCTTCCTCTTGTTTCACAGGTATAGTGCTCAGTAGAATGACTTCTGGCAGTGCCAGTCAGCTCCTTTTCCCTCTCAATTGCAACACTCGATTGGTGATTTTGCCTCCTAAGGAGTAAGCGTCTTTTTATTTCATGGCTGCAATCTGTGGTGTAAGGTGGGTTTCAGTAGCCCGGGCCCCCAGGCCAAACTCGCCACCCCCTGGCTTGCCCCCTGTCCCCCAGGTAGGAAAGTCCTACCATCAGGCTTTGATGGGGTAGGAGGTGGGGCGGCCATGCACTTAGGACCCCGACGGCGCAAGTGAGGCCCAGTGTCTGGGGCGGTGTGGCACAAGCCCACCGTCGGGGTTCCAGGCATGCGGCCACCCTGCCTCTGAGCCTGGCGGTGGCAGCTTGTCTACCTTCGGTGGCAGTGGAACTTGGGAAGCGAGGCAGGCAGTTGCCGCAGTCCAGCGCCCATGGCTGGAGCAGCACCAGCCAGGCCTTGTGGGGGGAGACGACCACTGGCCTCGCCCTTCTGGGCACTGCTGCCGCCAAAGGTGGATGAGCTGTCACCGCCGTGCTTGGAGGCAGAGCAGTCGCGTGCCTGGGACGCTGTGATGGTGGGCTCACCACTGGCCCCGGCCCAGCACGGCCCACCCCGCCCCAGCCCCTTGCCTCTGTGTCTGTGGTGATTTTAGATCCCAAGAAAGTAAAATCTGTCACTGTGTCCATGTCTCATGGTGATTTTAAAATATTGGATGTCATTATTTCCAGTGCAAATGATTGTGACAAATTGAGTGCTGTGCTGTGAACAATTAGCTGCCCTGGGTTTCTTTGAGGAGGACGGCATATAAATCTGATTAAATTTTAAAAAAGAATAAAAAAATTATGTAGAACTTGGGGGGGGGGCAGAGATACCAAGAGCAGTAACTCTTGTCCTATCTCTGATTTTCTTTCTAGTAGCTTTTGGGAGGTGTCTGTTGAAAAGCCCTGGTGGCGCAGTGGTTAAACTGCTGTACTGCAGGTAAAAAAGTTGTGAGTCCAATCCTAACAGGGATCAAGGTTGACTCAGCCTTCCTTCCTTCTGAGGTCACTAAAATGAGTACTCAACATGTTGAGAGCAAAAAGCTAATTAAATTGTGAACCGTCCATCCAGAAAATGGTCTAAGGATTATTATTATTATTATTATTATTATTATTATTATTATTATTATTATTATTATTATTATTATTATTATTATTATTATTATTATTATTATTGCAGGAGGGGTATTTTCCAGCAACCTTAAAACATGCTTTGGTGCACCCCCTCCTGAAAAAACCATCGCTCAACCCTACCGTGCTTGCTAACTACTGGCCTGTGTCCATCCTGCCCTTTTTGGGCAAGGTTTTGAAGAAGAAAGTGGCATGGCAGTTGCAGGAGGTCCTGGATGAAACAGATTATCTAGACCCTTGCCAGTCAGGATTCAGGCCAGGATGTGGTACGGAAACTGCATTGGATCTGGTGAGAGCGGGACCGAGGTTATCCATCCATCCTGGTTCTTCCTCACCTCTCAGCAGCTTTCGATATCGTCGACCACGGTATATTTTTCTGGAAATGCTTTGAGGATTGGAGATCCAGGGCACTGTGTGGTCCTGGTTTTCCTCATTTCTGAGGGGTCGGACCCACTTGGTGTGGTTGGAGAGTGAGAAATCCAGCCCTAGACTGCTCCAATATGGGGTGTCTCAGCGCTCAGTGCTTTCACCTCTCCCATTTAACATCTACATGAAACCGCTGGGTGAGATCATCCGTTCCCACGGGGTGAGGTATCATCAATATGCAGATGATACCCAGTCATATATCTCAGCCTGTGGTGATCCAAGCAATGCAGTGGAAGTCCTTTCCAGGTGCCTGGAGGCTGTCAGGGCCTGGATGGGGGACAATGGGCTACAGCTAAATCCTGGCAAGACTGAGTGGTTGTGGGTCAGGGTTCCTGCGTTATTTCGGGAGCTACCATCTTTGGTCCTGGATGGGGCAGTCTTGCCCCATACAGACCCGGTGCATAATCTGGGGGTCCTCTTGGACTCACGACTACTGTTTGAAGAGCAGGTGGCAGTCGTGGCCAGGAGAGGCTTTGTACAACTTTGTGTCATTCGCCAGTTACGCCCCCCCCCCAGCCCCAATGGCCAAGTCCAGACACCAACAGAATAACCCCCAGTCATTAGTGGGGCCTGGGGTCATTGGTGGATCGTTCTCTGCCACTTAGAGCTGGCACAGCTTTTCAGCCCCCCGGGCATGGGTGGGACCCGGGGGAGGGGTGGCAGTGAGTGTAGTTGCTGTTGCTATTGCTATAGAAAATCCATCACCATCCCATCTTCTTTGCTTCCCCATGCTCCTTAAAGCCTTCTAGGACTTCTTGCTAATTGGCCAGTGTAACCCGCGGTGAATAGTGCTCAGAGTTTTATTTCAAAAGGGTCTATACTTCAAAGTACTGGAAGCTAATTCTAATTTTGTGGAGATGCCGGATTTGCCCTGGACTTTAGTGGGGGCTATCCAAAATTCTGAAAATTAACCCTGTAATAGGTTCAGTGCTTTGGGCAGATCCAGAAAATTCAAAACTAAAGTTCCACCCCTGAGAAACTGGAGTCATCAGTCATCTTGCTCTGTCCAATACCACTGTAGACCATAGACACAGTGTCCACACAGCACTCGAAATTTTTAGATACAGGGTATTGGTTACTGAATTTTATTTGACGGATGCTGTGCTTCTTAGCCGACAGCTGTCAGGCAATGTGCATAGGTTTTATTTAAATATGGTAGCACAAGATTTTCCATGTTAAATCTAAATAGTGTTCATTTGGTGTCTCTTTGTCTCGCTGTGTCTTTGCAGAAATAATACACACTGTGTTAATGCTGTCCTTAATGTCAGTTGTTTTGATGGTATTTTTTGCAGACATGTCAGATTAATGTCAAACTTTATCATTGGCAATAGAAATCTAATGAGTGATGCTTTCATACTGAGTTAAACAGATGGCTGTTGTTCTATATACTTAGTGTGGAGTAAAATGAAGTACTCTCATATCACATATCCTTCCCATCATAAGCTTAAAATTTAGTTTATTTTAAATGACATTATCCATATATGCTTTGATTCCCAAAATGTATTTGTAGATGATGAAATCAGTGGCTTAATCAACCTCCTTGTAATGCAGTTGAAATATGGTTCTCATGTTGTGTCAGAGAAAATCATAATCCCATTATAGAATTAGAAGAAAATGTCTTTCTAACCCCAAAGTGTCAAATCTATATTCTGTTTCCAATTTTTTTTTGAAGGAATTAAAGCTTTGGAGGGATGGCCCTGGGTTATGCGTACTTTGCACAATCAAATTTTTTTGAAGTGTTTTCAATGATTTTATATCAGAAGACATAAAAAAGAAGCATTACTATGATTTTGCCAGAAACATTCATTTTCTTCTCTTCTGCTGAATTACATGATTGGAGGCAACTTTTAAAACCACAATGACAACATTGATTAGTTGTTAAGTGCAAAGAAAGCATCGTATGCCATCCATCCCAGCAATCAACATGCGTACCTTCTGCAGACAATGTTTCATGTTTGTCATGCCTTTTTTTAATCTCAAAAAGATTGGGGAATGTCCATTTACATATTTCTTTTTAATTGTCTGACAGAAGTTCTCAGCTGTTTGTAGAGCTTCCTCCTGGCCTTTTTTTTTTATCATGTTAAAATGGGTGTTGAACTTTCCTGTAGTTTATTCATCAGTGGTGGTGGTGGTGGTGGTGGTGGTGGTGGTGAATCTGCCAGGAAATAAAACACAACAATATAATTATAAGGTTGATTTGAATCACATGAACAATAAGGGAAAACCCATTGTTTAGTGGTGTAGGCTGTGTTTTGAATATAAGATCTCCAGGTACATGAAGAGGAGAAGCTTTGTATCTTACAGGACAGGGTTTACCATAGACAAGGTGAGGTGAATCCCTCAGGGTGCCAGAATGCCAGGAGGAATTAGATGCGTCATAGTCCCCCTCCCACTGTTTGGAAAGATGGGTGCCTATTGAGCAGCTCTCAGGCAATGAGCTCCTGCTGGACTGTTAGAAAGTTTGATGTCCCAGATCTTTTGTCTAGCAGGAAGGCCAGTATAATGAGACAAATTACAAGAAATTCCCAGTGAAAGCCTAGGTACAGTAATACCGATTGCATCGGATAACGCTAGAATCGGATAACGATGCAAGTTTTTTGGGGAAAACTTGCATCGGATAATGATTCTGGATAATGATTCTTAGCATTATCTGATGCAATGGTCTGCGGGTGTAGGGTGGTTTGGGTAGAAAAACCAATCCACCCCCCATGCGCAGCAGTCTCTGCGACTGCAGTAGGGTCAGGGAAAAGCACCCGCCTTTCCCCCGACCCTACTGCAGTCGCAGAGACTCTTTGTCCCTTTGTCTCTTTCCCTCCGTGTATTTAAACTACAGGGAAGGGGGAAAGAGAGAGACATGATTGGTTCTCTAGAGAACCAATCACCTCTCTCTCTTTCCCCCTCCCTGTAGTTTAAATACAGGGAGGGAAAGAAAGAAAAAAGCAGTTCTCTCTCTCCCTGTAGTTTAAATACAGGGAGGAAAAAAGACGCGGTTCTCTATTTAAACTGCGCTAAAAATCGGATAACGTCATGACTTGTGGAACCAAGTCATAACATTATCCGGGGTATTACTGTATCTTCTAAAATGTAGCAGTAACAAGTTTTTTTCAGTGAGCTACTCCAAGAGGCTGAAGGACATCTCTATTTCCAATGTTATTGTATAGGGTGGCCTGTAAGTCCCGATCTGCCCTCTCTGTGGGCACGCACACTGTCTCTCCAGGATTCACCCCTCTGCCCAGCAGCCCAATGGGAGCGTTTCCTCCCTCCCCCAGCAGAGCCCTACTCTCTTTGTGGCTGAGTAGGGACTTACGGGCCACCCTGTAAATATTATACTGAACAGCCTAATGCAATTATCTCCTGACCATAGTTAGTAAATGAAATTGTTCAAATGTCTACAAAATAAAATACATACAGGCTGGATAGTTCAGTGGGGTGGAGCTTCTGGCTGCACAGGTGGATCCAGTGGTTTGATTCCCCATCGTGCCTCTCCAGAAAGAAGCCGGGCGTTGCAGCGTTGGCCAGGCTGCCTCTTGCCAGAGTGTCGGCAGAGGGATAGCCTGGGAAGCAATTTTTGAGTACTTTATCCTTTGAAAGTTCTTGGAAGGGTTGCCATATGTCAGATTTTACCTGATGCCAGATCATTATTAGGTGAAATGTATATCACTGGCAACTATGTAACAGGTTGCAAAAGAGTGTTGTGGAGGGCTGTTCCTATTAATAAATGACTCATAGCTCTGTGGTAGGAGACTTTATCGAAGAAGTCAACAGACCACTTCCAAGTTCAGGTACTATTAGCACAAAGTAATAATGAAACGGCAACAAACATTCAACATTCACAAAAGGTTAAAATTATAGAAGTGTAAAATACTGACATATATGCAATTTTAATTAAACACTTGATCATAATAAAATAATGAAATACATTTTCAGTGTTTCCATAAAATCTCACTGGAGACAGAAAGCCTTACCTGGCTGATTTAAACAGACAGTTTTTCCTCTTTTTCCCCCCCGAGAGGAGCTGCTTTGACTGCAAAGAAAGCAACCCTCCTTGTCACAAATTGATTGGCCCTTGCAATCCAAAATTCAATTTATTCTGTTCCTCCCAATATTTCGTACTCTCCAGAGATGGGGCTAAATAATCTCCTCTAATGCTGGAATAGAGGAGACGATACAATAAAATAGTTGGCCAGACCTTCTATTTCAGATGCTTTATACATATATGCAGTACAATGGCTCTCTGGTGCAGGGACACCCTGGCATCATCTTTGTTTCATCTTTGTATCCATTTGCTCAGCATGAAGACGAGTGAAGGCCATGGTTTTTCATTGGGAAAGGCAGGTATTTTCTCTCTCTCTCTCCTGAAACTACTTTTTAGTTTTAGCAACCATTTCACGGACCTTATAGATGACAGGGTAGCTATAACCAGCTGTGCCCTGACCTCTAATACTCTTCGTTTAAAACATTTCTCATATTGAAATTAAACATACTTATAGCTAAAGGTTGCCCTTGCTGAAAAGCTAGTCGTATCTGACTCTAGGGTTCAGTGCTCATCTCTGTTTCTAGCCAGAGAGTCAGTGCTGTCTACATTTGCAGATGTGTCCATGGACTTGTGGCACTTGTGGCCTCAACACCTGAGTGCACGGAACACTGTTTACCTTCCCACCAAAGTGGTCCCTGTTTATCTACTGGCAATGTCTTGCTTTCAAACTGCTAGGTTGGCAGGAGCTGGGACAGAGACAGGAGCTCACTCTGTCGTGCCATCCCAAAAACCATACTTATAACTTGACTCTAAAACCATAATTTGAAAGCAGTTGGAAAACGAAAGGTTTTTTTTTTATGTTTTCATCACTGTTGATTTAGACATGCCTAGGAAAGTCTGACATCACTCAATTTAAAAAGTTTATTCTGCCTAATACTGTATATCCTAAGAAAATAAAGATATGATACTGATGCCATACCAAACTCACATATAATTACCTGGGCTGGAGAGGTTCTTAACAATCCCCAGATTAAACATTAAAATTGATTCTGTGTCCTTTCAGGGTTTTTTTTTTCATTATCAGCAAATTCCCAGGTTTCTGTGCTAAAGATTAACACAGGCTACACCTTATATACCTTTGTAATTTGTTGGAAAGAGCCTGGATTCTTATAATTTGTTTGTACGTCTATGTTGCATTCTTAAGTCAGATTTGATAGTTAGCTCTCTGGATATAGGTTGGTGATCAATGCTCATGCTAAAAATTCCTGAGTAACCAGAAAAAAGATGGTGTTTGTGTCGTGACACACAAATATAATCAGTAACACTACCTGCATAATGACTCAAACATGTACAAGTATAAAATTATCTATGGTCTCAAGGTCCAAGAATCTGTAATCCATATGTGAGCAACAGGTTGAGTGTTTTTAATTTATTAGCAGATCTTACATATGTTTAATAGAGTGTGGGAGCGGTGGTGGCTCAATAGTTAAGAAACTCACCTTGTTAGCTGGAAGGTTGGCAAGTTGGCAGTTCAGGACCTGGGTACTGCATGACAGATTGAGTACCCATCTCTGTCCCAGCTCCTGCCAACGTAGCAGTTTGAAAGCAAGAAATTGCAAGTAAATAAATAGGGACCACTTCAGTGGGAAAAGATCTTGGGAAAAGAGCCTTATTTGGCCGTCCCCTGAATGGAGTTTCTCCAGCAAAATTCCTCTCAACCCAGAATAATTTCTGACATGAAATTATTATTATAATTATTATTATAATGGAGTGTGGGGTGTACAATGAGCTACCCTGTTTCCCCAAATATAGGACCTCCTCATATAGTAAGGCACCCTCCTATTTTCCCCCACTTCGGAAATATAAGGGCCTCCCCGAAAATAAGGCACTCACTTAAATCTTGCCCTGATGATCCACTGTATCAGCAATAAATGTTTACTATATTCTTCTTCGTCATGGAAAAATAAGACATCCCCTGAAAATAAGACCTTGTGCATATTTTGGAGTTTTTAAAAAATATAAGACAGTATCTTATATTTGGGGAAACACGGTAGATAGAATCTATCACTATTGTTATAAGTCAGAAGGAAATCCAATCATGCTAAATTAGTGGAGTCACTGTCCAGTCAGAATTGTAGGTACATCATCATGTTCTTTGTAGCAGCTGAGAAAGAGGACTCAAAATTGAATGGGTCAAAAAATGTCTGCACTTAGAGGATTTTTTCACTATAAATTTTCCTTTGGCATTATATATGACTAAAGTACTCTTCAGTTAGGCTAATCTATTATATTCATTTTTGTTTAATGTTTTCTGTAAATTCTGTATTTTTAGTGTACAATTTGGTTCTCTGGTTTAATGCTCACTATGGAACAAAATGATTAGTGGAGGAAGAATATTTTAGGCCACCATTTTGTGAGGTGTGATTTCTAATATCAAATAAAATGCCTTGGCTTAGTTTGGCTTCTCTCAGTGTAATGCAACTCCTTTCATTTGATCAGTGTTCAGTTAATATGCTTCGTCACCAGTTGCTGACCTTGTAGATGACTACATATTATCAAGCAAACCACTCATATTAAAGGCAGCATTCATAATCACAGAACTAAAGGGAAGTTTTGTTTCTGGAATTATCTGCAAGATGATAATGATATTTGGATGTTTGGCAGCATGAACTGAAATAATCTTCAGGCTCGTGGCCAGGAAGTTTGAATTGAAATGGTCTGAGTAGAAAGGCATAGTTACACTATAATTTGGAGAGGCATGGCATATAATATTAAGTAGTTTTCATATCCTCTGTTGAGAGCCATTGTAGTGTAGTGGAAACTGTTGGACTAGGTCTCAGGAGACCTAGGTTCAAGTCCATACTCAACCATTGGGGCATGACCATGGTAAGCCATTATTGAAATATCTCTCCAATCTGAGAGGCAACTGGATGGCATGTAATAAATATGGATTATTAAATCATCTGCCAACCTTCTTAGACTCCCATTTCCCGCTGAAATTAGCTACATTTCTCACAATTATTAGAGGAAAGAACCATTTTCCTATCAGCAATGTGTTGTAGTTGTAAAGGAAAGCATTGCATGGTCGCATTAAAAACCCTGTTGAGGGAACCTGTCTACAGGCAAACCTCGCATAAAGAGCGCCTTGCTTAAAGAGGAGAATTTTCTCTGAATGTTTGCTTTGCTTAACAAATAAAACCAACCAAAAACTTGCTTAACAAATAAATTGGGGTTTGCAATCCCCACCACCATCACCACTAGAAGTCACAAGTGGTCACTTACAATGGTGTTTTGCTTAAAGAGCAAACTCACTTAAAGAGCAATCCTGTGGAATGCATTATGCTCTTTAAGCGAGGTACAACTGTATCTATCTGTCTACCTGCCTGCCTGCCTGTCTAAGGCGCATGACTTATAGTGACACACAGATATAATGTACTAGGAAATAAATATGGTATGTGTGCAGATAGGACAAAGGAAGTGTAGTGAAATCAATGACCAGCTCTAGATGCTTTGGGAAAGGAGGGCAGAAGGCTGTTTGGATTGGCCAGGCTTCCGGGCACTTCCCCCTCTCCCAATAACTATGAGAACATAACTTTATAATGTCCTGCCTAAGTTATCATGGAAGTCCACCCTGAAGAGATTATGTAGACTTTCAGTTCTTTGCATCTGAGGGTTTTCATTTGTATTATCTGTAGTTAAAGTATTTTGTGTCGCAGGATTGGAAAATTACTTCAGTTTTAAACTCTGCAGACCACCTGAACATTCTCAGGCAATATATGGGCACCAGTGGTATTCTGCCTGTTTCCCTTCAAGGACACCCGTGCTGCATCTCTAGACCAGTATTCAGTTCCTGACGTAGCCAACCACTTGTCCGAGACAGGCTCACAAGCAGGTTGTGATGGCAACCGCACTCTTCTGATTTTGCTCACCAATCTTTAGGGGAAGTGATAAGTAAGCCAAGCTTTCTCAAATCCCTTACAAAACTATTTAAAACCATCTCAGCACATGAAGCATTGCAAGAATGAAAGGGGAAAGAAAACATATGAAGACTGCAATGTGAACATTTCCTATGGAAGTGAATTTGCTTGTTTCCTACAATGATACCAACATCTTATGAGAAGATGCACATTTAAGCTTTCTTAGATCTGCTCTCGAAGGTCCCCAAACCCTCTATAAAAGACATGGATGGAGTATGGGGTGGGCGGTGAGAGGGAATCCTTTGTGCCAGTTCTTCCTCCTCCTCTTTTGGTAGCCTTGGATACAATCCTTTATTTGTTTGTTTGTTTGTTTGTTTGTTTGTTTAAGACAGACATTGCCCTGCTTTGGTTCTATGAGAACACGATTCAGCAAAGTTGTTCTCATTTAAAAAAAAGAAAAGAACAGCTAGCTTTTTGTTAAAAATTCCATCCTGATATTATCACTTGTCGACTTCCATTCAACCAGGGTGGGCCCAAAGTATTGAGTGAATAAGAGCTCTTTGTTTAGTCCCCCCCCCCCGCCGCCTCTCTCACACACAGACATACAATTCAGTTCTCCTTTTATACCAGTCATGTGCTTCTTTAGCCTTGCTTTGAGCAGCCTCCATTGTTAAGGCAAGGAAATGGATGCCACCAGTCATGACTTTACAGCAAAGCCTTCAGATGTTTTGGCCTCCAGTTGCTGTCAGCCCGGTCAGAATGACTGTAGGTAAGGGATTGTGAGAGGAATCATCCAAAATATCTGGAAGGCCAAAGGTTCTTCTTTCTTTATTCAGCTTCAGCCTGGCTGGATTTTCTGTGCATTTGAGTGCTGGGTTGAAGGAGAACTGACTGTTCTCTTCTGATGCAGCATCAAGCAATCCTCCATGATTTCAATAAAATGATAGACATTCTGAGATTTCTTCAATATCCTTAGATGCAGGGTTTTGGTTATGGCAATTTGAACTCATTCAAAGTAATAAGGTATTTCTATACTATTTATCAATCTCAAGCTGCAATCTTATCCCCTCTCTTTGTACTTCACATTATTTGCCTGGAATTTGATGGACTATCTTTTGGGAAAAGGTGGAGCTGAAATAGGAACTGAGCACATCTGCCTTTTCTTTGTCATCTGCTATTGTTTTCCTATCACCATCAAGTAGCTGGGGCACTGTTTCTTTTTTCTGTCTTTTGCTACACACATTCCTGAAGAGTACTTTTTTGTTGCTTTTAATGTCTTTTGTTAACCTCAGCTCATTCTCAGCTGTTGCTTTCGTAACACCATCCATTCATTTCTTTGCTACTTGGCTGTGTTTTCCTTGGTAGCCTGGACTTCCTTCCACTTCCTATACTTATTATTTTTTGTTTTCAGCTCCACTAAGAGGTATTTGTGAAACCATAACGGTCTTTTTTGCTGTCTTTCATCTTTGATCTCTCTCTCTTTATATATATATATATAAAATAGAGAGAGAGAGAGATGTTCTGAGTTTATTAGAATTTGCTTTCCTAAAATCCAGCATTTATGTGGAACTACATTCTGCTTTTGTATCCTTTGAAATCAAGAACTCAACTGGAACATTTTAACTTTCCCTTAGAGTTCCTCCCGCTGTCCCTTCTTCTACCAAGTCATCTCTGTTGTTTAAAATCATGTCAAGGTAGCTATTTTCCTAGTTTCTTCCTCCACCTTTTGTAGGAGAAAATTATCAGCCAGACAAGCCAGGAATTTTTTAGAAGTGATATATTTGGCAGAATTTGCTGCCCAGTAGATCAGGATAATTGAATTTTCTGACTTCTACTATGTCACATGTCTTTGACATTATTGCAATCTATTTTTCAAAGGTTTCATCTGCATCTTCTCCTTGATTGGATTGGCAGTAGACTCCAACAATCATATTCCTTTTGGGTTTTGCCCTGGGTATATGAATCTAGATCAGTGGTTCTTAACTTACAAATCTGGCCCACAGTCTCATTCTATCTAGCCCTTGCTCCTGCTGCCGCCACCATCCTTTCGCCCTCCACCTGCTCGGCATGTCCCTAATGCCGCTCCATAGTACAGCAGATATTGTAAGCCAGGCGGAGGGGACGAAGACGGCGGAAGAAGCGTGGGGGGGGGGAGGGATCAGTCCAGCCCACCAAGAGTCTGAGAAGGCGTTATGTGTGCCCCGGCTTACAAAGGTTGAGAACTCCTGTTCTAGGTGATATATATATATGTTTTTGACATATATTGGTACTCTACTTCCTTGTCTATTCTTTTTTTGTTCTTTTTGAAGAGTTTAAATCCTTCAATTAATGCATTCCAGTGGTGGGAATTATCCCACCAAGTTTCACTTATCCCTATCAATTCATATTTATTCTCCTGAACTAAGATTTCCAATTCTTCTTGTTTGTTTTCTAACATTTGTTTCCCAATTTAATTATAAAGTAGCCCATTATTTTATTCAACCGTAGGTGTGAGTTCAGGATTGTGCGTTTTTTAGCTGAAGTGAATAACTGGGAGTTAATTACAACATTCAGTTTCCAGCTCACATTCAGTCTAAACTTCCCCCTCAACTTATCTGTGAAACTCAGGGTTAACTTCCTTTCTGTGTAATACACTTTAAAATTATGCTTCCCAGAAGCCTGATTAATAAGTAACTGCCTCATTTTATCTGCCTTTTCTTCAAGTTGAGTTGGAAAGGTCTCTGATCTTCTGACCTTCACAGGGCATTGGGGTAGCCGACCATTGTTGTCCTTCCCCCCCCCCTCCCAGACACACACTGAGGTATTCCTAAAGAATTTAGTAGCAATTAGCAAAGGGACAGTGCAGAGCTGAACAATGGTTAAGTATTTGATGTTCGTAATGAGGGTTTATAGACACACAGGATACTAATCCAAAATACATTACTGCTGGAACAGGAATTCATGACCTCCCCCAGTGTCAAGGACATAGCAGTTAATATCATGGCTATCTTATTGATCCTCCTAACACCTGTTGTATTTAGTAACTTTTATGTTAGCCCTACTGTTTGATGGTTGAGTGCATGGAACTCCAAGGGACAAGCCTTATGTCTTAATGCTCCTCAGATGCTCTTTGCATGCTGATCACCACATGCCTTCATTTATATCCCACACTACAATTACTATGAAATGTCATCTGCTGTAATTGCTGGGGGTTTTCTGGTATTCTGGAAGATATAAAAATTTATTATACCACTGTCATTACATTTTACTCCACTGTCTCACTACTAGCACATATTAAACAGCAATGCCCATTTCCTTTTGACTGCCTGTGAACTGTAACAAGAGCAAGAGCTGATAAGGAAAAAAAATGACCATTAACATCGTTATAGTAGCAGCGAAGCAAGTGTCACGTCCTGAGAGGTCTTGCCATTTTGAAGAAATCCTGCCTTTTATATTCGACGGAGTGAACTCTCGTCTCTGTCCCAGCTCCTGCCAACCTAGCAGTGCGAAAGCAATAAATTGGAAATAGACAAATAGGTACAACTTCACTGGGAAGGTAAACAGTGTCCCATGGATTCCAGTGTTGAGGAATGCCTGCCATGTGTCCACAGAAATGTCTGCAGACACAGACAGCACTGGTTCTTTGGCTGTAAGCAGAGATGAGCACTGAACCCTAGAGTAGGATATGACTAGATTTTGACCAAGGGCGACCTTTGCCTTTACTAAAACAAAAGTTTATTTTAATGTCTTTTCTTTCTAAAATAAGAATGATATTGCAAAGCAATCCAGATGGTGAATGCAAAGGTTGGACTGGCAGACTTTTTTTTTTCATTCTCCAATCTGGCCTTGGCTATGTTCCCAATGCTGATAGAGTGACACCCAGATATTATGGTAATAGGTTCATTAAAAGTAGATTATGCTGCCTCTGTAGAGCACTGATGGGAGTACTACCACTGATTAAAAGCAACATTCTCTGGCTAAATAGAATGGAATTCCTTGAATACAAATCCACAGCCAAGTGGTATCCTACTGAACATAATGGGAAGATTTCTTAGTAGTCCTTCGTTCTTATGCATGGTTGATTGGCAGAATCAGACAACATGTCGCAGGATGGTTAGTAATATCACATGCAAAAACGTAGAATTTCTGTGATTTATATATTTAAAAAAACCTACAACATTTCTGTCATCTAGGTCCGCAAAGTAAATCCAGTTCCCCCTGCTCTGCTTCATTTAGTTTTGCAGATACTGCATAATATCAGGTATGATTAGACCAGCGTTTCCCATCCTTTGGTTTTCAGAGTTCCAATTCCCAGAAACCTAAGTCAATCCCTCAAAGTGCTGATCAGCCAGTCAGACTTACTCTTCCAGGAATTGAAATCCCCCCTTGGGACATTTATTTATTTATTTATATTTGTTTGTCGCCTTCCTCCCCGAAGGGACCCAGGGCGATTTCCAACAATTTTAAAAACACTTAAAAAATTAAAAACTTTAAAAACCTTAAAACTAAATTAAAAACTAGGTATTATAACTTGGACATACTGGGGGTCAAACCATCCAACTGGCTGGGGAAATTGAACCATCCACTCCCCAGACCAGACCTGCCAGTCAGGTTTTCACTCCTTTTCTAAAGGACAGCAACTCCGTCTGTAGGCGTAGCTCTATCAGGAGGAGGTTCCACAGGGCGGAGCGGACACCGAGAAGGCACAACCAGAGAGCCTCTCCGGTCTGCTCTGGTGGGCCAGGTAGATGTCCTTGGGACAATGCGGTCTCTCAAGTAACCTGGACCACTACCATAAAGGGCTTCAAAGGTAATAACCAGCACCTTGAATTGCACCCGGAGGCAAACTGGGAGCCAGTGCAGCTCCCTCAGCAGCGATGAGGCACGGGCATAACGCCCGCATCCCAACACTACTCATGCAGCTGCATTCTGGACCAGCTGAAGCCTGGGCAGCCCCATGTAGAGCGCATTACAATAATCAAGTCTGGAGGTGACCAAGGCATGTATGACCATGAGCAAGGAGTCCCGATCTAAGAACGGCCGTAACTGGCGAATCACACAAAGTTGTGCAGAGGCCCTCCTGGCCACGACTGCCACCTGCTCTTTAAGCAGTAGTCGTGAGTCCAGGAGGACCCCCAAGTTACGTACCGGGTCTGTTTAGGGCAGAACTGCCCCATCCAGAACCAAAGCTGGTAGTTCCCGAGATAACACAGGACCCCAACCCACAGCTACTAAGTCTTGCCAGGCTTCAGTTGTAGCCTGTTGGCCCCCATCCAGACCTTGACAGCTTCCAGGCACCTGGAAAGGACTTCCACTGCATCACTAGGGACCCCACGAAACATGAGAAACACTAGACTTGATCCTTGAAAGAGGTCCTGTGAATAACTAAGTCTATATGCAATTCTTTTTAGTGGAAATTAGAGGTTGTTTCCCCCCCCTCAATAATCATATAGTTGGGAGGTGTGACTCTTAAGAAAGCCATGCGATTCCTTTGCTGTGCTTGCTACAAGAGTAAACTTGCCTTGGGTAGGTGGGTGGGTAGGAATTACTTTAGGATGCATTTGGAACAGACTTCATTAATTTACCCTGAGGGCTGTCCAACCCCACATTAATTTATGTTTACACTTCTCAAGATACCCCCCCCCACACACACACACACAATTTTCCTTTCAGGAAAATCAGTCAGTTCTAATTAATCTAGAATGGGTTAATACAGACTGGAGTTAATAAGAGTTAATCACAAAGGATGAGGTCATTGCTAATGTTGCAGGACAATGCAGGCCTAGTCAAACTCAAAACCAGAGGAAAACTGTTATGTCTGGGATATACTGTATATGTGCAGAGACACATTCTATTTTCTGTTAATGTAGCAGGGTAACTATCCAGGAACCTGCTTCCTTAGGAATGTCTGGAATCTCTAATTATATGGGGAAAGTTGATTACATTTTTGCATGCTACTATCCCTGACCCTTGATGACAGAGCAATGCTGGGATAGGTCTGGAATTCTGATAAATTGTTTAAGTGGACAGGTTGGGAGCTGATATCAGCATGATAAGGTACAAACTGTACTTGGAGATGTATGCATGAGAATTATAATCAGGTGCTTACTGCTGTGCATATAAATGTCTTGACATTTTCCCAAAATGTACAGTCATTTTATTGTGTCATCATAAAGGCTTTTGAAATCTGGTTAGCACTGGCATTGTAACATTTGTTGTTGTTCAGTCGCACAGTCGATTCCGACCCTTTGCGATGACCCCATGGACCACTGTCTGCCAGGCACTCCTGTCCTCCACCCTCCTCCTCAACTCACTCAGCTCTGTGCCCATTGTCTCTACAATACCATCCAGCCATCTCATCTTGGGCTGGCCCCTTCTTCTTTTGCCCTCGACCTTTCCCAGCATCAAGGCTTTCTCAAGTGAATCTTCTCTTCTCATTTGAGGTCCAAAGTACTTTAGCTTCATCTTCACTATTTGACCTTCTAAGGAGCAGTCAGGGTTGATTTCTTCTAAGATTGACCTATTTGTTCTCCTTGCTGTCCAGGTGACTCTCAAAACTCTCCTCCAGCACCACATCTCAAAGGCGTCTATTTTTCTGCGCTCAGCTTTCCTTATGGTCCAGCTCTCACAACCATACATTGCCACCAGCAATACCATTGCTTTGACTATACAAATTTTTGTTTGCAATGTGATGTCTCTGCTTTTCACTATGCTCCCCAGGTTTCTCATCGCTTGTCTCCCAAGCATCAGTCGCCTTTTTATTTTATGGCTGCAATCCCCATCTGCAGTGAGCTTTGATCCCAAGAAAGTAAAATCTGCCACTGCTTCTACTTCTTCCCCCTCTATTTTCCAGGGACTGATCAGGGCCTGTTGCCATGATCTTGGTTTTCTTGATATTGAGTCTCAAGCCAGCTTTTTCACTCTCTTCTTTCAACCTAATCAGGAGCTTCTTTAGGTCCTCCT